>OW971881.1:7361250-8588125 GCA_943193645.1 Acentria ephemerella
CTACATCGAGCCTGGTCCTACAACCACCTGAAACAAATTTTAACAAGTTTTAAGTCAAAAAATCTTTATATTTATTTTTATAGACTTATTTACTAAGTTCTTTAAAATCGTAATTTGTCTAATTCACACAGCACTCAAGTATGAGCAGTTTGTATTGAGTATTCTAATAAACGATGAAGTTTACTAGGAAATCGGTTTTGATTTAATCAATTTGATTTTAACAATGTAGAATTGGCCCCCTGAGGTAACAAAACTTTCCGTTTACATTTTAGAGCAAATATTTAGAAACGGTTAAAGTTTGTTATTCTATTTTTGAAATATAATTATTAATATCTGATTTGTATGTTTGTTTACATATGACGACAGTTTTATTGCACAAAAGATTGTAGTTAAATATAAAAGACTGACAAAACAAACTGCTTCTTGCTTGATTTAAGACAACCATATGAATATACACTACCTTACATATGTACAATTCAGTCCATTCTAGAGAAACACTTGGAAATTCGTGAGTATCTTAATCCCTCATAATAAGACCCATTTTTCAACAAACATATTACACTTGTCATGGAGCTTTTATGTACATATACAAGTCAACGTGTGTCTGTTTTATCAGTCGTTGAATGGAGCCAGCTTTCTGCGTTATAAAGAGTATCTGTCTACGTATTATATTGTGATTGTTTTCTGATGTCCTTGATGGTTTTCTGTTTTGTAATTGGTAAGCATTTCAAATAAATGTAATAACGTAAAAACCACACCTATATTTAATGTGGATATATAGTATTACATCTATTATATCAAATAATATTATGATGTCAAAGAATATCACAATGAGCATGCTGGTATTAAATTTACAGACTTGTGTTTCCAAATGAAGTTAATAATAAAGATACGGCCCAATTGAGTGACGATGCTTTCGCTATACATTATTTAGTTGAGCCTCAGACATTCGATGTTCCCTCATAATGTCCTTGATATGTTGTTAACAGATATATATTTGTAGATCACGAATTGTCCCTACCTACAAAACATTAATAATAGTATCACTGGGTCGTATATACAGTATCACTATAATACCCTCGCTGTACCTATTTAACAGGACATGCTTTCCGTTCTTTTGTTTTGCATAAACTGATTGAACGATACACGTCGGTCGCTGTGGGACTGATGGTGCGCATTTATATGTACATAAGTTTATAGGTTGGGGAAACTAAATTTACCGGACGCTTCTCTAAACATTTAGGATGTCAACTCAACATTAAATCAAAACATATTCTATCGGTATCTATTATAATTTTGCTGTATTACTATATATACGTTGGTACTTTATTTAATAAATAATATCTAGTCTTATAAGTTTATGAGTATTTAAGATAACTAAGCCTTTTTGAAAAATTTTGTCACCAAATTATTACATTTTTATTTTATTCACTGCATTTTCCTAAAATATTCTAAATATAAAAGTATTACCATTCATTGTATTATTTGGACACTTTGTATTAATACCATACTAATTCAATACTATTACGACCTATCTTTATTTGTAACTTTAAATATGCATAAACAACCGTTGGAAAGAAATGGTATTTTTATAGGTTTTCGTAGGCATTATCTTAAAATACACTATTCACCTTAAATTACACTAATTCCAGCAAATACAAGCGAAGTCTACTTAATAATTCGCCTTCTATTTAGTGAATTTCGCAAAACGAGTGATTTAATGTGGCTTGGCAGACGGAACTTTTCCATTTGGTAAATTTTTCACTTCGTGTCACCACAACCGTACTCAGGCCCCGCCCCAGTTTCATTACTTGAAAAGATTTTAATTTTCAAATCAGTGAACGATGCTTTAAAATAGTTAAAAGTACAGTGGGCGAGTCATCAGGAACATTTTTCACATGTCTATCCCCCGTCCCCGGACGGGCCGTAACAAAAGTTTTCACATTTAGTAGATTTATGTTGCGAGTGCACCCTGATCAAGTACAAAATCGATCAGGAGCGTGGTCACATCTATTTTGACTGTGAGTTTAAATATAACAGAATTTACTTTTTTGTGCTAAACGTAATTTACGCTTAGAATTAAAACGGTTAGAATTCTTTTCTTATTCTTTCATTCTAACATTTGTTGAAATGTTAAAGTAAAATTTAACAAAAATAATATAAATATTTTCACATTGCAACAAAAGGGAATCCTTCCTTATTGCAATATTGTAATTATATTATTCTTGTAGAAACCATTTATATAATAGGATTAAGTGACTAAAATACCATAAACGAAGAAACAATGCTATATCCAATGTGATAACTTTGCTCGTATATTCCCATCGACAATATAGGAAAACAAGACAAAAAACTAGGAAAACAAATTGCTGACTAGACTGTTTTGTCAAATAATCCGACCAAACGGGTAATAACTCTGTTTCATTTGTTATAACGGAATGAGCCAATCGCACAGGGAAAATAAGGCGAAATTTGTGGACCGAGAACAGACAAAGACTATACAGGTAAGATAAGGTACAAGTGGACGCACGACAATCGTAACACGTTAGTTGAAAATTGAGTCTTATTACAACGTCTGGAGGTCTCATAACTGTAAGTACATCTATCAGTAATGGGCAGTTTTGGACATAATGGAGTCATTCTTCCAGAAGTAAACAATACAGACTAAATGTAATAGGTTACGAACCGGCACTATGGAGATAGAGTAAAAATAATAATTAGTGATAATCTGAAAGTTATTCTGTGATCAAATTCACAGAGTACATTATTATGATTACCCTGTATTACATTATCAATTGTTTATTAGGCACTAGTACATTTATGTATCTAACAATTCAACGAAGAATCTATAACAAATCGGGTCTGATATCTAATGTATCTATAATTTTAGTGGCATTTTCAAAAACCGAAACAAATAAGGTTCAAAAAAGTTTGATAATATCAACATAATTTTATTCTTCATTGATATCAATATAACATTCATGTTTCGTGTTAATTTTAATCATTCGAGAAGAAACTAGTGCTTTAACTTTAAGTGTCATATTTAATAGAAATTGGACTACACAACAATAACATTAGGTTCATTGTATAGAGTTGCTTAATCATTAAACGGCCATCACTTAATTTCGATACTTTAAATAAACAAAAAAATCTAAGTGTTGATTTATTAACTTCATAACAGTAGTAATTACTAAAATTTACTACTGAATCAAAGTAACGGATTTAAAACCCGGTTGGGCAAGATGATTTTAGATGCATTGGGTCTTAATGCTCCCGAATATATCCTGATTTTTGCCTATTTTGTTTGAATACTACTGCATCTAATTTTGACATAAGTATAAGCATATCTTTAATAAGGTTAGATAGCAAATAAAAGTATATTAAAATTGTAATAATAAGAAACTACTCCGATTATCAAAAATAAAAACTGACGCATAATTAAAATTTTGGCATACATACTTTTTAAATTTCAGATTTTCTAGTAAGCCTGAGTACAAAAGCTAAGCTAATTTTCTTTTATCAGAAAACAAATCCCACTAAGCAAGTGAGTGGCTCTTTGACCTTGTAATTCACACATCAAAATCACAAACACTTCACAAGCCGCCCCGAGCTGTCTTTCTCACGAGATTAACGCCTATTGTAATAGTAAAAGCCTTTGAAATAGATTTTTATCTAAGAAAGTATTCTTATTACTATATTCTACGACTATAATAAATATTTAAAAAGTAATTTGTATTTTTTTTGTGTGGAAGTCAAACAAAAAGTACCTATTTGATTTCACTCAGCTAAACAAATAATGTATCAATAAAAACTGTATTGTAGTACTCGTCGTAACTGTATTAATCGTTTAAATAAATATAGGTAGATTGTGCCTAGATTTTGCATCGCAATTTTGTCATCTCGAACCAATCTCTTCTATCTCATTGATTGATTAGAAAACATAGGATTTGGTAGATAAAAATATCTATATCATTTAATGTTAAATTGAGATAATTTTTAAATTGGTAAAAATAATAACGTGAAACGGAACGTGTAATTTTAAATTACCAAAATAATATACATGTGCATGCAGAAATATGTAAAATGTATGTAATTATTATACATGTGGCTATATTTCTTTCTTAAAATGAATTAATCACTGTAGTTGTAAATAAAATTTTCAAGTTATATTCTCCGTGTTTTATATTGCTTCTACGTAATATTGTGTTTCTTCAAATAAAGAGATTAGCGCTCTGCAAAGTTATCACCTTATCAGACATTCGCGCTACCTCAAATCGTCTTTTACACAAGATTAACGCCAAATTATAAAGGTAAATGCGTTTAAAAGCTATAAATTTCCTTCCATGGCTCGTTTTACTCATGAGAACGCACGATTTTATCGAAAATTAGTATAACTTCTACGCTAAGAATAGGTTTCTCTTGTAGGGGAAGTTTCAATGGAATTTATTTTACCAAAAGCAAATATTCATAAGTGCGCTTTTGAAATTTTGTGGATTAATTTAAATCATTTGATGATGTGCGTAAAACGCCTCGTAAACTTTAAAACTAATAAATAAGTAAGCGATGTGATTGCGTCTGACATAAAGATTGGTTTCTTTTAAAAGGTTATAAACAAGACAATACTTGTTGATGTAAATTTATACATTTTATATTTAATTCATTCTATTTGAGACTTGGAACTGATGAAAATATGAGACAATCTATTAATAATGTACAGAATATAATATAACAGTAATAATGGCACAAAAAGAACAATCGTTATGCGTTTCTTACTTTCTTCAAATTAAAATATATTTTCGTAATACGGATCGTCTCTTCTACCAACACATTTGCAAAAAGTCGATGTAATTGACTGTTATTATCTTCTATAAGGAGGTGGCTCTGGAAATAGATAGATATTTTTTATATTGCACATAGATATAAAGGTTAAGAGATAAAATTAACACAGTATGGCTAAAACGCAATCTTATACATATATATCGAAGAATGTACAAAAGTATTATTGATAGAGAGTATTACCATAAAAAATATTGATGGTATAAATATATAAAAAACGGGAAAACAATACAGTTTATATAAAATAATACCAAATTATTATACGTTTTTGAAAGGAGATCGCTAACCTAAATTTAAAAGATTAAACAAGCAAAAAGTAATATTGGAGATAAAGAACTGAGAGTGGGGATAAATAAATATTTTGAAAAGGTTCTGCTTGTTTTTTTTTAAGTCAGACTTATTTAATTAAACCTTAATATTACTAGATGAAAATATTTTTATAATTACTAACAAATTAACGGATAACTTAAGCGAGTACTAAATTTCTGTAGAACTTTACCATATTAGATATAAAGTAAATCAACCTTATTTCAATTAAGTGTATGTTTATGATATCATATGTTTTATGCCTCATTTAAATTCAAAAGCGTTTTGTTTGATAGCATGTTTCCAACTTTTTTATGGTCAATGTCTGGTTAAGCAAATCTTTAGACGAGTTAGTAGTTTGCTACTAACTAGTTAATACCGAACTTGCTCTACTTTTTAACAAATAGCATCAACTTATATAGTCAACCTGTTACAAATTTTGTGACGGGAACCAACTGCATCCTTAATGATAAAATTTTAAGACTTAAAAAGCTTAAATTAACTTTATGTTAATTTAACAGCTTTAGCTCCTTTGAACTGCATATTTCTACTTTGTGACTTATGTTACATAAAAACGTTTTTGGTTATAAGACTAGACAAATTGTATGTATACTACTAGTTATACATTTTTACGTAACTATTACTAGTATCTTTTTCTGAAAAAATTTTACAATTCGGACAATTTACCATAATTACGTTCAGATACTAGAAATAACTATAATAAGTGATAGTCTATTTATATTAAATCCTACCGTGAGTACTTTTATACACTACTACCCTTGGTGCTAAAAAGCTCTCGAGATGCAGGAGTGGCGGGGATCGCCCAATACGCTTTATGTATATGAACGAACTCAATGCTTTTCAGATAATATTATACTCGTCCAAAACAACCGTTTGCTAAGGTTAAAAATTGCTTAACTTATAATTAAAGATGAGTAGAAACAAAATGATGATTAATGTTATTTTTTTTCTACTGTGGATGCTATAACAATTAAAAAAGTATTAATGAATGATATAGAATGTTTTCGATAGAGAAAAACAACTAAAAACACTGGAAAAAAGCGGAAGATCGTTTTATATTCATATTGTTAGCACTTTGGTAAACGGTACAACTGGAGAGATTTTATAATAATTTACGCATACAACTCTAAGAGTATTCTCCCGGCCTGTCGAAGTATACCTTAAAAATACTGGCAGCTTATTTTGTTGTTCACAAATGTGTTACATTATAGTAACAGTTTTTATCAAATATAATAAAATTATAGTTACATGTTATTATTAAAAATATCTAACTTTGTTTTTCAACTGTTCATAATTGAGCCCCAGAAATAGTAGTGTAGATAGATGTACATTTCTATTTTTGGGGCTCAATTATTTTAATTGATGCTTTGAAATGAAAAGTGGCCAGAGAAATAAAGAAATAAAGGCATTAAAATATGTTTTTAATGCACGGAAAATGTGTAAAACAGAAAGTATATCGTTACACAAAAGCAACGAGGCGTCAGGGTTTTATTGGATATCATGTAACAATTATTTAAGGGTACAAATGGCTGTAAATGTCTATTTTATGCCAATTTATTCGCTCGTAGATCTGTGTTAAATTTATTTCAGCTATATTTCACAGCTGCGCTATCAGATCGCAAGTCCGAAAGTGTTTGAATGACTTAAGTTACATTCAGAATAATAAAATTGTTGAATAGTTTCATTTTATAGTCGTAGCAGAAATATAAGTTAAGTCCAGAAAATTCAATAATAAGCTTTTAATAGGTTAAGCAGTCTGTTAATCATATAAGCAAAATATTCAAAATGGCAGGACAACATTGAGACGGATATCGATATAAAAAGATCTAGCACAGCACAGCATTTTAATAGCGAAGAATTTATATTCCCATTCGATTCTATAACCAGTAGTGCTTTGGGTAAGAAATTAGCCCTTGTATCATATACTAAAATAAAAAGTCTGACAAAATTTATGTCATACAAAACGTTCAAATTCATGATGAACCTTTTGTATAACTCAGACTTTTTGGTATCCCAATGTAGACATTCAAAATCACAATAAATATCAATTAAAAACTAAAAAAGTGACATACATACCGACTATAATCTGTTAATACGCATAGTACATTACCTAAAAACACTGGCGAATGTGAGATTGCGTTACAATGTCTATTCTATTGTCTTTCTCTATAAACTCAGCCTCTTTTTTCTACCCTTAAGTATGGAAGGAATCAATTTCAGTTGCAACTATAAAGTGATCTCTTAAATTTTGATCTCTTTTTGTAGTTGCTTTTTTTGAAACGTCAAAGACTTCTTTCGGCATTGTACACAGAGTGATATTGATCTTAAATTTAGATAAAGTTGATACACAACAAAAATTGTGCTGTTATCGCAAGAGTTTTGACATCGTTACACTAAGTATGTGCTGAACGGTAAACGTTTTGAATTCCTATAGCCCAATCTAAAGCCTGCTGTTTGATAGCTTACAATTTACGTTATGTCCATATTTTTTTGGTTATAGAGGTTCTTTGAGGTATTTTGAAGAATTAAAACAATGTATTGGGAATATTTTTAGAGCCTATAAAAAATTTGCTTTATCGAAACTATTTACAAACAATATCAGGTTTGAAAAATGAAAACTATGGAAAACTAAAAAAATGGCGAACTCAAAACACTTTTATAATTTTATTATTAACAATCCAGTCAAGGATATGTGTCATCCAGTCTCCTGCTTAAAAATTTTTTGGTGCATTGGAATAAATTAATTTGGAATAGTGAACAGAGTTATTTTACTTAATTATTTATCTACATTAACTGCGTAGAAATACATATTGAGACGCCCTTTCTTTGTCGAATTCTACGCCTAGATTTGTTTTTTGCTCGAAATATTTTAATTTATTTTATATACGAGTACCAATTATTACAACACGCATAATATTTAATGTTCACCAAAAGGATAAAAAATATCTTAACAGTACCAACTGATATCTGAAAATGACATAAATTTTGCAAAGGTTGCTTAAAAAGCAAAATGGATTAAAATGATTCTGTTAGATTCTTTTTCTAGTGATCATAACATTCATTAAATTTCGATCTAAAGGCAACATTTACCTTTTTGTATGGATCTAAATTCCTTTATGAATTTACATGCATTACCAATACGACGGTATTACGTAGTTAAAAATAAGTAGCTGCAAAATACAGAGCAAGACTGTGAAAATCAAACTTTAATACCTGGAACCTTTTACGATAACGGCTTACCTTCCCTTACAAAGAGCATTATAACTCTATTATAACACTTATCTACGCGGGATTGTCACGTGTGAACCGTTAGATAAAATGTTCAATATCGAGGCACTCATAAAGGTTATGAGATAGGGATAATGTGACAAATGTATAGAGAGTTCCTTAGTAATATGCCTATGCAAACAGCAGTTAGTAGTATTTCTGATGTTTCAATGTTACTAACAATAGCAAAATATTTGTGCCTTATATAGTAACATAATAAATCAGACACAGAATGTTGGATTGTAAAATTATAAAACCGAAGAAACATTTATGCATCATACAAGATTTTGTCTAATTGAGCTTCCCAACGCTTCAAAAACCAGATTTTCGCTATCGGTTTCAACCTTGCTGCGACCAAGCATTACGGTGTACAAATGAAAGCAGATGCGCTTAAAATCGATCCGATTGGTCCAGTTACCAATGGAAAGCCAATAACCTTTGTTAATACAGACTCAAAAGACGGCACCGATTAGTAGTGGTCATGATGAACTAATATCTGATAAGCAGTTCGATTTTAAATACACATTCACATATGAATTATTTTCATTAAATTTCTAGCGCTCGATTATATTGTATGTTAAAACCCAAGATCCAACTGGGTGGATGTTTAATCTAATAATTAAGTAGTTAAGTTTAAAAGTCATAATAAAATAACGTCTCGTAATTCTTGATACTTAATAGGGAATTTCGTTATAAGGTAAATATAAATGTGTAAAGAAAACTGAAAAAGAGTTATGATTTCTTAAAATATACTTTCAAATCACAAATAAGTTTTTGAATTCAAATTGCGTACCAAGAAAGCGTAATTTCAAAGTGCGTACCTAACCAATTTTAAACTTTTAAGACGGAAGTGCCTAACGAAGTAGCAAACAATTTTTAATTGAGTTTAGAGTCTGTTCATTCGTTGCTATTTATGTAAGAAAAAGAAACTAGACTGTAATGCTGATGTTAGCGTACTTTTCTTTAATATACAGTAATATCTTAATTATTACAAGTTTCAATTCGAAGGTTATAATGAAAACATAAATTTAGTAATATTCTCAAGAACCTAAATTGAAAATAATCTTTCTCGCTCCCGTGAATGCTGTTAATGCTTTCTCTTTTTAGTTTTCTTACGAGTTGGGTGGGGCAGGACCGATTTTTCTTTCCGTTACATTCTCACGTCATGTACGTACGTGTTATTGCCAGGGAAGTCTTTATTGACAGCTAAGTTTGATATAAACAGCGTTTCAATTTCATAAGTGCTTCTTGCAGTGAGCGTGGCGTAGAAAGTTATGAAGTATTACTTATTGAATTTAAAACAATTGCACTTAGTAAGAGTTTAAAAAGAAATTGAAAAAAGTATTTTTAAAATTTGAATTTAATGCACTGAATATAATTGCGCGAAGCAATGATTATGTTGCTATGGAAGCGTGTCTGTTATTTTAATATTTTACTTGATACGAAATATAGACGTAGAAAATGACTCGTCGATTGAAGATTAATCGCTTGCTAGTTCAACCACACGGGCTTCGTGGGTCATTAGGCCTGTTGATTGTAAACGATCAAACGATCTTACACCTGTATGGGTGTCAGTATCCAGGTAGTTTAATTGAGTACGCAAAGGAATGAGTACGCTTCTTTCTTCTGGAAGTCTACTGGTGTCCCCAGCTTACTTAGATTTAAATAAAGTTGAAGTATTTCTAATGATGTAGCTCTTGGCCTTACTGTGTACCACCTGATGGTAAGTGAAGATAAGACCGAATGTGGAAGTAAACTACACCCGGATTCCTCAATCATGGAGGAACTTGTTATCTTAATTCGAACTGACCTAACAATGCTGTTAACATTACAGTGGCAGACTTAGGTGAGATGGCAATAGTTAGCCATGTGGACTTATAAAAAGCCCTGCCATGAACCAAACTGAGCAGAAAATTTCATTTGTAGGCTCTTAGCCACTCTGTGATCTACAGAGGTGGTATTATCGTGAATAAAGTGTAAATTTTTTCAAACATTATCGCTGTTACCATCAACGGCTGATGTATTTTATTAAACTTAAATTAAAGCAGATGACATTACTCACAATATCTTGTAGATTTTTTATGAGTATATGCTTACTTAATCTGAGAAAGAAGCTAGTAGCCTGTAGCATGGATAATGACCATACCTCAGACACCATACGAGTACCTTCTGAGATTATTATTGTCAAAATATAATGAAAATTAAAGAAAACTAAATCTATTAATATATACAAACCTAATGTAAAGCACACAGAAATCAATGTTGGATTAATTTGTTTGGAATTTAATTATCTTATTGGTCAGCCGTTTTCTTAGGCAGAATTTTTGACTCTAAATTGCAATGGGTTTTTTATAATATAAAAATATCGGGCAAACTTAGTTATGCAGCATATGTTGTAAATCGATTAGAATTACCAATGTTGATACGGCTACAATAGTTTATTTCAGTTATTTTAATAGTATTATGTCATATGGAATTCTTGTATTGGATATCGCTGCAGAAATTAATACCATTTTCATTTTTAAAACAAAGATAAAAATTTACTTGTAGATGTGTTCCAAAAGAATTTTTAATGGTAGTAAATTTAGTAACATATAAATGTACTATATAAAGTAAAAAGAAAATTTTGTTTCAATGCAAAATAATATTATATTTCCTAAAACTACACACCACTGCCATTAGCAACCTGTTGTTTTACGTCCATCAATCGTTATAATTTATGTTTATTTCGTATGGGAAATAAAGCAAATTGCCATGTATTGTGGTATATTTTTTCTCGTAATACCCAGACTTCAGAATTACACAATACAACAGTCGCAGAAAATAGCTGGCCATCGCGAGATTAATCGCTTACCGGTGCGAGCGTACGCACTTTGTGGGTCATTAGGCGCGATAATTGTGGACAGTGTTCCTATACTATAACTTTTCTCTTTATCTTTTTTCATTAATCACAGAAAAAATATTATTAAGAGGCTATAGGAAAATTGAAAAAGACCATTGAGATCGTAAGTTAGTAGATGAGTTGACTTCTGATGACTGGAGCTCTATTAAATTCTTATTGTCTCTTCAGCCTCCAAAATTGCGTCAATATATCCATACTTCATCCTTCCTACTCGTAAGCACGCGTTTAGATCGACGCAGTTATCGATCCATTCTTTCTCCATTAACAGTTATACTGTGTATCAGCGTCACTGCTACATCTGGGGATAAGCTGCTTATCGAGACATAAATGCAAGGTTTGAAATCTTTGTTTGCTGAATGTGCACTAATAGTAGTGCACATTATATGGATATTTATGGCTGCTGAATAAAACTTAGATTTAGTCTTGTTAAAAAGGTGTGAAAATAAGCATGGTGAACCTTTAGACTAATGTAAATGTTTATTTTTTTATTATTAAAGTCGTTAGTAGATTAAAGGGACATTTAGTTAGAGGTTTATCTTGGCATGAAACCTTCTTTTCCTTCTTTTACTGAAGAGTATGCACTCTCTCAGGGTTCCATCTACCTTTTGTCAATATGTTGTTGCCATTTTACTCTACGAATATATGACTTTCGGAATTGATCAATCGTTTGGGTTTGTTAGGTTAGTTTCGTATGAGGCGAAAGCTGGGGTGAACTATTAGTGCAAGTCGTATTTTGGGACCACTTGTTGCATTTGATGATCCGATATTCGGAGTTTAGTGATTCGACAATGAGTTTGAGCTGTGTAAACTGGTCGGTTGCGAACATATATGTACATTTACTTATGTTTCAACGTTGAATTAAGTATTTTAACTTATTTTTTTACTTTGATCGTTATTCGCAAGAAAACGGTGGTTGGTTGGATTGATTGGAACCAGCCAAGCTCCACTCAAGAAAGTGAGTCCACGCTTGCTGGATTTCTACTAGAGGTCTTATGGGATGAAAAACGGCGGACTATCAGCTGATGAATCAAGTTATTCGGCGCAATGGAGATGTTTCCGCCCGGTTTGCTCTAAGAGGGTGCACCTTGCCACGCATTCAAGCCGTCCTTGAGTAATTGCTGCTGAAGATTATCACATTTCCTATAGAGGTAGTAGTAAGAAATAATACATACACCGGTACTGAGGAAGTAAAGTCCTACATAGCTGTAGTCTTCCAGGGGCACGACGCATAAATATATTTTCGAATAATGTTAGGTTAAAGTATAAAAAATCCTAAAATATTCCTGTACAATATGTTTTATATGACAAAGAAATAATATTTACGGTCGTTTAAAGAGCTACGCTTTATATCTTTATTTGAAAGGCTGGTACCGTACAGATTTTTTTGCTAAGAAACAATGAAAACGTGGAATGACGAAACAAATCGTTATCCTGTGCGATCACGTATACCTAATGGTCGTTTGGCGCATGTTAATTGGTAAAAAATTGTTACCTATTACTCAAAAGAAAAATAAGTTACAGCAACATTTTTTATTACTTCAATAAACATTTTAACGATCAATATCTTGTTTATAATTTTGGAATAATCAGTACTTATACAGATTACCAGAAATTATATTATTATTACTGTTTGTTCTCAAATAAATTCTTTGTTTTATATGTTGATTAATAGCATTATTTTTTTATTGCCATATTTATTCTTGTAGTGTTCTGAGAATATCACTAAAGCTTATTGGTGATTCAAGGACTTGTCAGCCGTCACACTTATTTATTTTGTACTTGTCTTAATTTTATTTTAATGTATTGTTATATTTTACTGTAATATTTTATGTGTAACTAAGTGTATTGTACGTCATTACGTATTGTTAGTCAGTCAATGTGTATCTTTTCTTTATATAATTATCTTTTCGTAAATAAGCTACTATCGTAATGGTTGAAATGTTCTAGTTTTCAATTACGAACACACGCTGAGAAGCGAAGTCTTAAAGGTCTATACCACCTGTGAGCCTAGGATCGTTAACAATTCTCATTGATTGCCGCTGAGAACGTTCATAGGTCTTAGTTGGTAACCTGGTGCGCACGACCAAACATTATTATTTAGGATACCGAAAATTTATTACTTGAGCATTTGCGTTTTTTTTTAAATAATATATTATGTTATAATTTTTTTGCGTTATCAAAAAGGAAAAGTCTAATGAAAAATATAACCGAACTATGCCTTAAAATAGCTTTAACATAGCTATTTTCTATTAATTAATTTAACTTGACAGTCATCTCATCAGGACACACGTTAACTACACAATCATTTAATCTATTATTGTAGCTTGAATTTAGTCTGTTAATTTAAATAAAAACTTCTTTATCAATTTAACCAAATAAACCGTGACAAAAAATAATTGTAGGCATCACTGGATAAAGCTAAGGTAATATCTTAGAATGATAAATCTCTATCATTGAAGGATATAAAGCCTAGCATTCAATTTTACGCCTATGTGCTAGGAAGTAATTTATTACTTTCATAACTGTTTTGATCATTAACCTGTAAAAAAAATTTCATACTTACACCAAACAGACTTGATGTTTAATCGTCTACGACACTAATATGAAATGTTGATTAGGACTACAAATTTCAAAAAGTTATGGGCAGATATAAAAATGAAATACCAGTAGTTGTGAGTGAAAAATTAATATTGCAAATGGTAATATTAATTAAGTTTTGAAGTGTAAATATTAAGAATATTCCTTCGAATTCCTTTATAAAACAAAATATTATAAAAAAAACAATATATTTATATATTTATAAGAAAAACCATATATTTATATATTTATAAGAAAAACAATACACATTACCTGTACAATCCGAACCAGAATAATGTGGAATTTTCTGCCTTCTCTTTGACATTTTTTTACAATTAAGGAGGTTTGCTTCAAAGGAGTTTGTATACAGTTCTTACTTCAGTAGAAATAAAGATATAAATTTATTGACGATATATCAGGTACTTGTACAAAAGTAATGAAAAAAAAAAGAATCAGAGAAGATCAATTGTAACACACCAATATGCTCCGTATTTTATGTACAAGAGTAACATTTTTGGGTATTTTAACCTATAAGTGAGACAACGTCCCTAAAAATATTATTGAACTTAAAGTGAATCATAAAACTTAAAATTTTACTGCATTTAAAAACAAATGTATAGTTTTCAAGGAAGGTTTTAATAAAATGGATTTAATATTTTACAAGAAAATAAATCAGTGAACCGTAATTCATTCACCGCTTCAACCAATCGCACTTTACGGGTCATTGGCGCAGGCTAAGTATATTTCTACGTAAATAATATCTGACATAAATGAAAAAAATATATCAAAGAGGAAATAAGACAAAACGAAAGAATGAATTAACGTATTATATTAAATTGAACAAATACCCATATGAATATAAATACAGCAATTTCTTTGATCCTATTTACTTTTTCTGAAATAATATTGTAAAATGGTAGCGGTTTGCATCAAGCCAACCGCGAAGAGATGATTGTTTACGTATTCAGTGTACTGATAACAATATTTTTAAATTCAATTTTACATCCAGTTTGCTCTGAATACTGGAAACACAATAAATACACATCGCACATCAATTATCAATAAAGTTTTAATCAAATCAATTATTACTGTGGCTTATTGAGGCTATGAAGAAGCTTGGTTTTTGAAGTAGAGAACTTTTCGACATTACCCTAGATTTTTACTATATTTTAGAAAGTATTTGGTCCGAAAAAATCTTATTTATGTACTTATTTATGCACGTCTAAAGATTTGCTACGGACTACGACGTAGCAGTTTAGCTACAACCGTAGTTGTAGCTAAACTGCTACGAGAAATATTTCGTTCTAATAAACGTTCTTGTGAATATTTTTGTATTAAAATGTGGATAGTGTATTGTGTACGTAGCATGCAAGTATCTTTTGGTTTTACAAGCACCACCAAGCTTGATGGCCAAAGAATGCCATCCAAATATTTTTTTTGCATAAGAGAATCGAGTTTATAGATTTGCAACCATCTACAAAACTGTAGCTAGAGTGCTGCAAAAATTATCTTGTTCTAAAATATTGTGATTGTTGATATTTTTTAACAAAACCGTTAAGAACATGAAAAATTAGAACTTATATTTTTGGAATGTTTATGGACTAAGAAACCATCGCAATTGTTAGAACTATATGAACTCGCTAAAAACCCCATTTCTTGCGAATGCAATATTTGAATTATATTGGTAACGTGCTACAGGTACTGCAGGTACTTTATATTCGATGTATATTTACACAACATATTTACTTTAACAATAGCATAATATTTAAGTGAGTCACTAAATTTTCCTAGCTTATCATTATTCCGTCATTTAGTGATTAAAATAGACCTATATGAAGTAAACTAAAATGTATTGCGACAAAAATTATCCTATGGCCTTCGAAATCTAATTGCTTGCTACAAGAAATGATCCTCCTGGAAGTGACAACCCATAACAACGATTTCTTCAGAACCTTTTAAGATGTTTTTTATTATTTGCACTAAGAAATAAAAATAAATCAAAATTGTGTTGCATGAAAAATTGTAGTAAAGATGTGTTATTTTTACAGGATTATATTTAACAATACTATGTAGAAAGGATAGACACAAATATTAATTACTATTAATAAGTAAAAAGGAAACTCCCTAAGTAGCTTTATAATTATGACGAAGGAAAACAATGTTGAGACTAAAAGAAACATTCCATTTTATTTCTATTATAAGGCCTACTTGAAGACAAATTGTGCACCTTTTTCATTATTTTACTATTTACTTTGTATATTTATAAATTTATTCTAGTTGTAAGATAGTTAAACACTAATTTTAAAGCACCATGTTTTAACCTTATATTCAAAATACGGCTTTGTTTACATTCTCTAAAAGGAAAAATGGTTTTGAGGTTTACATTGTCATCAATTTAATAACTATGAACATTTTATGTTCAGTAAGAAAGAATCGGTAAATCTTGTAAATACTATTTTGTGTACCTAGCATATTTAAAAAATTAAAACGATTTATTCACAATTTACCTTGGAGGGTACAATCCTTTCTTTGTTCACTTCATTATTTAATTTCTGCACTTATCGAGTGTTCGTTTGTGATTGAATTCGGGCAATTTAGGCCGTATTTAAAAGTTCAATCAGTTTGCGGTAGTCTTCAAAGTTTTATTTATGATATTATTGTGTAATGTATCACGAAATTAGAACGTGGGGTCACATAGAGCTTTTGGCTGTTCGAGCCGCCGGCACGTTAGTTCACCACAAAGGGACAACGTGCGTGCGGCGGCAATGTAGCGGAGCCATACCCGAGTGCTCTCTGCGGCCACCGCTTGCTGACTGACGTTGGTCTACACGACACATCTGCATTTAAGAAGCCGCTATCGTTATGCGACTAATCGATTGGTCCGAGTGAGTGGAACTGTCTCCCATCCCACTCTTCGTGGTTTCTCCCTCTGAAATCACGCAGGCGCAAAAGTCTGCTGCTTTTTAAAAGTGGCGGAAAGTAAATAAACTCATACGAACTATTTATTATGAGAACTGAGAATGCAGACAAAGCAGAAATTAAATTTTGACGTATGAATAGTTTCATCGAAAAGGTAAAAAATCGTTTTTAATGCTTGTTAGTTTAGAAGTTACCACTGAAAAGTATTGCGAAGGCAAAAATCTTAATTTTGATAGTGAGGGTCACGGCGTAACTTGTTGCACGGAGAGTTTGTGGCGATGAAAAACCACGCACGCCATTGCACGCTACGATTTCCTTTACGTTATCACACTGGTAATTTATTTGAAACTGCTAAGCTTACGTTAATTAGTATTTAGTAGACAGCTGATGATGGGTGAACACAACTATATATTATTCCATTAATTAATTGTGTGATTAATTTTCTTTAAGAAAAATTTAGCAGTAAATTAGCACTCACTTTGTTTAAACTATTTGTGAATATGTGATACTATTATTTGATTTTGTTTTTCTTTACAAGCAGATATAGCTTGGAGTTGGCGTGGTTGTTTGAACACCATGGTTTCGATAAAGAAAATATAGTAACTTTTGCCCTGGTTGATCTCTGGATGGATAAATCAATTTTTTATCACAAAATCCTCCGTGGTTTGGAAAGCACGTTAAAAAATATGAAATAGGCTTAATTAAAGTTAATTGTTCATTTCAGCATAATTCAATCAGTCATCATAATTTACAAATTATAATCACTATATTTTTTATAATATTGGTTGATGACATTAGTAGTTTTAATCATAACCAGTAGATTTCTTCTACTATTTCTGTGGATCATAATATGCATTCATTCTGGAGATATAAAACATACAAAATCAACTCCGTTTTGTTTTTATTTTTGCGTGGTTTTTATTTATTGACCTTCAATTTTGCTGTTGTCATATTAATGAGATTTGATAGCCGTCTATGATAAAGTAAAATTTAAAAATAAATTGTTCGGTACTTTAACATATTTTTGATAGGAATATATTAGTAAAAGAAAGAGAAATAAAATTTTTCCATTTCAATTCAACTTGAACTATAAAAACCCTGTAACGAATACAAAAAGTCGCTTCTACTACCAGGATTTAGTTTTATAGGAGAATTTAATTAATGAAACATAACTATAGTTTCATTTATTAAAAACTGACATACCGTTCTTGAAAACGGAAAATTTATTACCGTATATAATAATAATATTTTATAATTTGGCAATTTAATTAAGCCAATTTGGAAATGTGTTGAAAACACTCAATCATTATGTATCTTTCTAGGTTATTATCTATTTATCTCCAATGAAACAGTCTTAAAACTTATTTCATTTTAGTCATTTTTGTTTGGGTGCTAAATTAAGTCATTTTCATTTGATTACTTTCAAAGTGTACATCCATTCTAAAAAAATAAGTGTTCTAGATGACCGAAACATAATGTTATTCTAAATAAATAATATGTTTCAATATGTCCCATGAAATAGATCGAGAAAAATGTGTTATACTGTTGTAGTCAATTCTGTGTACGTAATACATTTTCCGCATTATGAGGAATACGAATTTTTCTTCTGAGCATCTCCTCATAAAATGGTGCATATAGGCCGTTATAGATCAAAACCTTTATACGATTTGGTGAGAATTATAAAAATAATGTTAGCCTGAAGTGATCAGCGTTTTATGTCAGAGAATTCTTATGTATATTAACCATGGCTAATAGACATCAGGTAAATCAACAAATCAAACACAAGATACTGAAGACAAGAGAAGTTGATTCCTCCCATGCATCCCATACCTTATTTAAAATTGCTACTTTCTCTTCCATCCAAAACCCAGCGAGCTGATTAAGTAAAAGCTTCCTAGCTAGGCACCACCCGACCTAGACCACCTTGCGCACGAGTCAGCAAAATAAAAAAGACATTAACAAATTGAAAGAAAGTGCTAGAACCTTTTTCTGGCAACCATCCCATAGTGTTTACCGCACATCGTCTCCGTGTGTCCCCAGAGAGGTCGGGCTCTTAACATTTTGCCGGAGCCGTAGCAAACGACGCGGAAATTCCCACTTATTCTCTGATTGCCACACTAGGGGGGGTTAATGTCATTGTTGATTCGGAATGCCGAATGCGTTTAGTGGGATAACGGTTACCACTTCTTTAATGACATTCTTAAGGATTGGTGCTTCTTATCTAATTACTAGGTTGTTGTGTTTTTTCTTAACACTTGTTATTTGCTATTTATTGAGAAATTATAAATAAAGAACTTGATTGCATCTCTGAGTGTAGAAGTGTAGAAATAAAATAAAATATTTCACCATTTATACTTATTTGGTGTCCTAAAAGATATTTTTCATTTGAATTTGCCACTAACTGCTTAAAATGGATTTATACTATTGAAATACTATATTACTAAAATATTCCTTTCTCGGAAATTTTATAATTATTCATTATTTGTTCGTTTATTTTTTTTTCTCCATTACTCACGGAGAAAAAAACTCGTACTTGTACTTGATAGGTCAGTGATTTCTAAGTAAGTTGTGTTTTATATCTATCTAAATATTTGAACTGTTTGATTTTAAAAAATCATAATAATTACTGTTACATATTACTGTACTATTTTGTGAAACGATTTAAAAAAGAATTTGTGATATCACCAGCTATACTTGTTCAACTATGATACTTTGCCTAATAATAATTACACATCGCAGCACATCGAAGATTACCATATAATATACGATTCGATATACATAAGCAAGAAAGGAGAATCTGCATGTATATCTTAAGCGGAGAATTTCATTTCCATTGTATCATCAGTATCCTCGTCATCAATTCGAATTTATACAATTTGTCACTACAGAAACATCATTTATGTAAACAAAAACTTGTTCTAAGCAAAACAATTCGGCTTACGTACCGCGTCCTAATCGTATAGCTGTAAACAATAATACCGCAAATGTTTACACTATAGCAACTAAATGCTACTTAAGCTGACAGTTCTTGTCAAGTAGATGCTTAGAATTGATTAATAGACGATTTGGAAGCCTAATAGGTACACGGGCGACGATCCAATGAAACGCGGCAACATCTTAATCATTAACAAACAAAGCGGATCGCCGTGTGATGATTGATTTCGATTAAGTGAAACCGTTAATTAAAATAGCGTTAACGCGAATCGTCTTTGCTTTATTTTAAAAATGATTTCAGAAGAAGTTAGGGGACTTTGTTAATATCACGGTGAAGTAGGCCTCGTGTGTCGTCTGTTTGTTGCTAATATTTTATAATTATGTTTTGGTGGAAATATTGTGCTTCGAATAAACAGAGCTTAAGTAAATGTGTGAGCTTTCATATTTCTATTTTTAATATATTCAGTGACAGAAATATATTATTATTCACATTAGGTACGGATATTTTAGCTGGTTCTTTAATATATTTATCGTATATGAATAACATGGAAAAATTCATGTTATAATTAATTGGATTTATTTTAGATAAATTCAGTTACAGCCATTCTTTTACGAATTGTTTACATTTGAAAATAGAAATTTATCATCCCGAATGATTTGTTATCATAAAGCATTTACTTCCAACTATGAGCACACAAACTGAAAACAAACTTTAGTAACTACACCCATCAAAACAAGCTTTGTTTTAAGAGGAATATAAATAAGTATGTATAAAATAGCAGTAATAAAATCATTCTTTTTTCTATAATACAAAAAGCAGAACATAAATCTGATTAAAGGTTCTAAATGAAGAAACAACCATCTTCACAAGTTACGTAGACAATAGGCTTTGCGAGGTAAATGGAAATCGGTTAGTGTCGGGGATAACGCATTCAATTTCTAACCCTCACTGTTTTTCGAACAATTCTATATGTTTACCCTGTTCGTTGAACCGACGGCAATCTTTGTCAATGTAGATTGACATTTAGGGAAAAACGGTTTTTTAATTCAGAAATCTACATGTCAATATGTTGATATTTATTTATCTACTATACGAGATAATAACAAGTTATGGTTGGATAAAGGCATCTTCTATGTTTTTTATGGTTAACATTAGTGTTATAATTAAGGGGGAAATATCACAGTTAGAACTGGCTATGACATATTCAAGACTACGGATGCTACTGCGGATGTGTCTCGAGCACCCCGGAGGGGGTAAATAAGTACAAAGATTTAAGAAACTGTGAAATATACAATGTCTTTTTACAGTACCGTAAAATAAAATATGTAACATTTTCACTGGCTGTGAAAGTGGACGTTTTATTGTTCTAACATCTATAAATGTTCACCGCAACAGAAATGTACAATAAATAGATTTTTTTGAAACGTGTTCAGTTTAAAAATATAATTAAATGATTAAATCATAATATTAGATTTATTTTTTGGTGCTAAAACTTATATTCATAGTTCTTTTGTTGTGTTTGAGGTACGTAATTTTGTTGTTTCAAATGAATAGGATTGGTTAATTTTGTACGCCTATCAAATTACTAATTACAGAGCTGTAGATTATTTTCTCAAGAAGAAACCAAAGTTTGACTAATTAAAAGCTTCAACTAAAATCAACGAGGAAAATTATGGCTGGTCATTTATAATAAACCTAATTTTCGTTAATTTTTCTTATTATAAAATATAATTATGAAATTAAAATTGTATCTTTATATAATACAAAAGAAAACGTACGTATTACTAGCTGTAACTTCTTTATGATTTTGAAAATATAAATGGTAAAAATAATTTATTAAAGTGCAAAATAAGAAATTGACATCGAAAAGGGCACCAATGAAAAGTCGGATGGCCTTAAAGTATACAAGTAAGCACCGTTAGAAAACAAAAAAGTAAGTAAGAATGAAGAAAATTAATACATTTGCTTTTATTATATTAGCTCAGAAAAAAGTGTTCTTGCATATAGTATGTATAAATTTGTAAGAAAATATCTTTGGCTGTACTATGTGTATCTGGGGCTTTAATGACATTAAAAAGGTGACGTTTAAAAAAAATAAGGCAAAATTTTGATTCTCACTATTTTTCATTTGTTTTTTTTTCTGTTAAACTGAGCGAATAGAATGAAGAAATAAGTTAATTTTAAAATATTATTACAAAAAAGGAAAAATATCAACGCATGCCGCGAAAAAAAATTGTGTTGTTTATGAGACTACAAATCACCGCTTTTCACGCCTCGTTTGCCCATGCGCATGCTTATGAAGGAAGAAGTACTCATCCCGGTAAGAGCTTTCACGTTCTGTTTGTGCGACACACAATATCTTTTTGAGCGTGGTGTCGAGGTAGAAAAAGTAATAAATGTTTCAACTAAAGATAATACGTTAACGTTGTATAATATTAAGGTGTCATTCCGTATTTCTTTATTTTTACTGTCTGTGTCTACATTTTCACGGTGTGTTTACCTCTTTTATACATTGTTGTTAGTTTTAATGAGTTAATATATTACCGTTTAATATTATACAACTGTTGGTAGACCAATAAACACACTAAGCTGCATAATAGTCGACAGAAACATGTACACGTAGAGACAGTGAATGACTAACTCGGGAAACCATCACGCATACTCCAGAGTAGGAAAGGAGAGAGAAAGATAAGGCGTAAAAAATCTTCGGAGTAGGACCTATAATGGCCACTAAGCGACAGTTTGTTGTGAAACAATTGCAGAGGCAGAGGTTACCTCTGCATTGCTAAATATACGCATTACGCGACGCTTCAATCTGTGTAGAACATTGGCAAGGTATTGAGGGGAGCTCAGGAGGTACAGAGGGATTTTACCTACTTAGAAATAGCTCGGTCGGTTTCCACATAAATACACAAACTAGGCACAACAAGTGAACGTATTGAAGTAAACTCACAGTACCATGCCTGACTTCGAAATATTGATGGGGAGAAACAGAATACGTATAATTTTGACTTCCACGATTTAGACTGTTTTCTTTTGGGAACAGCATACATTTTTCGCAAATTTTTTATTTTATATCTACGCTTTATAGCTAAACTGTCATAAATGTTTATTACATTCCGTATTTTCTGAAAACAAAGAGCAAAAGTATAAATATCTATCTATCACTGGATATTTTTATTCAATAAATCAGTCAGTATTATAAATAACGATAGATACTTTCTTTTATGAGTTATTTGATTTGCAGTATATAAAATATTTATTGGTGAAATACCTATTTCTAATATTGTTCCATACTCAAACTAATCGATACACTAATGAGATGTTAATTTTGTGATGTAAAATGTAATGTGATTACTATATACGTATTTTACGAGTAGATCAATTTTTATTGTAAATCATTTTGGATTTGGATGCTTCCATCATTTGTTGATTGGTGGCAGCTCTATAGTAAAACTGCCACCAGTTATTGTGTGCGCCATAGACACACACCCACACATATTATGTAGTCTATAGTGCGCGCATTTTTGCTAGCTGTAAAGTTCAGTTCGAATCTTAATACTGGTGCGTACGCAGCTATTTAATTGTTGAACTGCTTTGAATCAAGAAGTTCTCAATAAGACCCCATCTTCTCTTCAGAAGAGATCTTCATATCTGGACTTGAAACCTGTGAACTTATATTTACGATGTTTTTTTTTATAACAGTGCGCAACAATCTCTGTGCCCTTTGCCTAGATCTTGAAACCCATAGCGGTGTAAGGAACGATTGCAGTAAGTTGCCCAACCCTAGCTTAATATCCTACAAATATTAAAGTTTCAAAAACATTGTATATTTTTTCCTCTTTAAATTTAAGATGCCTGTTATTAATAAAAAATAAAGGAGAAATTATTCCTTAAGTCGTGATATATTCCCCGGGACGTCAAGACAATAAAAAAATTTTGAGTCGGAATTGTACAGATAGGTTCATTAAATAGTAAATCCAATAATTTCCCCGCTCGTATCGTGTTGTAATAATTATTATATTTATACTCATACAGCAATATAAGATTTTTGAATCGAATGATACAAATATAATAATTATTAGTTGAATGTTTTTTGTGTATTTCTCTTCTTGAATTGGCTGATGTACTATAATGATATATTCTATTCTACTCTATTCTATAATATTCTTTCCCTTTCGCCTATTATCTAGACCTAAGCAAGAATCTACGCCCGAAGCAATATAAAATAAATCAGGCGATAAATTTAAAATACCAGGAGTGAATATAAATGTTTAATTTAAAATCCAACAGCATGCTTTATATAACTACAGAGCTATGCTAGCTTTAGTGTCAGAGAAACAAAATGGTCCCGTTTCTCTGAAAGAGACAATATATATAAGGCGGTCAATCGAACAAGAAATAAGTCCAATAAACCATATCCAATTTAAGGCTTGATTCGGAGTAATGTTTGACTAAGTTATAAAGCTAACGTAAGCAAAATGAAAATATAACTTTGCAATTGATTCATTATTTTCAAACAATAATCTTCACTTATTTTTTATATTATTTAATTAATTAATGATTATTATTTTAACATATATGCATGAATATACAATCATTAATATATATACAACTATGATCCAAGAACTCATAAAACATTTCATACAAACCCTGTCGCGGCTGGGACTTGAAAACGGTATCACTGGACGAGTATTCTACAGCCGGGGCGTAGAAAACACCACTCAGCGAGTTAGTCGTTAAAATAAGGTTTTCATATAGAAAACACACAAAAAAATATTATATCGCTTTTGTATGACCAGTTAATCAAAATAAAAGCACTGCCTATTTTAGAAACTTTACAAACAAAAGTATGCCTTTATCCTTATTGGATTTCGTATGCAGCTTCGATACCTAAAATCTAAAATTTATGACTCTACGTCTGAGTGAGGGTAAGAACGGAGCATATATAAGACTTTGTTAGCCTAAGCCCGTCAAAATTGGATACTTCATCCGCCTTTGAAACTCTATAATAAAAACATGCCAATCGTTATTATTCATCGGCGACGTACAAAAGCGGTTAGTGTTTGCAAGGTGCATAGCTGGAATGAGAAAATCCAATCATATTCAAGTAGTTCATCAAACTTGGATTGGTGCCAATGTAATTTTGGACCGCTCTTTATTGTCAAATATTTCTCATCTAGATTAAGCGCAATTATACCATATCTAAAATAATAAGCATTGTTAAGTTGTATAAGGAGACCTCTTGAGAAAAATTGAAATCGTTATTTTGACTGGCAATTTTAATTGGAACTTATTGCTAATAGTAATTTTTGAAATTTTCCAGTTTTATGAAAATGCACAAGTTTCGAACAACAAAATAATTGAGACTCTGTTTTAAAATATGAATGTACATCGTTTATAGTTTGTAAATAATTGTGTTCAAACAAAGTTCAGCTTGATATTATATATGATATTACCATACTCTGTTATCAATCTGATGTTATCATTCCTGAAATGTCTCGATTGCGTATAAATACAATTTACGAAAAACAATAGGAAAAAGGGATTTTGTGTTATTATTTTTATAACAGGACTTACAAAATTAGAAGCACTTCCAGCAGTTTAGTATGCTTGCAATCAAATTTCATTATTATTTGTTTATTACGTCATAGAATTTGTGAATGTTTTAATGTTCATAAAACGAAATGTCAGCTTTCATGATATATTATGACGATGACATCAATGCTCCAGTTGTAAAATATTTTATTTTATCGATATCTATACGGTAAACGAGGTAATAACGTTTAATGTAAAAATCTTACACAATGACTTAAAATAATTAAAAAACTTTCAAATATGACGTTTCAATAATGTATGCTTTATTCACACGAATCTTCTTCTACGTATATTATGTAAATAACGCCTTGAATTTATATATTTATTTATAAACACCAGACGTGACTTTGCGATATTTTATCGCATGTTATTGGCATAAGATATTTACAAGAGCATGCGACGTTACGCAATACAACCTTCTGTCGCGTAGAATCGTGTTATAAATAATACAAGAGGGATCTTAACTCTGAACTATTCATACATTTTTTACATCCTATATATCCACTTCTGGTCACAGTGACTTTGTTTTGATACGTAATCGAAACAGCGCTCAGACCACTCTGCCAACGAACTCCTCACAACTGAACTGTTGGAAACATTAAATCCTTTAGCTAGATATGCATATTCAAAGCCAGTTACCCGACTCTTTAATAGAGGGTTACAAAACGACTTAAAGCGAGTTACTATACTATACAAACTTACTTACAAGGGTATTTTGCCAAAAAGGAATTGAGCACACTTGGTGCTGTACTAAAACTTTTCATTGTTACATCTCAACTTATGCAATATAGCATCTTCTCCTTTAATACTTCCCAACGCTCGATTACATTTAACGACGCGATCCGGATGAATTTTCTTATTTACTGTAAGCCGGCAGAAAATCGGATCCGGCAATTTTTAGACAAAGCGATTTCACACTAGAAGGGCTTGATAGGCAAAGTTTCGTGTTATTCCGACTCGGAGTTATAAACAAAGTAAGCTGACACAGTCTCGCTTGAGTTGAGTAACAAGAAACAAAATTTTATATTCGGAAATGAAAATATATTTTGCTTCAACAAAATTTGATAATATTATTAACAAATTAGCTATTTGTATATTATTAAAAATTTTACATCCACAGCCTGATTTTTTCATAACTGGCCATTAGTATTTTTTGGACTGACTAATGCTGTTTACAGCATTACCGGGGTATTAAGGAGGCGAGAACCTTGAGTCCTCAAGCCTTAAGGAACAATTCGCCTCTGGAGGATTTCTAAT
Source organism: Acentria ephemerella (assembly GCA_943193645.1). Classification (NCBI taxonomy): domain Eukaryota; kingdom Metazoa; phylum Arthropoda; class Insecta; order Lepidoptera; family Crambidae; genus Acentria; species Acentria ephemerella. The sequence goes on from OW971881.1 coordinate 7,387,869, forward strand.
CGACAGGCATCACCTCCAGGGGATGTGTCCCGCTGTCTCTTAGAGTCTCCAGGGCGCTCGAGCCATGAGGAAGGGACTAACCTGAGGGTTCCTCGAAAGGGTTGGACCTCGGCTCAGGCTAGTCGCGTCGTGGACCTCCACGGTATCATTAGTGTAGCAGTGAGTTGCCGTCAAAACTCATCTTATTGGGTCAGATAAAGCGAGTTAGAACTTCCTTTTCGCCCCACTACTGACTTAAACAGAGGAATAACTTCAATCCAAATCCACACATTTTTTTTTTGTGAAAACGATCCTTATACAATAATGTATTTTAAGTTATGATCCTGACTTACATAAAGATAAAAGAAGGCAACACAAAACCTGCTACGTCTCACAGGTTTTTTTTTGTTTTCTGGGCCCTGATATTTACTTTTAATTAATTGAATGAATTCCTGAATATGTAGAGCCCTTGTTTTCTATTATTTATCTTTAATATATTTACACACACACACACACACAATCATACTTGAACTCACATACACATTCGCGCAATCATGAAATCCACATATGGCTATTTTATTTCCTTGTGAATAATTTTTCAATTGTCTTTTTATAGTATGTATTTTATCTCGCTTACTCTTATTGATATATTCCTTATTATATACGAACTAGGGTTTTGATGACCTGAAGCACAGGTTCCTGCGGAAACATTTAATAATCGCCAGTCTTTCACAACTAAAAAAATAAAAATTATTTCTATTCTTATATAAAGGGTATGGTGTGACAGTTAAAAATTAGAAATACGAGAATAAATTTAAACTTTGGTATTTATTAGATCGAAAAGAATTATGAAATTAACGAATAATATAGTCATGTTCAATTTGTTTTGTAGGAAGACATTTTATTTAAGACACCAGGACTCGTTTGAGACAGTGTGTTGGGAGCAAGAGAACTTATCTTTTATGGTTAATACTGTTAATAAAATATTTCCGCAATTCTGTAAATATCAAAAATATTTACAGGATTGCGTGAGTATTGCCACATTACCGGTAAGCGTTGTATATTTTATGTTGCAATAAAAATACAATAGGTGCGAAGTTTAAGTGATTATAATGATTAAGGGTAATAGTTTGTTAATCGATAAAAGACAATCGACCCATTTCCTTGTTTTTTTTTCATGAAAATAGTAACATACGGTGCAAAATACAGTACATTCGTGATTGAAGTATCCATACTAAAAACCGCTCACTATTTTTAATGCTCTAATACAATCCAAAAAATGTTTTCGTTTCCTTTAGTACATTTCGTTCAAAACAATATACAGTAAAATAACTATATATTAAATTGAATCAATTAATAAAAATACTAATTCACGCTTGAGTTCTTGAAATTTTAATGTACTTCTCATTTTTATAATTTCAAAAGAGACATTTTGCTGACTAAGTAAAAAGCCACAATTTTAATTTCTTTTTGTGATTTTGTAAATAGAACTTCTAATAATATTAAGGTTTTAGTAATTTGCTAATGAAATGGGGATAAAAGATCAATACTTTTCATTCATGTTTTATTTATATAAAAAAGGAGCCATTGTCATAAAAGCACTTACTTTCATTACGACTTTTTCTATTTCACTCCACTCTGCACCACACATCCTGAACAGCTCTATCACGGTCTAATAGTAACCTATTTATAATAATAATGCTATTATTAAATGCATACACAATATTCTCAACTTCAAAGTTACTTAGACCTACATAATTGAAAGAAAAAAATCTTATACATGATCCAGTCACTTAATTGTATGATGTGTATTTCATTAAAATTTAAAATAACACCTTTCTAATAAAAACGAATGATTCTTAATACCATGGAACTAAACTTATGAATGACTTTACCTTTAACGTACTACCCTTTTTTATTTACTTTGTTAGAGGTTTGACACACTACACTATCATTAATATTAATTATTATGCCATTTGCCGTGAGTGGTTCGGCCTATTTTACCAAATTTGGGCTTCGATTTCGTGTCATTATCGATGATAGGCTTTTAATGGTAATTTTAATTTTTTATTATATGAACATATAAAACATAATTATTTTAACTTAAAATATATATAATAATGAACGTTAACCATGAACTTCTGTCTCTCGTCATCATACCTAAAGTTTCTGCTCATAATAAGACTTTGAATTACTTCATAACAATTTTAACAGTCCAGTAATCTGTAAATTGTTTTATAAAAAAAACAAAAATATTATTATTATATTCCTTGCCATAAAGTCGCTTTACGAAATGAATCATCTTGGCCTCTACAGTGGCCACTCCCTGAAACCGTTTAAGCCAATATTAAATTACCACCACACCATCGGGCTTTTTGTTGATGGGGTATTGAAATTACTTAGGCTGATACGTGGACGTCAATAACTCTCGTCATCAATAACCTTGTTAAATGGACAAAACCATGACACAATGCCTTCCGGACGCATTGTTGCGTTAATGATTGACCAGTTTGACGATCGATCTTTTAGGACGATGCACGAGGTGAAATTATTAAATCCTTCATGATTCATGCAACTTCTAATTTACGTGTTCAAAATTAACCGTTTTACAAGCTTTTACAGGTTCTTCTTTCTCCTTCTTATTCATTGTACTCAAGGCACCGTTGTGGTGGTCTTCAATGCACGATAAGTAGCACGCCTTACAAATCATCACCAGTTTTACTTCGCCATCGCTTCTGGCTACGATACGGGTTCACGTTTCTTAAGCGTAGATCTCTACGTTTAAGAAACGGGATTATATATTACGGGATCAACTGATTTCAAGAACATTTTCACCAATGTTAAAACTTGGCTTATAGGGTGGTCTAGGGCTGTAAATCATTCTATTTTAATTGTCCAGTATTGTAAATTGTGAACTCCTAAACGCTATAGTAGTTCCTAATATACAGGAGTCGTTTAAATATTATCGCAAGTGTAATATCGTATCGAACACAATACACTAATATATAATATTATTTTTAAATAAAAACCGAGTTAAAACTTTTTGGCGTCCATATAATTATGATTGTGGCCTACCGCCATCCCTGAAAAATATATGAGGTGTGGTGTAAATCTGACATACGGGCCCCTTGCCAAAGCCATTCGCATTGCAGAAAAATAACTTTAAAAAGTGAGAAGTGTGTTGGAAACTCAACCTTTTTATTGTAATTGTGATTCAAAATTCATTTTTTATTATTTAAATATAATATTAGGTACTAAAAATCTTGTTTTGATTCATCAATGTTAACATCGAAAATTATTCTATCCTCTTTTCTATATACGTATAGAATTATTCATATAATAGAAATATTTTTTAGAATATTATTAAAGTCTGTGAAATCAAAATCCTTTTGATTATAAACATTTATGAATATATTCTACTAACGGTGAAACCCTGGTGATATCCCGTCGCGCAAAATGTTAATTTATTTTGAGAGATAAATCGTCCGACGCCAAAGTGTTAACAATCCAAGTGAAAAAGTTTTCCCGGGCTGAGTGATGTTCATTAAGCTCAATAGTCCTTTTAATTTTATGTCGAAAGCTTTTAGAAAATATTTCAAAATCTCATATTTCAAACACATTTAATACACAAAAAGTGTATTCTGTGCATGTCAAGAATAAAAGTAGTCTAGAAAATCAATAATCCTAAAAATCTAAAAAGGATTACTAGTATTCGCATCCGAGTCTTGGATTACCCAAGTAACTGGCCAATCTTCAACGATAGTAAGCCTTACCGAAAAACTGCGCTACCCAGGGGGGTCTGGTGAATTGCTTTGGCAAAACCCAGGACACCCCCGCATAAGGCAGTGAAGTCATTCGGAAGCGCAAGTGGGTATTCCTAGTGCCGCCTTGATCAGGCACTGGGTGATCAGGTAGCCCCGTAAACGGAATGCTCCTTGTAAAAATATTGATAGAACTATCCATCATCAAGTAGAGATTCACTCAGAGTGAAAATGTGTGATTGTTTAATCGCTTAGTTTGTCATAGTAACTTAACCTACCAGTATAAGAAAAATTATAAAGGTTCTTTGATGCATTCCTTTTTAATTAAAGTTGTAAAACTCTCTTATTATTTATTACAAATAATTTAAGAAGTATCATTTGGCTCTCTGTAAAGTGTCGGAATACATTAATTACGGAAATATATAGCATTTTCGCATTAAAAATATGACGAAAATACTTGAAAAAATAAATAAAAGAGTACCATCTTAATTGTTTTGTAATATACGTGTACAAATTTCAGGATATTTCTATCCTGAATTTTGTACACATAGCTTAAGTTATTTACTTATTATTTTGTGATCTAAGCAGTTGTGAAGATTCATGGTATTTTTGATAGGCCTTTTGTGAACCATAACGTAAACGCATCCCTAGACTAAAATTAAGGAGATTTATTTTAGTAGACCAGAATCCACAATATGAGTCCTAGGTGACCAATCCATTTCATAAAGTAATTTTATCTAACAATGGTTGGATACTTACTCTTCAAGAGGGATGTATATACTCTGAACAATGCGGTAAATTAGTAATTTATTATATAAAAAGGGTAATAAAAGGGTATGTATTACTCTCAGTGAATAGCTGACATAATGCTTACATTATTTTAAATCGATTCTCAATTAAAAAACACATATATAGATAACGTTGAAATTATTATAAGCATAGAAACAGCTAAGCTATATTTGCCATAAAATATGATAAATATATAATACTACAGATGAACACTGCAAAGCTTCAAATTGGAACATTGTTAACGTTTTTATTCCCGGGAAATTATTTAATAATCCTGTACTGTAACTTCAGATTTCATTAGCGTGTAAGTTTAATTTTTTCACAGTCCTATTGAATTTGATCTCAGTTTTTAATGTTAATTTAAATTTGATACCGCTTTGAATTAAACAGGTCATAAACATACGGACCTATATACGAACAAAGAAGTGTTCCTAATAGAGGGGTACCCAAACGGGTACCCCTCTCATTTATAGGGTTTCATACCTTAAGATGAAAACTTGTAAAAATGATATGATTTATTTGTTATATTACATACATAGTATACAATGTTGATAATCACACAAAGGCAGAAACTTGGGCTTTCGGTACTGTACGGTGGAATGCGAAAACTTTGGTACAGACTGCTAGCCTGCGCCGACTAGCAAACTTGATATAACTTTACAGACGCTTTACGATTCATTTAAATAGCATATAAAGTTATGTTTTAGGTGAATATAATATTAACTGACTTAAATTTTGCTGCGGATACTTTATATTATATAACTCAAATATCATTCATCATATCATTCAAACGTTGTGGGTATAATGGGTATATGTATACATTAATTAACTCAGGAAATCAATCACCTGAAACAAGCAACAAATCAAATCCAAGTCTTCCACAGAAAATAATGGAACAGTGTAAATTGTCAGCATTTTTCTACACAGCACTTCCTTAAACTAAATCAACATCAAAATATATTTATCATTTTGACAAAGGCTTATAAAATATTTTAGGCACTTTGGTAGCTTGAGTGTAACCATTTGTTCTGATTATTCTGAATCATTTTGGAGTGAAAACACACTTTAAAGTGGACTGATATCCGAAGAATGAAATACCAAAACGAACGACCTAACTTCGTCAGATTTGGACGCAAAATATTTTGTAGTAAAGTATGATGATGGAATAATTACTTACTAAGAACCGATTGCAAGGCAATTCCAATACTTATTCAAAATATTAAATGTTCTCCAACGCTCTGTGACGTTGACATTGACTCCTTTTTTCTTAATATCTGTACACAGTGAACTAATTTACCACAAAAAATGGGTAAAATCGTAGTATCTACACAGACGACGCTGTCAGCATTCAATAAAGTACTAGCTTCTGCCCGCCATTTCGCCTTATGGAAAACAGGAAACAAATGACACTATTTTTAAATAAAACAAAGCAATAAATATGAATTTGGGATAAAAACAGCTCAGCTATAACAGAATTTGAAATAGTTAATTATGAGAAAATACCTGCTGCAGTATTTCTTTGTAAGCAATATATTTTGTTTTCATTCAGGTACATGGACATTAGCCTCCCCCGAGGATCTCTAACCCGCAGTCCTGCGCTGTCTGCACCCAGCGGCTTCCCGCGACCTTTACTTGATCGTTAATTCGCCTTGTGGCAGGCCTAGAAATACTGTGTCTACCGTTACTCGGCTGCCTCTCGAAGGCCTTTCCACTCCAACGGCCGTCTGTCCTCCTTGCAATGTGCATTGCACATTGCCACGTCAATCTTGGCGAACTTAGTTTCATCATTTCTATTGTAATCATACAAAGAAACTTCGAGTTTAGCTCTCTTCATTGCCCTTTGGGTGGCTTTGTGCCTTCTAATGAGGTGAATTGTAAGCAGCTAATTGCTTATAGGTAGTGAATAATAAACTCTTATTTCCATTCAGTTAAGGCTTATAGTTAATATTGCTACACAGCAAACTTTATTAACAAATCCATAAAGTTCAAGATTTAGCTAAACCATAGCTAGTCAAAGTCAAAGGATTTTTCAAATCATTTCTTAGTTAAATATCATGCCACTAGGACCAACGTAGCTTAGTGCGTCCGTTAATTTTTAATGGGTGTTTTTATATATAAAGAGATTAATAGTTATTCAAATAGACCGTTGATTTGATATCTGACTTGCAATAGTTACTGAAGCCTAGTTTTATCTAGAGTCTGAACAGAACATTTTGAAGGTAATAGATTCAAAACCATAAAATACCATAACTATTATGCCATGTATAGACTGACGCTATCACGAGGTCAGGCTTTATGAAGTTATTATATCAGTGCCGTGGCAAATAATATTACCACGCATATAAGACTTCCATAACACAACTACTATAGTATATACTGTCGATGCGAAACATTATAAAAGCTTAGAAGAAGATAAATGTAAAGTAAGATTAATGTTAGATAAGTGTTAATTGAACTTTTATTTAAGCACAAAAGATCCCATTGGGTCGAAGTAAAGTAAGGGAATAATCCTGGTCCTACATCAAGATACTCATATATATACATATCATATATCATTACCAAAATTGAGGACTCAATAAAATGAAATAAAATTATGTTGGTGCTTATTTTCAAAATAATTTGTCTTTCAGCAGTGCTACGCAGGGAGAAGTGACAGTGATAAGGTATATTTATTTTCCTTTTTTTTGTTAAGATATTTTTTATTTATTTTATATAGTGTGTATTTATTCTTCTCTTTCCAAATAGGATATTATGCATTATAATTACTTAAGATAAAATATAATTTTTATATAAGTAATAATCCTTGGTGTGAGAAGCCTGAGATTTTTAAAACCACCTGCGCTAGGACACCAAGCCTATCCGCCCAGATGGATGATTTTTTTTAAATTTGAGGTAATCACTTAGACAGGCATTTAGCAATTTTAAATCTAGACTTGGTCTAGCTTAAAACTTCATTTTAGCCTAATTCTTATCTGATATCTAGGGCTGAATCTAGATTAAATAAAACTGACATTATATGAATTCAGCTGAAAGAGGGCCTTCATGATTTGAATGTTGAATTTTTAGTTATTGTTTCGGACTTTACCGGCGTTTGCTTGATTGGATTATGACAAAACTTCATAAACTTTTACATTAAAACGGCAAAGTATGCTTATTAAATTATAATCGTTAATCTTATATATAACAAGGATTACAGTGAAGACAGAGAAAGGAAAATATATCTTAAATTATATATATTAAAGGATGGCGTATTGAAGTTGTTGAACATTAATCAGACAAAAGGCCAATCCAACAAATATATTCGCCAGATAAATCTATCTGTCCATAATTGGATCTTTCACGAGACCCGTAACATGGATTAACTCCAGGTGAAATCACTCTGCTACATTCGATTAAGGCAAATGTTTAAGATCAACCGTTATTGGTTTGGATTGAATTGATTGAGATACAGTTTGACATCTCAATTAATTAGAATCATCTTAGTCTAGGCAGACTTGTTGTCAAGAAGGTGAAGAAATAAAGTATTGTACAAATGTTAAAATAAATTTAATATTATTATCGACTCTTTTTCTCGATTCAAAGAGATCTCAGTATCATGACTTTAGGAAGAGGGTCTTTTAATTTATTTTACTAAAGATTATATAACCTTATAAAAATATATTCATTTATAAAATTTAAAATTCCTATAGATCATTGACTATAAGCTTGAAGCACTCCATTTTTCTATTCTTGAAAATCTATGTACTGAACATAGCTTAAGTGCCTACGCGTTTTTGTGAGTATAAATCTCTTAATATTAATTAAAAAACGGGTTTTCGTTGTAATAAATAAAGGAAATTGATTGATTCACATTCATGTATTATGTTAGCTTTCCTAACAATTTGAAACAGTAAATACTATCCAGTCAATATTCTTCTTTGTGCTGTTGTCAATAAAGAACCTTATCGTAAATTAATAAGCTTACGAATGATTAGGTGACACAAACGTGGCTCATTAACCACAGTTGATTGCTGTAGCAAATTGGTTAGGGACCTGAGTACAAAGTAGCACTACAAATCATTATATTTGACAGAAATAATTATCAGATTCTGCCATCCAAAGTAATATTGATTGAAATTCGTACTACTCATAAATTGAATGAATAATATATTGTAATTACACTGAGTGAAACTCATCATGCCTTGCAAGCTGGTAGCCATTTCTCTTTGATAACTTTTTTCAATAATTTTACGTGTAGGAAGTATGGAATAAAAATTGTACTTTAACATAAAATTCATTGGTCTTATCTAATTACTATTTTTATATTAATTAAATCTCCACTGAAGTATTGAAAATACTTTATTTGTATCAAAATTTCAATAATATTAAATTAATACTAAATTATTACCTTGGTATTTACTTCTATTCTAGTAAGGGTGGATGCCGTGGGCTTAATTACGGATTGATAAGGTCGAAGAAGTGAGGCTCTTCGCCAATGTGGCGAGGCACTTGGCACCCCAGCTGTTGGCCACCGGACGATTGAGGCAATCCATTCGGTGTTGGAAGAATGGGTAAGGCGCCAGCTTCATCTACCACATGGTACAAAACCTGACCGAGGGCAGCCCAGCTTTATGGCCAGGTTTGGCCAGGTTTGGTTTGTCCACCCTGAGGTGGACTGGTGAATAGCTTTGACAGAACCCAGGTCACCCTCGCGAGGGGCAATGGAGCTACCGGGAAATTTTAGTGGGTATTCGTAGTGCTCAGGTATTGTGCGAGTACACACGTCTACCAGTGCTGGATAGGTCCTTAAACGAATTCCTCCTCAATGAAAAAAAAGTTTTAAATAACGTATCATAAAGAGGTATATCCATAATTTCATTAATCACAAATACTGCTACTTTTGTGTCAAAGCTTTTGTGCAAAAGAAAAGCAAAGTAAGGAACGGTGTTTTACGTTTGTTTGTTAAAATTAATCCTTTGACTTTGTTTTTTTTTAGAAAAAATTGTATAAATTGCTTTTGTAACGTAGCAACTCGAAGTGAAACTGTAAATAATTAAAGCTGGGTAAAAGAATATTTGTTATTAAATGTCAAATGCTTAGCGAAAAAACGTTAGAAAATTTCGTTACTACTGTAATAAAATATTCCTATATTGTTTCATTTAAATTTTATTTATGTTGGCATTAATATTTATAAAAATAAACATTTTTAAGAACCAGACGAATATTAACGTGTTATCATTCCCAATCTACGCCGGGTGTAAATATAAATATTATAAAAGAAAGGAGCGCGTAAAATTCGCTGTAAAACATGATTTATGTGTGTGACGAAGACATTATTTTGTATTTTACGAGGCGTAAAATGACCTCCCATATCGCGTAATATAAGCTTTGAGGCCCGTTTTTATTTTAACGTAATACAAATACCTTTTACCTGTAAATGTTTATAGTCAGACTATTTAACACTGCTTTTCAAAATATTATTTCAGACATAAAAATTAAAATTTTTACACAAAGATGAAAGCATTAATTTTTGTGTATTTGTTAGGTACTTAGAATTTACTCTAAAAATTCAAAATAATATTTTTAATTTTTTTATTTAAGCAAAATATAAGTTTGGGTCACGAAAAAGAATTCTGATACTACGGTATTCAAATATTTATAAGTTCTTAGTATATTTTGTGTGGGTCACCATTTTTCGAAAACATTTTCTTATTTTTAACACTTGGGTGTCGTTAACTTAAAACTCTTAGTGTATTGTAATAAACAAGAATATTATGACTTTAAAATTAACTTGAAATTAACAAAGATCAAGATTATGTGGAGCAAGGGTGGAATTACCTGAAAGATGTAAAAAAAAAACGAAACGTGAAAGAAAGAGGATAGCAGGCATCAACAGCGTGTAAAAATAAAATTTGAGGAATATAAACTAGTTATATTTGTAGTTTATAATAATATCGTTTCATGCTTACTATTGAATTTATTTGATACATGTTATACAAAAGGTCTTTCTTTTTAAGTTCGAATGTAAGAACATATTTGTACTCGTTCAAAATAATTGTCTTCGATATTCAAAACATTATAATATAATAATATTACTGCACGGCTTCTGAACCTCAATTTAACGATGTCTTGAGAAAATTACGATTTAAAAGTACTCAGAATATGCAAATGAAAATAGAGAATTTTTTGATGCTGTTAAAAACTCTTTGATAATTGGATTTGAAAACCTTTTGCAACTATACATTTTAAATAAAAATTACAAAATTATCATAAGCTACTATTATTGTTCATTTTTCTGTTTTGTCACACAATTCTGTACATTTTTTAAATGTACATAAGTATTAATGTAATACACTAGAAAAACTCAAATGCAACCTAGACAATACGGTAAAACTTAATTTTAAATTACACTCAATAAGACTTCAATAAACTGATAGAGCGCGTGGAAGGTATAAGATGTTCAGATGTTCTAAATTTAATTAAACGTCTAGAATAGTCACTTCATTAGATAGAAACCGAGTTTGCCTTAAGTTTTGTGGATATGAAAATATATAAAATAATTATGTACCTTAATATATTTCACCGACAAACGTATTATTCCAATAATTAACAGAAAATCAAATAATTCAAGCAATAAGGCCGGGCTGCCTGGGTGGAGTAATCGAGTTACAGGGAACTTGGAGGAAGGAAGAAGAAAGTGGGTATTCCCAGTACCATTCTGATGAGGCACTAGGTTAGGACCATACCTGCCCGTCGCTTAGCCAATAGCGAGTAAGTCTGTAAACGGACTCCTCCTCGGCAAAAAAAAGGGTTAGGTAAATCGTAGTTTAGTCATGAAAATCATATTAGTGTATAGTAATTACATTGTATAATAGGGTTTCTACAAAATGATGGAATAAATATGTAAATTTCCGTTTACATAAAAATTACTACACTGATATTTCTAATTTCCGTTAGAGTTTTATTTATGTCAAATCATGTTAAGCAAATAGACGATTTACCTGGTGCTGTATGATAATAATAGTATATAGTACAATAAAGAAAACTCAAAATATTATATACATAAAAAGTGATTACACCTTTATATATATAAGACATTTTCAGTATTTTTTTGCTCAAAATTAGATATACGAAAAAAAATATAATAGATAGATAATCTTCATTGACATTCTGGTGACAAGAAATGCTGATGCCTGTAATATTAAAATAAAAATTAATTCAATATTACATATTATGCTCTATCATTAAGTATCATGTATATTTCCCTTTATTCCTTATTTTGGATTTAATATAATATTAAAAAATAGGTTTATTATTTATTTGACAGATGATGCTACTGTGAAAATACTTAAATGCTATGTATTTTACATTGTCAATTTCTACATTATATATGGCTCTTTAGTATATGTATAATAAAATTACTTTAAGTCATCATCCTGCTGTCATCGCGTCGGTGGACGGTTACATGACAAATCATGATTTTCCTAGTCCGTTTGAGACGTCATCGCCCACGAATAGTTAACTGGGACAATTAACCATCGAAAACATCGCTTGGTGACAATTAGAGGCTGGGCGGGTCTATTTGTCATTAATTTGGGGAATGAGGTGACAGCAACACGGGTGCGGCTTGCAAACAAATTAATATTTGTATCACTATTAGTTGGCAATAAGAGGTACGGCTTATTAACGTTAAAAGGTTCTGTAAACTTTGTGACAAGAACGATATATTTAAAAAAAAATCCAACAATTAATTCGGAATTAGATAAAACTAGAAAATATATTTTATAACTTTAGAACTATATTCAAAACCCGAAGTAGCAAAACTTATGCTTAGGATACGAGAAAGAAAACACAGAATGTTTTGGTTTTTTATAATCGTAGTGTACACAGATTTTACAGAAAATAACTATTGAGGTTAAATGGGAGCATATATGATCGTTTTGCGCAGTGATGACTGGAGCTGGTATGAAGTCGGTTAAAATTATTGGCATAGATTGGGAAAAATACATTTTCAGGACACTTTGGATAGTGATGCATAGTAGCGGCAATTCTGCGCATACGATTGGTTTATTACTCGACCCCTATATTCGAATTTATCCAACCTTGAAGTAAGTCACTATGGCGTAATATGATAGAGATGTTTGCCTATAGCAATGTATACAATACTTAGGAAGTTGATCCTAAGATAAACTCTTAAGTCATATAATAATTTATTCTATACTATTTTTAAGTTAATTAGTTTTCATTGTTATCATATCCTATCCTTATATAATAAGTAATATATTTCACAGCTCAAAACTCTCAAATAGCTTTATTACTTTTAACATTTGTTTGGTAGTTCTTGGTTGTAAAATTCTGATCGTTATCGCCGAAGATCTTCATCCATTTTTAAACTGAATTAAAATAGAATCAATTCAGTGGCAAACTAAAATTATATAAGTAGATTTATATTTGACTGAGATATTGCGTAACACACCAACGTCAAATTTAGTGTAAAATAAGTTTCGACATTTTATTACAAACATAATGTAGCTTATGATCATCTAATTTGGTTACTCAAAAATGACCAGTAAGTAAAAGTTTAACTTTGATTCTCGTAAAACATATTTGATTCTCGTGAATTCTCGCATATCACATATGTCTGAAACAGCATAAGTTAAATTACTTAAGGCTGAAGCTTCCTGCTTTCGAAATATGAAGGGAACTATTTCATGTCTGTAATATATTTGAAATAAATAGGTCTCATTCACCTAATTTGAATATTTTGCCTGTTATATTATATGACGTTTGTCATGACATTTCCTACCTTAATAGCTGCACTAGCTAGCCGACTAAAATCGGGTTATTATTTATACTCCTATAAATATATTGCATTACTTATACGTAATATCGCTTCAATTTGGAATCACAGTTTTTTAAAATAAAAGATTTTTTTAATAATTAAAACTAATCTTTTAGAAACAATGAATAGAAATTTATATATACCATTATTTTATTTTCAGATTAGATAGCTTTCTGCAAGGGTTATAAAGTGATGTACGGATAAGCTTACAGTATGGGCTTTGACGTTTGAATTTCGTATACAAATAAACAATTCTTGTATACAAATCACTCAGCTATGATACCAAAACATTCGTTTGCAAATTCACATCGACAGCTTAAGTTCGACACAATCAAATTCGAGTGATCTAATGATTATAAAGACCTATTGAAGTGTTATATTCCTGTTAAATGGATTAAGCACTATAAATAAGATTATCGAATTTAGACGGAAAGTCAATTCATTAAACAAACCACAAACCTGATTCAGTAAATCAGAACTGGATGATATTCCATTAACTACCTTTATACACCGTTTTTTTTAAATTTCATTTTATTTCTGAAATAAAATTACAATTTTAAAGGTATACGTAAAGGTTGTATGCATGAATATGAATGAGGTTGCTCTAAGCACTGAACTTGATTTCCTCCTTTCATTCTTCAATTACTTCTTTTTTCTGTGTTATGCTAAAACGCAGTCTTGAAATAATTTTGTGACGAAAAACTTTCGATAATCAATGAAAATGAATGAATATCCTGCAGAAGTTTACTTCTGCAGGATATATCCGTAGCAAGGATTATATTTTTATATGAGAACTAATAAAATTCAAAAAGGCATATATAAGAAGGTACTTAACGCAACGCTTGCCAGTTGTGATAGAAATCACCAAATTGTTAGTCAGTAAATTGAACTGAAATCATTAAACAATTTATCATGCGGAATTTCAAACCACAATTGCAATTGCATCCAGGCGGCAAGTAAATAAAAGCCCACACTTCCACCATCAAAACTGCACAGATATGGGGTTTGGCACAAATTTCGCATAATAAGTATGTACGAGGACCAAACTTGTGAACAGTTGTAGACATTTTTTTTTTTAGATTGGGTCAGGTTTTTTTAAAATAGGATAAGGTAAAGAAATATATATACTAGTTGACCCGATAAATTTTGATGCACCTACAAACTACCACTAACGCCATCTATTAAAAGAAACCCGAAGTAGCAATGGAAGAAATAACAGTTTTAATGTTGTAAGATGAAGATCCTCCATACTAATTAAATTTTCTATCATATATTTTTAAGCTTTTAAACCGAAGTAAAGTTAAATAATTATTCAAATAGGTCAATTTGTTTTTGAGTTTTAGTATTTGTCTTTCGTTAGATCATCTAGTAATTTTTATATATAAAAAGATTATGAAGTATGGACACATTTAATTATAATAGTATGTAATCATCATCTCCAACAGCTCGTATACGTCTCATTGCTGGCCGCAGTCTTTCTGACATGAAGAAACACTCGAGGAGTGTAGCCCATAACACCATCAACCTGGCCCAATGCGGGTTGATGGTATGTATTCATTATCATATATAATTTAAGTATGTACGTATTTATAAGTATTATATATGTCGACACACTGTCTCTACTTAAATTATTATTAACATATCCTTCTCGCTGGTCTGGTAACAGAAATTTCTTCATCAATAAAACGCCTATGAACTAATTTTTTTGCATAATATGTTTTTTTATTCATTTGATGTGTGTGTCCATAAATCAATAAATAAATATATTAAGGCTTCATTTAACAAGCAGGTGCATTTTTTGAACTCCTGTTAGTGTTTGTCAAGTTGTTTGCAACCCACCGTAAGGCCAAGCTAGAGATGAAAACTAAACATTTATCAAGTTTATAGTCTATTAATAGTCATTTTCTAGGTTCCTATAAATGAAAATAAAAAAAACTGAATATTTCAAACAGTTTGACAGTTGAATGTAGACATTATGTAAATGTTTTTCAAGTAAAATCTCCCACAAATTACTTGGTCCCTATTGTGAGTTCAATGCTTGTACTGTGAGTTTGATGTTATAATGATTCACATCGCAGAAAAATGGCAGCAATAGCAATGTCAGTTTGAAAGCCCTATGCTCATAAGTGGGACGTATCCTATGTTAACGAACTAGTAGTGAATTTTTCTTATAAGTATCTTTAAGTTATATATTTGTTGATATTTATTTAATCATCTTTTTAAAAACTGGGTAAGAATACTGAAAGTTTGGTGAACTTAGTAATAACCTCAGTATTATTCGCTACTGGGCGAGACGGCAAATTGAGTACCTACTCGAATATACATCGTTGTCTGTGCGCACTATTACTTTGACTTTTTCAACGCTATTGCCAGCAATTGTGAGAAAATTACACGAAAAATTGTAGGCGTTTCTTTAGTTTTCTTTTTTCGGATAGTATTTATTATATATTTTTTAATGTTTATTGATAACGGGAATACCCGTTATCAATAATCCACAACGTGGAGATCAATGGCGTAGTGGCTCAAGATCTCTGGTTTTAATTAAAGAAATTGACTGTTTTAAAGCTAGTATTCCTATGTGCTTTGGATTTTATAACAATATCCCTGAGTGGATTTTGTATTTAAACGAAAATAAATTTAAATAAAGAATGTTCTATCGAAAAGCGCAATACTCGGTTAAGGATTTTCTAGATGGTTAGAACGTATGGAATAAGTCCATTAGTAGTATGTATATACAATTGTACACACACTGTGTACAAACACTTCATATGTATTAACTTGTAGGAGGTCCAGTTACACACAATGTTATGAACTATTCACTATGGATTTTTATGTCTCTCATATTAATAAGTATTTTTTTATTTCTTTAATAGGTATCAAATAAATAAATAAACACTTAAAGATATTGTTCTGGTTATTACTGGAACCACTTTCACCCACTAACCTGAATTGGGCGTGGTGGTGTCTTTTGGCTAATGTGTTTCTCCCATGTAGTAAGACCTGAGCCTTGTTGTATGTTGTTGATGATGATATTGTATTTTTTTATCATCATGAACCTTTTCTTCGATAAGAAAAATATCGAACTATTCCTGACAACAGTTTAATATAGTGGAGTACCCATTATGTTACTACTTTGGATTGATTACTGTCATTGATCAAACTGAGATGTTTGTTATCAGAATGAAAATCAAATATAGCAAAGAATAAAAATGGAGTCAGTTTCATTCCAATAATAATTATTATCTATTGAATTTTAGATAGAACTCGCAATGTGGGGAATTCACAATTGTTTAATGTAACAATGTGTAGTGATGGACTATCCTTAGAAATATTAAAAGAAAATATTGTTTGAACCATCTTAATTAAAATATTGTTTGAATCATTGAAAAGATGAATTCAATGATTAATAGTTCGAACATATGTTTGAAATTTAAATGCAGATTTAAAACACAAGCTGTGATATTTTTCATTCAGAGACATTACTTCGTAAAATGAAACATTAAAATAGTATCGAATTTTGACAGTTATAATCACTTTAAAAACTGTCAAAGTTCGATATTTTACTACCGTAAGAGACTATTCCGGAAAAACATGTTATTGTTATTCTTTCTATCTGTGGTCTGCCGCACTGAGCCTAGATTGCAGTCTAGTGTGCTATTTTTTCTTCCATTCCAAATCGATTAGTCAGTGTTGTGTGATTGAATTTATATTCGATATGTATCCGATATAATCAAAACTATATTTTTTATCAAAGAAGAACTATTTATTGAGTTATCCCAACAACATATTCAAACAACGAAGAATACTAGAATGGCTTTACTTTAGCCATAAGCCCGGATGATCTGGGACAATTTATTAAACTTTTTTATTTACTCTTTCAAGTTATAATTTTTGCGGAGAACTTAAACGAAAGTTCAAGATAAAAGAAACAAAACAGCGGAAAGCTTTTTCAGGTTGTTATCAAAAGCCATTATCTCTTGACCTGAAAACTGGAAATATATTTTGTTTCTTCTTATAAGGAGTAAATAAGTTAGCAAGAGCGGGGACGTAATTTAAAAGTTACGACCAAGTGGTCGTCTTTCCAAAGCTCACTTAACGACTACCTAAATATGATTTGACGAAAAAAAAGCGACGTCTAAGATTTGTTGTAAACAAGGCATCTTAATGGTAAAAGTAATCAATGACATTACTCCTTAATGTAATTCTTTTCCTTTGTAACGTCGAAAGTCTTTTAAATGTTCTTTTAATTATAATGACATAACTGTTTTATAAAACCGTTAGGGTTGTTGTAATAAATTGTAGACTTTCTTTGATATTTTGGATTTTTGGTTTGTTTAGTGATATCGGAATAGTGGCCATTGTACCTTGTCAATACCTGACTTGGCTGCTTGGTATCTGATCGAAATAATAAAAAGTGCATAATAAAAAAATCCTAATTCAGATCGATTATATAATGGTTTTATTTTGCAGATGCTATTAATAATAATTTCACCTGAAAAAGTATTGTACACTATAAAAATACAAATAGTTTACATATGAAATATCATTTGTTGATACCATACTCTCATTCATAAAATACTATGAAGTAGTCTGTTGCGGAATAAAGGAGAAAATAAAAATAAACCAATTTAACTTCAGGACATGAAAGGCATTTACATCTCTTGATCAAATGTCAATTCATTTGTAACAATCATTTTTTTCTCTACTATTACAGAGACGAAACATAAAAAAAAACTATAGATGAAAAACAAAACATCATTGAAATTCCCAAGCATTACAGTTAAACTTTAACGCTAACTCAGTTTAATAGAAGTTAATATCCATTGCAATTATAAGTTCGTTATAGTTACTTGAATTGGACTCCTAACTTATTAATGTTTACCTCCTACACACACAGGCTGTCCTAAATCAAACGACACAATGAATTTTTCCTAGAAACAAAATGTTTGCGTTATTTTTAATTTTATCAGTCGGTCATCATACAATCTATTATGAAAGCCTATTTGAATTAAATATACACGAACCCTAATCGATACCATATCAACTTTAATAACATAATATAAAGCCTTCATTTCCACGCTTTCAATTTATAACAGACGTTAATTAATAGAAACGCCGCAGCAGGGGACACATTATTAGTATTATTTACACGAAAACGAAATTAAAAACGAGCTCTCATTTCCGTTTTATCCATTTGCTTAATGGACTTATACGGCACAAGGGACTCTCGTACCAACTTTCATCATACTAAAAGCAACGCACGGAAAATGCCCTCAGATTAATAAACTCCATATTTTCTCTTCGGTAAGGAGATATCTCAGTTGATGTTTGTAAAAGAGATGGGCAAAATTTCATGATTTTTACTTTTTTTGTAGTCACCCTGATTTCAAAAAGAGTATCGAAATATAAAATATTATTTTCATGACATGGATCATTAGATCACCAATACCTAATAAAAAATTTGGGCAAGCATAGGTAAACAAAATTCAATTATTCTTTGATAAAATGTTTATAACTTTGAATATTCAGATGACTAAACAAAGTGAATAAACTGCCACTGATCCAATAAACTGAGTAGATATCATTAAAATCTAATTATACAAGCTATCTTTGCCCTGACACATTATTTAAATACGCTTTACGGAGAAAAAGTAATAGCAATGGTATTTATCCCAACGTACCTTTTAAATTGACTAAATTAGCCTACGTACAAATAGCATTATATTACAATAATTTCATCATAATACATTAAAAGATAGCCTTGAAATAAAATTTGTTATGATAATGTGAAAAATCTCTAGCTTTGCGTATTAAATGTAGATAAATCGGGGAAGATATAGTACAGAGAGGACATTCTACCATGGCGTGTGATTTTTTGTGAGTATTTACCGCTCCCAGTTCACCACGATTTACTTCCTAGAATAACTTTAATAATGATTATGGCGTAATAGGTCCAATGTTGTCCGTACGATGCTCAAATTTTGCAGGTCGTTTTGTGCAGCTTATTTAATACATAAAATGCGCGTGACTTTCTTCACTCTAACCACCCCTCTCCGGTATTGAGAAAGCCACCTCCCTGGGTGTGGCCCGTCTTCTACACCCTAAGAGCAGCCGCGTGAGTGAATGGCTTCCACGCACCCGTTGCATAGGCCACCATATCGGCTCAAGTAACTCTGCAATCTTTATCGGTGTGAAATACAGATGGCAGGCTGACTTGCATGAGGTGGGTCAGGTAAACTGACAGAGCCCAGGTCACTCCCAAAAAAATCAGTACAATTACCGAGTAGTTTTAATGAGTATCCCCAGTGCCTCTTATCAGGTGTTGGGAGGTCAGGTCCGTTAACGGATTCCTCCTCACGAAAAAGGTATATAGATACCCTCTCTCATTCTTTCTATGATCTGAGGTAAGATTTGTTATTCTTGGTTCTTTTCAAACGTAAATAACAAATGGGCTAAAGCAAAACTTTAGCTTGACATCATCCTGTTTGTGCTGAGATCCTAAAGGTGCGAGACTGTTATATCGGGTACCTAGTAGCAGAATAACATTACGCTCGTCATAAATAATGCTGTTCCGAGATATACTCGGCAACTGTTGTGGTGTGTTTTGAAACATAACATTTCGGAAGCTAGCTATCAAGAAGTTAAATTAGTCATTATTCTTTAGTCTGATTGTTGAAGTAGATATTACGTGCAATGAATATAACAACTGACCTAGTTCTCTACGTAACGCCATTGCAATTAATGTTGATATAATTTCCTTTGGCTGGTATATTGATTAATTGAGTCAGCATGGAGCTGTTGGCATATTTGTTTTAAATTAAACCTTTAGTACGTAGTAAATTTTAAATTAATAGTTACGTTTGTAATATTTCTATCTAGATAAGTAGCAGTTATAAAAATAAGTAGTAGTGGCATTTCATTATATGCTTATGATAATTTAACGTGAAAAATAATCATATGTAACAGGACAACCTAAACTGAAATTATAATCATAAAGAAAGCACAATTACTATGTTTTTCATAAAAGGGAAAAGATAAAGTCAAAGATACTCTCTTTATTCAAAAATGTGTATATGGGTGTCAGGTACATTGTGAAGTTTCATTATGTCGCACAAAGATCTCTTAAATAGATAAAGAATTGATATTATGTATACACCTCATCGTTTAATGCTAGTTGAACCAGTAATAGGTACGCATTATATTCATTTATAATCTCTCATAAGCGCTACATTAAATTTCAAACAAAAGAAAATGTAATTTTTCGTTTGATTTGTGAGTACTTTACAAAAATGTACTTTATAGAGTCCATACACAGTTGAAATTTCAGTTATCCACTCATGTAAAATAAAAATAGACAAACATTAAAAAGCATATATTGAGCATGTTAATATTGAGATGTTCGTCCAACCTACACTGAAACTTAAAATGTATCTATAAATATCAACTCAATGATAACTAGAAGTACAAAGTTCAACTCTGAAGAAGATATTATAATGAGGTTCTTAGCTTTCACGGTAGCTAGCTAAAGCTAGTCTTTGCCCGACTCACCAGGCCACTGCGTTCAAGCATGTTATGCCACTTGACTGTCATTGCATGGCTGTGCATTGAGAGGGTTAATTTAACTGGAGCTTTAAAATATGGATTACGATTGCATTGAAATTAATGGAAAAAAAGCTTTACTATTTACAAAACTATATCTTTGAAATGTATGTAATTGTAATTCTTTTAAATTTTTTTTATTATAATTGAATTTCCAATAAAGTGATCTAATCAATTACTTTTTTAAGAATAACCAAAAATACGATTACCGTGGATTAAATTTCACCGTGATTTTTTAGTTACCAAAACTCCATCCCATTCACCATTAAGTTATAAGAACTACTTATACTGATTAAAAAAGAAAATATCAATATGACCGACCTTGAAAAAGTTCGGTGTATCGAATTTTCCATGCTCTTTGAATAGTGAAATATAATTTCTATAGGCCTTTACAAACTCAAGGCCATTAAACGGTTAAATTCTTCGCCACTATCGTATTCTATACGTTTTAATATCATGGACATGGCTCGCTTTACGTAAAAGCAAAGTAAATAACGCTATTTTTCATTTTCATAGGGTCTAAGGCCCTCAATCTCTTGTATATTTCGGAAAATCGTAGATTTACTAGGTATTTAGGTATATTTTAATTGGTAAAGGAACACTATCTATCACTGTAACGTCATTTTATATTTTATATCGAACTAGTTTAAGTGTTAAGTTATTATATACAAGGAACATTATACATTATATTATTATTATTATTTCAATATTTATAGAAGCAAATATTCCCGTATTGCTATGTATGTATGTATATATATTATTTTTTTAAATTATTATTTATATGTTATTTGTATTTATTTCATTGTCATTTTTATATAACTGTGTTGATGTGCATTAAAGTATTATTCTATTCTATTTTAGTTACGTCTTTCTTATTATATTTTTGAATATGACAACACAATCATTATTCAAACGGTAAGAAATTATAACTTGACTTTTAGTATACATATTCAATTAGCACAGTCTGAAATAAAACTTATCTATGCCGAATGTTTCACTTTGCATTTCTTGCAAAGTAGAGTTTACATAATTAAGTATGTACATATTTATCAAGGTATTTAATTGTCTTGATAAGAATTAGCGACCCGTGAAACTTGTATCTCCACTAGAAATATTTAGTAGAAAACTTTCGTTATTTAGTTTTCGCACATCATACTAGACTTATTATGCCCAGTTCATTAATCTAAAAAAGCCTAGGCGACCTGCATAAGACTGGCACAGATATATATTTACTAGCTAAAAAAATAAAATTAAAATAATAAGTTATTGGAGTATTATATACTTATTTACGTTCAGATATTTAAAATTAGTTGATCTAATTAGTAAATTAATAATAACACGTACACATATTCTAGATGATGAATAGCTATATAACTTATAATGAATATATTAACTGAAAAATGATAATTTTATATAAACATTATATTTATTTCATCATGAAGAAAATCTTAAGAGGTCGGTGGCGTAGTGGTTCGAGCGTTGTTTTGATTACGAAAACAAAACTACTTTAGCTGTGGTTGGTCCTAATATGAACCAATCAAAATTTGCCATTTCGAGCGGCTTCGGAAGTTATACATAGAATCTGCTGGTCCCGGTTGATACGGCAACTACATTCACTGATTAACCCAGATTCGGCTAGAACGATGGTGACCCAGTTGGCATATGCCCAGCAGTGGGACGTATTTTTTTTTTTATAAAAAGCTCAGCAAATGACTCGACACCAACTGATGATAAGCAATAGACGAGTCCACATGTGAAGACAGCTAGTGAAGCATGTGATATACTGCCCTAGCCACCCTCACCTTGCCGGCCCAAAAAGTGCTTTTTCACGCCTCTTTTAAAGGAACCCATGTTATAAGAAGGAGGGAATACGTGTGCTGGTAAGGAATTCCATGCTCTAGTTGTGCGACAGAGAAAGGAGTCACTAAATCTCTTAGTTCGTAAAGTAGACGTCGCTACAGTAAAGGGGTGACTCCGTAGACCAGCACGCGTATTCCTTAGTAGGAAAGGAGAGGGAGGGATAAGGTCGAAGAGCTCTTCAGAGCACTCTCCATTGTACAAACGATAAAAGGCACTAAGCGATGCTATGTTGCGACGCAGTTGCAGAGGCTCAAGGGTGTTCGTTACCTCCGCATCGCCTATGATACGCATAGCGCGACGCTGCAATCTATCCAGAGCATCGAGGAGGTACTGAGCGGAGCCATCCCAAAGGTGCGAGCAATACTCCACACAAGACCGGACCTGGGTTTTATACAACAGGCATAACTGGTCAGGTGTGAAATACCTACGCACCTTGTTCAGGACTCCGAGTTTCCGAGAGGCGGTCTTGATAACGGACTCGATGTAATCTCTGGGATTTAGATCACAGCGTAGCTCCATCCCGAGCAAGGTGATACTGCTCTGTAACGTCATAGTGGTGCCCTGAAGAGAAGGAAGGGGAATATAATGATGATGGTGATCAAAAATCTCATTGGGTTTTTACGACGAATAATGAAACCTTCATCAAGCAGTTGTCAAATATATACTATAACCTACATGGTTTGATTTCTTGGTAATTAAAATTTGATATCTATCAAGTTTCTGTCATATCTCAGTGCTGTCGTAATCTAGCTGAATGCAAACACAATAACCCCCTGACCACATCCAGACAGTAATCCTTTGAAGTATTAAGCTCCCACTCTAATATAACTTGAACAATGCGGCCCATGGCTCCACGGTAACAATAACAAAGTTTTCATTCTAAGACTCGGTTTTATATCAACCGGGCCCTTTGTTGCTACGGGTTATTCCGTCTGGAGTTACAACGAGCCTAATTTTAGATTTGGTTATTCATATTACTTTTGCTTTAAAGAAGTCTTATTAATTCTCACGTGGCCGTTAACTTAGAAGAACGAGTGTTGAAATATATATCACCAATAATATTTCGTTGGCTGGAAGTTTTTCGTGGTATTACGGTATTCGAACTTGCAATTCGGATGAGTATGGTTTAATTTAAATATCTACATCCAACTTACACCATTGAGAAAACTATAGCGTAGATTTCGCCATTACTAAAATGACTTCAACAACAGGGTTAATTCTTCTTCTATAATAAGTCATTTTAATATATATATATATATTTATATATTTTTTATTTTTTTATTTCTGGTTGGCTTCTTAAATTTGACGACGGTTATTTTTATGTTGGGTTTAAATCAATAATGGATGGTTTTGCTTACGAGGCATAAAATCAAGGACTCAATCAGACTAGTATATACTTTTCACCACGAATCAGCCTCAGCATTAAGCGGAGTAATGTGACGAGCCTTAGATATTGATGCACTTTCTGTTTTATAAGACAATTTAAAGATTTCACAAAGGGCGGTTTTTTCGTCCTAACATATTCTTTTGATTAGTTGCTATTTTAGACTTCTTTGTTGAGACATATTTAACTTACATATTACATAAATACGAGCAACCTAGGTACATACGTCAAAATACGAGCGTTTGATTACTATTATAGTTCTGGAACAAATTACCAGTCTACAGAAATTTAGCATGAATTGCGAGATTGCCCACTATTGGTGCTGCTCTGTGTAGATAGTGGGGCATTGTTATGTCATGCCGAATTCGGGCGGCAATTCCGCTCGCTCCCTTAAAAAAAGGAACTTTGTGATATGTAGTGTTGCATTGCGACATTACACACTAAAGTTTCTGTTTATCGGATAAAAATATATGATTGAATATCCCTACAATGCTTAATGTGATTGCGTGAAATATTGTCAAAAAGCATTCCTTTCAGCAATCCTCACACAAAACCTTTTTGGTGAAAATTTTACAAAGGCTTACATAAATAACCACAAAAAATTATAACTCTCGTAAAATGTGAAATCAAAGGGACACAATTCATATTTATTTCGTTTTATTTCTGTGGCTTCCATTGTAATCACCATTCAGCACTGGTGATAAAATTTTATAATCCCTTCTCTAGAAGGTTTATTCTATCCAAGAAGACTCATCTCATGCTTTTGATATTTTAAGACCATCGTGATTTAAAACGATCACTGAGTATTTAATCCGTTCACCTTCCTTAAGAATACAACGTGTTTTGTACACCTCCATCTTTAATTATGCTTCCAATATTAGCTTTATCGAATGTTATTCAGTGACACAATTTATGTCCCCTATTCGCCATATCCGTTTCTGTACCTCTTTGTGTAACATTAAATTTATTACCTGATGCAATATGTTTTTAGTACATACTAGCAGAATGTACTATTGGACCACTTTTACGTGAGTTTCTATTGTTATTTGTGTTGATTGTCAAAATTTGTGTAAAGTTTTTTATCTAAGTTAACTAACCTTAGAAGAACGCAAAGGTACTGGGGAGAAATAAATACCAGATTGAATTAATTCCTTCTTCGAAAGGAACAGAATACAAAGTTCAAAGTTGAACGCTCGACTTCTCTAATTAGACGTAAAACTAACACAAACAAAGATATTATATTCTTGGAATTGTCGTAGTAAACGTATTGGAGTTTTTATAAATAGAACAAGAATTTTTTAATGTTAGACTAAATATCTTTTGTTAAACGAAAATGAAACGTGGTCGACGATGACATATTTTCCTTTTTATATGTCTACATATTAATATCAATAAACAGCTTAGCCTTGCGATTAAAGTTGGCAATTCAATAGCCTACTGTTATTGTATTGGTAATCATATGAAAATAAAAAATAATCGGATTGAACTATTTCACTATTAGTTTAAGAAAAAATGAAACTGTTTTCTCGAAATACTAAAAGTTATTGCCAATTCTAAACATTCAATACGATATATAAACAGAAGTATATAGTTAAATAGAAGTTGGATGTTGAATAAAGTTAGCTATATTAAATACTAATTATTAAAACTACTACTAATTAAAAAACTACTTGTCTTTTTGGTTAGATAACTCTAATAACTGAAAGATAACTCTTGAGTAGCTATTACATAAATTTGTCTTTGAATAAACTTGCGTAATGCATTGTTGCTTTGTACGACAAATGGTTCAATGGGCTTAAGTATAGAAACATTCTGACTAAAAATAAAGATAAATTTACATATTATATTACATATTAAAATAAACATTTTATTTGTTCATAACTTTAAAATGTCTAAGCAAACAAGCAGTATCTTGGTAACCAACTTTCAAAAATATATAATTTGGTTCTAAATATGTCTCTTCAGAAAAGTTTATTCTCTCTAAAGCTACAAAGGTATCCAACTGGAGATTAATAGACTTAAGGTGGGATATACGAACGTGAAGTCTTTCGTACTAACAATTCGAACATAGTGCCTTGTTACACGAAAACAGAGCTTTCATAAAACGTAAGTGGATATTTTGATAAAAGAAAACTTGTCGGAACTCTGATTTCCTTTTTCTTTAGTTTTATTACTCGATATTTAATCAACTATGAACTTTGTTTCTATACGAGTCAGAAATAACAATAATTTTGTATCTTTGTACGAAGTAATAATACTAAATTTACCTCTTATAAATAATTTTGAAGTAATCCAAAACCTGCGATGATATTGTAATATTAAGTATAAATATAATAATATAGTATATAGTACAAATATGTGTACATATTTCATTTCCGTTAAATTAATTAATGTATACTCATAGTAAACAACATAAACTTAAACAAATAAACTAGATGATACAATAATATTATTGAAATAACAATAATGTGCAAACTAGAATTAGGAAAAAAATATATTTTTTCATATTACAAATACAATATCCAGTTATTCCATACAAATAAAGCTTAAATTAACTCTGAAATTTTTAATATTAAAGCGCGCGCGACCCGATGGCATATATTAAAGCCCTTTAATTCAAGCGTAGTGAATATTGGTAATATACAATTTAACATCGCGCAATTTGACGTGTAGATGGAGATTTAACAAAAAACTTGTGAATTATTTGATATATATTTTATATAGTAATGACTAACGGCCAAATGTTAAATTGCCTAAAGTTTAAAAACTGCGGACACGTTAAGAACACGAAATGTTTAAAGCGTTTCATTATCTCTAACAGCTGAATGTAACACACGCATTTTAAGAGATTGTCACATAAATACAACTTGTAAAATTTTGAACCTACCAAACGCACCCAACGGAAAACGGTTAACGTAGCCAAGGAGCGCTTTCAATTCTAAGGATATTACTTACGCATTTTCTCGCTACTTTATAATCAAAAATAAATAGTGGGTATGACAAAAAAAAACACAAATGTACGCAGTTTTAAAAGTTCGCCCACTGGGAAATCACAGTGTAAAGCGAAAATCAGAAAGTTATCACGTTTCATGAATTACAATATTGCTTAGAACTCTCAACTGAGCTACCAATTTATATTTTAGAATGACTTGGTATCGGTATCAAGTAAATAAAGGCGAGTATATAAAAACTTCTATTTCTATATCACAGATCTTTCTGATTTACAGTTTCTAATAAATTTTCAAACCATAATTTATTTATCGATATTATCCGCTAAGCTGACTCACTGATAGGCAGGTCTTCCTTCACGATAATAATCACATGAGTGTAATCATCGGTTTAGTGTACTTTCCGAAACACTGAGGTGCTCGAGATTAAAAACTTGATTGCATTCTGCCACCAAACATGACATCAGTGGTTTTTTAAGGGAACAAAATTAACATAATAATTAAAAAATTATGAATATAGTATGTAATTTCTTTTGTTTTTAGATGCAAATGATTTGATATTACTTTGAAGAGTTAAAATCAGATATTAGTGCTCTGAAGAGACTAGACTCTTCGATCCTCTCCTTTCCTACTCAGGAATACGCGTGCTGTTCCTCGGAGTCACTCCTTCACTGTCGCCACGTCTACTTTGTGACTCCTTTCTCTGACGCTCAGCTATAGCGTGCAATTCCTGACCGTCACATGTATTCCCTCCTTCATATAACATGGGTTCATTTAAAAGGGGCGTGAAAAATCATCAGGTGGTGTCGAGCCATTTGCTGAGCTTAATATAAATAAAAATCTCAATCTTCTTCTACGGTACTCAGAACTTCCAACAGTTGCATACGCACAAAACACCCCTGCATTGAGAGTAGACTTTATCTGAATTAATTTTGGCAGTCGAAAATGTTGGTTGAGTGGTTAGTATCCCTTATATTCAACTCATAGGAATTCGAATCTCAGTAGTGATAAAGGTTAATATGTTAATTATGCATATTTCTCATTCCTATATTCATACTTTAGATACAAGTATCAATCCGTAACAAAATTTCTTGGTGATGCTTAAACATAGATCTAGGTGTATTAAATGCAGGTAGGTATAGATTTTTTTAATTTTGTTAGCTATTCAGCTTAACTGTGTGTCTTATTAACCTCAATAATGTCGGAAGGTGCTGTTTTAGGTGATACTTTATCTCCCTCTGCAAAAGTTTCACCAGTCGGTAAGATTAAATGTAAAGTTTAAATTAGTAATTCTAGGTTCCGGGTGAGATTTTTGATTTAAGAATTACTGCTCGAGATATCAAAGAGAATTTTTTACATAATGTGAAAATATATCGCGAAAAATGTCGTCTCAACTTTGCTCGCATGCTTTTTTTAGGATTTTAATCTTTTAGGTGACGATCGCGAATATATTTTTTATTTTCAGAAAATTTTTTATTCACTAAATTCAACAAACTAATAATTTAACTTCTTTGTTTGCACTCAATATCATTAGCAAAAGTAATTAACTACTTTTGAAAGTTAATATCAGCTAAAATAAAAAATTATGAGTCATAAATGTGCTTTTCATGATAACAGTATCGTGTATTTAAATAATCATAATTAAATTTTATCAATATCAATTGATGAATCTATATTTATCGTAAACGTAACAGGCAATACATAACTTAAAAGCCATCGCACAATCATTTATATGTTGCAAACAGTGAAATATTTCAAAGTGAATTAATTGTACCAACACAATGACATTAATTGGATTTCAATTGGATAATCGCTAAAATAAATATTAATCACAGACATCGGAGTTCTATCGATGAAATTATTACCGGTGGGGAACGTGGAAATCTGGTTGCACAATCGTATGAATTATGCAGATTTTATTGCTAGATCTGTAACGTCACCGAATCGAATGTACCTCTGAATCTATTATGAACATATGGCAGCAGCATAACTGGATGGGCGTTTAAATTTTGCATGGTGAAAATGATTTTAGTCAGATAGCCAGTGTAAAAGGAATTAGTATATCATTGAAAGTTAATAAAGTAAGACATAAAAAATAAGATAAAAATATATGTGATTCTTAAGATGAATCTTTAATATTTATATTTTGTATATTACAAAATATAAATATTAAAGATTCATCTTAAGCTACCTAGTCAAGCAGATAGTTATTATTTACATCAAATTATTATGATATCGATGATTGCTTAATGATTCTGTAAGTTATTTATTTTATTAATTTATTTAACAATGTATGTACATTTTAATAAGTTATATAAAACACGGAGAAAATGTGTTTATTTATATTAAAGGAATATCATATCCTCGATTGCTCCTCGAAAAAGAAGGCTTATAATAATAATGTAGTTTGGATAAAGTAAAAGTAAAAACAATTTTTGTAAATTAAATTAATGAATGAATTTCAAGAATAAATGATGAGGAAAGGTATACAAAATAGGTTATATAAAAAAAATTAAAAGGAAAAATGAAATGGTTCAGTTTAATCTGGATAAATCATTCAGTTTCAAATAATGAGTAACAAAAAGTAAAACAAAAATAATTTTTGGTTAATTTAAATTATAAGTATTTTAAATGAAATTTGATTTACATAGACAGTTATGATTATTATATTTGAAGAGTGTAATATTTCAATGTAAAAAAGAGATGCAATTATATAAACCAATTCTCGGAGGAATTTTAGTTATTTAAATGATAGAATTGTTAAAATTTATATCATTCCATTACAACATTTTCTCATATAGGGAAGGAAGCAACGTCTTAAAGTGATCATAATATACAATAATTACGGGTGATTCAAATAGAAAGTTAGGCAAAGTTCACGATGCTCGGGCCGTACATGAAGTAACTCCGGCCAGCGCCCGCCTAATTAGTTAAGTTTGGAAATTTGTTACCTATTTGGTATGCTAAGTGCTTCAGAATATCGTAGCAGAAAATTTTATTAATATTTTATGTGTCGGCCTAATTTTTCTATTTTTACCTGCTAAAAATGTTGAACATTCGGTAAATAAAACTTCGGTTTGACGCTTTCTTTTCGTAACCTGTTCTCTTAAGAAAGCATTTACACTTATCATGCTTTATATTATGACAGTATATGGACTGTTATTGCATATGCATATATTTCGACCTTTTGTTGTATTGTAATCCATCATTCTATAGATTTCTTTTAATGCTTGTAAAAGATCAGCCATAAAACTTATTGATTAAATATTTGAGTAGTTTTCTTTGAATTTTATTTATTATGTAATATGACTAGGTCTGCCGAGGAAACTAAGGCATGTAGCTAAACCAATATTTTATTAAAGAATATGATGTCTATTATGTATATTAATTATAGTTTGTATACACTAGCTTCCTCCCGGAAGAAAAAAGGTTGATTACAAGTTTCCTAAGATTTCTATCCATTTAGACGTATTTGTATACATAAAATTATATAATATCCTTGCCGCCACATCTTTTATCTAACCTTGAGAACGAGAAACTTATTTAATATGATATCTATTATATATTTTTGGGACATGAGATAGCTTCTTTTACATATGGCTTATAAGACAGGATATTTTTCTGTGCATCAATAAAAATCTATACATAAATAAAGCTAATAAGTGTATCGTATAGTAAAGCGATCATTTGGGGTGAGATAGGCGAAGCACCTCTACTAATATCAAAGGAGATTCACTCTCAAGTGTGAAAATGGGTGTCGGCATTTCCCATCTACGTTAAACAAAGACTAAAGGCTGGTTCAGTTGCGGTTGTAGTAGCTTAAGCAATGAAAATAAAATAATGTCTATACATAATGTATATTGTACGAGTTGTTTGATACGAGTGTTGGTAACGAGTTTGAGTTGTAATAGTTACAACTCAACCGGGTATTTGCAAATTGTCCCAGTTTTATAATTTAATTAAGTATTGAAATAATTATTCTCAAAGTGACAACACTAATACACAAATTTCTAAAGGCGGTGCAAGAACTCCGAGCCTTTAGAATTTATATTTACAAACTACCTATGCCATTATATATTAGTATTACTAACATAATTTTTTGATTAGCAGTTCGATATTGTATACGTCGGTATGTGTAAAATATTGAACTAAAGTTGAATTAAAGGTAATGGTACTTGCACGTACTCCTACTGCTAAAATAAATTCTACTAACAGTTTTATGTCAACTCAATTGCGGAATGGATTTTGATGAATTTTTTAGTGAAACCTTAAATTTTTTAACCATCTATTACACTTTGGCTGCAAGGAAAGACTCAGTAAGAGTACATAACTATAACTAACATAGTTTCGTGGTGAACTTGCAACTATTTTCATATTATGAATATTTCTTACTGAAATCATTTTTGTGTTGAGCAGTTCTAATAAAAATATAAAGTTATTTCTAAGCCATTTCATTAACATTGTATAAATATTTTCTATTAGTTACAGTAAGCAACTCTTGAAGACAAGACATATATTTATCATTATATCCATCGTATATTCTGGAGACATTCGTAGCACATTTCGATTTGGCAAATGACAGACAAATTGGCGGCAGCGAACGTGACGTATGGCACCAACAGCCGTCGGCTTCAATAAAGTAAGTCCAAGTTGTACGTTCAACGTCGCAAACTCCTGACTTTGTCACGAAAACTAAGGTAGTGTTTTGATGCGCGTGCTACTTAGGAGTGAAGTATATACATCGACGTCGGTGGGAGGAATGTAAGATTTACGTTTAAATTTTAGAGCCAATTTATGGCCGTCGGTGTTAGTTTATGTAGTACCTCATGGGTACCTCCAAACCTCTGCCCTGGATAATCCTCCACGGTGTACAACTTGGTTTTTACATGGGCACCGCAGTTGGGAGGTATAATTCAGGAATCGTACGAATTCACTTTAGAATACTGTCTTGTGCCCTTTGAATGACTTTAAAATCAAAATCTTAAAGCTCTTCAAAAAGATTCAATTAGTAAGTTTTTTAAAATATTCAAAATTAAGCCCACCATTGATTTCATGAATACTTTAACTTTGGAGAAGAAGCGGCACAAGATGCACCTCGGCTGTAAATGTTTTAAACACATTAACAAATAAATTAGGCTATTACGTGTCAAGGTATTATTATTATAATATATTATATTTATTAAGGCTAACACTCTTATAACCTTTTGGCTATGCTCGGAGGTTTTCTGTGTGATCGAATCATATATGATGAGATCAGCATGGGAACTATGGTGGTAGGTGAAATAGTGGCAGGCAATGTTCATTGCAAGCAGGCTTCTCACAGGGTGGATCTATGATTTGGTAAAAATCGAGGTAAGTCATAGCATGCTCACAGCGTAGACCAATGGATTATGGATTATGATACTAGTTTAATTACAGAAAAGGAATTCATTTTTGACGTTATTAATAGTTTAAAATAATATCTAAAAATAAATGAAAATATTATGACATTAGACATATTTAATTATTAATAAATTTTTTCTAAATGTAATATGCTTATAGATAATTAATAGCAATCTTGTACATTGCCCTATTTTGTTTTTTCTTAATAAACACTTATAATAAAACAACTCCTCATCTCTTCTAATATTGCTGTGTCACAATTATTCTTATGTTTATTCTCATGTTTATCATCATGTACATATGTAAACCATCAAACAATAAATGTGTACAACAAATGTTGAAATTGAAAATAAACTACCTCGCTATTAGATAACTCTTTGTTTGCCTATATAAAGGCTTCATGTAAATGGAGCCACATATGCACTACACTCGGATGTCAAATTAATGTATGCGAATGAAATCACAGGGTTTTCCCCTACAGTATGACGTAATTTTAATGAGTTACGTTCGTCGCAGTATTACACGGAAAACAGATTCTTCGTAAGGACGTAAAATTTTGGTTATGATCTGTAATGTATAAATCTGAGCAGGACAACTTTTTTCTATATTGAAGGTTCAGAATTATTTCCTTATTTCCTTACTTTCCAAAATGTTGATTTATATCAACATATTTGATGTCAAAATATGAATTAGGCTTAGACATACTGACAAATAAGTATTTTAAATATAAAGTCAACAACAAAATGCGAAAAATTTATAGGCTTCATATTTTAGTGTAAAAATTCATTATTCAGCAACTTAATTTGAGAAAAACGTTTTTCATAAAACTAGACCAGGTAAATTATATGTAATACGCTAGTTCTTATTCACGCATTCAATAATCATTAAAAACACTAAAATGTGATTTTGTTTATTGTTAACAGTCTTTAAATAACTTTGGGGATTTAGGGAATAAAAGCCATTCCTAAGCGCAAAAGAATTGTATACGATTCATTTATAACTCTTTTAATTGATTGATTCCCGTAGCAACGTTCACATCTTCTTTATGGTTTTATTGTATTAACTTGCCTTATAATTTTTTATTTAAAGGAAATGTTATTTACTATAATCACACTAAATTGATTTTATTCAGTGACTTATTTATTCTCTTTTCGGTTTTTTCTACAGAACGAGACAAATTGTAATTATTTAAAGTGGTCTCTTCAGATGTGTCGCAATAAATCACTTCCACATTCGCTTATCCGTAACTAAGCAGATGGTGGAACTCATTCCCGGAGTTCGTAACGAAAAAAAGCAACATTTGCATTGTTCGACCCGAATAGGTTAAACAAATTTTTTAATATAGTGCTATTCCTTGCTTTGGTTTGGTTAGTAGTTGACGTTTTCCATCTACTTAGCCCGCATAGTAGTGTTATAAAAAGAACTTTTAATTTATTTCTCGAATGTAAAAATTCCAACGCATTTATAGTATAAAATAAAATGTATCTCAAGTTTTTCAAGTAAGAGATATAATTGGATTTATTGGCTTAACAAATCACAAAAATACCATCGTATAATGTCACATAATTCACTTAGTTGACATATTTGAGAGGTTCCGGTCATTGTAATGTTCCAAATGTCGACGAAACGAGTGTCATTAATTTACTTCGAACTGTTAACACATCCAAATCAGGATGCATAAAAAACAGGCTTTGCTTCAGAGGCCGTATCACTGACATCATGCTTTGTAATACTTTAAAGCTTCAGTTGAACATTTTTATCAAGATTTTGATTATGTTGAGTGTCTTTTTTGCTTCGACGCGCTTCTGTGCATTTGTTGATGCATTTCATTTATATATTTCTTCACTAACTGTGGAGATATAATGGATCGTGATTTTTTATTTTCACTAGATATAAACTCAGCCGATTTTTTCTATGAAAGTTAATTAGTATTAGTTTTACTTAAAATCATTCAAATTCAAAAACCTATTTTTAAAGACAGCAATACAAAACCAAATTAATTAATACCAAATTAATTTATTTAATACCCAACCCAAACATTAAGAGGATTATAGAGATTTTGGGAGCGATGGGGTCGGTTTAAATTTCGGTAGGTATAGTTTTGGTCACAGTAAGTGAGTTAACGAACAGTTATAGTTATTATAGAAACCTTATATCATATAAAATTTTGTTTTTTGTTGACAGTAGCACCGTATGATAATGTATCTCTGGAAAGGGGTAGAGTTTTGTCGAAACGATTATTATCCTATTGGAAATGTCCGTGTCATTTATGATACAAATAATATGTCATCATCACGGTTTGCTTGCAATCTAGAAACAAAAACGATCATTACGCTTTTGTCTTTTTATTAATCAGCTGTTCCCAGCCATTCAACAGACATCCAAACTGGATCTTGCAGGCCACCAGTGCTCCACAACCGCCATCAAGCTTCAGTGCGCCTAAGAAACCAGTTATATTGGTTGTGCTACCAATCGGTATATAATTTTATATCACAGTTTAAAATTAAAATCAATTTCTAGATTACGTATACACTCATTTCATTCAAATTATCTAAATTAACTCTAACCTTGTCCAAGCGGTAGCTTCGATGAATACTTTAGCTTTGGTGAAGAATATGTGTAAGAAACCTTCTCAGCAATTTTGTAGTTACATTCACAAGTATACATGCCCATATTCTTATTATTAATACAATTCGTTTTTTGACACTTGAGTTGGGCCACTTACTAACACGCTTAAGTATCAATAAGTTCATCATATTATAAGATAAAATATGTTTATTCTTGATTACAAATATAGTAAGGTTATAAATGACATCTCGATAAGTACGTAAATGGTCTTATAAATTACAGTATTTAATGTTTATCGCGAACAATAAGCTTTCTTACAGTTTTGCTTTTGCTGTTTATTTTAAATTAGTTTATTGCTAACTCTCTATAATCGATTGGATTCTGGTTGAAAAAGTATATGATGACCCATAAGAGAATTGTTTATCCTGTGATAAAATCCTAACAAGGTAACTTTATAAATTTGTATTCAGACTCTGTGTAGAGACAGCGACCTATTCACGGGAAAGCAATAAGCCTAAGGAAGGTATAAGCTTACAAACAAGGTACCTTTCTATTTTAAGCAGACAGTATCACGTAACGTTTAATATAAATATTGTCTTGCTGTAAATTCTGCTCGTAATGTACTCGTACTCAACCAAAATATTCTCTAATTTTAAGTGGTGTCATGAATTATGGTAAATTTAAACTAAATTGAATTATATTAGTGAAAGTAACCAATTGACTTGACCTATTTCATTCGATTCTTATTGATTCATCGGCTGACTGAAGCTACAGTAGCGCCACCAACAGATGTAAAAGTTTTAAGACAATTAGATTGGTAATAAGTACTACCGCGAAAATCAAGATTTATCTAATCGCACGTGATTTAACGATGATGATATCTAGGGCAACCGTTGAAGATAACGCACAAGAACGAGGAGTCATAGAAGTAGGTATTATTATAACAGATACTATATTGTTTTGAATATTATTTATTACTAAAATAAATAAATCTATAATGTAATTATAATTGTAAATAATAGGTCAAGTTGGGACAAAAAAAGGCTCTTTTTGATCAATTGACTAAAACACTAGAACTAGATATTTTTTTTTATATTAATTTAATTTCGTTTCTTTCACGTAAATTAATATTTCTACTGAAAATCCATGATATTTAGACTATATAGATTCTTATTCAATATGATTTATAGATTTTCGGCGTTAAAAACAACTTTCAGCTACAATCATTTATTATACTGCCTCTAAGTATTTGTCGAACGAAACAGAAAGGTAGCTATTGAAAGTCTGCAAGCGATCAATATCTGTCAAATGGAAAAAATTCAATTAAACGTGCAAAAAAATTCCTTCACTGGCTAAACGGAAGGCGTGAGAATTGAAAATTATGTGAAAAGATTTTTTATGAGCGAACAAAGTGGTATTCCGTTAATAGGAATTATTTAGGGTATCGATTAAAAAGATAATGGGCCCGGATTGTATAGAACCCTTGATACGCGATCGGTTTTAAGCCGTTTCGCACAGTCATGTTGTGGAAAGAAATTGAATCGAAACATGTATACAATAAAAAGGGAAATCACGCTTGTTTTTGTTCTATTAGGATTATCTGTATACGAATTCGAAAATTATTATATGTTTTTATGAATCAGATATGTCTGTTTATGTTACGATATTACAGCTAAACTTGGTTTTCGCATCATCGACTTCGTATAGACACGTTTCAGACATGTGCTTAAGCAATAAACTACGATTTTCGCCTATATAATATACTTAAAACTTTTCTGTAGTAAGTTTTTACAATTTTATGTTGTCGGAATAAAAGATATCTCTTAAAGATATATCTATAATCATATTTCTCAAATATAACTATCGCTGCGAAAGCGGTGTTGCCTTGCCAAGGACAATATATGCGTGGCTGACCGCCAATGTTAAAGAAGCAAATTTCTGAAATTTTCTTTGTTTTTAGCTTGCTATTTTCTGTTTTTTGTGGTTGATTGATATAATTATAAGTATTAGTTTAACTTAAAATCATCACCTTTATATTATGTAGTTAAAGAATTTAAATACAATAATATTTCGCTTCCATTTCTCTTTATACTTCGTGTGCAGAGAATTAGTTACCCTAATTATAGGTTTGGCTAGATCAAGCCTTTAGTTTTCTGCCTTCAGAAAACTCAATCTTATAAAACTAAATATAGTTATAGCAACCACGATAAACAAATGACAAATGAGTGATTGTTATCAGTCCCTACCTACCTACTTTATATATTTAATGCACTACCTGTAAAAATCTGAAAACAATTACCTATTCCAATCTTTACCCCTGATTAGTTTATAGTATTTAAATATTTATATATATATGTACTCTTTCCTCTTCCGCAAAAAATATTTTGGAGTACTTTTATACCCAGTATTGGCACTAATGGTTTTAATTGGATCTGTTTATAAACTTTTGTGAAATGGATATACAATTTTGTGTTTGCAGTTTATTTTTGGGTTACGAAAATATTAACATATCCCGCACACAGTTTCAGTTCTCACAGCTTAGTTCTCAACTAAAATGGCTTCCTCTGCAACTTGCTCGGCTACACAGATACTCGTATATTTTTTTCCCTTCTATTTAATATTTGACATAAACCACTATATCCGAAATATCTCCGCGAGCGATTCGATTTTGCTCGCCCTCCTTATGTAAGTTGCAGATCGTATCTTCACACCCTTCTAAACTGCCCTCTAATACTTTTCAAACTAATTTTTTTCTTGATTCGTTTACTGTTCATGATATAGTTATGAAAAGCATTACCACCTCCAGTAAATGATATTCGTTTATTGTCTCATTTTAAGAAAAATGTAAAAGAGCACTAACTCTCCTTGCCGTAAGAATGGGTTCTCCGTAAACTTTATTCGATACTTGTGAATGTTCATATACTATTGTCTTATTTGTTTATATTTGCTTATATTTCTATTATAAGTATTGTATAACCAGTATAAGTATTATATGTAACGGTAATTGTTTATTAGTACATTCGACATTCACGTGTCTCAACACGTCTCCTGTCACAGGTGAGTTGGAAGAGTTTTCTTTTAAAAATAAGCGTCATTATTTTGTACTATTTTCTAATTTATTTTTTCCTTTACTGTTATTTTCGTGTACAATAAATAATTAAATAAATAAATACAATTATTAGAAAATTTATCATCTGTATCAGCCATTAGCCTGATCGACATGTGTCTATTGCATTTGCTGTGGAAAAGAAGCAGCGCAAAAAACTAAAATTGTCTAGTATTTGATATGACATTTACAGTTGATATATTACAAGAATTAACAATTTTAATATTTTGTACATAATAGATTCGAATATTTAGGTTGCATGGCATATATTTATTTTAGTTTGTAATCATTATATAATTAATAATAAACTATTGGAAGCTTGTCAAATGTATAAATTGCTTCACAAATCGTTACTCATGCACGGTAGTGGAAAAGGCACATTTATTTTTTTATATTTTTAGGATTTTAACCTTATTTTGAATGAAACAAAATGTAATACTATATTCTGTATAGTAAGAAATTAAGTTCGGAAGTTTATATAGAAAAGTATTCTCAGTTTGCGACCGGAGCAAATATGAATAATCCGCACAGCAACACTCGTCACAGTCATAAATCATTTTAGTGTGTACAAACTTAAGTAAAATAAACATGGTCCAAACTAATTAGCGTTGAAAATTCACGTGGGACCCAAACAGGGTAATATGGCCGAAGTACAGTTTGATGTTGCTCTCGCAAAATTAGGGAAGTTTAGGGCCAAAGTCGCCCTCGTAACAAGTTAATTTAAACTGCCCGAGTAATTTGCAGAGCCGTGACACTAATTTAATTACGAACAAGGTATGCAAACAACGCATGGACGCGGTTGCATGATTGTGGGTGTTTCATCGCCTGAATAGGATACTTAATGAATGGCCAACATCGTAAAACTTTGAAACGAAACTTGGCGAATGAAAGCATCCTTATTCAATTTGATTGATATCAGCTCCAACAATAATCTATTATTAAAAATAGCTATATAACTTACAACGATCTAAATTATATTCATATTTGCAGGGTAATTACAGGGAATGGGAGGCATTCGCTTTTCTTGTTTCCAAAATGACTACGCTCCAGTGGGTTCAAGTGATATTATCCTGGTATCTGTTAGCAACGCCTCTTACCATCTACCATTAAATTCACCATCTGATTGACAGAAATTTTGCACTAAGATAAATAGAACCGTTTTTTCTTATTTCAAAACTGCCTTTACAATGAGCCCTCTCTTTCTTCTTTTATTAACAATACTAGGCAAAGAGACTTTAAACCACATTTTGTAATAAGGCGGATTCGCTCAATTGGTATAAGCCAGCGCTACTCACTCTTTCCTTTTTTAGTCTTGCATTATTTAAAAATTAGAGATGGAAATATATTAAATTGACTGTTTTGAAGCAATAGGACCCTTGTTACTTTTTAAATTTCATTAAAACTTCCTTCTGGTCTTCTTTATATAGAGTCAAAAGTCTATCTTTCTTTTAAATGACTACTTATGGATGTGATTTAACTTGTTTGGTATATCAAGACAATAATCATAATTTTTACTTGAATACTCTTTTCAACTTACATGAAAAAGGGAGGAGCTTCTCTTTTCGACTATAGTAATTACTCTCTCAATGGTGATTTTTTTAAATCTTTTTCTATTCAATAGAATAAAATATATTTCTAATTAGGATAGCTTTGAAGTCAGTTTCTTATAGATGTCATAATATAGTCCATTCTATTGAGGTAATGAAGCATTAAAATTTATCGCATCAAATTATGACTTTGAAAGATTAAATTTAATTCAGAATAATGCGTACCTTTTAATATAGGTTGATAGATGCAACAAAAGATTAAGTGGCCGACATGGCAGTTCATTAATAAATATCATTAAAATGAGTTTGTTTATAAATGTCAGTGCTTTTTCGATGTAATTGTGATGTTCTGGAATATGGATACTCTAGGCTTCTTTTTTCTACCATTAATTGTTTTTTTTTTATTTTGATTGTGTCCAAGGTACAATTACAAGGTACAAGGTGAAATTAAAAAAAAATAGAATTAATCGTTTAAATGGATTCTGAAATTTTGGATTACCAGAAAAAAAATCTCTTTTTAGTGCATTTCAATATAAGCCTGCTTTTTATTTACGCTGATAATATACATTTAAGTGGCACATCAGACATTAGTTAGAAATGAAATTATAAAAATAACATGTTCCTCGGAAATTCATTAGCAAAATAAGATAAATGATAACCTGTAATTAGAAATGACAACAGTAACACGGAAGAATGATAGCATATTGGATACGACTTATAATAATAATAATATGTTTACTGGCATACAAACAGCAAGGCGTAGGTTTGAAATGAAATTATACGTATATAATATCGCCTTTCTCCCAACCCGATCAATGCCCCATGATATAATTCAATTTGCTTTATCCTTTGCCGAGAAAATGGCCGTGTATTTTCGCCGATAACCAAATTAATAATTTTGGATGACGCCATTATTATGACAAGACTCTGTTACCCCACCCCACTTCTATTTATTCACAATGCCTTACAAAATTGGCTTCATTAATTATGAATTTTGACAATTGACACTTTGTCATTTTGAGACGTGTTGACTGAATTAAAGATTAATAGAAATTTGAAATTGAATTTATGGTAGATTTTTTAAATAAATGACCGAGTAATGTATATTTATCTTTTAGAGTACTCATACCTTATTCCTATTAATATTAGAATAATTGACTGGAACTGAGGTGGTCCAATATCTTAGACACGTAAGGATATGCACGCATTGTTGTTGTACGGACCTTGCGTCAGTGGACTAACTACCATCAAAAATAAATAAATATTAAACTGTTAATCAAAAAATTTTGTAGCCTGTTCATCAGTTAAAACTAAAACATAATTTAGGCAGAAGATTTTTGAAAATGAAATGTAAATTTACGTAACTGCTATTACTGGACTATTACAAGCAAAACGATATAACTTCCATGGATTTTAAATGTCAATTTGAATTCCCTGAGCCTTTGTAAACACTGTGCCTATTCGAAACGATTCCCATCTGTTAACTGTGACATACTCATCTCTTCTCGACACCTGCGAACAAAGCGATGTGTCTATATAATCAACTTTGTATTTGTGCCTTATCGTTACACAAACTTTGTGAGAAGTATGTGTTATGATTCAGTTAAATGAATAATACACCCAATTTGAGTAATCTTGTATTATTGTTGTAGGATTGTAGATACGTAAGAGAGCGCAAATTACTTTTTAATATGTGCTTTGCAATGTACGGGTATCAATAACAGCCAAATTTACGAAAGTATAAGTCATGTTTTATGAAAATTCCTAATCAAATAATAACTGCTATTTGCTGGCAGCTAATTCTACTGGTAATTATACTTTTCTTAGAAAAATTTACCGTTATATTATTTAGCTCTAGTCATACTCGCGTGAGTATGACTAGAGCTAAGCAATCTAACGGCAAACACGTGATACCATGTTTGTATTTTTTCCTAATAACACTTACTGTATGAACAGAATTCATCGCTTATGTGCTATGCAATTTAGCTTATGTCTTGGGGTAATCAATCATCTAAAACTTGAAATTATTTAACAACAAATGTGTCTTCTAATCTATATTATTAAAGATAAGAGTTGGCAAAGGAACCTTATCTGCTGTCAAGGCAGAGGTGGCTAAGCAATTTATTCATGCTGTATAAGCTGTCTTTGCTTCTTTGCTTAATCGAATCCTCTACTCACTTATTATAAAGCAACAGGTAATATCTATTATTTTGGAACGTGTTGATTTGACTACAAATTAAAAGTTTATTTTTACTAAAATAAGACTTCATGTTCTAGTACATGACATATAAGAATTTGTTTAAAAAGAGCTTAACACCTCGAATTCAATTGGGTGTGGGCCGAATAAATATTTAACTATGTCAGAATCTGCTTTGGAGAATAATGTGTATATGTCTATTTATTCACCCGGTATATCAAATAAGGATAATCGTATATTACTCATACCAAAGACGCGGAATCATTCAATAAAAATGGTGGGCCTACGACGTGCGTGGTTACCCAATCCTACACAAATATTTGCAATACCGTGCCATCGGGAAATTTGATATATTACGTACGGAGAGATAAGACAGTATGTTGATATTGCGTGTGCAAAATAACCCTTTTTTTCAAACATTTTGTACTCACCATCAGGTCCAAGACAAATGATGAGAGTTATAGAGAAAATTAAGTTACATCTAACACTTACCTAAGTTACTTTGGGAATTCTGAGAGGAATCTAGAGAACTCAGTTTGTGTTGCTACAATATTTTTTGCACTCCAAAAATATGACGTACATTTCTGCGTATGGTTCGTTCATTAGTACATATTATTTAGTAACAAATTTAATAATCTTTATGTGCATTTTACAGGTGCTAGAGCATGTGTAATAACTATGCTTCGTCTGAACTTAAATTCGTTTTTTGAATATTTTCCCCATTAAACTTTAACCATAATATGTTTGTATTGTATTCCATGAGTTATATAGTTTTTCAATTCTGTGTAAACAATTTACTTCAAAATAGATCACTGAAGAAAAAGCACTTCTGGTGATTCACGTTGCTTACAGTTAAGGACTCAGGCAGGTTTTCTTATTTCATATTTTTTCAAGACTGAATAGTATATATAATGGTAAAATATACATGGTAATGGTATCGTATTATGGTAAAATTAAAACTTATCAAAGAATAATTACGTAACCTATTAGACTTCTCAATAAAAAGTTTTGATTAGAGTATGTACACAAAACAAATAATATAAAACGTCTAATTATCAAGAAAATTGTATTGTTTCATTCTGAAACCATGTAGGGAAATCATTTTTTGTCCGGACTGCTCTACAAAGGCTAGGAGTATGTTTGAAACTTATTTCAATTTTTTCCAATTCGAAAATCCACCTAGTGATGCGGAAGTTTAAGATACTGTGTCCACAGGGTTATGCATCATAATACGTTCATTTTCTCGTCGTGGTCCTATTAATGTTATATAATCATTGACCAGTGGGTGAATAATTACATAACATTAATATAAATAGTATATAATACACATAATCATTATTGAGAATTGGTAGGAGTCTTTTCTGTTCACAAATATTCGCGCTGCGTACAATACAATTTTTATTAGTCCATTCCATCAACAAATCGTTTCGCGTCCACAAGGCAAACGATTTATTGCGTCACATCAAGATGGTTAAATTATCGTCATATTGAGAAGAAATCGTCACGGGAAAGTTGCTCGTGGAAATGCCACATTAAGCTCGTAACATCACGCGGTCCAAAACCACTGTGAAAGATGGAGGCATATATCACTCGAAGCGAATTCGTTCAGAATAGGTAGAGTTGCTATTCACTCACGGATATTTCTCGGGAACATGGTGCAATAACACAGATGTCACTATGATATGTGAACGCACTTGATCACGTCATACTAATTTCGGGCAAGTAGAGGTTATCTTCAAGGAACGACGAGAAAATGTCGGTGTAATTCAGGTATGGAATTTTCGCTATTTCTTATATCTTATACATACAATATTAAATCCGTACATTAGCTTTTATAAAGCTCCTTTTTATGAACGTAGAGTTTGAATTTTTAAATACGTGAATTAATTGTATATGTTGAAATATAGTTAAGTGATTTTTTACAAGGATTTTATGAAAGATTGTAAAAAACATAATAATTTTATTATTTCAAAAAAATAATCATAATATTTAACTGAAATTCATTCTTGCATAATATAATATTTACATATAATTTAGTTATATTGAAAATGAAAAATATAAAATCTTCATATAAATCCTAGGATAATAATTAATTATTCATACGATTTTTCGATATTTAACATTTATATTAGAGAGTGTGAAATGGTGGAGTAATTAACTCAATCACTTGTCAAACACAGAATGTAAAAACTCCGTTCGAAGCCTTATATTAAATAACTAGCTGCCCACGGCGTTATATACTTCCACAAAACTCTCGCAACTGAATGATCAGTTGAACTGATCAGTCTTGTGCTGCCCGTATGCATTTTTTTTTTCTCCAGATAGTCAGTCCACCTTACGGAAGGCCAACGTTACGACCAAGTCTGC
The DNA here is from genome assembly GCA_943193645.1 of Acentria ephemerella. NCBI lineage: Eukaryota > Metazoa > Arthropoda > Insecta > Lepidoptera > Crambidae > Acentria > Acentria ephemerella. The sequence continues at coordinate 7,432,177 of OW971881.1, forward strand.
AACGTGAGTTCCTTTTCACCCCTATGGCTGTCAGTTCTCCTTGCATTGCCGCCTGTCACTTTAAGCTCACAATTCTTGTAATTCAAAATATAATTTACAAGTACTGATATAGCCTTGAAACGAAGCCATTTATTTGGATTTACCCAGGTACAAATAATGGAGCCAAGTTTATGACAGTAGTGGCATAACTGTTACAGTTAGAACACATGGTTTTGTAAACTTTTTTGTAGATATTGATGTATTGTACAAAACTGTTATATATGACTTTGGTCTATTGTCAAAAACTTCCGCAGCGTACGCGATATAAGATTATATTTTTATTTTTTTTACTCGTTAGGTTATATTATCAAAGTTTTCATACGTATCCCTAACTTTTTGAAAATTTTCTACCACTGATGTTCATCGAAGATAATGTTGAATTCTAAATATTAAAAACAAAATTCAAATAGGTCCAGTAGTTTCGTAGCCTTTTCAATACAAACAAATAATCAAGTCTTTCCTGTTTATAATATTAGTATAGATTAATAGCGTAAAATCTGACAACATGAAAAACTTGGCAAAAAAATCTGATATTAATCTGAGGTAATTTGATACTATAAAACCATAAAAGTACAAAAGATTACACGAATAATAAAATAAAAATACCTTTCGACATCAAACTCATAATTGCGCTGTTTGATATTTTAATAACATCCTTAGTTTTCTGAAGCTTAACAGTGATTTGTTATTTATAAAAACGCGTAAAATAGAATGAACCTATAGAAAATATGTTTTTCTTTGGATGCCTTGCGTGTTAAGTCACTGTAAACAGGCGAAGTATTACATTTAATTATAGCCAAACGAAGGATTTTATACGGCTTTGTCGGGTAACAATGGGCCTTTGTAAGCGATAAGAAAATTAGACGGATCTAGACTTTGAAGACTTTTTCATTTGTTGATGTGTTTTGTAAAGTAATCTCTTTTAAGAATTCTATATTATTCTGTAAAGTGTAAGTGAATATTCTTTTGATATACTTATCTTGGTTTATCAATTGATTTCTTAATATCTTTATCTTTGGGCGATGGTTATCACGTACCTATAATAATTTTTTTTAAAAAGCACTATAATTAAATTATCGACAGTAGAAATCCAGCATACGACATACTATCCTAGCCACCTCTACGTTGCTGGCCCAAAACCACTTTTCGATGCATCTTTTACTCATAAAATATACGTCGAAAGGTACATAGGTCCATAGTTCATGTTAAATAACTAAAGGAATACGTGTGCCATTGAAGATTTCAAAGCTTTGGGTGGTTTCCGCGAGTTTATAATAACGATAATTAATTGATTATCTTACATTTTAATTTAAAATTCCAATGAATATTAGAAAAAAAAATCTAAAAGTTATTCAGGGTACAGTTAGAATTAACCCAGTGAATTGCTTCGGCAGAACTCGGGTCACCTCCGCGATGGGCAATAGAGTTACCGGGGAGTTTTAGTGTGTATTCACAGTACTAGTTTCATGACGGAATAGGTGAGCCCCACACACGCCCGCAGCTTAACTAGTGGCGGGTAGCTCCGTAAACAGATTCCTCCTCGAAAAAAAGGGTACAGATAGAATAAACAGTATAAGCATTTAATCCTATTCCCAAAAAGCTTATTTTTTATACATGAGTAAACAGAGAAGCACTCAATGTTCAACTTAAAAGATTAACAGTATTACTTCTAAACGCTTAAGCCTATGTTAGTAACACATTGTTAAGCGTGTTTGCCTTTCAGATTAGACCAGATGAGTGAAAAAAAAAACATTACAGTATTGGATTATTATAAGGTAGAGCCATAAACATATATTTTGAGATCTATCAAACTAATCATGGTAGAAAATAGAACTTAGAAGCTAGTTTCAGCATAATCTTGATAATTGCTTTGTGAAATCAATCTGAACAGAACTGGACTATTACTACGTTAATTTGCGTAGTGATGAAATGGACGCCCTGTAAATGTATGATAGGACAGGCATCAGGATTGAAATGGATGCATTCACAAGTTCTAGATTTTAAAGCGTGCTATAGAGAAATAGATTCACCACGTAAATTTATAAGTGCTGTACAGATACTTAAGTGTAATAGGTAGGTAGGTTATCGTTTAGGGTCGTTCACTCTCAATTGCCAAGGCTTGACCACATAACTCAATTACGGTGGAACTGAGTGTACTTGATATTTTAGCTCACTACCTACATATCTCGCAACAAGATATGAGCTATTTATTATATTAATTTTGTTTTATATACAACAACGATTTGAAACACAGAACTATAAATCACAGATAAATTTCTATCTATCTATATTTAATAACTCTATTTCATTTTTAATAATGAATTAATATATTCATTCCGATCTTAATCATAACCACGTAATATATATCAACATGCTCATTATCATAATATAATTAAATTACTTTTAATAAAATATAAAAAAATATATATAAAATACACAACATAAGTGTCAAGGTCCTCGTCATTCTGTCAACACCTTACTAAAGTTTATAATCTATCATTTTTAATATTTATTTATTTTTCTTATTTTTAGAATTTACAATCGTTCAGAGATAAATTTCAGAAAATTACTTATTATTTAATAAACAACGAGGAAAATATTTTTTAAATAAACTGTGGTTGATCTATCTCCACTTTTCTCATATTTAAAGTGAGTATTAATTTTTCGTGGTGTAAATCATGGGCCATTTCCCCTTGTGTCGCGCTTTCCATTATTCGATATTCATGCTAGCAAAATCAAAGTTCATATCCCACTTTAATAATATATAAATCGTAGCTCTTCATCTGAAATATTTAAGTTCTTTTTTGATTCACGTGAGTATAATCTACATGCAAATGTTATGATTAATATCACATTATTTGATGACGATCGTTTGTCGTTAATTAATATCTATTTTACGGAAATTTGTACATAGATAATATTTCTAGACGTAGTGTAAGTATCATAAACTACAGTACCATAGAAATTAAATGAAATTGTATTAAGAGCACGTGCTTAATTGAATTATGCTCGGTTCAAAATTTCCATTGCGGGCCTAATTGGTACAAATCTGCTGCGCCTGTTATTCGACGCTTTGAGATACAGCTATTGACAGTTTAATTATTGCCATTTCAATCCAGTTACCACAATATGACTTGTCGAGTTTCATTGCAAGTCATATCGAATATGGCTTTGTGTAGATCTCAAAGAGGGAGATATCGGAAAGTGCTCTCTGACGCCAACTTGCAAGGCAACGTGAGAGATGGCTTTCAATATCAAATTGAATTCCGCGGTTCATTGATTTTCAATTTGTAAGGAGGTCTCACCATTTACCATAGATACACCAGGGATCGAGCTATTATAAGTCTTTTGAATTTTTCTTCGTGTTTGTCGACTACGTCTACCCGTTCAACTTTCTTAAAAACAATTTCACTAATATTCTTCCGTGAAGTATAATTGTATTTACGAGATAAAATAATACTAAAAACTTCTTGGAAATTTGCTGACCTTCAATTTTTTTACTTAACATAGCAAATTTAATGCGATTGGATGACATTTTATACCACTAATTTTCACATTGAAATGGATAAGAGTAAATAAACATTAGATTAATCCATTAATTATGTTCAGTTTATCTGTCGAATATGTCATGTTGTAATTATATAGTAAATAGTATTTGACCAGTACTTAAATAAGACAGAGTTGCACTTATGATTAGTGTAATGCAATCACTACGTAGACATATATATCATATAAAAGGTATGTGATTATTATCCTATATACGCCATGCAACATGATTAACAGCTTATAGGTAATTACTCAAAAATATACAGAAAATTCTCAATAATGTTTGCAGAATCAATAAAACTTGCTCTTGCGTATGTTATTGTAACTTGCATCCAATTAGTGAGTCCATGCCAATTACAGCTATAAGCAGATCTGAAAAGTTTCATTTTGATATTATTCTTTTTTAATAGGTCATTACTAAAAGGATAAGTAAAGTTGTTAAATTAAGGTTTTAAAGCTTATTAATTTCTTATTCTATCTTATGCACACTGAGCGCGACTTCTCTTTTGAATAATGTTCCTTTAAGGTCCGAACACAAAGAGAGATCAATTTTCGCTTGAGATAAGTATTAAGAAAGTTTCTCCGCCTCGTATATAACATCTTGTTCAAACTACATTTACTATGTCGTAATTTCGTCAGTAGAGTACAGAAAAGTAGATTATTCAATCATTATTATATATCTCCCTTTGTGGAACAAGGTGTTATATATTTTCCTGCCTTTTCTGAAACCTGCAGAGGTTATCTTAAAACCTTTTTATTAGTTCAAGAGACAGCATTAAAGTCATCTATCTCACTCTCTCTCTTCAATAGACTTGAAAGAAAAATAAATTTCACCCTGAACTGTTTGTGGAAAGGAAATGTGTGTTTCCTATGATTTATACCCCAAAAGGGGAGGAGGTGGCCGGCCGTATGAAGCCGGCTGCCCCTGAGCGATAAGCTGAATCCGTTCTGTACACTAAGAAAGAAAATAAACAACTCTCCTTATATTCAGCCAATAAACGTATATCATATAGGTATAGGGGTTTATGATATTGATTTATCTTGAAAAACAGTAAACTTAGGTACCTGTAAAGTGTTTTGGAATTTTGATAATGTATATCTTTATATTCTTACATTTGTTTTGAATGCAAATAAAATATATACGAAGCTATTTTTATAAAGTAGGTTTATTGAAAATTTAATAACTAAGTCGAAGCCAAAAAGGTCAATCATGAGGCAAGAATATAATCAATTTATTACATCAAATTAATACCAAAAATCAAATAAAATTTTATAATTTAGGTGATATTTTTAAAATATGCATTTCCAATTTTACTGTAATATTTCTTTTTGTAACTAGGTGTACCTACAAATCGTAAGTCCTCCAAAGATTGGAATATTACGACACGTACGACCTAAATCATTGATATAGTCTACAAAAAGCTAAGAAATTATAGATTATCGTGGCACCAACAAAAAATTGTTAGTTAATTTTTCGAAACTATAAAGAGCATTTTGTAATTTTTATAGTTTTAAATGAATTTTAATTTATCTGCTGATAAGCAGTAGAAGAGTCCATATGTGAAGATAGTTAGAGCAGCATGAGATATACTGCACTAGTCATCTCCACCTAGCCGGCTTCAATTACCAATTATCCCTATATAATTATGACAATCTAATGTATTAGACATTATCCTCGGTGGTGAATCAATAGGGAAATGTTGATGATATATTTATCCCTTAACACTTTGAAAGAAACAACATAAGTAACACACCGTAAACTTTATGACAATTTTATGTTGAAATTATAGCAACAAAGGTTATATATGACCAAATTTCAGAGCAGTTCTGCTAAAAAGAGTGATATAAAAATATCATAAAATTCTTATTTATTAAAAAGTGCCAGTACACCGAGCTAACTTACTTTGACAATATAAGAAAAAAAGAGTAAACATATTTATTTTTCTTATAATAGTCATTCGAGTCATAGTATTGTAATTTTGAGGTTTTTATAAAAAAAAGTAAACCGCTAACAACGTTATGCCACTTACCATAAGTTTTATTAACTATGCAACAGACTTGGAGATATTGATGGTGAGTTGCGAGGTCTCTACTTATCTTCTTGCGTTACCTAAAGAAACTCCATTTTCTTTTTAATGAACTTCACTATCGTTAAACTTTACTAGGAAGAGGACATCACTGCTTTCTATCGATTGGGATCTTGTATTTGCAACATAAAACTAAATATAAATAATTTTGGTACACTATTCTCTAATTTAATTTAACAAGTAGAGAGCAAGTGACTTATATTTTTAATAATAAATATATATCTTTATATATATATATATATATATATATATAGAATAGAATAGAATATATCTTTATTGTACATCAGCCAATTCAAGAACAGAAATACACAAAAAACAATTATATTATATTATATTTATATAAACCTCCCAATTTGGACTTTGTAATACGAAAATTAATCACAAACTAAAACAGTCGTCCTTGCTAACATTTCGCTTCATAACATATTAATTTATTAAACAATGTCAGACTAAAATGACATTTACAAATGAACTACCAAATAGTCCACTGACAAAAAAATTCTACATGAGCTTTAGTTGATTGTTTTTAAATTTTAGATAAGCGTTAGACTAAGATTAACGTAAGGTTTCTCAGTACTATATAGAGATAGAAATTAGTTTACAAAAGATATGTTCCCTAGTAACAACCCGTTACAATAGTCTACCTTCGGTATTCTATATCAAAATGGTTACTTCAATACGAAAAAATTCGAGCATTTCAATTAATCATGACATTTGATAAATTGAATGCGTAACAAATGCTGACGAGTAATTCCGATATTTGTTATGTTTAAAAAGAAAAATATTACTTATAATACCTTCACTCACAATTGTAATTTGATTACAAAAATATAAGTATTTTGCTTAAATTATGCAAATATTTCAATCATAAGGAGAGAATTGATTCACATTTCACAACAGCACACGTCAATTTAAGAACTTTGTTTATTTTACTGCCATAGGCTTTCCTTCTGTTGTTCAAATTAATATAAAATAAAAATGTACAACGTTACATATACTATAAATTTGTTTTATGGTAGCGTTTTGGTTGCAGTTCAATTTTGGTTAGATCGAAGTCTTATTTGTTATAATACTCAGTATAATCCAAGACAGTAGCTCCATATTAGAAGCAATATAATAATATCTCAGAGTACTAAAAATTTTGGTATTTTTTATGTAAAATGAAATGATGTCAATGCAAAATTATCTATCATTGTTAGATAAAACCAATAATTTAGGCAGTGGCTATCTATTTAAGCCTTGTACGTCCTCTTTATCGTCAAGAGCCATCATATCAGAACTAATCTGTTAAATTGGGTTAGCGATCTGTCTTATTATATGTCTAATAAATCAAGACACGATTGAAGTTATTATCACACGACAACCAACAAATTTTAATACTTGAAAACCAACTTCCTATCTTAACAAAGGTGCTTCATACAGCAACTCAAACTTAATTATATTATTGTCTTAATTTAAGACGACGAAACTCCTGTGCTAGCTTGTTATGCAAATGGAGGCACACCTCGTTTCATAATGCATTTCATTATAATTAAGGATAAAGCATATTAAAGCTGTTTGATAATTAAAAGCCAGCCGCATGTAGGCTGCTATTTTGTTTTCGGAAATGTGTTCGTGGTCACTCATGTTTGATGAATACCAGTTGTTTACCTACAACATGTTTTTTTCTGAATAAAAACAACAAACAACTATGAGATTTTTGTTATTTATAACTACGTCATGTATTACAGAAAAAATGCATCAATCCCATTATTATTATATTACTTGGGAATAGATTAATAATTATTTAATATCACATATGAGATTTCTTTTATTATTCCGATTTTGCTATCTCAATCACTCATCATTGTTTTTGTGATTTAATATATGTTTTATTTACGAATCCAAGAGGCAGATAGTTCATACAATATAATTAGAAGAAAATACTTACCAATATATACAAATTTTCGGTTAAGTTGACATGTAACAAATATTATGAAAGGACCATGGAATAAGACATTTCCTGAAATATTTAAGTCAGAAATAAAGTATAAATACACGTTAAAATATAAACGCTCTTTTTCTTAAAATACCAACAACTTTCACAAAAAAATATTATTACAACAACACATATAATGAACTGTAGGCAAATAATTTATTGATAGGTAAATATCTGTATTCTGAACAAAAATTTGCGATAAAGTTAACATGTTCTTTCCAATATTCAGAAATAAGTAAATTTCCTACATATACAGTCAGTATAGGTATAGTATAGGTTGCTATATTTTAATCTGTGAAGTAACCATATATTTAAATACAGTCGTCTTAGACAGTGAAAGCCAGTCAGCTGAAATCATGTAAAAGTAAAAAAGCCAAAATAATTGTCGGTTAAGTCATTGTTTGCAAGTAATAAATGCATATTGCTTACCTCAAACTGAAAGTCGAATAAATATTATCTACTAAATTGATTATATTAGCTCGTTGGCGTAGTGGTTCGAACACTCGTTACCCTAGTATGAGTTTCAATCTATTGAAACCGTATCGATCGTATTTGCCGTCAGCTGTCAAATTGTATGCAAACAACAACTGTGCCTCAGTATTGTAAACGATTTTTATACATGCGATTATTAGCGGAACGCAACTACGACTGAAACATCTCAATACGATTAAAACTCACACTAGGTGTAATGATTTCGATAACGAGAACAAAGTAACGTTAGTCTTAGTAACTTTGGATGAAAAATGATGATAACGTTTTTACGTTATCATCATTACAAGATTGTCTATACAATACAATACAATCTTCTTGTTTGTCAAAAAACTTTTATAACATTTTTTTAAACCTTATAAGTTACACTGCGTTTGCAGCATTTTTGAAATATCCTGTTGAAAGTAAAAATAAAATATTATATATATTGGGTAGGTTTTGAAATTACTATGTAGTCACAAAACGAATACGCGTGTTACAGACAATATTTTTGTCTATATAAGAAATATATAAGAAAATAAGAACGCAATATGACTGTGACTTTATTTCACTCCTTTTGTTGGCTTATATGAAATAGGCCGGTGGAGCTGGTGTCACACATGTGATGCTCCACTTTTTCCTTCATCTAATATCCTGCTTCTTTCTGCTTGTACATGTGTTATACTAGATATACGGAGATCTGAAACAATACAAAAATTACTAAGGTTTACAGTTATCCTTTTTAGACGGAAAAGCGTAGTTAATTCATTTATTTAACAGTACAACAGAACAGTACTTAATTATTTGATTGATATTTATCATTTTTAACAAATTTCAATTTTATATTAATTCGGTATAAATATTATTTTTTGATATACATAATAAATATAAAATAAGGTTTTTGAATTATTTTTAGTTATTGTTTAATGCACGTTTCTCATTGTCATAGGCTGAACATTCTACTGCTAATTGTTTAACAATCAATTCTAGTCTGCACCTTCGTTTGTTTTTAGGGGTAGGTTATTAAATAAATATGGGTTATAATTGTGTCTCTTAGCTGTAAACTAATTGACATTTTTTATATTGAAATAAAAGGCAGTTTTATAAATCAAATTTATAATACAAAACAAATTGAGTTTCTGTTCCGATAATTATCCTAAAGAATTTCGAAATTTAGTTTTATTTATTTTTGTGTTCCTTATATGCTGATTTAACTGTGTTATATTATTATGTATATATATAATTTTATCAAATTGCATCTTGCTTCAAAGTCTCCTTTTTCATTGGCTGCCTAATTCATAAAGGTAATTCTTTAGATTCTTTATGTTTTCAACTATTTTAATATTATTTTTAATTGAAGTTTCATTTTAGAATCAACGATTATGTTCTGTTATAAAGCTATAAAGAATTAAGATAGAAAAAATAAATTTTCTTTCTATTTCATATCTAAATATTTTTAAATAACAATACTTTATTTTATATATTTACCCACCTCCAGCGCACTTGCCTCTTTTTAATCATTTAATCATAGAATATGTATTATCAAATTTGCAGGTACATCGAAAATCAATACTTGTTTGGAAAGTTTGATTCTATTATAAACGTATGGAATATACTTCACGATATGACGTCTGATGAGGTGATATTAAGAAGCAGTGAAATCTTATTTAGATCTTTACATAAACATCTTGACAGTTAAAATTTTGTATAGAAATGTAATTCAGTGAAACCAGAAATAAGTACACAAATTATTCATCGACTTCGTCTCGTAACGCCAAATAAGGCAGTACTTTTATTTGCTTAAAAAATCCTCGAGAAAGTAGTTCTTAAATATTTTATAAAGATTTTTTGATTACTTTGTCGAATGAGAGTTGAAAATTCACAACATCAATACGATTTCCTAAATAACAATTTTTAGCTTGCCAATTATAGAGCCAGTTCACAAAATATTATAATAATAAATAGTTTAATAGTATTTACAAAGTAAAATTTTTGCACGGTTTTTTAAATATCATTAAAACTAATGAATAACTAATATATAATAAACTAAAAACGCTTTGAAGCCACAGCGAATAAAACTGTTCTCTAATTCTACAGTGGTTAATATTGATGATACGAATCTGAGATCCCAAATAAAATAGTGACAAAGAACTGCATCAGCAATTTCCAAGGGTGAAAACTGCAGGGGAAAATAAAACAGAAAAAGAACCGATGAAAGCTCGGACATCAAGGGAATTACAGCTTACGATCTTGATTTAGGGCTAATTGTAGAGCTCCACAGATTACAAACGTATCAGGTTAAACCTCCTTGTTGGACGATGAAAGGGATTTTCTGACATAGTAGGCGCATTTAGCTGTGCATTTGTTTTGATAAACCTATACGCTAAAGTATAGGTTGATTTGTGGCATAATCTCGTAGTGTTGCTGACAATTTTTAATAAGCTTACTAAGTGATGTCTGTTGATTACAGGGCTATTTAAATAGGTAACACGTCCTTTTTTGACCTATAAGTGTTTATATATATAAAAATATATATTTAAGCAAAAATTTAAGTCTTATTGTTGTATTAATATCTCTATAAACTAGCTTTCATTTGAAGTAAGCCTTAAATATTAAAACTCAATAGCATTATTATGTCGTATTGTGACGACTAATTGGGTAACTCAAATTCATAAATGAACATACTCGTTCAAGTTAGTGCCATGTTTTACATAATAAACAATAGTAGGAAGATTGTGCTGGGTAGCAAAGATTTAAATTATGCAAAATGTCGTGGCTTTAAGTCCGGGAGTGCCGGCAAACTATCAGCAGCGGTAACTAAATTTTAAACTTGCCAGATAACGAACTGAAAATTTGAAATGAATATTTCCAGAATTTTTGTACTTACCCTTTTAAGTTCAGTTCAAATATTTTAAAGGAACTACCTAACTTTATTTAATGAGGTTTTAGTAGTATTATTGTATTCAATTCAGGTCACAGCAAGTTAAAAAGTATTTGAGCTAATTAACCATTAACCTCTACCTACAGGTTTGATTTTTTTTTTTTTATTAGCACCAGTACTTTCTTGCGAATTAACAGTTAAAACGAACGAACAAACAAATAGTTAAAATTTTGAATTATTGTTTTTTTGTATAAATAAACACATAATAAACCAAAACACTGCTATGTACACAAGGTTGTTCGGGTACACCGTAAACCTTATTTTTAAAACCTATTTTTTATTTTTTTGTTTCCACATAAGATATCATATTCTACGATAATAATGACCACAAACCAATTGAAAATACTGCACGTTTCCTAGAAAACCATAAAATTCTCTGTTAGCTATCCCACAAATGGATCCAAACAGGTGGTTAGTATAATTTACTCAGCAGATGTTCACGATAATACTTGCATCTTTCGAAACGTTTTCTAAGCAGCGAATATGTAGATAATTATATCAGCCGCAGCCCCTGATTTCGCCCTTTGCGGTTCACGAGACTTCGTTAAAATCGAAATCCTATGTAGCGAAGGCTTTTAACAAGATTTATGGGGAGCCAGCTGATAAATGGATTGTTTTAGCAATACAAGAAGCCGTTAAACATATTTCAGATTTCGTTTTTTTTTTCATAATTTTTACTTTTAATTATTTAAATGCTTGTATAGTTTAAATGTGGACTTAATGTCAAATTTATTTTTATAACTAAGCTGTTTTAGTTTTCAGATATTAAAAACAACCCACCTAATTGTCAAAAGATCGTGTGATCGGCTATAAAAACATTCAACATAAAAACACAGCCTGGAATTCCATCTGAAAACAGCCGATTTTACTGGAGAATAGCCGACCACAAATTCACTATCCATTATATTCCGGCATTGTTTCGTGCATACAAAAAGTATACCCTGGAAGAGTACGTAGACATTTCACATAGTCTAGATCCATTGGGGAAGTCACGTCTAACGGGGAGTTTATTAACTATATTAAACGGTCCCCTAACGGTTTTACCATTCAAGGAGGCTCCCAAGCCTGCGGCCCTCACAGTTCTAACCTTATCTACCGTTTTGTCGTATAAGCGTAAGTTGAATCTAAGATAAAGAATGGAATAAAGTTTACAAAAACTGTTGCTAAGCAATTTAAAGGCTCATATGCTGTTATCACGACAATCCCGCTTCATTTTGATATGGTTGGAAAAATGTATAACTATCTAGTCTAGGCAGGCCAATATTCTCCAATCTTGCAGTACACAAAACATTTATTTTCGAAAATCAAAGCCATCTAAAAGCCACAATTACAAACGATTTTACAACTTTTTAACTCTAAAACAGAGAGTTGTTACGGTAGCTGGCCAAGTCAGGCTGTTCAGGTGGGGGCAAAGTTTTAGATGAATGTCCGCTCAGTTAACTCAGGGGAGCTTATCGAGGTACTATTCTGCCCTACCTCACCCCATTTACTCTGTTGAAAAACAGCAGTTTTAGATTCCAACACTGTTTTTAACGATGAAAATTTCCAAAAAGCTTTCTATTGTTCGAAGCACTGTAATATAACATGTGATGAAAACTCAACTTACAATCGTAATAGATATGCCGGTAGTTATTTAATATTTTTATAAATATTTAACATTCTTTTTACATTTGATACGTATTTTTTATTTTATATCATTTATATATTTTTGTATGATTCTCTTAATCATTTATTTGTATAATATTAAATACGCCTTTCCCTCGTCTCGTATCCGTAACGTAAATCAACTTTGAGATGCAATAGATGTGAGTATAAGAACCGAAAAATATTCAGAATTAATATTCGACAGTTTTATTACCCAAATTAACCCAAAAAATTACAAGTTAATTATTTACTTAAAATTTTAATTAAATAACTGTTGATAACTAAAACTATCTTTATTTTTATTTTTTAACCAGATTACTTTGATCGATATTACTAGTATACAATACTTTTATACTAGTGATATCGATAAAAGTAATTAAGTAAAGAAATAAATTTGTTTTAAATGGTTTTAAAACAAATTTATTTCTTTACTTGTTTACTGCTAGTAAACTATTCACACTGTTTTACTTCTAATCTGATCAAATAGGTATTTCACTCGACTGAGAGCGAGATAATCTCTTAAAACCTTTAGTAGCAACTGTATCACACTGTAATTGTGTTCCGAAAGAAGAATCTTAATAAAAAGGCGAGGCACGATTAACTAATTGCACTTACGGCCTTACTAATTCAAAATGGAGCACATACAAGTTAGTACGGAGACTGAAATCTGTTTGAGAGGGTTTTCTAGGCACGAGCGTTGCTGGCCATTACATTAAACTTTCAGAAGGCAAGCCTGTCTTGCTTTGTATACACGAATTTTATCCGATGTATTTCACAGTACAGATTTTCAGGTTGTCAAATTATTGTTACCTTCTCGAATCACAATACTAAGACCTGATTCAAAGGCATTGCCTTAAAATCAGGTCTTGGTCAAGTCAGTGTTCGAAGTGTACAAGTCGTGTGAGACATGTTTTAAGGCAAATATGACTTTTCAATATCCAATGTGTTACAATATAAAATGCAACAGTACATAACATAACATTTTATAACATAACATAACATTTTAGGCCATTTTTAGGTATTTCAAAAACATAATAATAAAAAATTTGATATTAAATTCGCGATAACAAATTTTTTAATCTTTATCTATCAACATTATGAACATCCTATATACGTCGCACTGTTAGGTCATAGGCCTTACTACACGGGAGAAACATATAAGGCCAACATATAATATAAGTTTAGGCCATAAAACCGCTTGGCTGGCCAAATACAGTTAGTGGATGGAAGCGGTTTCCAAAGCACGGCAAAGCAAAAATTGACTTCTTGAAGTACGGATACCTTTTTGGTAGTATTCATATTTATAATTTAATGCTTATGTTTTAATTTTCCATTTAATAATTATTTTATATTTAATTAAAAAGAGTGAAGACCTGAAAAATCATAAGCTTTTACTTTATATAAAACTAAAAATATCATACCATTTCCAGCATTAGTTCTGTGTAAAATCATTTGATAGTTAGATAATTATTACAAATGGCCAGAACCCTTTACACTTGGCACGCGATTGCTTCTATCCAAAATTATGATAAATGTTATGCACTGTCCAATTTATCATGATAACTTTTCTTTTATTGAAGATTAATTTTTTTCCAAAATGTTGATTTAGATTTATCTTTGTATATATCTCTAAGTCTTTGTATTATACGTAGCAATTTATACTCGAACTTATTACCAGAAAAACATATCTTTTAGTCTCAGTGAATTACACATTAAAATATTTTTTATCACAGCAGATTTAATTGTCTAAACGTATTTTCAGACCGTCACGTCCATTCCATGGATAACTCATTATCAAAAATAATTTAAGTTCATATTTTTATGATTTGAATACAATAGATTGATTTATCTGTGTTTAACTATTTTTGGGCATTTAATTTATCATGTAATTATAATAAAAACAAACTATGAAAGACATTATTTAAAAGCTAGTATTAAAGTTTAAAATAAAAATTAGAAATTGCAATAAATATGATTTTCGACAGACATCAAGTAAAGTAGGTATGTCCTTATTTACAACATAAAAGTGAAAAGCCAGCTTGACATCCGTCTAAGAATTTGACACTAGAGATGTGAAAACATGAATATTTATAAAGCAGGTGCTGCTTCCTTAAATTGTCATATTATATTTTAATTACGACGAGTATTTGAAATAGAAATATAGGTAATTTTTTATTTGTTTTAAATTTGACGTGGGTTATCTATTACTCTAAATAATATATAATGCTAAAAAAGGTTATAGCAATAATATCCTCATGTCTAGCATATTTTTATATGGCATACCTAGATATAGTAGACATTTATTGTTTTCCATTACATCCGAATGGGTGACAGACAGCCGTCTAAAGTAATCATTAGTTTCATCCAAAAACAGTTATTTCAAACGTACATAGCTAAAAGTACAAAATATTTTCTATATAAACTTCTCAGAATACATACCTAATAAATTAGATTATTTCTTAGAGCATTGTGTGTTCAGTGAGTCTTTATAGGGGACTTATAGGCATAATAAATTTACACTAGTGAATATTTTGGAATGTTTTAGTTTGTAATAAAAAAAAGTCAGGCACTACAAATCTACTTTAATTTCAATTGCTCCATTGTGAGACTTCCACTGAATTTAGGAGCGAGCGTAAGAACGTAATTTAGAGCGAGTAAAGCACTGTTGTACCTAAAACGATACAATTGCTGGCTGCACGTTGCAAGTCTGTAAAAAATTTAACCGTGGCTCTATTATGGAGTTTAAATGTTTGACATTTCCTTAAAAATTCTATAAAACAAAATTTTATTTGAGTATTCTTTAGCTTCCCCTTAATTATATGCAGTCTGTTTCACGATATTATTATTGATACAAATTTGTTTTTCCTCTAGAGAATATGTTTTATTTATTTTTCACTACACAAACACAGACGAGGCGCTTTCATTCTCTACCAGTCAAGCAGTAGAAAACAGTAGCCTGTACAGAGATTATAATTTAAGAAAATTAAAGAAATATCGTTAATAAATCAGGAAAACATGAATATATTAAAACTAAAGTATAATTAAAAAATTACTACAGAATGAATCATAATTATTCAAGTGCCTACAATTACATGATATAGAATATAATATTAATAAATATGATTATTAATATAATTAAATAATATAATAAATAGTATTATGAGACATTATCAGACTACAAGTAATGATAATTCGTTAAATAACTGCAATATTCATATGCATATGTTACCGGTTGTGTGTATTTCATGAAAATTAGAGATTAAAAAAATGTGTACAGTTATTAAGTATAAAAGAATTGGTCTTGCGATATTTTGAGATTTTGACGTTTACGCTTTTGTGTTTTTGTGAAATTTATTCAATAGAGTTAATGAAAGGGATTGGATTAATTCATCTGTGACATATCATAAAATATAGAATACCTATTTCATTTATTTAATGCTAATAATCTATTCGAGGTTATTTAAAGATTATAATATCCTTTACTATAGAAAAACAACATATATGAATATTGACTACAAATATAATCAAGCAAAAAAATTGGTGCCTTTTTAGTGATAATATGCAGCATTGATTATTTGTAATTAAATCTTAAGGGTCTTAATTGTAAAATATATCTGTAATAATATACTCATAAGGATTTTATATTGATACTTCTTTTTAAAAAGTGACAAGAAGACATTTTTATAAGATAATATCTGTCATTGTATCATAAGTATATGGAAAAAAAGATATAGATAGGGATAGATAATCTAAACATACATAGCATAGCAAATTCGTAAACTACCTTGAGTTTTCTTAGTAGGTACTCTATTTTGTTACGTTATCCTTGTTATACTAACAAATTTATAAGACAAGTTAATTTATATCTCTTATGTAAGTAAGATTAGGTATATTCAATTGAATTACCAGTCAATAGCTTATGATTGGATGATGGGAGTACAAGACAGCAATAAGTAATAAGCGAGCAATTCTGTTTGATGTGAATTGTCTTTGAAAGGAACTTTGAACTAGGGGCGTTATTTTATAATAATTATGTATAGTAATTACCTTCATGTAAACGGTAATGACGTTGTTTGTTTGAAAAATATACACATATTTACCGCATAAGTGTAAAAGTAGGAACAGTATTTATTTCGTCCCATGAAAATAGCTGGTTTGTGTCCAGTAATGAGATGTAATAATTCTATTGATGATATAGTAAGTACAATGTTTTTTTTTGATAAAATTACTTGTTTTCGCATCCTGCAATGTCGCACCTGTCAATCTGTAGCAGCAGCTGAAAATCAGCGTTTTGCTTTAGTTAGGCAAATACATCAATGAGCTGAAACATGTTTGCATCGCCGTGACACACAATTTATGTCAAAATATTTTTGATATTTTTTGATTTCATATTTTCAAAATAAGTATTCTGTATTAAATGGGATGTTAATTTATTGTTTGTTAATATTCAGTAATATCATTGTGTGTTAATGATAATGCTAATAAACTGTCTGTCGACCCATTGCCGCTTAAGCTTTGCGCGTCTGTGTTTAACACAATTTTATACCATCAACATGTTTTAAGAACACATAGTCCATATTCTATTTTAATTTGAATTTACGAGGACAAAAACTGTCCAGGGACGAATATAATGCGATTAAATCTAAATAATAGCACGAACTTTTTATAGCGTATTCCATAGTAGGGGTTGGTATAGAAAACTGAATGCTTTTCGTGTTAGAAGTTCTTAATCGTTCTCGAAAGTTTTAATTATCTCACTTCAACGTAATATCAAATATTCTTAGAACTTTTGTATTCAATTAAGCTTGAATAAAGCAAGTTTTTCCTAAAAGTAGTCTACTCACTAAGTTCGCACCATTCGTTTCATAAATCACTGATTTAAGAATGGTAAGTCCCGAAACGAATTTTTTGAGCATAATTTTACACTCCATCGAGTTATTATTTTTGACAAATTGCGGACACCCGTCTCTGCCACGCTATTGAAATAGCTGTATGTAACAATTCAATATCAAATAGATCTTCCATTATGGATTGTTATGATACTTACTTACCTAATCATTCAAAGGTATCAATGCAAATGTCATAGCATGTGAGAGCAAGTAACAAGGAGACTTTGACAAATAGTAATCATTATCATCTACAGTCTATATACGTCCCATTGATTGGCACAAGCCTTCCTAAATAACGACTACGACACAGATAACAACGACGACGACGATAACAGATGACATGTTTGGGCCATAACACCACCACGCTGGCCCATAAAAGAAGAAATCAAATGTGAAGAATGTAGAAATGAAATTTAAGATAGAAAACTTTTCAATAAACATCAATTAACAAGTAGTGATACCTAAAAATAATTCAATCTAAGAAGTATTCCAATTTAAAATATTTTTCGGGGTCAATGATTTACTTTCAATTGTTTCTAGAAACAACTTAGCACCAACTCCAAAAGATAAATTTAAATGGGGTAACTTTTTAATTTGAATTACTTTTACCTTTTTAATGCTTCTAATTCGGTTTTAGTTTTGTTTAAAACTATTTTGTTTTCACAATTTTGAGTGGTCAGTATCTAAGTTCAAAGTTAGACGGGTGTTCTTCAGTATTTCCTTGCATGTGTGTTTGTCGTTGAAAGAAAATACTGGAATATCTTTGATACAAATTATCGTTAAACTAACATCGTCCATGTTGACAACCGAAGTGCTGATAAAATAAAAATAACTGCGCCAAACTGAATAAAATTTTTATGGAACCAAGCAGCACCTATTTCGCTTCGAAAAAAGTATCACATAAATCGGATCAAAATCTCGGGGTGACAGATAAAAAAACCAACCGTATTGAGAACTTCCTCCGGTTGAAAACCAGTTCCGGTTGAGAAGTCGGTTGAAAACCACTTTCTTTACGTATCAGAAAAAAAAGAATTATCCTTTTTTTTTTGTTTTGTTTTTGTATAGATATTAAGGTATTAATTCGGCGAACAAACTCGGAAGTAGACTTAAAGGCTATCAAATGCATCGACTACTTATTTTGACATTTTTACAAATTGAACAACAAAAATATTGTTTTACAAAACCCGGAATTTTTAAGCTATAAAATCGATTGATGCATACATTGTTTATGTATACATTGTTTATTTGAGTTTTCACTAAACAAATCTAGATAAAAGTATCGAAAACAAAATCGTAAATACCTATTTTGCCTTGCCATAAGAAGCGTTTTTTTTCTTTCTATTTACTAAAATGTAGCTGATTGTGCCGGATGAACTGTTTTTGTACATAGTTTTATTCCAATTTATATTTGATCTCATTTTACTTTATACAGTCCGTAGCCCATATTCCACACTAATAATTCCATTTGAATAGCATTTGATGTGACTAATGCCCATAATTACGCAATAGATATTATTTGAATAATTAATATTATTTTTCTATTGTTCTATTTTTAAGAATGAATTCAGTTTTTTATCAAGCGCTTAATATTTTTTCTATTAAAACCTATTCTAAAGTGTGGTGAAATTATTATGGTGATCTTTTTATATTATTTTTGTATTTAAAATATCTTTTCTCTTAAATCTAGCACATGCTTTTCAAAAATCGACTAGCATTAAAAACATAATAAAAGTGAATAAGCTATTAATATTATGATGGTAATGAAACACTACGAAATATTATAATAGATAGATATGAGAATACATTAAATAAAGTTGTTGAAAACAGCTGCTGTCTGGTGGACAGTAGTAATGGTAATGCGATTCAACGATTATGGAGGCCCGATCTCCGTGGCAGCTCGGTATAATGAAACACTTTGTTTTCTGCTCAAAATTAGTTTGGCCTGGTGAGGATGTTATATACCAAATATTAAGTAAATTGGCTCAGGCGGTGCGGTAAGCTGTTATTAAAATATTCCAGATAAAAAAATGTGAAGTAAAAAGAGGAAATGAAGCTTTGTCTTTTTTAATTAAGTTAAGATCTGCATTAAGATTTAGCAAGATTAAAAGTTGCTTGCTTTAGACAAAATCAAACTTTCAAAATGCAACAGAGACCGTTGAGTAAAGAGTTCATGGCGAAAGTGCAACTTTTATACATACATTTATTTATTTATGTACACAAATGGTTATAATAACATTGACATATAATAAGCGAATAAAAAGGTACCATTTATATCTTACGCCTTTTCTACCAGCTGACTAATGTGTATTAATAATAATAATAATTAACTGTATATAATTGTTACTTTTTGTCTGTTTGGATAAAACAGGGCATTAATTCCATTATCTTTATGATTATTGAACTCTTTGAACTTATTCAACTTTTTGGTGTCTTAGAATTCAGTAACTCCTTGAAAACTATTAAATATATATATATATATATATATATATGTATATATATATTTGATGCCCCCGTAAAATACACAACAAAATTTTTTAAATTTTATCCTTATTTTAGCTTCAATTAGTTATTTGGCATAGAATGTCAAAAGGACAATTTTAAAACAAAAAATTGAAATCAGGTAATTCAGTTGTTCTCTCAAAGTTTACTTTTTGCTGTTATTGTAGCACCATGGTCGTCGTTGATTATTAATGCCTAACATCATAAACAGACTCATACTTTTCGGTGTGAGTATAATAAATTCGGTAATGACTCCTTTGAAACTGTTCGTAAAATATCGTATTGTGTAGAACTTATAGCGCACCTAAGGGGTATCAGGGTAAACGTCGAGCGTTCCCTCGAACAAATTGAAAAGCAATGAACCGCAGAATTCAATTTCATATTGAAAGCCATTCATCTTTGCCGCTTCTTCGAGACTGAAAGCGTTACATCCCGACTTCGCCACTCTACTACGTCTCTTAAAAAGTTCACAGCTTTAGCTTCTATCACTTATTATATTGCTTATTTTAGCGGAATTTAGCGCATCATCCCATTATTATTACTTCTTCTTATTAATTTTGGAGTAGTCTTGGAAATGAATAAGGACCTTTTTTGATTATTTCTTTTAGTCGGATTATTTCTTTTAGGCTATGTTAATTTGGAAAAGGTTTATAGGAACGATAGCTTTTCTCAAGCCTCGTCTATATCCAAAAGATTATCCGAAGGATTTATACTATAACATTTTTACGGTGTAGGTACCTATCCATTCACGATAATTTATTTTCGGTACTTGAATTGAGTCCATTTTTCAGATACAATAATTTAATAAGTAGACGTGATAAAAGATCATAAATATAATACACAAAATAATTGATAAGTAAAATTTAAATGATCGCATAACCTTTGTAATTTCAGTTATTTTGTCTTGTTTATGTGGGGTCAACGATAATTACTGTTACTACCAAAACTAGTTCATTATTGTGATACTAGTCGAAACTGAGCCTTTATTACAACGATAATGGATCAGTTGTTATTTTTCACGGGACACAAAATTTGGGTGTAGACATTAGTACTAATGGCTGCTCGTAAAATGAGGTCCATAGATAATACGCAACGATGTAGAAAGACAAGTTTTTGATATATATATTTATTATCAATAAATATATTTATTATCATAAAATACGTACCTATATACGTACCTACCTATACTAACTTAGTAAGATACAAATAAAACCTAATGTATTCAATTATGTTTCTTTGTCAGAAACTGACTTTTACCTGAGAATACAGTTATTTAATGAGATCTCTTCAAATTTCAACTCCAAAAAAAGTAATCTAAATGAAAATGTCAAATTAAGTCAGTGTGGCAAAATTAATAACGTTCCCTTGTTAGCAATTTTGAATAATTACATATCTCTTCTACCTTGTTGGTCGGGAAGTTACAAGGTATTTTTTTATTACTTAATCATAAAAGGGGGTCCCTTTTGATGGGAAGAGTACAATCTATAAGCTGTGTTAATAGCGGTTACTAAAAATGGCCATATAATTATCAAACGTTGCTTTTTTTGTAAAAATATTATGATTCAATTGATTACCTAGTACTACACAAATTAAAATCTTGCTGAGTATCTTAACTGAATTTTCACAAGAAAAGGCTTAAGGTGTATATGTGATATAAAAAATAAGATTACAAACGTACTGTAATGTACTAAGTAAAATTGAATTGAAGGTTATAAAACAGTTTGCCAATTATATATTATTAGCCAATCGTATAAAATAGTATATTAGGCGTATAAAATGGTAATACGTAAAGCCTTTAGAGTGAAGTTACATGGACAATAGTCTTATATTTATTCTTATATTTATGTACTTCAATAAAACTGTAATCTGTGTGCCACCAATATCGTTCATTCCATAGAAGTTTTTTTTTGAAATGTTAAAAAACTTGAACATAAGGTACTGTATAGCAATTGTTTATGCATTACTTCAGCATTGTTAAATAATTGCGCTACACCTTTATGCTTTCGGATAAATGTACGAAGGTGGACCGTGTAATTATAATTTATGTTTTAATTTCATTATGTATAAAGTGAGGCTGTATTCAACCGCATTTTCTCAGGTAGGTTATCCTTGCATAATTTTAACACCTCAATTTGGTCAGAATTTCGTGCTTTGTATACTTAATGTAACAAAATATTTCAGTATTTTTAGCATTTGATATTGTAAAAAGAAGTGATGTTGAATAGAAAATCGCATCATATGCGTTTTTCTTAGGCTTGGATATTATTAAGACCGCTTTGTTATATTTGTGACCGAATATTTAATACTTTTGGAATTGTGTTGTTATATTTGATGATTACATGATTATATTTATGTAAGAAACAACGTAATTAATCCAATCACAATTTCAAGCACATAGGTTACGAAAATTTGAATATATAATTTGAATACATAAAGCTGACAACAGATTAAAATATACATTTATTATTAACCATTCAGCTTCAAAGCGGCATTGAAATCCCTTTACCAAATAACATTTTCAAGTAAAACAAATCCTCTTAAACGTAACATTGCCATCGCTTATTAAATTTGAAAAGAAAGATATAAATTATATTGAAAAAAGTATATACTTATAAGTACTATATAAGTACCTATTTCACCGTAGCGTTTCCTAAGCCTGTAAGCGTGCTATCAGCAAAATAAATAATTAATACTGTTGGTAAAGTAAACATGGCAACACTGTGCTTATTACTACGCGGGTGCTTATTAATAAAGCCCCCATTGAAACTACATCGTGAGCTGGCACGAATGACCCATGAAAGGTCCTAGCTCTATAAAGTGTACACAAAGGCTTAAGGGTACATCTAACGTTTCCACCCATTACGGGCGAAACCACCATTCACCGGCTCAAATGAGTTTTAATGAAAGGTACGATACCATTATGAAGGTAATTGTGAGCTCATAAAGGAAATTAAAAAGAGACAAAAAAGCTCCGGGTGCAAAAAGTGAAACAAAAAGCTGCGCATTTTCATTGCAAAGGCGAGAGAAAGCATTGTACGGGTTTTTGCGCAGAATATCGCGATAGCGTTGTTAAAACGGTTTTCGTAAGTGCTAATTACAGAGCTTGGTGTTTAATGAGAATAATCTTATGACCAATCATTTAACTTGAAGCGTTGGTTACTATTTTAGTACTTATTATATTCAACTTGGAATAGGAATATGCCATGACATGCCTCCGTAAACGTAAAAATTAACTCGCTTACATTAAAACTTCAGAACTTTTTACAAAAAATTTTTTCATTTACCATAATACTTGAGAGGAGCTTGTTGGCATAGTAGTTCAAGCACTCTGATTTCGAAACAAAGCTACCTTAGCCATACATAGTTTGTCACAGGATGAGTCAATCAAAAATTGTTATCTGGGACTCATCTGTGCTTTACAAGGCTCTTTAGCTTTTCTTACAGCAATTCAGATTAAGCAAGCGCTGAGGTGCACAAAATCCTCACGTAGGAAGGCCTGTGCCCAGCAGCAGAAGGAATAAGGCTATTGATGATAATCAATGGTTATCTACAGATGTATTAATTTTGATTCAGACTTTGAGATTCAGGTAGTGAAGTATTTAATTGATATGAGCTGAGCAGAGGCAGTTAAAACTAACCCTGATATTACCCTAAAAACCCTTCAATAATCGAGTTAAATGATATTATAACGAGTAGAGGGCCTTGGTGGCTCTTTTCTGTTTAAAATAGAATATTATCTATTTCCCTAATAATTTATCCTTAAGTTTTTAATTATTTATCCTTTAATTCCGCTTTTAATTTACGAGAAATATCATTTACATTTAGATACTTATATTAGTGAAGATAAAAATGATAGAATATATAATAAGTACCCACCAAGATTTTTTTTCTCAAAAGCAGTTTGATGATTGTATTATTAATCTAGTGTTGTCACGTTCGGACGGGGTGACGGTGGGATTTGAGCATGGCGTACAACATTCGCTCACTCGCTGCAAGCACACAGGAAGCGCGCGACGTTGACATGGGAGTGCGCGCCACAATTATAGGTTTTATGTAAATTCTATATTAATTCTAATGTAGCACAATGCTCCTGCCTGCGCCCCACCGAAATCACGCCGATAACGTGCTCAGTTGTATAACGCTAGCGAAATGCTAACCACCAAGCGGCATATAGGCACAGCGTTACTGTGTACTTACCCTTAGCATTTTCAATACAATACTCTGCGGCCAAAATAAAAATATGACCGTCCTTTAAGGAAATTCACTCCACAAGGGTAGGTCAACAGATTTTAACTTACTGTATTTGTATTAAGAATAATACATTTTCAAGATTTATAAAAACATACAATATAAGATATTCATTTATTGTCATAACTGTGTTATTTTATATTTGGAAACAAATTAAGGTGTATAATAAGTAATATATAACCGCTTTCAATATTTTGGATAAAATTATAAAAAAAAAATTTATTATTAAAAAATTCATGCATATAAAAACATTTATAGCGGAGCCATTCTTTGGGATTAAAAATTCGTATTTCGCGGATGTACGAGTTCCTTTCAAGTATATAACTTCATCACATTTGAGGTCACACAATATATTGAGTTCGCATATGTTTTTTGACTCACACTTTGTTACTCACTGTAAATGAGAAGGGAGCTGGGTACAGGGAAGAAGGGTTTATAGGTAAAAATATGAATAACAAGCAATTTCAAAATTTAGATAACTTAATATTACAAATCAAAGCTGTCTCAATCAAAATCTCTTGATGACACACTTCTTACGAAAAAAATTTTTTTCTAAAAACACTTATTTCTAGTAAAATACACAGTCAAAGTTAATATCTCAAAATATATTCCTTAACGATTCATCAATATTTATTTTTAATATTATAGTAATTATAGTATTCTTCTTTGACCGCATAGGACAACTATTGGCGGCACGCCCAACTCCCACTGACGCTCCGTCCCACTCACTGTACGCTGTAAGCCTATGAAACCATTGTGGAATTCAGCGTATCCTGCATATGCCGTATCATAGCCTTTTCCAATTTATATACTAGACAGTCATTGAAATACGTTGGAAGTTTTGATACTAGAATTTTTTCATGGCAGTTCTTTATTATTGTAAAGTATGGGATGGACGCGTGCAATCAAACACTCTGTTAGGCAAACACTGACTATTTATTCTCATCTACCTCATATCATCCTTCCAACAAACAAACAATTATTATAATAAATTATGTTATTATTTATGTTTTATGAGACTCTCATATCTCATCTTTAATGTTAATCATCATTAGCAACATATAACCCAAGAGACGCTCACTGCTGGACATAAGCTTCCCCCAAGGATCCTCATTGGTCCAGCATTCAGTGGCTATCTGTCTTTAATTGTCCATATTCATGAAATTCAGTATTTCTGATAAGCTTTGGTGCATTGCGTATGTTTTAATTCCGTGGGTTAAAGTGGACTACGCCAATTATGCACGGTTTTGGGATAAATGCTGGACGCTAGCTGGAAGATAAACATGGTGCAATGCATATTTACACGTTATTAACGCTCACGCCCGCAGTGCTAAAGTGGATATTATAAATGTGGCAAGTACAATTGGACTCGGTGGTAGAGCAAGTACAGCTCTAGTAGGTACCATCTTTTTTTTCAGCCTCGTCTTGCGAGAAAACAGTTGTTATCTAATTTTAACGTATTACTTAATTACTATTTTATTTATGACTATGGCATTTTTATTTCCGGCACGAATGGTATATACATGCCGTGATGGAGGCCTCGATTTCACCTGCCTGGCCATGGTAGAAGGCCTGGAGTAGTTTTCTGTTATAAATGTCAATGGAAAGATAGTCAGCTGACTAATGCAATAACATCTCTTGACTCCATATCAATTCATCAGCGATAACAAGTTATTTAAACAATTATTCTAGAGACAATTAACAGACATAATAACTGACCCAGCTCTCGTTAAACTCCGTTTCATATTATCATCAGAGACATTTTTCTTATGTAACTATACTAAATATATTACTTTATTTAATGATTTTGAAGTGAAAATTAAATGGAACTTAAAAATAAACACACCGCAATTGCGTGAGCCCAAAAGTTTCGTAATGTTTATTAAGAATTAAATTTACCGTTCATTAGAGAAGAGCATTAATATCTTGCTTTTATCGATGTTTCATTAATTCGATGTTTATTATTATATAATAATAATATTAAATATATATAATATATATTATTAATTAATTATAAAATTATTTCTTTGTAACATTAGTTACACAAAAAATCAAAATTGAGACACAAAAGTATGTAATTGATTTCTAAAGGTATTTAAACAGTATTTCTGTTGTACTGATACTTCAAACGGTATTTAAAATATTTTGACTTTGTAAGACAAGATATGTTGAAATGTTTTTGTATCCACCTAATATAATATCCATTTTATGTTTTAATTTTGTTTTAGGCAGCACGAAAGGGTTGTTCGAAACATTGAAAACTTTTTCAATGAATTTGTAATTTAGCTGTTGCTATCGCTACGTTCTTTTCTCAATTTGAAAATCGTCGCTATTTTATTTTAGCGGAATTTTATAACAGAAAATAATTTATATTTTATTACAAGAATCCATCACAAGTAAAAGAACTCAATCAACAAAAAGGTGACAAACATATCTAAGATTATTGCAAAATACATGTCACCGCTGACTGAAAGTTAATAGATTAGGTGATTTCTTAAACAATATCAAGTTATTTAGTTTTTAATTAAACTGAAAATTTTACGTTGAATTACATCCATAATCTTTTTTAGTAATTATATTTGATAATATTTCATTCTCAACAATTCAATATTACCCCTTCCAGGTCATCGAAATTGATCAGAATTCCCAAACAAATTCCTGTACAATGTAGATTAATTTGAACACACTGACAAACAAAGCACAGTCGCACAATAGAATGAGTAATGGAAGGGCGACACCTGCTAAAAAGTAGGCAATAAGAACACAAGGCACGCATTTAGACCCTAAATTGTACGACGAGGCGGCTGCCAATTGAATGTTTTATACATCTTTAGCCCTACATAGTTGATGCGGTTTGGTCGACGTGATCTATGACTCAATATTATTGGAGCAAATCTCTACAATTCCTAATGCTGAGATTCTTATATTGCCTACATTGACATTGCATTTTTCTCACACACACCTATTGTCTAGCCCAAATTAAGGATCATTAAGAGCTTGTCTTATGAATGCTAGATAAATATCAGAAATACACTAAATAAATATACAAAAATCCATGACTCGTGGACAAATATTTATACACGTCACAGAAATATATGCTCCACCTGGGTTTCAAACCCAGAACTTCTAGCTAAGTAGACCGGGGACTGACCACTCGACTAGATGACCGTCCGTATAAAAGCTTGTCACGTAACCTGCCGTTACGTGACAAGCTTTAATCTGTTTCATTCCTTATCATTACCTATTTAGCTTTGTTCATATCACAATTATACTTTTCTATAATTATTATAGAAATAAAATATAATGCATAATATATATTGAATTATTTTTACGTGGGAAATGGCCCACTCTAAGTGAACTTTGGTTTCAAACAAACTCACACCCTTATTCCGTTCCTGAACGCAAACGTACTAAAATAGCTGGAACATTGTTGCATTAGTCATCACAATGTCAGCTTGCTGACATTCAGACAGCGCTGACAAATGATACCTTTTATTGAATAATTATCGTGCGATTCACTGTCACAAATGTAGTAAATGAACGGGAAACCGTGATATGTACGGGTAGTCATCGTAATAATAAATAAATAATGATTTTCCTGTAAATATTCAATAAATGAACCTTTACAACATGACGTCTTGGTTACCATCATATGAAACATATAAAATAACGTTTTATGTTTTTTTTTGTAAATTCATTCGGCTTGGTGGTATACGATAACCGCAACTGCTCGTATTGCTTCCAACAACTGATATAAAAATGCTCAAATGTATTATTATTATATTCGTAACATATTTATAATACAAAGCTTTCTCTGGGAAATAAAATCGCGAAAATTACAACTACTTCGCTTGAAAATAACGTAATTTATTTGCATTATAATCTATCACTTATTTTCTTTTTGTATCTATTTCTGTACCTTTAAAACTTTGGTAAGAAACAAAGAAAAGCAAAGCACAGCATACCAACAATTTTAATTGAAATGTATAATAATATATATAATGTATATACGTAATTTTATTTTTTACACTTAGACTTACTTTTTTGAAATGTTTTCATCATTAGGTTAGTGTGACTTTCACAGGTATAATATATACGACACTAGCTTATAACAATTAATAGGTAAGTCTTCCTTTCTCCTTGCATATTCATACAACACTAGTTCATTTTCTTAATCACTATCACTGGCATAGTCTTGATTATTTTCATTAAGCCATTGGTAGCTTATTTCCCAAATATCAATCACTAGTTTATTTTTTTATAACGTTCCGTTCGTCTTATCCTAAAGTCACTGTCTTGTATTTAACAGACCCGATTGTAACACATTTTGAAAGGGACATCACTAAATTATCTTAATATTTTATGCAACGCTTGGTAAAGGTTAAGAGGCAACATCACCTCGGGTAGAAAGGGGTCAGATGTAACAGTAAGTAAGTACAGTAACGGTGTTGCATTAAAAGTTAACGGCTCCGCAAACCAGTGCCTCTGTGTCCAAATTGCTTATTTTGAACAAGTTTATTAATTATGCATGCTGCGGCGCTCGCTCGCCGTGTCCTCGCCAAGCTTGCTAGTGTATAAAAAATAGTATGAAAACAAGGGTTTTGGTCTTGAATTTGATTTAATTCTAAAGGTCGAAGGTCTGGGTGTTTATGTTTCCAAGTAGTAGTTATTATAGAGTATTCACTCTATTCTCCCTCACAGTACTTACAGCCAACCGATACCTATATATTTGTAATAATCAAATTCATATAAAATTTAGGTCATTTTATTTTAGAGACGTTATTCTTTGTTAAAATATATTAATATTTATTTATTGTCAACACACCCATACTATAATATTTCTTTAAATACCGATACCAGTCTGTGTACTCTTTCTCCACCTTTGTTTCTGCTTTCACACCTTCGCTCTAATATTGTCCAGTTTCATGGTAATTAGCAATATATAAAACTACTTAAGTACTGTCTTGAATGAAAAATGAAAAAACATGTTGACAAACACCACTTATTTTTATTTTTTACATATTTTATATATTAATATTTTTTTCAATTCATACAAAAAGTATTTCAACACTAAAAACCGTTTTTGGGAAAAAAAAGTGTTTTGTGTTGTACAATGTTTTTACTTTTAACAAAATATATATAGCGTTAAGATAACTTTTTCCAGACCTGAAGAAAAAAAACGCAAAAGTTTCTCCGGGCAAAGCTACATG
Organism: Acentria ephemerella; assembly: GCA_943193645.1. Classification (NCBI taxonomy): domain Eukaryota; kingdom Metazoa; phylum Arthropoda; class Insecta; order Lepidoptera; family Crambidae; genus Acentria; species Acentria ephemerella. Next base: position 7,461,726 of record OW971881.1, read on the forward strand.
CACCAGTCGTAACTGCAACAAAATGTGTTCAGTAGTTTCGGAGATTATAACGTAAAAAATTGGTTTTTCATGTTCTTTTACCCTTGTTTAATCATCCTAATTCAATATTCGGTGAATAGTATTCAACACGCGATTTCCGCAGTATTATATGGCCACAATTTTTTTTCACGTCAATTTTAATTAAAATTAATTTTAATACTAATCAAATAGAAGTGAAAGAAAATAGAAGTGATTGGCCAAAACAAATAGAAAATTCCGATAGTATGGTTGCGGTGGTGGGTTGATTTGAAATAAAATCGAATTTTTATCAGATTTCATCGAAGCATGCATCTAAATAACCCCCTTAATTCCATACTAGCAGAATAGAAAAAAAAATGTGCGTATAATTTTTATTTGGGTATTTCACAACCAAAAATTAAAATGTACACCTACATTTATATAAATAAAATATTACGTAGTTTATGCGGCATGGCATATACTTAGGTATATGCCCTATAAACACATATTTTTATCGTCACCAAAATCTACCTGAATCTTATTAAAATATTTATAAATATAAATAAGAAAAACATACTTAGAAATAGTATAACATGTTCAATAAGTACAATGATTTCTTCTTTAAGTGTCACCAAATCACCTACATAGCGCCAAAGTAGAGCAATATTCATACGTATGTGGGCACTTCTACGAACATTCGTAATTCACACACTACATCTTCATAAGTCTCCAGTAGCACTTACCACGCAATTTTTATTACCCGCGCCGCCTCTTAAGGAATTCACTAAACAAGAAACTGTAATTTCCCGTAACTAATTCATTGCGGTTATTAATCTTATTCTTTGTCCCCAACTTTTCCGAAAAAAACTCTCCCCATATTTATCTTTGCCACAAGTGAAACGTTTTCATTTGAAAACGAACTTCTATAGCTAACGCTCAAAAGAAATCAAACGAATTCCTGAAAGTTCAACAGCAATTAATTAGGATCTGACGTACGCAAAAAATTAAAAACTTCCTGCCAACACTCCCCTCGTAAAATATCTCGATCAATTTCGGGAGTACACAATTTATTTATTATTTTCGTTTAGAGCGATCGAGTCGGTAAGGAAACAAGAATATCGGCAGGGATTGTTGGCATAAATCATTTTTCAATTCAATTTAAACGACACAAAGTGTTGTTCTTCGATATGCTTTTCGCGAATCGTGATTGGAATATTATGGATATACCTTAAAAATCAAGCACTTTTCTCGTTGCGAATTAAAGTAATAATTTTGAATATGAATAAAAAATATTGTTCGATTCAAACAGATCGGTTATAACGATTTAGTACATCGTGTTTTGGCAAATTTTAGCGTTTGGTCACTGTATCCAAACCGTGCGTTTTAGCGATTGCATTGATTTTTGCGTAAAAAAAATAATTAGTAAGAAAAACAAAAAATAGTAAAAAAAAAAATGTAAATAAAATAAGTAAAAAATAGTAATTATAAATTGGTAAAAATAGTTTTACCAATATTGCTTGAAGAAATATGATGTAGCTTCGTTTATAGCTAAAAAAACACTGATGCAATAACCACAGCAATCAAAACTGGCTTAGCAGCATGCATCTGGTATCAGAATGTGAGCAGTGAGTAGCGGGCAGACGCTGTGTGGCTTATAATTATTAACAATTTACAGTCCTATATAATATTGCAGATTATAAGTAAAGTTTAATAGTAGTTAAGATTTTAGGTTATCACACCAATGATTTTATTTACTGATCATCATAAGATACTAGTTAGGTTGACTTATTATTCTGTCATGTTTCATTGTATTTGAAGATGGATTGTTTTAAACTATATGATTACTTGAACGCTTAGAGGCCCTAGTGGATTTGTTGCCATTAATAAAACGCTAATTTGAAGTCTCCATTCAGCTGTCAAACTATATGAACAGACAGCAGCAAAAAATTGTAATATAAAAAAAACTATCTCACATTCATGCTCACATAAAATAAATAACGAATCATTGAGAATTCATTTGATCAAAGCTAATGGAAAAATTTAAATTGATATTTAGGATTAACTAAAGTCAGAATTAAATTTAACTTCTAGTAGTGGCAATTCATAATAGATCCTTCAGGTACTGACACAATAGTCATAAAATACGCGCAGGATAGCCCCAAAACACTTTTTCTCTTCTACCATTTTACATAATTTAAGGGATGACGCTAAATCTCAAAAATTTACCGATTGAAATAATTTTTATATTCATTTATAAAAGACATTTTTTTAAAAATTTAGTATGTACAATTGTCTGACGTGCAAAATAAAGATTTTTTCCATCGTCACTTCGAATAACTTTGAAAAGATAGTGCTCGTGGCAAACAAAATATCAGTGATAAATATTAAAAAATCAACTAATATATTTATAAAATCGTATATTGTAATTGTAATGCAAATGTTATAATTGTAAAGTAGAAAACAACAAGCACTTTACCACACTCACACTGAAGATCAAATGATGTTATTATTACAAAAAATAATTTGAATAATGACTATAATAAAATAGCACAATATTCATGTTTGACTTTGTACATGTTCCAAATGAAATAGACTCTTTTTAAATCAAATATTTGTTTAATAGAATATTTTTTTAATGTGGGCCACGTCCCTAAATATCCAATAAGAACAAAGCCATTTCGCCTTGCAGTTTATCAAATTCAACATTTAAATAACTAAAATCGGCTTCAACCAACAACTGTGTGGTTGATAGTATAGCGTAATAATGTTCGAAATGTTTTCTTGAACCTATAAATCTGTCCCTAACTTCTTAAACCGTATCTTAGTGTTTCGACGGTCCATTTCGCAGACACTTTGGAAAACCAATTTTAGTATATTGCATTAAAAGTTGTTGCCAAATGGTATTTGTATGTCGCCTTTCCCATTTCTCTGTTATGTACTTGCTCCTTAGAATAAATAAGTTATTTATTTTTATCTGCGTTAAAACAGCGTGCGCAACAGTTTCAAACTCATTCTATTAATTTACTTGTAGTTCTCAATTTTCCCAATATGGGTAACACATATTTTTTCTGACGAAAATGAAAAACTATTTCGAAAAATGCATATCAAACAAAAATTGGATTATCAAACGAATTCAGACTGACCGGTAATGGTCAATAGAGAATTGATAGTTAATGAAAGTTCGCGCTAATACAGACTACTTTAGTAGGCGTACTTTGCTGGAGAATGCACGAAAATGTACTTAATTACGTAAGTTGGTCACAAAACGAGATACGCGGAATCTACCTTACACACGAATGTAACGCGACACTGTGATCATGAGGTATCTATTATTGTTATTAATATTTCGGTACGATATTCAGTATACACCTATAGTAATTGAGAGGCTACAAATTAAAAGCGTGGTGAGCATTTAGATATGCATATTGAATAGAAACTATTTCCTAAAATGTTTGTTCAATTGAAGTTATAACCAAAACAAAGTGATGAAAAGGGCCACATTACAAAACTATTTCCATTACATTTGTGTCTCTCTTACATCTGTGCTGCGTCAGATGTCAATAGCCTTTGGTTTGTATCGCGTAATAACATTCAATTTTAGTGGAAGTATTTACGCGTCCCAAGCCGACCTAAAGCTACTGATATTTATAGAGGTCTGTAGCAGCCTACCCAAATTGAAATACATTAATATTTTACCATAAACGTGACACTTTCATGCGGAACATAACGTTATCGTAATTGGATTCTTCTCTCAGAACGAAATACATCAGCGCGTGTAAAGAGTCATGATATTGTTACAAGCTAGCTATTTACGAGAATCTACTTAATTTCGCATTCTATAGGTAGGTAATAAATATCCTTAATAGTAATTATTATAATAACGTTCCACCAACATATACTCGTTGGAATAGATAGGTTTGAAGTATATCTCATTTAAATAGATTATGAATATAAAAAAATCTATAAAGTTTGTTGTTTATTAATTAGATTGTTTAGTTTTATTAAATAAGATTAGATTTTATATTAGATTAAATTTCATTAGTTATAATTTTTAAACCGTATCCTTCACCGTCCCTTTTTTTATTTATTTTAAAAGTTAAGCTCGGTTAAACCTCACAAATGGCTTTGAAACCAAATTTTGTTATTAAAACTGAAAAACAGTAATCATCATCATAGCAAACAATGCTGTTGGCTGCTGAGCAAGTGCTTCTTTGTTCGTTATGCAAACAAAATGGTCGTCTTTCCATCTTATACGAGGTAGCTTCACTTTTCTACTCGCTGCCGCCATTATGGAACTTTTACGCCCTATCGGTTGTCCGTTCGCAAACGAATTATGGTATTGAAATAAGGAATGTTTCAGACGATCAATTTAATGTTTACTGTTATAGATGTTAAATGCAAAATTATATATTATCATAAACAGCCTATTCAAAAACCATTAGTGGTAGGCTATTATACCAATAGAACATGGTAGCCAAAAGGCGTTCATGTAACAGCCAACAGCTACAATGTACTAAGGTACATTCCAATGCACTGAACAGCTCCAGATGCATGGAGAAATAAATTTTGTTTCGTTAAACAAAACCAGACTGGTCAAACCATTACACCACGAAACTCCTCAAAAAAGAATATTACACATATAAAATATTCAAAATGCTTAAATAAGGCATACAAATTCTTGCCTTGAAACTAAAAAGAGTTAAATTAACAAATAAATTCCATCCAGTTTGTATAAGACTAAAAATAAGGACTCTTATTAAAATTTATTAAAACTGACACACCAAATGGGAAGTTACCAGAATAAATTCTATCTATAAGTTAAACTTCTATCTATAGAAAGGTATCAAAGTTTAAACATACTAATGGCTCCATCCTCTATTTAAATCCAAATTGGTACTTGAACAGGAAGGAGTTCTAGTTCACGCCCAAATCGAACTTTCGTCCAAGATATTTCACACAGATGCAAGTAAAAAATATCTTTGTCCTTTCCGCAGATATTCTGCTATTATGACATAAAGGAAACCAGCAAAATGCGAATAACATGGTAGTTCTACTTAAAAAGTAACTAGGGTTAGACTGGGCCTTGACGTTTTGACACAGGTGGTCTCGCAGTATTGTTAACCTGGAACCAACTGCGTAGGGTCACCAGGAGAAAGGTGTCAGGGGTCCCCCTTAGATATTTTTCTTTATTTGATGCTATTGTTTGAAATTGATATCTCTATCGATATCTATGTGGAATTTTTGAAGTAAAAGTAGTATATAATAAGGTGTCACCGACGTAAAATATTATAGAGAGTTACGTTTAATTACACGAATTATTTTTTTCATAAATTTAAGAACATAAAATGTTTGTTTATGAATGTCTCATTATAATATTGTTACTTACAGATAAGTTACATATAAAGGAACATAAATGAATACCAAATCACCACCAAATCCCTTTTTTGTCCGATCGTCCGTCTCCCAAGACTGTTTATCTGGGGAAAGTGTGGAAGAGGTATCGAGTTGAAATAAAAGTTATATTAAATTTTAATTTACTTTACGTTTGCCTTATTCTTCTACTAAGAAAAGTAAGTTATAAGTCAACGTAAAAAATAAGGTCGTTAATGCCGCAAAAAACATATATTTCGACACTCTCAAAGGAATCAAAATGTTTATTTTGTGTATTTTCCGTTGTCCTAAAACTACGAATCTTTCAAGTTAAACCATTTTATATAATAATATGGGGAAAATCTGAAAACTATACATTTTTAATTGTATTTAAAGTGAATAATCTAAGCACGTAATTTGTACGGAACCCTCGGTGAGCGTGTCCGACACCATTTGTTAGGTTTTTTAGTATTTTTTTTATATGAAGCTCAGCAAATGACTCAAAACCACTTGATGATAAGCAGTAGAGGAGTCCATATGTGAAGATAGTTAGTGAAGCATTGGTCAAATTTAGAATATTTGGTAAATTTTAAATAATTCATAATATAATATAATGGATCAGAGTTCAGCTCGATGACAGAGTCATAAGAAGATAAATCTTTCGAAGGACTTTCCCACTAGTGAAATTTTTAATGCGAACTTAAGATAACAATTTTTTTTAATGTATTAATTTATAATGAATAGGTATTAAAAATTGAGGAATACCACTTAAAGGTTGTGGAATTTTCTGTGCCATCGTAAAATATAACAAATTTTCCTTTGGAAATTAAACTTCTTTTACTACGGAATCTTAGTGACGTAAATAACGAATTAAGGAAACTGGCGTATGAATGGAGTTTCACTTTGATGTACGAGGAAACTACTACTATTGAAGTATTGTACACATGAAAAATTAAAAACAAAAGCCTTGACTTATTTCTGTTCCCTATATAGTTATGTTTGATCGATTACATAAAAATGGTTCAAATTACCCCACCTTACTCCACAATCAGAATATTAACCATTACATATGAAAAACCTGCCGTTGCATCGTACAAAGATTGTGAGGCATTTGACATGCTCACACTGTGAAATATTAATGATCGCTTTAAGGTAAACAGCCTCTACGTACCCACTTTGATCTTATGATTTAAATCCTCAAAATTCTTACATAAAGACAAGCACTATGGACATGATGTTTATCATCTTATCCCATGGGTATAAAGCAGGAAGAAATGCAGTATTAAGTATTTATTAAAGAACTTTTTAGAAATGTTTATTATGATTGCCTTAATACTTTACATTGTATCCCTTGTCCGCTGGCCGCTATACTTCTTCACATAATACTACGTCAAAATTTCATTTTAAATTTTCATTTATCTCTTCTGCATTTTTTATTTCATCATGTCAGCCTACATAGTCAAATAATTGCCTTTTATATGTTTTAAGTGTTAATTTTAATATTATTTATTCATGTTCGGTTCACAGGAATGACTCTTAATTTCCAAATCAGCGATATATCAAGTAATTATTATTGACGTCAACTAGTACTTTTTTAAAGTCTACGTTTACTAAACGATTTCTGATTGATAGATAAACGTTTGAACTGTAATTCATTTCTTTGTTATTAATATAAGAATAACAAATGGAACATTAAAGGATCGCAATTCACTGTCTGTATTTTTCACGTAAACTCACCGTGATAACTTTTATACGATTGAGAAAAGCAAACCTCAGTTGTGCGAGCGGAGTGTAATGGATGTGTCAAATATCATGCGCCAAATAAATGTCGCTGCTGGAAGAGCTTGTATAGAATTCCAAGCAGTCAATAAAAATTGCATTCTGTGATCGAATTTTATTGGATTTTTGGGAAAAAATAACAATTTTAAAAATCTTTTGAATTTGTGACTAAAGTTCTACTATTTTTTTACAGATTTTCCTGTTGTTTCTTTAATGTTATTGTTAAAATCAAATTAAACAATGATTTAGAATGTTTTCCTATTAAAATAAAAGGTTTTAAGTTATCTTACACCTGATAGTAATAACCTATGCACGCTTATAATTGAACAGCTGGGAATGAAGCACGGTACTGTTCATCTGAAGTTAGCTTAACCAAGACGCTTTTGCAGGATTTAAGAAGAAGTTAATATTACAACATTCAATTTTAACGCAGTTCCTCCACCAAATGAACCATCGTGAAGTCTGAAGAATAGTCTTGCAAACACATGAATATTCAATTTATAAGTTCAAACTAACAAATAATTAGTTTTCTTCCGATTATTATGTCACTGCTTTTTAATAATATGACAGTAGATTGAGAGGCAAAAAGTAACACAATTGGTACCATAATAACCCATCTAAACCATCGAAAGCAGTTACCGTAGCCTATGGCGCTTACAACAGAAGGGGTATCACGTGCGAGTTGTTGACTGTGAGAAAATATTTACACCTTTTAGAAGAACCCGATACTGTTATTGGGGTCTTCAAAAAGGTGTACAAATTTTTCTAATTACGTCATGTATTTTTGAGGAAAGTAAGGAAGTTATATGTTGTGTACAAGATGAGAATTTATTCAAAAATGCATATAGATAACATACTTGTTACTGTTGACTTAAATACACGTTATATATCATCATAATAATAGCCTATTTCCATCCCAATTTCAGGCACATATTCTACATGGGAGAAAAACATGAAGACTTAATTTTAATAAAAAATATTTTTTGTTTTTCTACAATTGTCATTTCTTTACTTTTAAGTTCCCAATACATTTACACAAACCAAGATTTACATTCTATCCTAGACACTTGAAATACATCGTGGAAATGGAAGATATTAACAATGAATAATTGTGTTGAACCTTGAATATTTATTAATGATCTCCCTTTCATTCCTAAATAACAAAGAAGGTTAGAACTACACAAGAATAACGTAAAAATAACTAGAAAAAGCAATTAGCCCTGCAGTCAGATATTTTCCTTTTCAGCTATTAGTTAACTACTCGTTGACTTATTCAATATTTGTACAGTCAACTTGACTGTATAAATGTTGAACTTGCTGCGTTAGTATTATAGTGACGTATTATTTTGATACGTCTGATGACTTTTATATAGCCGATTTTTCATTTTAAACGCCGGGGTTGTAAGGGCCGAAAGGTTTCCTTAATGTAACCTGTTATCGTCTTTTTTTGTGTATTGAAATAAAATCTGGATGAATGAACATTTATCTATGGTTGAAAATGGTTCAAAATTTGTATGTCACAGATTATAAAAAGCTATATGTCCGCATTCTGTAACAGATGCCTTTTTTCTAATCTTGTTTGTAATTTTTTTTAATATTTTTATTTTATTCGTGATCCAATTGCTTATAAAACTGAATATTTGTGTGTACTTATATTTGGATTTGTTATTATTGCCGTTTCCTTAACAGCTAACTTTCAAACAGATGATTATTATTTAACCATCAATTTTTGTCATTCACCGTATGGAAGAAATGTCATAAATTAACGTGTAGGTAAACTCGGGTCTAAAAAGTATACTATATTCTAGGAAGAAATAAATATAAGAAAACTAAAGCTTTATCCTACTCTCTTGTTCCTTTTACTTTTCCAAATCCAATTTTTTAATTAAAAAAAGAAAATAATTATATTAGAGAAACATTTCTCCTACTTCCGCTCACAAAGTGGTTCTGACTAACAAAACAAAAGTATAATTAAATCCAGCGCTGCATGAAAACGGTTTTGCACTTGATACGCGATAATGGAATTTATTTTTGTTAATGCCAAAAAGGGGTCGCGAAACACAAAAGCCTAGCTAAAATACCCGGAGCAACTGTCATTAAATCACAATTAGCGGGCAGTACGTACAAAAATAATTTTGTGGAGTGAATTATTTGGGTTGAAAATACACTAATTCGTTTTATAACGAGTGTACGGGAAAACCGTGTACTTATATTTTATGGATGGATACTTACTGATTGATTCAGAATTCTCGTAAAGAAGCTAGACATTGCGGCCGTATACGTAATGAGCTGTGAAGACGAGTCGACGTGTGATTCTCTGAGGTGCTACGGTAATAGTTATACAAGGAAAAAATAATTTGTGAAATGATTTTTCTCAAAAAAAATCCTTTTTATTTCGATACTGAAAACTCTAAATTATTTCATGATGTTTTCTTGTTCTCCTAACTATTACTTAAGCCTCAGGATTTTATTATGCTAATAATAATAATCCTAGCGGAATGAAATCACTTTAAAAATATATTCTTGTTTTCCTACTTGGACAGACAGCCCTTATTTCGGCAAAGTTGTTTTAGTAAATTAATGCCAGAGTTAATCTCTTTTGTAGACGCTTAATTAAAAAGAAAAATTAAAAATTCACCTATGTTTTATATGTGTATATATACGTACCTAAACGTATACATATATTTTATAAATACAGGGCATAGTGGTATAACTACATAAGCCTATAATACAAAATTAGGCCACTTAAAAATATATATTAATGTATTTTGTATATGACATATACAATGGACCATGGGTAACACAATAATTGGGGTATTGGCAATTTATCAAGTGTTTATAAAAATATATTGAAATAATTTAAAAAATTGGTTACATTTTATCATGTAAATACTACTAATACATCTTTAATATTACATAAATTTAATCTGTAAAAATATACCTATGCAATGGCGTAATCAAATACCACTGAACAGGTGCCTTTAAAACAGATATCGGCTTATGTTTGTGATACAAATTATCGATATCTCTAATTATGAGCTTTAAGTATCTATTTTCGAAAAGATACTCTAAACTCCTAATAAAAAGTAAACGTTGAGTAGGATACTTATACTTTCGTAATGATTTTCACCCCTAAAATGACACGCTTTGGGCTCATTTATCATCAAGCTTTTTTTACATGAATCAACAATTCTATTGAAAAGGTTCAGTCATTTGTTCCAGCTGTCCTCGGTATCCCTAAGAATAACTTAAGCCTATTAAAAACTAGCAGATTTCTCTTCATACAAACGGCTTTTAATGAGCCTATATTTCACCCGACATGGCGATTGGGGGCGCAAAATATAAGTATTAAAAGACAAGCGCGTAAGTCCGGCAAAGCCCTTTGGTCGAGCCCGGGGCGCGCTAAGCCCCTGCCGCGCACGCATCTACCCGCATTACTTCTAATTGTGATTTAATGGCCCTGCGCGGGTACGTTTGACCTTAAAAACAAAATAATATTTTGCTAGAAATGGGTACCAGGGTGACATAATTGAGCACTGTTTACTTTATTAACGTAGAAATGTTACCATATATACCAATATTGCTAAAATTTTATTTTTCTGTGAAATAAATTGAGTGACAGGAAAATTAATTTTTTCATTGATTTCCATGGAAAACAATAATATATATTTAATACAAAAATAACATGTGTTATGCTTATATAACATTTAATAACAAGGCGTAAGCTACGATTAAAATGAAACGCAAAATCATAATCTGTTAAGTACGCTATCAGTTCTAATACATTGTGTCTTGTACCGTACGTTTTCTAAGAGGTGAATGACTTACTTTCTTACGTGATTACTTATCGAATAAGTACCTAAGTGCTCGTATACCTATGTATAAATATTTAGTAAAGTAAATCCACTAGTAATTTTTTTTCCAAAGCACACTATTTCGTCATGCAATAAATAACCGATTATATTGATTATATTTGTACAACTACTTTAAAAAAAGGTACCTAAAAAGCAGAGATTTCTAGAGAGTGCCACGAAAGTCGCTGCAAGCCAAGGACGAAGCCTTTTTATATGGTGGCAGTGTTACATTTTATATAATTAATGTTATTTTTTATTATAGCATTAAGTATATGTGACATCTATTAATATAGAATAAATCCACAATTCTAAACGCATTTATGCCTGTCGTACTCTACCTGGAACGTGAACAATAGAGTTCCATTATCTGAGGTTGTCCCGCGTGAGTGTTCTCCACAAGCTTGAGCGACGCTGTTCCGCTAATGATAGGGGCGGCATCTAAAACAGACTTATGCTTACGAGTTTTACTATTTCTTTTATAAATTTGAATTAAAATTAATAAACTTAGATATTGAAGGAAGGTAGATGAAATCTAAGCCATTACGACTTTGCGCTTGAACGTTTATTTCAATAATATATTTATATTTTATAGGAAAAACAATGCCTGTTTTATTATATGTCTACTTTGTTTATTTAAAAAAATGTATATTTATTAATTATAATTAATCCAATCTAAATTATGTTTCGATTTGTGTTTTTTCAAATAATTACAACTGTCTACTTAGCATGATATAGAAAGGTGAGTCGTATACTACACGATCAAATCCAAACACTCAGGATTCAATGAGTAAGGATGCGGAAATCCCAATGTCAATATATTACTGCAGTAATATTTATTATATACTATACAAGTTCAGTAGAAATAAAATGTTATCAGTAATAATCGTGATACTCTGTGAAAAAATATATGTAGTAATAAGTATTTATCATATATTTCTGGCTTTACAAGGAATTTTTGATATTTTGATATCTGATCGAATTTTATTAAGTATTAGTATTCTAGATAAATTTAGTTACTGTTATCAGTTTTTTCCTTTGTTTTCTAACTTCGAATAAAAAGTTACGGTAGTGATAGCTGAATTTTCCACAATATGTAAGAGCCTAGAGCTCATCTTACGGTAGGCTCAGTTAGATACTTCTTTCGTGCACAAATTTAACTTTCACCAATCGAATTAATTTAGATAAAAACTTATTATTTGAAAAATAAGTCCTTTGAATTGGTTTAAGCTTAATAAAAGCCTATAATAGCCTATTCTTAGGCAGAAATAAATTAAACTTAAGAATGGAATGTACCTAACTATTTGATAGGTATGTGCACACATTTTGGTATGTACTTGAAGCAATGCTAATATACTGCTTATCCAACAGCACATTCTCTGTTCACATTCCCTATGCTCCGTCATGCACAAACCGTCCTACATACCAAACTCTAGAGCCGTAGCATTATTTAATTAATCTACTCCGAGAGGCACGGAGCAAATTCTTGTTTAATCCCTGCACGAAAAATGCTTTCCTCATGAGAATAATTTGTAAATAAAAATATATTTCATAAAAATCTTTATAAAATATCAATATCGTAATTGTAAATGATAATACAAAGTAATTCTCTGATCTGGGCACTGTCCTCAAACTTCAGTATTTTCCCAGTTCCAAGGGTTTTAATTTCATTTGGGTCGATTATGTATCTTCCCAGCTGAAGTATTCGACTAAGTATTAGGTGTCCACATACCATGAAATCCTAATGCACCTTGCATTGGAGTTTCATGGTCCTGTTTACAGTACAGACCTCAAAATCACATATTGAAAAGTGTCTGTTTAGTTTGCAGTGTCCTGCCAAAGTTCTTATCAGTGCACCCATGTTGGTCCTGCTGAACTTTATCAGCTCTTCAGTGCCTTTGCCACAGTAATCTTGTAAAAGACTAAGTGTGTCAAACCAGGCGACCTTATCCCCTGTTCTAAAGACCCCTGCTTTACTTTTAAAAGAGTACATGACAAAGTTCTTTAAGATGCCCCAGAATGGTTCTGGGCATCCCATAGCAATGACTGAACGTATGTAATTTACAATCTATAACCATCTTGGAGAAAGTGTGATGTGACATTAAAAATTGTGTTTACTTCTAACGCTTACTTGGTCTGAAATGAAAATTTTATTCTAAATTTGAATTAACATTGTAGAGACTTGTCATACATTTAACGTCAATTTCTCTCAAGATAAAAAATATATTCTACAGATCTACGCGTGACCACTTTATCTTACATTTCAAGAATAAAAAAATGTAAGAATCAAAAAAAGTTAGCAGCAATACTTTATTCTGAACTACAAGTTATTCCCCCAACAAATAATTTTAGTTAACGAGCAAAAAACACTTTCCTAGCTAACGCGAATTCGACAAAGAATAATCCTTTAGACAATGTAAGCACTTTCTACTCAGTTCTTACAAAATAATCGACTTCACCTCAATGGGTATAATGAGAGTGGACCTCAAGCGGAATTAAATTCCCCCGCCAGGGGACTCCTTTGTTCCTCATAATTCTGTTAAAGCTGAAACACCTTACAAACATCCGCGGCTGATTCACTGCGAGAAATTCTATTATCCTTTATTACTAGGCCATCGTTAACGAGAAAAATTGAATGAGATTCGCTCGATTTGCTTTTATTGCAGATTCCAAGATTAAAATCTTTTATCAAACATTATTTATCAATAATCAATATCCTTAAGTGTCATTTGTTATCAACTATATGAATTCATGCTTTTTGGTATTCTCCTGAGTGTGTTATCACTGTACCTAATATCACCTTATGTTGTTTTTCTTTTGTAGAAACCTGAGGCAAAAGTGTGTTCAACGGGAAGGGTTAAATATTTCAATAGAATAGAACCGCGGACATTAGTGTTGCAGGACGTATTGTGTTGTTGACAGATTTTTTTCCATACAAACGTAGTCCTCCTTAAATAACTCAACTGGATGTACATAATGACCTTTATGGCAATGTCCCTGTTCTTCTTTTTACATGAATCAATTATCCAAATAAATTATTCAAAAACCTTAAAAATTGCTGAATTTTCTGCTACATCTAGTAAACAAATTTGATATTTTTTTTGAAAAACAGCAGTCTTTTGAACATAGGAAATGACTTTCTTTCATTTTTAATTAAAAAACAAAAGAAATCGACCCAAATTTAGGGGAGGAAATAAGAAACTATGAAATGATTTTGTATACTTTCAGCTACAGTCCCTGTCGCTATCACAGTGTTGTTTGGGCACAATGTGACAGCAATAAACTTGGTAAATAGTCGTTTTTTTCCAATTCATCTTAGGTACATGCATCGACATCCACGTCCACATACAAAAAACAGACAACCAAGCCTGACACACTTACAAACTAACATAGGTTGGAGCTGAAAACTAGCGATAATAGTTGGTCTATTGGTGGTACTTACGCGCAGCCATTTTTATTAAAAAAAAAGGGTAGTGAGCAAGCATTATTGGACTGTACGATGGCAAGCGATCTCCGTAGCCTTTAAATGATTGCTACTACTCAACTTACGAGTTCTCTTCCCATTATTTAAGAATTGGTTGGGTATTTCAATTATCTTTTTAACCGACTTCAAAAATAGAGGAGGTTCTGAATTCAGTTTTATGCTTTTTTATACTTTATGTATATCTGTTACCTCAGAACTCCATCATTAGCAGACTGATTTCTAAAATTTTTTTGTCTTAAAAAGATCATATTTCCTGTAATAAAGCATGAAGAATCTCGGGAACTCTTCAAAGTTTTGTCGGGAACTCTTTAAAGACATTCATATAGCAATTTTGGGATTTTTATGAACAAGAGAAGAATTTTTATTCAAAAGAGTATTATTCTGAGGTGGTCCGATTATCACCAAGTCAGGATCCCAGAGAAATCGAGAGCAATTAAGAGATTTTAATGGCACGTATAATGTGTTTCATATTTTTTTCTGAAGCTGTTTGAGTATTTTTAACCAAAGACATACAGACAGGGAAGCCAACAATACTAACAGTCACCCAGCTAGCTATTACAATCAGACTAGACTATTGCTTAATCAGTGATCTATATTATTATATACGAGCGCTGAAACTGCCTCCTTAGGCACGAAAAGTAATAAATATATTTTATTAAATTTTGTTATTTAATTTGACTGAAAGCCTTTAGATGACGTTAAAAGAGTATCCACATAGATTCCTCTTTAAAGCCATATATATAATATTATGTGTGCATATTTTATAAATGAAATTTTAAGTCTTTTTTATTATTTATAGTAATAGAGAATATATGTACGTGTATTAATAATAAATAATATGTATTGGTTTACTACTATTGGTATATTAATGTTTTTTTAATATGTTTTAAATTATTAATAGAGCTAACTCGTCCATACTTTCATGGTAATTAGATGCTGTTATTGGATTCTAATTAAAATACCATCAGGCAGAGTCAATACATTTGTTGTGCTTTTTATAAAAAAAAACATATATTTTTACTAAGATATCATATTAGTATAATTATTGCAAGAAAATATTTGTATATTTTCTTACCAATAATATTACAGTAAACTTTGTCCACAAACTAACAAGTCTCTATATAAAATATTTACCCTTAACGGGCTCTAAACATTATCTTGAATTAGATAAACTTAAGCACTTTAAAGCAAAGATGGGTCGCAAGTCACAAAGTTAAAAGTCATGTCACTTAAAAGGGGCTCCTTGGGGTCAAAATGCTGAAGAAAAGAGGATTGCGTTCGTACACCTGTCGTCTCTGTGATAGAAGATAAGTATAGTCCAACATTTTTACTGATTTATCGAAGACAACAAGACAAAGCTTTTTTCTTAATCAGGTTATTGAATACATAAATATTGTCATCTTAATTCGCATCAGCTAGTTAATACTCAAATAAGAAACAAATTGATTTATATAACATTTGAGTTCAAAGTTTTGCCACTGTCAAATAAATCCTATTAATTTGTTTTTTTATAAGGTACTATGTATTATTCCACGTAAATTAGTATTCTTAAGTATTTTTACGCTGTATTATTGTTGTATTGTAGTTTTTAAATTGTACACTCATATGCTAAATGTGTTTAATGGTTATAATGGATTTATATATTTCACACCACATTTTTGTGGACAGAAAATGAAGCCATATATACGAATATATTAATTTACATAAATAATGTTTCATGGTCACTTAATTTGAAAGATTAATTCTCCGAGTCCTGGTAAACCAGACACAATTACAATCACATGTTGTAAAATTATGCTATGTGCGTGTTAGGATTTAAAAGTTGTTGATTGAAATACAAATATCGCCTCAGAAACGATTGCAATAAAAGATAAAAATAGAAGTCGACTACGACTACGTAAACTAAGACTACGTTATAGCGTTACATAAATAAATTAGTATTAAGTAACCGAGAAATGGCTGATTAGCGAAAAGTAATTACAATGTTAACACTGAGCCGAGACATTTCAACGTAATGCGATGTCTGTATCACACTAAAAAGTTTTCACATGACATTGTATATATACAAAGTAATACAGTCAAGCCGCGTTCCCCCATCGAGCTACAGTTTAAGCAGCGTTGTTAGCCTGCTTCTAATATCAATCATCAGTCTAGGAAACTTGACACCAGCCAAATCATAACAGAAAGCCATTAAAAAAGAGATTATTATAATGTTGTGTATATTTGACGGTAGGTTTTCAGCAATTTATAAATTATTCGTACAAATGTAAACTGAATCGCTATGGTTACTTCATTGTGAATACCTTATTTACTGGATAAAATATAATCCAAAACATGTCTTACTAGAGTTTGGGCTATCTTGGGAAATATTTGGTAATAAAATGTATACATATTCAAATATTTTATGATTTCATTGTTATGAGTTACTCTCAAGGGAAAAGCTGAATTTATTCCTTTTTTTGAAAGGGTCGTATTTTTATTTTGTTCAATTGACATCACAGCACGTGTAGGTAATACATTTGGTAACTGGAGAATTTCATTACATAAAAAATTCAATTCAATGAACATGAACCTTATTTGTATATATATATTTTTAAGAGCTATTTTTTCATATTCATACGCTGTAAAGTCTAAAATATATTTTATATAAAACTTTAGTTATAAATTAATTTTAGTGTTTTTTATTTTAGTATTCCAATGGTATTTATTTTTCCTGGATCGGTAGGTGTTGTATAGCTTTAGTACCAGAAAAAAAAAGAATATAAAACATATTTGTCACACTGAGGCGATAAAGGATGAAACTGTTTTATGACTAATACTTAAAAATTGTACACCAAACAAACTTTTTTGGAATAGTTTTATAAGATTTTGGGATATCCTAATATACCAAATTAAGCTACACATTACATTAAATAATCATACAATACTACATATTAGTAGTAAGATTACTTACGGTAAAGAATCAGGAGCACATTACTTACAATTTAAGTATTTCCAGATTTTGATCCAGAAGGACTATATTTCTGAAGCAGGCACTACGATAAAATAGCAATCCTTAAAACGAGCTTGTTTTGAACTGTACATTAAATTAAAAAAAAACATCCAAAAAACGCAACTAATTAGGCATTTTTAGAAACATATTCAAATTAGGATTTTATTTAAAAAAAGTTTAGGATGCAGTAGCAGTAATTTTTTAAAAAAAATTAGATTATATCTATTACCATTATACCTATTACCTATTATCAATTTACTTTATTACTTAATATAAATCATTTATCTGTATAATCAAATTCAGCCCAAAATCTCATAGCCAGAAAATTCAGACACACGATTTGATGGTGATAAAAGGATATGAATTGTAAAATATATCAGTTACTTTTTGTTTTTTTTTATAATATGTTCTTTTTCTACTGCAATAAGCTATTGGCAACGTCCAAGCTTAAATATTCACGGGTCGCGTACGCTAATAGGTAATAAGCAAACAATTTTGGTCTAAAGTTTTCCCTCCAGCGTTTCATTTCGTTGTTATATTTATGTTGGCTATTCTATAACGGCGATCAACCCTTTTGACAATTTATCGGGACATCACATTTTCATATAGGCGAGGCACGGAGTGCGCGGTCTCTCATACATATTCAAATAGCCCGTTACACAAAGCAACACGCCGCCGCCGCACAGACGTGTTAGAATTATAAAAAAGCCATGGAATATGCCGACTGATAAACAATCTATATCGTGATAACCTCATTTTCTATTGACGCATATGTTACTGCAATAAACAATCTGCTGTAAAATAAAACCGCTATTAATTTGGAGGGTGAGTACTGTTACTCATTATAATAGATTTCAAACACCAACTTCTTCAACTACTACTTCGAAAGACGTTATTTCGATGATCAATTAACTTTGTCTATTCTTTATATAGACAAATATTGCCCTTCGCAGGAATTAACTTCAATACAGGACTTACATAACATTTTTTTTATTTACCACAAATGAAGCTTTTGTTTATAAAATAAATAATAAATAAATCCTAATATGGTAGATGACAATTTTTTATCTTATTTTATATAAATCAATAGTTAAGTTATATTGCAGAAGCAGCAGTATATCTGCGACCAATACGGTTTTAATTACAGATGGTTGAAGAACCCTTCATTTAATATGACTAACTTCTCCTCGACTGCTGCCGTTACAAATTTTAAATAGTCAATAATCTTTCACGATCAATAAATTATCAAACACAAAAGATTTTTTAAATTCAGTAGTTCCAGCGATTAACGTAATCAACCAAACAAACAGCTTTTTAAGCTTTTTAATATTAATAGTGACGTCATAATTTCACAATGATTTCCAACGTGTACGGGCTTACGTTAAAATTGCAAACTTTCTCTGCGGAAATTCTTTGACTAACAAAATCTTGCACATATTTTCTTACAATACCTTAATCAAATACTTAAATTATAAGCCTGATCGTAATTATACGCTAAAGGTAGAAATTACCTTTTCAATAGGCTACTTTTATGCCTGTCGAGTCGTATGTTTCAGACATAATAATATTTAATTGTCATTGTAATCCTAGGAGTAGGTCGCAGCTCACTGAAAAGATTTTCTATTAATTTTATGGATAATTAGGAAACAAGCTACAATTAGCGTTTGCCATATGGCCATCATAGCCTTTAAATGTTCGTCACACCAACCAACAACACACGTGACACACATTACGCCACATATTACTTCCGTTTACCTTTGAAAGACAAGAAAAAGCCTCATAAAGCTGATACAAAAGTTCCAAACACAATACTCTCTCAATAGTCTTTGGCGATCTTTCCCATCGCATGAACGGGAACACTGCCGGGTAATGTTATTTGGCTGATATTCAGATTCGTGCGTTATATTACCGCGTTTCTAAGGTGATTAGACAAAAGTGCCGCCCGAGCCTACCATAAATTAGGGCAATTAGGCCTTAGTCAACCACGCTGCCCAAGTGAGGGTTCGAATTACTTCACAGGTTTGTACAAGTTTCTTCACGATGTTTTCCTTCGCCGAAAAGCGTCGAATGTAAGCGTAAACGTACATATGAATTCAAAATTTGAAAACACATTGGTACGTGGCGGATTCGAATCGCTGCCTCCCACATGGAACACGCACTATGCCACTAATGCTTCAAATGATAACACGTGTAGTACTTACGGCACGCCACGCCTCCAACCGCAGCGTTGGGGTGGTTGTTGCCCAATGGCAACAACCACCCGAACGCTTCGGAAGCCTTCATCAGTTTAGGGACCAGTAACTCGAGATGGGAGCGGAAATTCCACCGCCTATCTCTATAAAGTCTTAAGTACCGAAGTGACTTTTTTACCGTGATCCGCACGGCACCAACCACTATAGCTTGGGCCCTCGGCGGGGATCTGCGGAGGCCATGGAAGCAGATTACCTTTGACCATAGCGAACCACAGCATCAACAAACTAAAATAAGTATACTTAATTAGAAAAGCCATGCCAACTCCAAGTTTTTTCCTTTGGTCACTTTGTAGGCTTTATTTTCTTATCATGCAGCACCTTATCCTATTTACAGAATTTATAGTCTCGCTAGACGTGAGGCACTAACTTGACAAAGTTGCTAAATATACGATTCACAACTCCAACAATGACGTAGCGAGAGGACCATAAAAGTCTATAGCATTTTTCTCAGCGTTTAATGGGCACCTCTCGGTTGCCTCAAACTCTGTCCCAACTTTGAACGAGAAATTCGAATTTTACTGCGGTTTCAGTTCAAAGTTTCTGTATGTTCTTTTTTATGAAACATGTTGCAATTAAAACGATCCACGGTATCGTAAAACTTGAGAAGAATCGTATAAAATTATTATGTTGTGCGAAAACATTAGTACTAACAAAGTGTGATGTAATTACTCATGAACATTAAATTATAAGCAATCTAGGTTCTTTGAAAATATGTATCATTATCCTTTTACATTTAAATTACAGTGGGTTCAAACGTAGATATTTAAATTAAAATCAATCACAGAATGTCACTTACTTACCTATTTGAAATATTTTGCCCAAAACCAAAGCTTTCTAAATATGTTTATAATATATTACAATAAAATCATCTATGATAGAAACATAGTAAAAACCAAATCATTCGGTGTTACGTTGATGTTAATTACCAAAATCTCGTTACCAATTCTGATTCTATTCACCAAATAACGTTTAGTTCCCAAGAGAAAAAAGAATTCACCGTTCGATCTTTTTTACTTTTTCCTGTTTTACGGCGGCGGCGGCAAGTCAACTCTGCATTGCTTGAAAATTACAATAAAATCTACTTTCAAAGTAATTGATGGAAGGTAAAAGTCACTGAGAGCTGGTGCCAGCTATGCGAAGATTAATGACCGTAGATAGAAAGAAAAGATATGTTTTGATAGGGAATTAGCTATCCTCCCATGAAGACATGGGACTTGGAATATATAAATTTAAAAATTAAAATTTTAAATAGGTTCTAATAGGCAGATAATGAAAAATAAATGGTATCTCTTTTTAAAATTACATTTTACTAAGTTAAGGTTATTAAAAAGGCTTGAAATGATTGAATTTATTTCTTTTATAAATAACTATAAGATTATTTTTTGGAACACTGATTTTTTTGGAGGTGAGCGTTAATGATTGCGACACAGTTTATTACAGATTTCAGACCAGCAGATTTGTGCACAAGATTTTTGTGATTATAGTTTAGGCTTCTGAATGACAATTATTATTATTAATATCTAATTAGATTCCAAGTGCTGTTGTTAGTCCCTTCTACATGGGTAAAAACCTGAATAGTTTTTGCTAAAGAACATGTTGGATAAACAAGGAAACAGTAAATATTTTGAACCTAATTAAGAAGGTTCAAAGTTCAAAACAATTCGCCAGCTTCAAACAAAAATTATATCCAACAACTAAATTTCCTAATCACTGCTCACAAAAATTTATGGACTTTCACAGTAAAAGCATTAGTATGTCATTCATTATATAAAAAAGCCACCAAAGTTCTAATTTTCATTATCCTCGGTGACCGAATAAGCTATACGAAAGGTTTTGTTATATAGGGGTCAACACAGCGGCCGTCCAATGCCGGTCCTAAGTGCACAATCATGTATCGGTTGCCAAATCCTCAGGGGATGGAACACCGATACTGACCCCATGATTCAGTGCATTCACAAAAGCGTAGTTTTAATTTTATTTTGTGTCCGCCTCCCCTTCAATTTATAGTGTATATCGGACGTTTATTGTAAACGAAATGTGTATTTGACACCAGATTTTGGAACGAGGTAGCTATATTCGGTACCTACCTATTTCCTATTTCAGCGGTTCTTTCATTTTTTCAATAAACTCAATCTAAGTGTAATTGTTGTTAGGTCGGAACAGACTGTAAGTATATAACAATTTTGTAAATGAATGATTTTAAAAATTAGCGATATATTTTCGGTACCACTTTCAATAAACCCTTATTTTGAGTAAATAGCTAGTGCATTCCGATCTAACAACAATTCAGATCTAAGTTTCAGCTGAAAGTATATAAGAGGTTTTTCATTATATTAGAGTCTATATTACAAATAAATAAAAAATAAATAATTATATATGCTGGCTTACTTGCTTTCTTATACAGCTTTGCTTACGATTTTTGGCATAAAATACATGTGCAATATGTAAAAATTCAACGCCACGTTAACAAAACCATCCGTATAAAGGTTTTAATACTTAGCTTCTCAATAAATAAATAATAGTTGCTTTGGCCCTTGAGTAAATTAAGAATACCTACGTACATTTTTGAATTTCGAATTAGAACTGAACTTATTCGAAATTTAAATGATTCTATTGAATCATTGCAGCCTACTTCAAATATCATACAAAAGCTTATAAAGTGAATTATGTTTCACGGATTTTGAATATTTAGTAGTAATTCAAAAATTAAAAATATTCATGCTTGGAGTACGACATTGTACAAGGTTTTTATTTGAATATAGAATAAGTTCGACCCAATATTTAATAGTTTTAAGATGCTAATGCTCATTTGGCATTCTCTGTAGTTAAATATCAAGAGTAAATTTTAGTACTTATTAATTAAATGTTATATTAACATCATTATGCTCAATATGTTGAACCATGGGTTGAACTAAGCCAGGTACGTGTATGATTTTTTTTGGAGAAATATGGAACACAAAACTACGATGTATAGGATTAACAATTAATAAATTACAGCAGTACGTTTAAAGGCTACAACCACACAAAAATATTCTTATTGATCAAAAGCTTTAAATAGTATTTTTGGAGAAGCAAAAAAAATAAATGAGCAGATTTTCTTACTTACGATTGATTCTTTATAGAGACGAAATGAAGTGAAGAATATTTCGAAGTAAATGAATATTGTAATATTGAATATCATCAATCAAAGTCCTCTTTCAGAGAAATCTTTTAAAATTAAATCCTAACTACATCAAATAACAAGAAGAATTTTTATAATTAATGTCTTCGATTCTCACAAAAATAAATTACTTTACCCCTATTATTTACTGTTATTGCAACTTCAGCGGAGGTTCGTTTTCTTGTCCTTCGTTTTACAGGATGCGCTACTGTGATAATAAAATAATATACATTCTAGTCACGTACTTTCCCTATTACAGGGTACAAATACAAAGTGAGGTTACAAAAACAAAACGCTAATCGAACAGGATATTCGAAAATTGAAAGCCGATGGCACATTTTGAGCGCTAACGTGAATTAGTAAAGCGCACGTACTGGGTCACGCGGCTCGTTTATGTAATTACGGCGTAACTGCGTTATGCATTAAGCAACATAAATATTTCAATTTAAACTTTTTAAAGTTTTTATTGCAGGTTACTGGAAAGATTCTACTTGCTGAGGCATCTCTACATTACAAGAGATTACTGCAGTCAAGTAATATTACTATTAAGTATAAATTGAGTAAAACTGAAAGCGTTGAACAAATTTAACCTAACACGAGACCTTAGTACATTCAACAGTGAATATTAGGATCAGGTATATATTTGAAAAAATATTTTGAATTTTCTGTTTAGAATTTTAAAAATAATATTTACTCTCTTTCGCTCCCTATATTTTTAAGAAGGCTGTACAAAGCAGTGGGCCATAAGATCTGTGCAAAATTTTGTTACAATTGTTTACTTTCCGCGTAGTCTCCCTTCTAAGCTTAGTTCGAATTTTATATTTTCCGAAATCCTACTACAGAGTTTGTCACACATACTCAAAGATCCCATAAAATATTAAGCAATACCTGTGCCAGGATGTACCAAACTTAGACCACGTCTTTTTTCTTTTGAATCCAATATATTAACGCAGTAGTTTTATTTGAAATGACACGAGGTAATAGGATAAGCATTAAGAATTTAACATGTCCTATATACATGTACATTAGCCAAAGGTATCCATTACCAGTCCTAATCCGGTTATAAATGAGAAAGTTTATATTATAAATAATATAATCACGCTCGAAAGAAAGAGAATTTGCCGCAATTTGTTACACAAATAAAGCCATTGATATAACTAAGTACTAAAGAGAACTATGAACTTTTCTTATTTTTAATTCCATCTATTAAGAGTAAAATTGTAATTATTTAATTAGTATCACTAATCAGTGTCGATTAGTGTATAATTGTCTAATTTCCTCTGCTTATACCAGGTACAGAAAGTACGGACTTTTTTTCATTTATATATCTCAGTGTGATGATTATTATATTCGGAGTAATTCTGAAGGAGATTTGATTGTGACGACAATAGGTACTTCATAATACATTTCTTTATGATATGTTGACCGGCTGGTAGATTAAAAAAAGTCAGCCGAGTAACTTGTATGTAGTAGAGCCCTACATGTTACTGGGCCGAGAGACCCAACTCGAGCTCTGGCCAGTGTGGTCAATATGAATATTTTTTCTTGGGTCATGTTTATTCAAATATTTATGCATGTATGTGTCGAATGATCTAAAAATGATTTTCCGTTATTTAGTTTTCATAATAAAAGAACTTTATGATAGGTTTTGGACTAGATAATTTAATATAATAATATTGAATATAACGTACGAGCGTGAAATAATAATTATTATAAACATTAATATTATGAAACTTAAATTGGGATAACATTATTTCTTGGAAAGTCAGAACAGTAGCAATCGCACAGCTAGCTA
The DNA here is from genome assembly GCA_943193645.1 of Acentria ephemerella. Lineage (NCBI taxonomy): Eukaryota > Metazoa > Arthropoda > Insecta > Lepidoptera > Crambidae > Acentria > Acentria ephemerella. The sequence goes on from OW971881.1 coordinate 7,486,406, forward strand.
GCTGCTAGAGAGTGATGTTAATTTTTGATGGAAATCTGCATACAAGCGGGACAAGACCATATTTGAATGTAAAATGAAACCCTCGGTAACAGCACCGGTCACAATTACCGTCTAATAGCCCCGACACGTTATTAACTGCGACCATGGATGCTACAGATTTTTCTTTCTTACTATATTATACAGCTGTGTATAACAAGTTTCCGGAATCGCTATCCAGGGACGTCTTAAACGGATAGTTAGGTCGATAATAAAATATTTGAGTTTATAACCTTATTACTTGATATTACATGGAGAGTAAATTGATATTTTTTGTAGACTATCATGATTTTACTTACTTTAAAATAGAAAGTTCATTATTTTTTTTAGCGCTACAAAATAAAAATATTCATATAATTTTTAACATATAGTGGAGTACACAACACATGTCTACAGTTCAAATGAAATACTTTGATATAAATATATGAGATTATATATACCTTATTCTGTCGTAATAAAACCCAAATATTAGCTAATGTGTTAAGCTTGTCACGCAATGACAATACGACCCATCCATTAATAGCAATACAAAATAAGACTCAAACATAAGTGTCGCAATTATTTTTTGACGAACGATATACTGATGACGTTGCATCTTGCTCTGGTTCTATAAACAAAATCCCTGATTGTATCGTTTGGTCGTACGTTTAAAAATATATAAATTGTTCGTAGAATACATTTCAACTTTCACAAAACAGTAATACTTTTTATTGCTTTAATATAAAAAAGCGTGCGTTGTTTTGTTATCATCTTAAATTAGATATTTATTCATAATGTTATCCTTTCAGTATAACGTAGCTTAAAATTATCTCGAATGGATTATACTGTTGAATAAATAAATAAAACTAAGTACCGTAATATATAATATATATACTGTTTATCAAATACTACAAATACCTGCATCTTTTATCTGTTCGAACAAAATAGAAATTTGACTGGCATGTAAAGCTCTCGATGCATTTAGTTTAGATTTTTACTAGACTTTGTCACTTGCACGATGCACTGCAAATGCATGTTTTCCGACATTAATATTTGCTAAGTTATCGAGGCACGATGTTAACTTGAATGTGCATAGGTAATGGATCTTTCGGAGAAAAATATTTTGGCATAAACATGAGGCACATGGAATCATTTTTTAATTATTGCAACATTAAAGTCGAGGAAAATGCTAAAATTATGTTACGTCACACAAGGAGTTATACGTTTATTATGTGATTAAAGTAGAATTCATAATTGTTTTGTGGCATTTTATAGTCAAAAGTATCCATTTCCAAAAGTTCAAAAGTATTCCATAGACAAAAGTATTCCCTTAAAATAGATGATACTGTTTCAAATTGTATCAATATTTCATCGCTCAGACTTATATTCCTATACAAAGCCGCAATTCCATTGCATGTCATAGGATATTGAGAGTTAAAATATTTATACGATTGTTCGAATATTGCACAAAGTGAATTTTCATACTTTCGTTAGTTGGTTTCAATTGAATGAATATTTCAATTTTTATTTTAAAACATTTGAAAAGATACAGAAACGGACTTGAGACATATTATGTTATTTTTATACTGCACAAAATAGAATCTTAGATGCAATTACTTTTATACAATCAATTAAAAAATGCATTATTACAATTTAAATTAAGACTTTTACGTTTTTCATGAAAAGTAGGAATAAAATAATGTCTTTCCGCAATTTGATCTATGATATTTTATGGTTAATCATAAAGAAGAGGTTTTGAAACAACTATATTGCTTTATCTACTGTTAAACTAATCACAATCCAATTTTCTTTATTTTTATAGGAGTTTAATAAAGGATTGTTTCATTAGATAAACAATTATAAAAGGTACAATAATCACAATTAATCGCATTTTAATAAACCGATAGTCTGGGCTTACTATTTCTTTACATGCTCAGATTTTTTACTGATTATTCTTACATTCATCATACGTTTTTCCTAACGGATTTATGTATGCTCTATTCCTGGCTCAAAACAAAAAGTCATAAATTAAATATAGTTTACGTGCTTATTTTGTTTACGTCTTATGTTTTCAGTAACGATTTGCCCTAACATCATATCATTACTTTTAGTGATGCTTAATTCCGGACTGCGCACCATTTGTGGTATAGTCGTGTTAACGATATTAGAATCGACCCTTCGATCGTAACTTCCAGAAGCCAATAACGCTAGCCTTACGTTTGTTTGTGGTGTTGGTCTTTGATATTGCTTACGTTCAACACTGTTACCGAGTGTGTTATTTTTATGATTATATAGTCTAAGTACTAAGGAGTATGGATCGATTAATATTGGGTAAAATAAGATGTATAGTATTTACATTGCCTTAGTATTTACAGTCCATGAGTAAACTAGCAACATAAGGTGTACACTATGATTGCAATAAAATGTTTGAGTTCAAAGTTGGAGGTGTTTTCTACGAAGAGGTGCTAGTTTATTAAGACTACGAGTCTGTACTTGCTTCATTAAAATGTAAACCAAATTCAAAACTAAGCCTGAAATCTTGTACTATATTATGAAATCATCGGTCATGGTTAGGGTAGCGGTAATAAAGGCAAAAAATAATTGTTTTTACGACAAATAAATGCTTAATTATACTTCTTTGTGTAAACAATGAATGGATTTAGGCCAGTGTCCATCTTAAAATATACAATGTCCGTCCCTCATAAATACCATGTTTTAATCTGCACACAGAGCAGAGCGAGCGCAACAATAAAGAAAGCTTAATGTGACATTTCTGTTTTCTTGTCACGTTTTTTCGTCGTTTAAACGTCCCTTGAACAAATGGGCCGAAACACAGTTACATCGACGAGTGTATATCTAATATGAGAAAATAAAATACATGCATTAAAGTTTTCTTTTCCGAGAGCAATTTTCTATGATAGCAACATTGACCGGACCTTCCGGACTAATGTCAATATAATAAAATTGCATTGTGTAAAATGTAGCCTTAAGTTTGTACAAAAGTAACTAACTCAAAAGGGTTTTAAACTAATAAGCTTTTGATAGTTATTGAGACTGTCAATCAAGGTTTATTTGTAATCAGTCATTCAGTCTGTCATGCTATTTCGTTTTATTGATCAAAGTTCAATTTAATCTAAAGTGTATAGTGTAAGGGTGCAGTATTGTATTGTATTTACCGAAGTAATATTACTACCAATTATCATAAATTTTAAAGAACTTGTAAATACTTCGTTATAAGTTAATTTTATGTTCTGTTTACTTCGACAATACAATTATGTTATATAATTTATTGACCTTAACGTAAGTGCTAGAAATTGTCATAAATCGTTTAATTTAAATACTATACTTAATCTTCTATAGAAAGACATTTTATTCAAAGATACAATAAAAAATGTTTACTAAATAATGAACAAAAACAAATACATAAAATAATAACTTTATTGGCTTCAACTTATATCAAATTTTAGAAACATATTCGGTATATAACCTTTCCTGTTGTACGATCTTACACCCATAGAGACAGGTAGTGACCCAAACTGGACCTGGGCTCATTTTCGCCACATAATATCCTAATAATACTTCACTTACATTACATTATCAGGTGACCAATAGGTGTATTTGGTCCATTAGCAAATTTCTTATTAGCAAATGTTAATTTTGTAACCTAAAACCCCTAAGTTAATAAGGTAGGTTAGGTACTTATAAACTTTTCTTCTCAATTAGGTTTTATCTTTGTTCTTCTATGATTTTTTTCTACCAATTTAATAAACGGGTCTTTATAGCAATTCTTATGTCATGTTAAAGATGAGCAATGTAATTTGATTGAATTGATATTCGATACAAATAAAATTAATTATAAATAAATTTTGAATATACTTAGCTACTGTAAGTAATTTTCCATTCAGATGCACTGTCTAATACTCTCAGTTAAATAAAATAAAAGCTTCAGTGGGATTCACTTAGTAATATATTCATTCTGCCAACTTTTTGTTACTCGCTGTCCCCGTTGAGATGGCTTTAAAAGAAGCAAACCTCCAAAAATGCAATCACGCAAATTGAAAATTAATGGAGCGAGAAATCCAATTTTGCATTAAAGCTTTCTGTACGTATATACTTGATTGTACGTTCAGAAAACATCGCATCTTTCAGCGGTCCTTTGAAGTTTCAAAGAAAATAAGTAAATATTGTAAGAAATAGGCTTAATAAGTTTATTTACACCCGAGCACAGTAGCTATTTAAGCGTAAATAGATATATGAATTTAGGTAATAATATGATTTACGAGGCAAAATGCTACAAAAAACAATTGGTTGTTATGTTTTGTAAAGCTTTACAAAGTAGTGGCTCGATTAACATTTGCATAGTTCGTGGCTCTATAGTTGAGGTCTATGTAATATTTCATTTTTATACGTCCTACCACCTAAAGCTTTAAAATTTTTAATTTTTAATTATAATGTAGAATAATTGCGAGAGAGAGTATAAAAACTCTCAATAATTTGAGCTCTAGAAAAATTATTAATGCTACATCAACATTAATCCTGTAATAAAAAGTTTATCATATGACATATTGAATAAATTTGGACAGAAATTTTATTATGATAAAAATATTAAATTTAAATTAATTAGAATAAATAACTTTGAATTTGACATATTATGACAATTGCAAACAAGTCCGAATTCAACGCTTTGTAAGCAAAACTATTCATAGATAAATTATAAATAGACGCCGTAAGTTAATATTTGGGAAAAACTACATAAAAAGTTTTAACTTCTAAACCAAAGAAATAAACATTTTATATATTAAATATTAAAGATTGATTGAATATATTTAACCTTAAAAATTCATTACTTTAAAAGTAACTCATTATAAGACAGCAAATGTTACGTAATATTGGTGCACAACAGCGACAATGTCACGCAGAACAGGCGACATATTGCACGATATTGCATTCTCTAAGTTTCGCGTCAGGTTTAGGGAAACATTGCTTCATATTGAATATTCAGCTTAATTTATACAATGAAATGTGTCTTTGGCAGTTGTCAAATATTCCTTGATATTCGATGGCAGACAAAATTTTATTTTTTCATCTAATATAAAAGATTTATATACTTATTACATTCATCTGTCATAAATAGTTTAGTATAACGCCGCTACCGCTAGCGTTTGACTAGAGTAGTAATTAAACTTTACAGAAGATCTCACACCAACAAGAATAGTTTTAGTGTTATGTAAGTATTCCTATGTATTCCTGTGGTGAGTAAGGTTGCCAAATGAAAAATATTTATTTTATGATCAGAGAGCCTCGTCGCTACTATTCTATTAACAAAAGGCCAAAAATATTGATGTGAAAATTTGGGTATATATTTTAAATAATTTAATCTGGAACCCGCTTTGCGATATGTATCTAAAACATACAGAAATATTCAAATTGAAGGAACTAGAACTTTCTGCAGTAATATCTATGATTATTTTGTATAACTTTCGTTCGTTTATCTTTCGTTATGCATCATTTTTATGGGTTGATCTGTTAGTGGCCTTATTTGTATTCAATACATCGAGCATCGAGCTTTCGTTAGACACTCAATTTGTTGTTTTACATAAAGATATAATTATGAAAGGGTGAGGAGCGAGGTACGGGGGTAGCAACGGGCAATGACTCCGGAAATTTATATGCTACATTACCCGATTCGCCGCCACGAGGGCTCAACATAAAAAATCCAATAATTATTAAAATTTAAGTAAGCATTTTACTCCTCAAATACTGTCTTTTCATTACAACTATTTACATGAAACAAATATAGAATGATTATTAACAAAGATTCAAAATCAATTAAAATCTTAACACCAAATTTGTTATACAAATCCAATAATATGGTGTTTCGCAAAAAGTCCACCAAAACTAACTCTACAAATTAAGAAACTCGTTAGTAAATAAGAAAAATTTATAAAAAGGAATTAAAATAAAACAAAGCAGAGAAGAGCGCTGGTAGACAACTGTTCCTCGCGTGGGCAAAAAAGTAATAAAACTGTAAGACAACTGGCCCTCGGCACGAGGCTAATAAAAATAAGTTAAGAAAATTGCTTCATTAACGTATTATACGTTTATTAGCAAAGTAAATATTCTTGTAGACTCGCGGCATTAAAACTAAAAGCTTGCCATTTTTCATTAAGGTTCAGAACCGCTGGATAGAATGTTTTTTTTTTATTTTTTTACAATTTTTGTTTTTTTACCTACATGAGACTTATTCTTTTTATAATATAAAACCATTTGAACACAAGCCTTGCTTTACTTAACATTCATAAATTTTAAAATTCCTATTTGTTATAATTAATATATTAGTGAATCAAATTTTAGAAGAAAAATTTTTACGTTTAAATAATCAAGAAAAACATTTTCACAAATTACTTGGTAGAATAGCTCCCTTCCGTGTAGCTTTATTTTTGTAATACTTCAAAACTAACATTATATTAATACAAAATGTTATATAAAAATTTATAATTTTAGTTGTTATATAAATATTTTTACATTAGAGTATCAAATGTTGGAATTCGGACATCAACTTCACTAGTACGGAAATAAAATATTACATGAATAATATTGTACTAGGCCACTCATTAATTTTAAGGTAAAACAACTTCCTACCGCACAAGATATTATAGTTTCCAATAGTCTATCTTGTGCTTAAATACTTAAATAATACTTAACAAATAAAACTTTATTACCTTGTTAATGAAGAAGGTGAGTGAAGAAAAACCTCTTTGTACTACAAGTACCCATGTTCTCATAATATGGATAAAAAGTGCTTACTCATGAAAATCGAAATAGTAATTTATTAATCTATGTTGATAGCCATTCACTCGATACTAGAGGGAACATGCTTGTGAATGAATCGATAAGGAATATTTTTCCCTAATATTACATATCATTTGAAAGATTTCACAATCTAAAAATGCCAACAAAACTCAAAAAGTGGTTCTCTTTTATACTAGTACAACTTCCAATAAGAAATGTAATGCAAAAATATAAAAGTAATAAAATAGGTTTAGTGAAACAATTTCAATGTTTGTAGTAAACTGAATAACAAATAAATTAATAAAATTGTTTTTATTATTCTAAAAAGGACAATTTTCAAGGCTAATTGTATTTAGCAATAATTGTATTTATTCGATACTATGCCACACAAGACAATTTACATACAATATGAAATACAAAATTCTTAGTGAATTTTGAATTTAAGCATTAATAAGTGATTTCAACTTTATAGATAAAGGAGACACGAGTGGACCAGAAAATATTAGCTTAGTAACATGTAAGGAGGTCCCTTTTTACTGTTTGCAGCGATAATTTTAACTTCAACATTTCGATTTAAATGTTCCGAACGGATAGGAAAATTATCGCCTAAATTATGTATGCAAAATCAACCGATTCCGTTTCATAACGACATTGATACCCGTGAGAAAAAGATAACTGCCACAATTTGTCGTTCATTTCTCAGATACCTACTGTTTGGTAAATATAAATTTTATAAAGGAACGGTAAAATTTTAATGAAACAGTTTTACTTTATAAACATAATATTTGTACGTATCAATATTCTCAAAAGGTACAAAATTGTATCAAAGCATTAAATTTGTTACTTTTACGAAATAGAATAATCGAAATTCCAATGAATAGTAAAATTTACTTATCTATTATTTATTGTTCAGGTTGATTTCTGCCTTTATCTAAATGAGTTGCTATAATGAAAATGGAAATCCATTCCTATAATTAAAATTGAACATTAATCATCATGAACCAGCGATTTTATTTTACCTTATATTTTTCAGTATCCTTTTGTAATAACTGATTGACGTACAATTAAGCGAGTTTTAATCCAAACCAAAAGAGGAATGTAACATTTGTTTTATTGACATATTGAAAATGAATCTCTGCATTTTACTCGCCTTAAAATTTTTAAAGCTTTGAGTTGTAGTATCGTTGAGTATGTAGTATCTCTGGCAAAAATTAGTGATACTAGGAGAAATTTTTTTGACAAAAATTTTGATGTTCAAATGAAATTTAAAGGTGCAGGATAAAATATTACCTCAGTGTCCCATGTGTAACAACGTACGTGATATAAAGCACGACCCTAACGCAGTAACTAAACGAGTTTATAATGACTTCAGTCCTCAGGTGCATCGCTCGGTATTTGAATTGTTGAATTTCATATGACAACAACACATTTATAATATTTTCTTGAGTAACTTTTCATGCGATCATATGTAACAATTTCTTCAACATTATATGCTTTGTAACGGTTTTAGTTCAGCAATACCTAAGATAATTAATGCGTAGAAGCGATTTAAATATTTCTGAACCTTATAGTAGCATTGTTCCTCATTCAGAGGCCTAACATAATCTCAATCTCATTAATACATCACTCTACATATTAAGTTACGGCTAAAATTGAGCTCCCAATTGAAACTTATCAAGCAAAGATGCTAGAATGACACCACCGCGATTATGAATCATTAATAATAAAGTTTCATCGCGGCACGTCTCAGGAACATAGTGCATAGTATAAATCAGGTTAGGATTGTCGCGAGGCAACTTAATCTCACACCTGCAGTGTTGCTGGAACACAACGATCATACATCATGATATATTATGTCATTTATTAGCTTCGTAAAGCGTTGCCGTGGTAATCTGAGATGTTTTGATGTAGTCGGAGGAGCACAGGTGGAATGTTACCACTAAAGTTCACCAAGGAACACACTTTGTAATAAGGTACAATATATTATAAAAAAAAACAATACTGAAACATTTTTATATTCACAACCTGTTTCCGTTAGCAACCGTGGCAGCAGCGTCTTCTAAAAAATAATATATTTATTTTTTGTGAAATCATACGTCTTTCGTATCTTATAGGTAAATCAATTGTTTCCGGATTGCGTGGCTTGACGGTTGCGAACAAAAAATAATTACTTTATCTATAGTGTATCTATTAATAACAATATGTGTAATTTTACGGTTTATTGATGCCATAATAACATCAAGAACAAAACAATAATTACAAGTGTAAAAAAACGTGTACGATTGTAATAAAATAAACCAGATTTTGGTTTGTTCAACTCTATGGGGAAACTTCAATACACCAATGTAAAAAGTATTTTTTTTAATTTGAGCTCTGAAAACAGCTTATTCGTTTTTCTTTTAAAAATCCCTACTTTCTAATCCAACCTTTCTATTTATTGTGTGAAACACATAGAGTCATAATAAAAATTTAAAATTCTGACTAATAATGTAAATATAGCAAATTTAAGTTTTCGCAGAAGAACAATGAGAGCAGCCAATGTACTCACAGAAACTTTGATAAAATATTTTCTTAACCAATTATTCAATCAATTTAATCTACGAAGGCAATGTGATTCTTTACGAGTGAAATTAACAAAGCGTTAGTTTTTAATTGTATTAAAAGCTTTAAAATAGACCCAAAAATTTCATTAAATTCGTATTCGTAAAGATTTAAGATAGTATGAATTTACGCGATATATTTTAGCTTAATAATCGAACACTGCTTACATTCGGTATTTCTTATTTATAAGAAATAATGTGGTAGAATGATTATGCACTTAATAATCCAAGTGCACTCATGATTTTCCATAGCACATTTTTCTTATATAATTTAGTTGAGCCCGGTCGTTTTAACTCTCTTGTACCTCTGTTATGTCGCCCGAGGGCGGCTAGCGTTGTTAGTGTTTCCACAGCTCGGTAAGGGTGTGATTACAGTTTTGTAATAATCTCCGAGGTAGGATTAACCAGCTGCCGTATCTCACGATATTTATATTTTTAATTTCATGCACCCCTGCGCATGAGAATTGTCTGAATCATAATATTTTGGTACATCGCCAAACTTCTACAAAGTGTTGTTACAATGAGTTTTTCATATTAGGTACATTAAGCATTTCGTTTTTACGCCAAGCTTTATGTTGTATGAAGAATGTCTCTTTGCTTCCTATTTGCTTAATTAACTCAATCTTCATATTTCGTCATGGATATTAGTATTTTATACTTAAGGCTATTATTTATATGTATCATCTCATCTGGAAAATCAGTCAATATACATTCATATTTACTAATACTTAATTCAAAACCTAAGCATTTAATGCCGTTAATTGAGAGTGTAAAAATATTGTATTGATAGCTCAAAACGAGATAAAACGACGAAAGACGGAATAAAACAAATTACCCGGAGAGAAGGTTTCAGTGACAATAATATATTTTAATATAGCTTCATATTAACAAGCAAAAGAGACATGAAAAATGATAAATATACGTACAAAGAGAATCACAGAGCCGATTTATCACATTCAATTGAGTGGATTGTATTTCTAAATGTGGAATGAATAACAAACAATGGATAAAATTAATTAAATATAAGTTTCAAAGAACTGACAGCAAAGAATCCGCAACATCAATGTTAATTTCAATAAATGTATTCCTTTGTTTATTATGAAAGTACAAACTTATCTTTTAACAATGGATCTAAATTCGTAAATTGATTTATTGAAGCTCGTTGATCTAAAATGTAAATGTAATAAAACATCTTTGAATGTTGAAACGCAATTATAACTTAGGCCGTAACTCAAATTGCTCGGAAACAATAACGCTGTAGTGGAATTAATAGTAACAGTTAAATTCCTCTTTACCTTGTTTGAATTAGTCTCGTTAGAATGAAGCGGCGGTGTGCAGTCACGAGGAATGGATCCAAAATGCATCTATTATTGCTTTGCTTTGATCTGAATTACGATGAAATAGTTAAATGAGTTAAGCCGCATATTATACGTACCTTGTTTAAACCCAATTAATGAAAAACTTTTATTTTACTACATACTGTTCAATCTATCAGCAGATACAATGACCAAATACATCGATTGACCTACAAAACACCGCTTATATAAATTAATAATAATGAATTTTTCGATATTACCTGACGATAAGCAGTAGAGGACACCATATTTGAAGATAGTGTAGCAAGTAAAATACCGCACTCCCCTTGCCGGCCCAAAAAATTATTTTTCACGCCTCTTTTAAAGGAACCCATGCTGTATGAAGGAGGGAATACGTACAAATACTACTTATACGTACTTTTATACAAATCAAGCGTCTACCTTACTCTTGAAATCTGTTCATAGAAACTCGTTTTTTTCTATTAATAAGTTAAAGGATTGAACCTTTAATTTATATCGGACACATTGGTTTGTAATTTATTTGATCTTCTAGCGAACACAAACCGCTGGTCACATCGAAACAGTTATAGTTAATGGAACAGGCACGGGCTGGTGAGAATGGAAAAGCATGATATATTAATTTATTTTATTAAAAACCAGTGCAATTTAGATAGCTTTTTGAAAGATCACCTTTTTGTGTATCATTTTTCAATTTTCATTTTTGTATATTGACTATTTAATATCAAAACAATAAAAAAAGACAATAAAAAATAAATAAATAGTATTATGAAAGAAAAATAAAATTGTATACGCTAGAATCAGCTAGAAATGCCATACACTTTCTCAAAATAAAACTTATGCAAGAGTCCCCTTACAATAGCTAAAAATACCTGGTTTGATATGCTCACTTTTTAATAAAGAGTTCCTGTGCTATACGCACTGAAGGACTGATTAATCTCATCAAGTGTATTTTGCGTGAAATTATAAAAACTTTGACAGGACTGCAAACCAAACAGATACTTATTCAGTATGAAACTAAGTGTAATTGATGGTTGTAGGCACTGGAAACAGGAGCGTGCATGGAACCCTAATACGCTACAAACAAAGTCTTTATTTAGGGAGACGTAATGGACCCTAATGAAATAAAACCAAGGGTTGGGAAGATCCTAAAGTTTTTAGAAATGGCCCCAATTATGGAGCCAATTTAACCTTTTTTTATGTCAAGAGATATTAAAGTCTACCATGCCCTGAAATAAGACTGGCTGGAAACTTTAATTTCATGACGTAGCACAGCGAACTGCATCACGGACGAAATAGTAAAAACTCCGTAGATAACTCTGCAAGCGAGTCTACCACCTGATGTATTATTATTATTTCTTTTCAATCTTTTTTGATTAAAGACAAATTTGTTTATTTATCTTTCTTACACAAAAAATAAAATGGGCAGGCTTAGTACCTAACACCCTCTTAACCAAAATGTGATTAATACACATATAATCTGGTATTAATATTACTGAATGAAATTATTAACAAATACAAATCTTATTGAACTGTATATAATAATACAAAAGAATTATATTCTTACATTTAAACCTCTGATCATAGGTCTCCTCTAATCCTCCTGGAGACCTATAACCAGGAGTGGATAAGTGGGCAATAGGTCGATGATAATGATGACTCAAACCTCACACCAATATATGATATATATAAAAGATACACACAATGAGACAAGACCAAAGTAATCAACGACTAAACAGTCTTACAAGATTGGACGCTAAAAGGACAAATAATATCTATTAATAAATATTATACATTAAATGAAACATTGATTTGTATGTTCACTTCGATAAACTGTCCATTAAATAAGTCTTGAACTGGAGTTTCGTGAGTACTTAGTTTGTTTGTTTACCTCACATTCGTTTCATACGAAATAAGCTCCGGGTTCCGGTTACTCCGCTGTTGAAGTAAAAGACAAATTAGTTTTAAAACTTTATTCATTGAAAGTACCATTATTATCGAATGCAAACAATCGAGGATTTATTACGTTTGCTCAGTCAGTAGTTTCAATCAACTTTGATAGATATTCAAGGAATTTGATAAATATTTAAATATTTTTCTGGAAATAAAATTTGATGTGGACATTTTATAAGCAAGTTGCTTTTCACAATGATTGAAGTTATGAAATGGAATCCATTGCATATATATAATAAAACTATGAAGAAAACAGTCATATTAATCCGGCGTTCCTACTGTGAACAAACGTTTCAGAGTCTATGCTATTTTTAAATTTACAAATAATATTTTTTCACTCATTTCTATTATCTAATACAGACCACCAATCATAGTTTGATTCACATTTTAGTCATCTTGTAAAATATCTTCTCACGTTTTGTATTTACAGTGTAGGAGATGTGTTACATTACAAGCGATTGACCAACAATCTCTATGGTCTCCAAAGGAAGGGACTAAAAAAATTTTTCTATGCAGATTTTCTAGTCCAAATAATTTCATAATATCTTTCAAATCATTAATGATATTATAATATTAAAAAATGTAATAACAAGTATTAATCAGAGCAAGCAAGTAAATAATAATATCTACGTGCTTAGTATTTCATCGAAAATTAAGCTCTGAACTAATTCCCTTTCATCCCTTGGGCAGCAATAGAACATATTAGCGAACAGTAAGCCGAAACGAAACTACTCAGAAACAAAGTCGCAGTAAAAGAAAGTATCCAAGTTGGTACGTGTTTCAATTTATCATTCGTCCTGGAGTTGCGTTTCATACAATATTGCGAGGTAGGGTGTCTTACTTCTATTATAATATTATGTGGCAATACACTTTCTATATAGATAGGGGTAAGCCGTAAATAAATTTACTGTATATGGAATACAAGAATATTATAAGCCGCAGTGGTTCGATCGCCCTTGTTTCGATAAGAAAACAAAGCTACTTTCGCCACAGTCGGTCTCTTGATGGGTTAATCAATTTTGTTATCTCGTCCTCCTTCGTGCTTCGAAAGGTATGTTTAGATGTTGGTCGATTGCTACGATAGCCTGTTTCACCCACCAACAAGCATTGAGCCACAATGGTGTTGTTATGACCCAAACACTGTATGTGTTATGTGTTTCTCAAATTTAGGAATGCCTGTGCTTAGCAGTTGTACGTATATAGGCTAATGACGATAATTACGAATTTACCTCTCGTAATTATGCACTGCCTGATCTTAAGAGGAACCACGAGTCCATAGTACTGGCTGTCTTCGCGCTTATATTACAAACTAAACAAAAACATCCTGTCATAAATAAATAATTTATAAGATTGCTTTTTAAATACACAAATAAAAAGTTTAAAAAAATCAAGTATTTAACGAATTTAAGAGTATTTTCGAAGTTAGTTCTAAATATATACTTTTTAGATTAGTTTTTTTTTTCGTTTTTTATACAGTTTGAAGGTTGCCCTTGATTTCCTTGATATTCCAAAATTGCCAATAAGAATTTAGAAAATTAGAAAATGACATCTGGATATACATACAAAAACGCAATGGAAAATATAATCTCATTTTTTTTAACTCATGTTAAAAAGGTCTTTGTAAAGCCCATAGTTTAAGCATGACTGCAATAAAACAATATTAAGAGTCGTCACTTAATGTAGTTGATTCAATTGTAAGTTCCAATATCAAACAACAAAGTTTGAAATTGGCGCACATTGTTTACGAGGGCCCGCCAATTCATTACTTTATTTGTTTAATAAAGCTCGAACAGGCACCGTCTGTGTACGTTGGGATATAAATTACCTCTAATTTAGGTGAGCGACTCAGAAAATATGATGATGTCCTGTTTTCATCTAGAGTTTTAATAAGCGAACAGGTTTTGTTGTAGGTAAAGTTAATCAATTTTTTTACTTAAAAGTTGAAATAATACGCATTTTACTAGAATGTTAGTATCGATATCGATATTGGCATTATCTTAAACCAAAATTAAGTTATTTACCTAATTTTTATACCAATTCAATATGAAAGCCAAATAATCACTTGTAGAAATAACAGGTTGTGGCCCTTACCTAATCATTCGCTTTTGCCTTAATTTTATTGGAATGTTTTATGGAGCCCTCTAAAGAAAATAAAATGCACACATCGGATGTGATCAAAACACAGAGTCAACGAATCCAATCTGCGTGTGTTCAATCTATATGCACTGCCGCCTAACGAATCGTTACAGGGATTTGAATCCAAAATAAGCTTAGTACAAAGACTAAGCTTTTGACCATTATTGAATGATTGGTATTGAAAGCAACTCGGAATTCACGATACTCCTTACTGGACTACATATTACCTCCTTCATGCAACATGGTTTCCTTGAAAATAGGCGTAAACAGGCATGTTTTAGGCCGGCAAAGTAGACGGACTAGCTATTTTCGTCCTGCTGCTTACCATCAGGCGGTATCGATTCGTTTGTTATACTTTTTATTAAATATGTAAAAACTTATGCTCAATGGCTTATTAAATATTAGGCCATGTTATAAATTTTCAGTATTTTCAAAGTCATAAAAGTGTATAAGAAAACATTAAATTGAGCAATTCATATATAGTTGTTACAACTCAAAAGACGTTTAAATGTTCGATCGTTCGTTTGTTGAGCCCTGATGTACTTCTGGGAGCTGTGAGTAATTTTAAATTCGATTTTGTCTGGAGGATACAACTTGACAGGATAAGGATAGGCTTGACTTAATCACAAAGTATACTAAATTAACAAAAAGTAATCTGTCACCTATGATAAAAATTTGGGTAAATGCCACTCTAGATACTAATCTATATAATTGTTAATACCCTGATAGGCTAATTCCAATCATGAGAAAACTATAATAAATTGATTACTCCTAGGACATATTGGATAAAAATATCAAAAGTAATTGTTCGTGGGCCCAATTTTGCATTAATTGTATTGAAGTGACATAATTTTTTAAAATGATAGTGTCATACACAGAGTAATGATACTTATTGATATAACAGTATAATAACCTGTACTAACCCATCAGATTGAACAATATTTCAATATCCCTGTATTCAACAAACAGGATTCATTATTATGATTGATCATTTTGGAATGTTTAAAATAACAAAGGTTGCTTTCAGTATCGATATACCTAAAAAATATATCTATAAAATTTACTTTCTTTCTGCAAGGCTTTTAGTTTCTTATACAGTACATTGTTAAGCAAAAGTTATTTATCCCTGAAGACTTTAAAAGAAAATTTATTAAATTTAAGAAAAACGGATAAGTACGTAATTGGGTTAAGTAGCTTGATCGTAGGTACCAAGAGAGCTACCGTTCTATCATCAGATTTTAGCCGTGAACGCTCAACGCTTTAGGTAGTTTAGGTCGAGATTAAATCTTCTAACATGGTTCAAAAGCGTGGGAACTATTATTTATAAGCTTTGGTAGAATAAAAGAATTTTTATTTATAGTGAAAAAAATCTATTTATAAATTTTTGAGAATCCGTATTAAGTAGGTAAGTATTTAAAGAATGCTCGTGAATAAGTCATCTATGAAAATACTTTCTTATGAGATTTCGATTCTCACAGCGACTACTTTTATTTTAACTCATATTTCGTTACGCAGCAGCAACAAAACATAATGATTCGTATGTATCTCTGTCGTGGAACTGTACCTTTGGGAGTCGCGCGTAATAAAAATTCCGGTACGCGCGTAACTGTGCTTTCGTGAAAGTAATCCACGAAGAAATACAGTCTCAACGTACAATTTCCACATTTGTAACTGGAAATCTCCATTTCTCTTTGACTACCAGTCGTTTCAATGGCGGCAGTCCCCAGTGTGTCGTGGTATGACGACGCTCATAAAAATTCTCACTGAACTTTTGGATCGACCGACGGACGTGCCGTTATGAAAACGATGTTGTTATTATTTTAAACTTTATTCAGGCAGTGTTACATACAGAAGCAGTTTCTGCGCTGTAAAGATAATAAATTATCTGAGCGTGAATGTGATCACATTGAAGAGTTTACAACAAAAACGATTGATATGAAATGTTTAATTGCCTTAAGTTAATGTGAGCCCATATAATTAAATAAATATCTCCTTGGGTGCAATTTGTAGGTGATACAATTATGAAGATAGATAAACCTCCGACTATTTATAATATAAGAAAATGTAAGTTTTGGATAAAAATGTATTTTTATGTTTCTTTTTTTCAATTATTAGAATAATTAAATGAAAATGATCCCTTTTCGTTGCCTGTAATATAAATAGTTTCTCATTCGAAACCGTGATTTAAGCAACATAATTTATTAATAATATTAACAAACAAACACAAAAAACACGAATAAAATCTACATACACAATTTATCATTTATTGGCTCCTAAATGGATTATCATAATATTTATTCCAAAGAGTATTTTACGCCTTTTGCTTCTTTCATGCTTACATAGGGCTTATGAAATGTAATTAGAAGCGAGTCAGGCCTTAAAAGTTGTAGCAACTTTTCTCAAAAGCGCTGATATAAATTAGCTTAAGGGCTAATACAATTTTCTATTTGAGACCTTATTTGAAAATAACAAGGGCTGGAATAAGTAATTTGACTTTTTTGGTTTCCTTCGACGGAAATGGGTATTTTATGTTTTAATAATGATCGTTGAATGTACATTTTAAATTTAACAATTCATTATTATTAAGAATCATCGGGATTCACAGAACGAATTATAAAATATTATATCCGACTTTATGGTATTAAAATCTACTTTGAACCTTTAAAGGATGGTAACCGGCTAAAGCTGCTTCATATTTAATTTATTTGTTTTTGTTTATTTCCTTTAATCTTCCTTATTGGAACTTAAATAATGTTGTGCGGTTATTATTTAACATTATCTTTTCCATTTTTTCATAAAGTTAAATTTATTACAAGTACATAATGTCTATTGTTTTAACTGACTTCAAAAAGAAGGAAATAATTCCAAAAGTTTTGTCCAAATTTTTTAATTTATTAATTCATTGGGTACTACTTCTATTAATCAGCTTTAGCGAACCCTGTCTAAGTAGCTACAGATTACTTAGCTAGTAGTTCCGGGTACTCGATGTCGATACTAATATTTGTCTGTATTTTTCTTTCAGTTGAAGGAGCTTGTTGGCGTATTGGTTGGAGCACTCTAGTTTCTATAACGAGAACAAAGCAACTTTCGCCATGGTTCCTGGATAGGACAATTCCTCCACAATCCCATGGTCCTGCCTACCTTGTGGCATGTGGACCGAATCACGGGAGAGCGTGAAGGTACTTGCATAGGGCTCTTTCCCCTTTGGCACTGTGCTCCCTCCAATTATTTTTATCCGTCCCTTCTGTCCCTGTGTTCCTGGATGGGACAATAAAAATTTTTATACGTGCATCGGAAGGCCCATTAAACTGTTGGTCCTGGTTGTTACATAACCGCATACACCTATCAAGCCGTATTGGGCCAGCGTAGTAGTGTTACAGTCCAAACTCTTAAAGTATTTATTCTATATAGAAAATCGTATATATTCTGTTGATGATTATGATAATGCAAAATTTCGTATACAAAAATGTATAAGATTAAATATGTGTTCCACTATCTGGAATCCATAACCAAAGCTCTAAAAGATGGTCACTAGATAATAGGTTTGAGTGAATGATATTATTATTCTTATAAAGTGTCAAATATGGCGCAGATGTTCGAAGTAGTGCACTTTTATACATTTCGGCTTATAATTTTTAATAACAGATTAATAATTACATTCTCTTAAGGAACGTAGACTTATTAAAATTACACACACACAAATAGGTGAAAAACATTACCCTCCTTTTGGGTTTCACCGCAGTCGGACAATTAACTTCAACTAAACAAAACACTAAGTTCACATTAATGTTTTCGAACAACCAACTACCTACTTTTGCGAAAATAGCTACATTTGCGTGGAGAAAATTTGTAGTTTAAATAATAAACAGTCCGTTATACTGGCGAGGGTCATTATAAAGGTAACTAAGGCAAGGAGGGTCGCAATCCACCGAGCCTGGTTTATTTATTAATGAGCTGTGAGGCTCCGAAGGAGACATCATCCAAGATTTACTGCTGAATTAAGATCATAAATAAAGATTGCTGTGCAGTGATATTGATATAGTGGGAGTAGTAACGAGCGGTACAATCAACACTGTCACGGATTATTAAAAACTCATTAAGCTGTTCTGCCGAGTTGATATTAATTTCTGTATTTATTCACTCTATGAACATCAACTACTAATTAACTATGTTTGATTTTCATTCGTTTTTCATATTCCAATTTTCTATTGTGAATTGCTGTGAAGTAAAGTGAATTGCTCAACCATGAAACATCATAAATAATAAATAATAACTTTGACATTGGACACGAACGTCATAATCAATTTGTTAATGTCGTTAAACATTTAAGTGCTGAGGAGTTTCTTGCACCACATTTTCTCCTCGAATAAAGTATTTGTCAAAACGGGTTAAATTATGACGGTTTAAAATGACTTTGTAATCGAGACCATTAGATCATTTTGATCTTAATTATTAAAGTCGAGTCAAAAATATCGTGTTGTTGTCGTTAGTTATAATTTTAACGATCATTCAAATAAAAATTAGGATTTATCACAAAGGAACTAAGCGATGTGTGCATATTTTTGTTAACTAAATCCTTAAAAACTTAGTTGTCACTATACGCATTAAAAATAAATTGATGATTCTATTTTGAAGGTATTTTATCGCATTAATTTTAAGGTAAAGGGATCGGAAAAATGTCTAGTAAATTGATGTTTCAAGTTTAGTTTATTGTATTGGAAAGCAAAACATGCCGAACGCTGAACTAAAAGTTTAAACTGCCATACCACAAATTTTTCTTCAAGTCTGTTGATGACGGCCACACTGCCTCCTAGTTTTTAATCTCTTTAAGTTATTTTAAAATGTTATGTTTAAGTATTTCGTTGTATTTTTATTAAATAAAGAAATTTGAGCGCGAACAACGCATCGCGGGCGGGACTTATCCCCTCCGCTGTATGTCTGCGACCATAGGATCGGCAGTGGCGACAAACACCAGGGACAAGACGACGCCCCAAAGAACGCCTTTTTTTTATTGTAAAAAAAAAAAAAAACACTTTGTTGATGATGGAGGTCGTGGGGAAGGGAAAAATGAAGACGAAAAGTTTTTGAAGCACGTGGACAATCCGAGCGCGGACAACGCAACACGGGCGTTCTTTGGGGCGTCGTCTTGTCCCTGGTGTTTGTCGCCACTGCCGATCCTATGGTCGCAGACATACGGCGGAGGGGATAAGTCACGCCCGTGTTGCGTTGTCCGCGCTCGGATTGTCCATGTGCTTCAAAAACTTTTCGTCTTCATTTTTCCCTTCCCCACGACCTCCAGCATCAACAAAGTCTATTGCTGAAATAGATAAGAAGCTATCAAAGATTTCTCAAACATGTTAAAAAAACTTTACTGTTAAATAAATAATGAATTAAATAGAATAGGATAGTATATCTAGCGGTTTAAAAGGTAATTAAACACAAAAAACACAATAAAAAACCAAATTTAAAATGAGCACAATTTTTAAGTCCTTGTCTTATTTGATATAACGCCAGTAAATTGAGAGCTCAGTAGGTGTTAAGGTATCTAATTGAAATTGAAATCCAATAAGAAATACTGGCATTAAAAAGGTGAAGAAGAAAAACCTCTTGCTATTTTTAATAATAATGAATTAAAATTTATTTTTAGTTTACTTAAGTACTACAGGACCTTGTAAAGAGGATTTATTTTACGCGAGATCAAACTTAAAATTTAATTGAATTTGAAAAAACTGGCCTTCAATTTTAATACTGAGGAATTTTTTTATCAAAGGCATCTTTTCTTTAAATACAGGCAACCTTTAAAAATGCTAATTTTATATCTATGGAAAAAGGAACAGCTAAAGTAAAAGAAAAATAGAGATTATCAAAGATCTTAGCGGCTTTCATTTTATAAGACAACTTAATAATTTTTTCGTGTTGGATTTGGAGTTGTCCACTCTGTATAACATCATGTTGACAGTAAATGAAGAATACCAGTGCCATCTGCTTAATACAGCGCTTCCTAGATAATCTATTTATTCTCTATATATATATTCCTGCCATACAAAACACAAATTTCATATGTAATGACCTAATATTATAACTAGCTTACGAAGGCACTATTTAGTTTAAAATTTAGTTGGATTTTGGCAATATGGTCGCGAAGGGATTGGCGATGTCACTATTTGCGGGCAAATTTGTTTTGTCTACAAATTTGGTATGCAATGTCGCGAATGCTGGCGCAGCGAGCCTATTGCAGCTTTAATGCCCTGTGGTTTGGATTCTCTCCACGTAGGGAGGCCACCATAAAATTGGTCGGTCCGGCACCCGTTCAAATTGTTTTCAACCCACAAACTGACACGGTACAGTTAACACGACAAAATAGAAAATGAATTAGGTAGGGCTTCTAGGCCGTTGAAGGACTGTGAAATTACTTTTTTACTTTTTAGGGATTAATTTGGCTCTTTAACTCAGAACTTAGAAAACAGCTGTTCATTTTGAACAACCTACCACTGAGAATTTTTAGGATTGTTTGAAAAATCAAGGAGGCAGATATTCGTGTTTTTGGAATTAAATATTTCCTCCTTAACTCACTGTCTTTAAACAGTATTTTATTACAGTAATGATTTGGCAGACAAATAAAATTCATATTTCGCTTTATCGCCAGGTCGGTTTGATGTTAAAATATTCAAATATTATTCTGACGGAACACTTGAGCCCCAGCTTCGGGCCGACATTTGAAAATGGAAATAGACTCTTGTGCCTGCAAGGGGAATTGTATTCGACATTTGACGCAAAATGATGATGCAAATTTCGTGAAAATGCCAAATATTATGCACGATTAAGTATCAATGATGGCGTGCGGGTTCGGATATTCGCGAGCTGTTTGAGTTTTATAGCCTCGAAAAAATATTTTCCCGATATTACTGGTGCGTACTATTAACCAAACTTTGCAGCGTTCGAAATCTTTATGGGCGTTACAAAATATATTTATTTCATTTTCTGAGTAAATTTACATCAGGCCAAAGGGTTGATTTACAAATTTATTACCAAAGCTCCATAAAAAAACATTTTCAACATCACTAATATTGCAAAACTGTGATAAGAAAGAAAATGTGTGATGAAACCTTTTTGTGGTAAGGCTGAATATTAAATTTAAAAAAAAATTGTTTGGAATTACAAAAATTATTGATTGAAAGATCTTTTTCAGTCACTACGACAATTTCTATGGAAGAAGAAACATTGTTTATCGAGCAGTAACAAAGTGACTGATGATTGTGAAAAGTGGTCACCCTGACCATCAATTTGTACTCTAATGTTGTGATGCTACTCATCAATAATTTTTGCATTCCAAAAGTTTAAATTACTGATATCTTTTAAATATTAAGCCTCATCACAAAAAGGTTTGGTCTCTACATTCTCTAAATGCTCATTAAATAAAAAATTGTTTATAACGTAACCGAAGTTTTATTTTTAAAGCAGATAATTTCTCTCTACCTTAAAATCAATTAAACTAGTGGTGCTTGTTTGTGAAATTAGTACCACTAATAATACAATTCACCAATCGAAAATCAGTTTGATAATTATTTTAATAAAATTATTTCTAAGACACGTTTCTTTTCATTATCTCATGTTAATGTAAGCGAAGCGTGAAAAATCCCACAGGAAAATGTGATTTCACTAGTCGAATATATACGCAAAGATAGCTTTCCAGCTTAGATTATACTTTCCACTAAATACCAAAATGCTTATTCTTTCTAAGAGTGTTTCTAATTAAAATAAGTAAATATATAAGTTTTTTTATATTTTAGCGATTATAAAACAATAAGTAGTTTTATTTTTAATAAATATCAGGCTCCTAATTATTTCTCATCGTACGGTATTAGCATAGAATTATAACGGACATACAATTCTAATAGAAATCATAATTATTTTAAAAAATCTGTCAATTATGTTTTGTTCGAATTAACAAGCCTTTAACAAAACTTTACATTAATAACAATGTTTAAACTTACCTAACCTGGTGTAAGTGAACACACCAGCCGTATAAATCACAAGTTGGTCATAAATATCTGCTTAAAACAAAGCTATTAATTGCCAAATTTCAATATCTTAACTCCCATTTGACTTCAAAGAAACGCTGCAGAAGTTAGTATACGATCCGCATACACTAGACTTAATACTTAATAACAAACTGTGCTCACACAGTCTCCGGATATCCATAATTAAATTCTAGTTAGTGGAAGTAAGGACGCCAGGGGCGCAGAGTTGCTTTACAGAAACGAAATTTAACAATTTACGCCCAGATCTAACTAGCCAATGAAACCCTAAATTATAATAGAACAAGAATAAAAGCATATCTGTAGCTATCGTTAATTTTAAACTCTCGCGCATAATATTATATTAATTCAATACATACATTAAATTAGAGAGAGACATGATATAAAGTCGCTCACTGACACAATTAAGACAGATCTTATTTTAAAATTAATGTAGAACCATTAGTTTTTAAAGAATTGAAAAGATAAAAATACTTAAATAAATTAATTAGTCAAATTAATCGGTATGACAAACCGCAAATTGTTTTGCTCTTTAAAGCATAGGTTATAAAAAATTATTAATTTTTGTTCACAGTTATTAAAATTAAATAAACGTAACCTGTGGAGGAAACGGAAGTTTTAGTCAACAAAACCACTCAACGCAAATAATATTAGTATAACACCTTATTAGAATCAATCATCACTATCGCCAATACATATAACGCTTAGGTTTGCCAAATATAATATTGCTTATAAACAGTGTTAAAAGTTGAAAGAACAATGCTTACAGTAAACATGAAACATGAACATGCTGGTGACATTGTAACAAGGTGCAAGTTTAGGAGAATACGAGGGCGTAGTCTCCTAAACTTGCGAAAAAATACTTTAGTACACAATATAACAAGTATTAAGAGAATATAAGATTTTTCATTAAATTTTAATTTTGAAATATAGTGGTCTCTGGTGCATGCTGTTGTCACTTATAATTAAATTATGGCTCAATAATTTAATGTCATCTTTATCTATTTGTATAAACGTTGAAATGTTCAAAAAAGACAATTTTCACAAAATCATTATTTACATGCTCGGTTGTACACACAATAGTACATATCGACACAGGCGCGGAAAATATGTAATTTTTTCACGGGTCACGGTTTGTTAACGAGAGTCAAAGGCACGGGTCAACAATAGGGATGAGTGGAAATGACAATTCCGCACCTGCAGCAAACGACGTTTTTTAATGAATTGGCGAAAAAATGAAACAACAAAAGAAATTCCATGAAGAACAGGACAATAATTGGTATCACAGTTTGAGCAATTGTTGAGAGTTACATTAAACGTTAAAATAATAAAATAAAAAATATTTATTTTATTTAATCTTTGGTATAAATACAACACTTTACATTATAATATAATATTGAGATATTAATCAGCAAAGTTATTAAAAAAAGATTTTAAGTGAATAAAATAGATTATATTTTATGTATATTTGAAATTTATATTAAATCAAATTAAAATGAATAAAAATCAAAATAAAATAAGATTTTACAACATTATGTATAGCATATATATTGACGCTGTACAAGAATCGTGACCATTGTCAATTGTTATTTAGTTAGGCCCTGAATAAACAATATCCGATAATGTAATATCACTAAAACCGATGCTTAACGATTACGAAAAAGTACTGCATTGAGCAAATTAAACTTTGCTGCATTTTTTTACGGCTTTGACGGTACCTCTACCTAGCCAGAGGTCCCGGTCCCGCTGGTGGTAATTTTAGAAAAATAATTGATAAGATCTTCTTACCATTCAATTAGTTGCAAACTTTTTATTTACAATAACTTTATTCAACATAGCAATAACCGATTAAAAATTGGTTTTATTTGTATCACATCCATAATTTTCATGGCATAAAGATTACCAGAGAAGCATATCATTTCGCCTTCAAGAACTCTTTTTATTTTCTTTGTTTATTTATCCGAGATTTATTATTTCAATATTTACTCTGAAGCTCTTTGTTAAGAACTGGCCATCAGGCAGGTTTACAAATAGTTTTTAATGTTTTTTACTTTTTCTTTATTTTGACAGAAGGTTGTCATTGTTTTTCTGTTTCTCTTCTTCTTGTCAACTTGTATTTTACTTCGCTATATTTTATATTGGTTTTCTTTTACTTTAATATATTATTACTCTGAGCTGTCCACCCTATTATTTACTCCGTTACATTTTGGTCCTTTCGCCCGGCATTTAAGTATTTTCACAAGGTAATATTTTCATACAATTTTACTTGCAATTTTTTTTCTCACTTATAATATTTTTTCATTATTATTATTTTCGTAACTAGCATGATTACTCGAGCTCAGAGTAAGGTATTAATGGCGAGTGCAGGCGAGGCACCGCTGCCCGACTTTGGCATGCCTATTGGTGCCGCGCCCGCACCCGTACCCGTCGAGTCTGTCCTCGCGGCGGACGACGAGTCTGTTTCAGGAACATCCAATTCTTCTGCGACGATTCGAGCGAGAACTCTCGCTATACAAGCGGCTTACGCTCGAAAAATTGCTCAAGCGGAGGCTAGAGCGCTAGAGCTCGAATTACGTGCGGAAATAGCTCAGATACAAGTTGAATCAAGTAATAGCCGTCGCGGCAGTAGTCGAGGCGGCAGAGGTAATGTAGATGAGTGGCTTGATAATTCAGCGCCTGTAAA
This sequence comes from Acentria ephemerella, assembly GCA_943193645.1. Lineage (NCBI taxonomy): Eukaryota > Metazoa > Arthropoda > Insecta > Lepidoptera > Crambidae > Acentria > Acentria ephemerella. Next base: position 7,511,958 of record OW971881.1, read on the forward strand.
TCAGTGCATTCTTGAACCCCGTGGTACTACCACAGTGGGCGCACCTATTTCCTTGCGTCCCGGTAGTCCCACCCCTGGGGCTTCCTTTAGTGTGCCTGTTTTAGAGCAACCAGTCGGAGCTGTCACAGCGGACGCACCCTGTTTTGTGTTTCCCGGCGGTCCCGACCCCTCGGCTGCCGCGCTTCATCACCCAGTGTCTTCACCCGCCGGCCATGGCGTCCCTTGCGATCGTATTACGTTGCCTACGTGTCAACGGCCCGATCCGACACCAGTTAGGCCCCAGAGCGGAGCACGCACGCACGGTACCCACTTACCTATTCCTAATCCTCCTTCAGATATTACTCTTTTAGCGCAAGCAATACAAAACTTATCTAAGGATAGGTCGGAAAGTCGCCTTCCTTGTTTTGATGGTAAGAGCCTCGACTGGCTCGCGTTTAAGAGAGCTTACGATGAGTCAAAATCTTTATATTCTCCTATGACCAACTTATCTCGGATTAATACTGCGCTCTATGGCGCTGCACGGGAGGCCGTCGGCGCTCTCTTAGCTACGGCGCACGATCCTACCGAAGTCATAGCTATTTTAGAATTACAGTTCGGTAGCCCTGAGCTCATTGTGCTCCAAGAGGTAGCCGCTGTACGATCTTTACCGAATGTTAATTTTGAAGGCAAGGACTTGCATTTCTTTGCTTGCCGTGTGCGCAGTTGCATAGCAGTTATGAAATTTTTAAATAATAGATCATATTTGGAGTCACCCGAGTTATACAATTCGCTTCTTTTAAAATTAACTCCAGCAATGCGTGCACGGTGGAAAGACTATGCAAAGCCCCGTTTTAGTTTAGGCTTTTGTACAAAGTTAGAGCTGCTAGCCGACTTTTTAACTGAGGAAGTTACTACGGAATTTCAATTCGGCGTGGTTACGGAGGCCATCTTATTAAATCAGCCTCACAGTTCAAAAACGTTTCAAGCAAATAATTCATTTAACGCAATTAGTACAAAGCTGCCTGTAAATAAAAATCATATTAATTCGCATTTTTCAGAAAATAAATTAAAAATTATTAGTTGTTTATATTGTCAACAATGTCACGCTATTGACAATTGTGACAGTTTTTATCGTCTCGGCATCGTGGCCAGGCTGAATTGGGTACGCGAGCAAAAAGTTTGCATGAGATGTTTAAAAAGAGGTTCGCATCGTTATAGGTCATGTAATCCTAAAACCTTATGTCAGGTAGTTGGCTGTAAATTTAGACATCACAAGTTATTACACAATTTTGACCGCGTTAATTCTCATACAAGTTCTGAATCGATTTTGATAAATGTCGAACCCGAGACGTCAGGTCCGACTATTACCAATGAGACAAAGATTGAGACGATTTCTCATGCTGTTACGGAGGGACCTCTCAAAGCTCTTTTGAAGGTCATTGCGGTAACGGTTAGGGGACCTAAGGGTTCCGTAAATACTTACGCGCTCTTGGATGATGGCTCATCTAGCACATTCATTGACAGTGAAATAACAGCTCAGTTAGGTGTTAGAGGCCCTAAATCTCAAATTAGAGTCGATTGTATGGGAGGACTATCTAAATTGACCGAAGTCGAGTACGTAGATTTCTTTATTAAGGGTCTAAATGAAACCGTATATCATGAAATCCATAAGGCTCGTTCTGTACACAAGTTAGGAATCGCTCGGCAGTCGATTAGTCGTGACGATATTAAGCATTTATCTATTCCTAATCTTACTTATGAAAATGCGGAACCAAAATTAATTATTGGTATTGACAACTGGAGTTTATTGATTCCTAAGGAGGTGCAACAGGGGTCGAAATCACAACCAGCCGCATGTCTTACACCCCTAGGTTGGGTAGTGTTTGGGTGTACTTCTAGTAGGACTAGGCCGATAGTATTTATCAACCATAGTATCACGTCAGATGACTTCACTGAGATAGAGAACCTCATTCAGGATAATTATAAGCTCGAATCTATAGGCATTGTGAAACAGCAAAGGCGATCTGCATCGGATGAGCGTGCTATACAAGTTCTCGAGGATACTACTCGCCGCTTACCAAGTGGACAGTTCGAAGTTGGCTTGTTATGGCGTTCTGACGATCTTACCATACCGAATAGTTATCCATTAGCTTTGTCAAGATTTAATAGTTTAGAAAGGAGGTTCAGTAAAGATAGTTCTTATGCTGACTGCTATAGGCAAAACATCCACGCTATGATTAATAAGGGTTATGCGGAGCCCTGTAATTTGGCTTCAGATTCATCTAATGTTTGGTACCTGCCTCATTTTGGAGTGGTTAACGCTAACAAACCGGGGAAGTTGCGCGTGGTTCATGACGCTGCTGCCCGTTGTCAGGGTGTCAGTTTTAACTCTCTCTTACTCACTGGCCCCGATTTGTTGTCAGCACTCTTGGATATTATTTTTCGTTTTCGGGAGGGCAGGATTGGCATGACTGCCGACATAAGAGAAATGTTCCCCCAAATTAAAATTAGACCTCAAGATAGGGATGCACAGCGTTTTTTATAGCGGGATTCCCCTAACTTACCTCTATCTATTTATAGGATGTCGTCAATGATTTTTGGCGCTGCCTGTAGCCCGTTTACTGCACTATATTTAAAAAATAAAAACGCTGATGAGCACAAAAGTGCATTTCCTGAGGCCGCTCATGCTATAGTCCAAGATACTTATATGGATGACTATATAGGTAGTTTGGACCAAATTGACCAAGCTTCTCGCCTTGCTAGAGATATTGTAGAGGTTCAAAAGCGAGCACATTTTGAAGTTCGTGGTTGGGTCTCTAATGATCCAAATGCGCTCGCTCTTGTACCACCAGAGCTAATACTTAATAACGGTAGTGAGAAAGTAGATATTTGTAACTTCCCTCAAAGCGTGCGTACCTTGGGCCTAGTTTGGTATCCATCAACTGATCAATTAGGTTATAACGTAGATGCCCTGAAAGATTCGCTCGCTTTGTCAGAAATTATCACAAAACGTCATGCGCTTTCTAGTTTGATGCGAGTTTTCGATCCTCTTGGAATGCTTGCACCCATCACCATTAGAGCTCGTATCATTTTTCAAGTAGTTTGGCGAAGGAAGGTAGATTGGGACCAGGAGCTCCCTCGCGATTTAAGTTTACAGTGGAAATCTTGGCTCTCTGACATGTCATCAGCCATTAAGCTAAGAATTCCACGTTGGCATTCGAAAGCAGGTTCCTTAATTGAACGTGAGTTGCACGTTTTCTGCGATGCAAGTGAACACGCTTACGTTGCAGTCGCATACTGGCGCCTGAAATATGCTGACGGAAGCGTGGAGCTCTCGTTTATTAGTAGCAAGTCTCGAGTAACACCATTAACTCCTGTTACTATTTCTCGCCTCGAATTACAAGCGGCGATGGTTGCAGCTCGTCTAGCTTCTACTATCTGTAAAGCTCATAAGCACAAACCAATTCGCCGTTGCTTTTGGACGGATTCGAAAAATGTTCTGGATTGGCTCCGCAGTGATGCACGGTCATTCTTGCCCTTTGTTGCACACAGACTAGCGGATATTTTAGAGCTCACAACCTTAAACGAGTGGCGTTGGATTCCCACAGTGTTAAATGTTGCGGACGACGCTACCCGTGCTGACTCAGTAGCCGCGTTAAGTGATAGTCGATGGATTGAGGGCCCCGAGTTTTTAAAATTACCTCATACGGATTGGCCTTCAGAAGCTCAAAATTCCGCTAGTCTCAATACTGACGAGTTGAAACCAAGTGCTAAGATTAACGTTTTATCATATCTCATCAATGTAGATACCATCTCCATCAAATCTTTGTCAGCCGATCCTTCTCGGTTTAGCCAATGGCTACGTTTGTTACGCACTACAGCGCGCGCGCATGAATATATCAGGCGTTTGAAAGATAGAGCTAGTGTGAACGTCTCTATTTCTCACACACCTGTCGCTAGATTAAGAAATATTAATGCCGACCAGCTTTCCCCTTTAACTGCCGAAGACATGCGTCTTGCTCAAGTCCACGTCCTACTTCGATCTCAAACGGACTCATTTTGTGAAGAGTTAGCAGCACTTCGGTTGAAGGAACCTTTGCCTCGACACAGTAAGCTGAAAAAGCTCGATATAGTTCTCGGAAGGAACGGATTAATAACGCTCTCTGGCCGCATTGGAGCGGTTGATGACTTAGCTACTGCCACCAATACGCCAATTGTTTTGGATGGAGGAAGTCGTGCTGTGAAACTTTTGATTGAACAGTATCACCGTCGCCTTGCCCATGGAAACCACGAAACTGTAGTTAATGAGCTGAGACAAAAGTTCTGGATTCTGAAACTAAGAAGCTCTGTCAGATCTGTAGCTAATGGATGTCAGTTCTGCCGCATCAGGAAAGCAGTACCTCGGGATCCGCCTGTTGGAAATCTCCCTGCAGCCCGTCTAGCCCATCATCACCGCCCATTCTCATTCGTCGGCTTGGACTATTTTGGCCCAGTCCAAGTGACTGTCGGTAGGAGGCATGAAAAAAGATATGTCGCCCTCTACACCTGTTTAACAACACGGGCGGTTCACCTGGAAGTAGTCCATGACCTCTCCACGGATGCTGCATTGATGGCCTTGCGCAGATTTACAGCACGTCGTGGAGCACCACAGCAGATCTGGTCCGACAATGGGACTGCTTTCGTCGGTGCTTCAAAGTTCCTGCGAGAGCTGTATGCTCCACCAATGCAAGATTTTTTGGCTAGCCAGCAAATTGAGTGGCGATTCATCCCGCCATCAGCCCCTTTTATGGGTGGTGCGTGGGAACGGCTTGTACGTTCAATAAAGACGGCATTAAAGGTTACCCTTACAGAGAAAGCTCCCAGAGAATCCGTACTGTTAACGCTGTTAGCAGAAGCTGAAGCAGTCGTAAATTCGCGACCTTTGACTCATGTCTCAGTACACCCGGAAGATGAAGAGGCTCTGACACCATTCCACTTTTTGATTGGATCGTCGTCTGTTAGCAACAGCTATGGAACGGTACAGCCTCATGATTTGTACGCACGTGCGTCGTGGCGCAAGACATTGTGGCTTGCCGACGTGTTTTGGCAGCGTTGGCTCAAAGAGTATCTCCCGACTCTTATCCCTCTTATCCCTCGCGAAATTCCAATGCCAACGAAGAACCCCCTCTAAAAATTGGCGATCTTGTTCTCATCGTCGATGGTAATTTGCCTCGAGGCACATGGCCACGGGGTCGTGTGTCGAAATTGTTTCCTGGCGCTGATGGAATTTTGCGCGTAGTCGAGGTCTCCACTGCAGGAGGAGTTCTTCGTCGGCCCTGCAAAAAGCTGGTGCGGCTGCCCGTCTGATGGCTTAAAATGTCTCTTCCTTCATTTCGAAAAAGAGGGAGAGATGTTAAGAACTGGCCATCAGGCAGGTTTACAAATAGTTTTTAATGTTTTTTACTTTTTCTTTATTTTGACAGAAGGTTGTCATTGTTTTTCTGTTTCTCTTCTTCTTGTCAACTTGTATTTTACTTCGCTATATTTTATATTGGTTTTCTTTTACTTTAATATATTTTTACTCTGAGCTGTCCACCCTATTATTTACTCCGTTACACTCTTTTTTATACTTTATTGTTACTGGTACGTAACTTGGCTTCAATAGATTTAATTGCTTGCAAGTAAATAAGGATTTTTTTTATATTACGGACTCTGGAGAAAGGCGCTTAAGTAAAGAATTTACATAACAACAGTGAAAGTAGTTTTGCGCTACCTGCAATTCCATCCATAACTGTTCTAATGGCCAAGGCTAATATGGGCCTAATCTAGCAGGAAAATGGCCAGGCTCGCCTATTTTGGGACTCATTTATTATATTGAGCAGGTTTATAGCTGACAATAATCCAGCATTGTTATTGTTGGGCAAGCTATAACGTGGAACATGGAGTAGTGTTACGATTTTTTGTTTTTAAGAATAGCGAAGTGTAAAGATTAATATGTAAATATTCGCTGTAAAAACAAAACAACTGAAACTATCTTATTTGTTATTTAATTGACTTAAAGTCAGTGCTTTTAAAGAAAGATGTCATATCTATGAACACAACTTTACTTTGGAAGTCCCTTCCAAATGTTAAGTCGAGAGGAATATCTTATTAATAAATGTCTTAATTAATTAATTAATATGCGTTAGATTGGCATATGTTTTGAAGGAATAGTTTCATACTTTTTATCAGATCTTTCAATTAAATAGATATATTAGATAAAGTTTTGAGTTATTTTGAACCACATAATTAAACCTTAAATTTTAAGAAATCATATTATTCCAAACTTTGTAATGCATTGAGTTTTAATAAAAAAAACATATTAAAACTTATGTGCTTTAAAAAAAATCTAAATGAATATTACATGTAAACATGGGCATTATCGAACGCCACAACCTAACATAGTTCTAGCTACTGAACGTTTGATTGTTAATTTATCTCAAAGGGTTTTTGAGTAAATAACATTTTTTTAAAACATAGAAATATATGGTGTGAAATTTGCTTTATTGATTTGTTTCTAACACAGCAGATAGACACAGTGATCCGATATAGTTATACGAAATATAAATTTTGATCTTGTGAGATTTATCCTTTTATTTACACGAGGAAAATTTTCTCAAGTGTAGTGCAGCTGGCTTCTTATAGAGTGAGTAGTTCAGACATTGTACCTTTCGCCGCACTATATGATAGCTTTCTACCAAAAGTGCAGAGATACACTTCTGGTTTCAGTTTTCATGATGTATTTGTACCGACGTCTAATCTAAATTGTTCCTACCGCGCTACTTGTCCGTACTATCAAAACATACATAAAGATCAATCCTTATCTGAAATTTTCGGATCGTGGATTCGATTTGGAAACGTCCCATCGTACTTTACCACGCAGCAATAAATGTGATAGGTATAACGCCTTTATTATATTATTTTCAGCGCATTTTTATGACTAAATCACCGTCAGTTAGGTAATAGCGGAATAATAATTCTTTCCACTCATTATGTATACCACCACCACATACCACAATTATGTATAATTTAGAATGGCCAGCTCGTATTGATCGGTTCGTCATCTTCCAAATAAAAGCATATGTTTTTATGATTATTATGATGCAGATTTTTTATAATATTCATATATTAAGCAGAAAGAGTACCATTACAACTTCGAGTATTAGTCTTAACCGAGACTAACCTCAATCGATATTACTTCAGAACAAGTTTCCATATTATTTTCCAGCTTAAAGAATTCATGTTAGTAACGTTTTAAAACGCAAAACTAGCAACTAAGGGCCACTGATACCCTACCTTATATAGGTATGGCGTAAAAACATTAAGGTAGGTTCTCATGTATCGTAAAAATGCGTTCTAATTTGACAAGAGTAATCTTTGTTCAGCTAATCAATGGGAAATAGAGGGCCGTAAGCAACCCATATACACCACTGTCAAACATAGTATTACCTATACTACAGAAACTCATTATTCAATTATACAAATATCCTTACGCGGACTGATAATCTAATATTAATAAGTATGATGTATTTTTTAAGTTTGCAAAGTTTAAAATTTCCGGGATCAACCAATATAATGTATGCATTCAATTTTCCAGAAATATGTTTATACCATTTTTTCTAGATTTTAGTAAACTATCTACCAATGATTTTACTCCAGAAGTGTTATATTTTAACATTTTAAAAATGTGTGTCTAAATTCAACAATCAATCGTCGATCAATGTCAAGTGTAAGTGGAACCACCATAAGACCTACTATTAAAAATTCTCACAATCTGCGAAAATGCAAAGCATTTAGTCGGCAGCCAACAAAAATAATGATCAAGAATACGTATATATATTCACTTAAGATACATTAAGGTTGTTGGAAATTCATTAAAGTCATTTATTGTTAAATCTAATGTAGTTACGATCAATTACACAACCTATAAGTAATACCGTGAAATAAAATTTTATCAAGATTTTAATATCGGCAGTAGATGATAGCTTATCCTTCAAAAATCCATGGTGATCACACATAAGTCATAACAATCACAAAGCAAATAGTTACTCTGTAATTATACCCACACTTGCTAATTGGAGCTTACTTAACGGCGAACGAATAATGTTTACATAACAACGGAACGGTCGGAATAGCAGGATGAGAAACAAGAACACTGTTTGTAATTAACATAGTAATTATAGGCGTCTAATTGCCTCGGCGTTCATGCCTTGAGTATCAAACGAACGTGACAGGACCGACGCCTCTACTTGACAGAATAATATGACATTTAATTAAGGGCATACTTCCGTACGGCGCCAGCGACAGCAATCGTCGAGTGTGGACTATCGACACAGTCGTACGAATTCCAGCTCAATTATCGCTGCAAATATATCTTAAAATATTTTATACTTACGTAGCAAATATTAGGGGAAGCTCGTTGACGTAGGAACTTTCGCCATGGTTACTCGTTGGATGGGTTAATTAAAATTAGTTATAGCAAGCCCCTCTGTGTTTTGTAAGGCACGTTCGTCACTTGGTTCCGCTTATCACGGCAACGGCTTTCATCCACCGAGCCGCATTTGGCCAGCGTTGTGGTGTTACGGCTAAACTCCTCGTATGTTTCCTAAATTTCACAAGGCTTTTATGTCCCAATAGTGGATGTGTAAATATTGATGATAAGGACACTATCTCCACAGAATTCAACATTAACGTGCGCGGGCAAAACGCGTGGAAATCACAAGTTTCAACACAGTTTTTTATATTTTTGATCCGCACAAAATTTCTAACAAAACTCTCCTTTTCTAGGCATTATGACACCATAGCCATTAAATGTTTAAAGAGCAGCAATGTCTAGACAGTTATTAACAGGGTATCAGTTTTTAAAAAATGGTAAATCAAAATTTTATTCTATGAGGTTAATTAGATCTTTTTTTAATTCTTAACCTTATATCTCACCTGATAAAGGTGAAGATGTGACTACACTCAGATTCCTCAACCACAGAAGAACTGTCTATCTTAATCTACTAATCATGCTGTAACATTATTCTTATGGCTGCAGGCTGAGGTAAGATGGCAGTAGAACTAGCCAGATGGACTTAGAAGAAGCCCTACCACTAACCGAACAGAAGATCTCCCTATCCCCACAAGTGTCACGTAATAAGGGATACATATTTTACGCCCACTTTAATCAGATTAGGCTGGATGTTTTACTTTCAGCTCTATTAATGTAAAACTATAATTGTAGGTATATACATATATACCTATCACACAGTTATTATAAAGATATTAACAAAAAAGGAATCCCATTTTTGTTCTAAATGTTGACTCACTCCACTGTATTAAGTATTTAAAAAAAACGGCAAGAGATTATTGTTATAATTCTTAAAATTTATGGAGTACGGATAAAGAACATAAGAGAATAACAAGATAGGTTGCACCGCGTAATAATCTCCCAGTACTTACACATATAAGAAATGTGCCGTCATATACAAAACAAGGGACATATTACTTTCTCCGTTGAACGGTCTTATTTACATATAACATTTTTCTACTCAAGGAATGTTGCTCGGAGCTGTTTCAAATTACGTGTTCTCTCATTATTTTTACATACCCACAGAAAAATAAGTAACTTTTTTGTTATGGCAAAATAATATTACAATTCAGAAACAGCTTCAGCCTGCCATTGGAAATGTCCCTCACAGGTGCTTTGAACATTTTTATGTTTGTCGTAGTTAATTTTGGAAATATTTATTTCAACATTCACAATCACAACTTAATGATGTATTCCGTAATATTGGCATCTTCGGTATTGTTGTCAGAAAGACCTTCAATTTATCGATCATATGAGTTTATCGAATTTCGGGAAAAAATACACTGAGTTTTAGAACATAATGAAAGTTTAGACATCTGCTTTCTGCTGTCAAATGGTGCAAAATCGACAGCAGTGCCTGATATTATAAAATTTGATTTTATTAGTTTTTAACCTGCGAGCCATACAATCTAGATACATTTAAATTTTGACTGTCTCCATTTTCCGGCGAATATATCGCCACTCAACGATTTAATAGCCTTACAACCACACGCGCTAAATCATGTATATTTGCATTTTAAATTGAATAAACTTGATGTTTTTAATTCCAATAACTTTATTCAAATCGACTATATAAGTCGAATAGTATGTTTTTATAAATCTTATTATTTATAGTTTATAAATTATGGTTTTTATTATTTTTTAAGTCTCGCATTGTAAGTATTTTTAAATTTCACATTTAGACGAAACTTAAAACTTACATAATAGAATCGATGACTGGAGCAACGATCTAAATAGACTTGATCTACAATTTTGCAGAATCACAAGGAAATATGGTAATATATTTAAAAATGTTAATATTGAATTTCGGGATATAAGCATTGTGGGGCAACATCCTTAAATCATAATTCGGATAAAAATATTAAATATTTATCCTCAAGTTATGGCAATAAAAAAAGAAACGTTATTTTTCTTTTATTTTGTACATTAATATGTTAAGTATGTAAAAGGTTTATTTTAGCAGGAAGACTGCTTGACACCTGAACATTACTCAACTCTTGAATGTCTGCTTTCCATGTTAACTGCGTAGACAAAATTAGTTTTAAGTAAAAGTCATGATGAGCAAAGTTTCACTGACATTGTTTTCCGTACGCACAGTTACCTACAACAGCAGTTAGCTATTCAGCTCGTCCCCTACGAAGATGAATGGCTTTTCATATTAAATTGAATTCATCGGTTCATTGATTTTCAATTTGTACACGGCGTGCGAAGTTGGGAGGTGAGTTAAGGCTTCGAAAAATGGATCCATACTCTTGAAGATATCAGCTATATTATTTGTACTTGAAGTACCTTTTGATTCTTTTTGTTTTAAACTATGCACTGGTTTACTCCGCTAAGAGTGACTTGACTTGATGCACAATATTCACAGAAAAAGAGTTAGTTTTCCAATAATAAAAAACATTGACAATATCAACTCTGTTATTCGTACATCCGTAAACTTTTTACGAGAATTGAAATTCATGGCATGTCTAAAATCTTTATATCACATTCGTAGCTCCCTAATAGAATAATCATAATAACGAATAAAACTGCTCTGATAAATTGTAATTAAAAAAGGCTTACTATTATTTTTACTAACAATTGTAATATAGTTTATTGCTAACCAGAATGTGTTAATGCAAATTTAAACGACGGATAAACGGTTAAATTGGTATAGTTTTCAATTTTGTAGAAATTATTAATGTAATGTGATTGTTGCCAACTCATTTTCAATAATACACTGATTGGTTATTAGTATCACAGGTGATGCCAGCGAGTTTTGATAGTTTGAAAACGATTTGAGCTATTTTTGAATATAAAACGTATTCGAATTATTTCTGGTGTGAATAAAAAAGACACTTAACTTGATTACAGTTTATTATTGTTACCAGTTTTTACATAAGTCGTATCTAAAAGATATTCCGCTTATTAATCGGTACGAACATTGAAAAGTAACGACTAGAAAGAGTGTGCATCATTTAAGGCCTAATTTTACCAGCACCCAAGATCAAATGTTACTGTGTACCTTCACGTAACACGCTTCGTCCACAATCTGTGCAAGTTTGACAACTCGGTTGATAATGTTGATATGGATACTTTTAATTTAGAAATACGCCAATAAAATACTTTCAAACATAGTATAATCAAATTTCCTTTCCTAAAAAAAAACTTCCTGATCATTTAATATAAATTCATAATGTAGGCAACATTATGAATTTATATTAAATTATTACAAAGTTTTATTTTTCAATGAAATAATATCATAACTTTACTAAACTAAATGATTAAATTAAAGTTAAGCCGAGGCGAAGAAGGAGTTATTTCATTTAAAATTGCAAAAATATGTGTATTACATAGTGTATATTATTTAATAAAACTAAACAATAAAACAAACAAACCCTGTTTATTGCTTGGTTTTAAAATTTTGAACAATTTCAAATATGTAAAACAACAGCTGTTTGTGTGACTTCATAAGCAAAAAGAAATGTATTTTATATCAAAATTAAGATAAACTTACGAGACTTTTAAATTTTTGCAATTTAATTTAATTTAAAAAAAATCATTTATAACTGAACTTCATTTCAGTAAAGTTAACTCGAAATGCATTGTTTTCATCATATTTTCATCCGTGTTCAATAAACTGTAACCGTCGAACCATACGTCATAAAGTTAAAATGCTTTCAATGTAATTTGGAAAGAAAATACTTCGTAAACCCAACCAAAGATAGAATTATATTTCTATATTTGAAGTTAAAATTGCTTTAAATATTAAAGGATAAAAACGGGGACATTTAAATTATACTATTTATTTAGGCTAATAAAAGCTATTTATTATCAAATACATGTTATTGGTTGAAATGTGTGGGCCTTTATTTCAATTATAATACCACTTCAAGGATTCTGTCATTGACTGTCTTTTGTCATTGAAATCAAATATGAGGTACCAACCTCTTTTGCAATGTGCCAAAAAAATATTAGCCCTATAATTTTATATTTTATCAAACAAAACTGTGAAAAACTCATTAAATTGACTTCTAAATAACATTACTAAATTTCTTGTGCCTTACTAGATATGTATATGTGGTCCTTTGTGTAATAAACTCAGTGTAGTATTTACAAATGCATTTACTGTAAGTCATCAAACCGGGCTACACGAAAAGTCTATTTGGTGCAGAAAGCGAGCATTGTCAAAGCGCGCACGTAGGGAGTCAGGGGCCCGCTCGCCCGCACCCAGATGTATTGGAAACCTAACAGGATGTCTCGCAAATAGAATGCGCACCGCATACCGAATAGCGTTGCGGAATCTACGAAATCAACCCGTGTAATTTTACGTTTAGTGTTTTATTATTGCTAATATAACTTATACAAGTAATATAATAATGATAACGAACTTTTAAACAATATTATTGCATAGCTACAGAACAAAAATTAAAATGACTAGAATAATGACTTACATATGTTTAAACTTCCACTTTGTTCAATAATTTTCCATTGCAATAGAGACTCTGACATCGGATATATTTTTTCGAACACCAGGAATATATTTTTATATGAAAAGCAATAAAAACACAATCCACCTTATCGTAGGTTGCAATCATAGTCAGTCACCACAGTTGACTCATTTACTAAGTTCTTTGAAATCGTCATAACTAGGAATATTTATCAGAAAAATAAATGAATGGTTTCTTTTACAGTTTATTACAATAACTTATTACTTACTTATTATTATTAAATAGTAGATTAAAAAACATATTTTTAATTTTTTAAATAAACAATATGTGTACATTCACATGTTAAAAGTAAATATAGTACCAAATTGCAGTACTAAATGACTCTAAGCTCTTTTACTTAAAATATGAGTGCCACCATATAAATTGTGTTTGCAAGAGAGTGTCATATTTTTACCACTTCTATAGGGACGTTGGTCATGAATTCTTAGCAATTACTACAAACATACATAGCATGGAGGTATCACCGCGATTCTATGAACAATGAATATAGGAAATTAAATTGACATTAAAAAGTCATGAAACAAACAACTGTTAAGGCATATTCGTTTTTTATTGTATGTTGTGGTTCTCAGACTAAAATAGAATAGAATATAATATATCTTTATTGTACATAAACCAATTTAAGAAGAGAAACACTCAAAAATAACTAGGCTAGGTGGTTGTAAAAGGTTAAGTTATGGAAAAATGTGATAACAAACATCCTTATAAACTTGCAAACATTGCCACCTTACGGCTCATAAATGATATATGATATATATATATATACATATATATATATACATATATATATATATATATATATATACATATATATATATATATTATATTATAGTCCCGCTGCTCTATACTTTATTTCATGAATGTATTACCCCTTAGGTGATCATATGACTAAAAAAATCAATATTGGTACTAATGGATCATAAATATCAAGACAGCTGTCCCCAAATCGACATCGAGCTACTTTTAAGAGGCTTCTCTTATTTTAACCACCAATAGGAAGAAATATTAATTTAAATAAAAATTAAGTTTAGTAAATTTTATTTCGTCACGATTCAAGTGTCTCTTAATTTTTTGAATGCTTCATTTTACCGCGAATTTCCCAGTAGTGCGATAAAAATTAATATTATTCATGAGCTAAAATGTTGAAGTTAATTTTCGTTGATTTAAATTTTAAATCTGTGCTTATAAAGCGTTCTATTAAACGTTGTCAATAAAATCTAGAGTAAGTTAATGTTACATTTTAAAGTGCTAAACTTTACTAGTTCTCTGACGTTAATAATCTCTTTTATATTTTTTATCTACCGTAATCTCATATCTCCTGTAGTTAACTGAGTTTAAGGAATGATTGACATGTAAACACCAATTTTAAATTGCTCGTTGACTATCCACAAAACTAAGCTAACCTAACAACTCTTAACAGCTTAACAACGCGATGAATGTAAGTATCAAGTAAGTTAAGTGATCATTCGAGCATTTTGGTGATCTCCTTAAATAAATCGTGCTATCATTACGAAGCTATGAAAAACTACGAAACAGTTATATGATCTAGAAGTCGATTTTGAGTATTACTTTATGAAATCGTTAACCTTTAAAACACAGCTCTTTCGGTATACCCAGAGCCATAAACCTAGGACATAACACATCCAATTTCACAACCGTATCACGCGATCTTGTCGCGAAAAAAGGTCATAAGAATAAAACTGAAGAACCACACACCACGGATAGTCCCAAAACGGTCATTTCGACCCGGCACCCGAAAATTGTCACCTCCGCCGTCTTCATTTGCAACAAATATAAGACCGGGGCCTAAGCAATAAATTGCTGAATTTACTTTCCCTTCTTTTCCTCAGACGTGCTATATTTCAGGCTCTTTGTTACGTTACAAAAAGGGACATTTAGCATCAATTCTCTTTCTTTCGAATCGACTCGGCGAACGTTGCAGTTACTGTCTTTTATTTATGTCTTAAGTTACATTGTACAGATGGTGTATATTACAAAAGAAAAATATAAACTTAATGTCACAGTCATTTTAAAAATCTAAACGTTCGTTTATTTTATAGCGTAAGCAATATGCAAACATATAACTTTCATAAGTTACCACTTTCATAAAAATTAAATGCAGAAAGTCCTATAAATAGAATTGATACATTGAAAAAATTTAACCACTTAATTTGACCATTAAATTGCCTTTTTTATTTTTATAAATAAATAAATAATAAATTTTGTAGTAGAAAGTAAAGGGGATAATCATTTTAATTTAAAGCTTAAACCATTAAATTCACTTAGTGATAGACAAGTTTTAATATGGAATGAATCGTTTCTGGATGGCTGGTATTACGTTACATTAGACCGATTCAAAAAAGTCTAATTCCATACCCTTAAATTGAAATTCAAGTCAGGTGAAGACAATGAGTGGTTTTTTAAACATAAGTAAAACATTTCATGTTAAAAGTTAATTAAAGAAAATGTATTATAAATAACTACATATGTTCAATTCTGATGATATTAATAAATTACTTTTTTATATTATTAATGACATTGCATATCATTTGACATTTAGAAACGTTTTATTCAATTATCGACCTTAATGTACGTGTCAAAAAGAAGGTAGTAAAGATAGGTAATATAATAGAATGGGATATATCAAATTCAAATTTAGATGCACAGTCGGGAATAAAAAATTACACTCCAAATTACTGTTCACAACTCATTACACAAAACTATAAAACACTTTAAACATCATAAAAATAAGCTATTATGTTTAACGGCACTGAACGCTCGTCGGAGCTTTTAGAAACAACGACATCAGCCAAGCTAACGTCGTCATCAATATTCTTTGGATAATTCAAATTATAAAACACTTGTCAATTAAAAATAATTATTTATTGAGCACACGGTAATTAATACAAACACTTTACAGATCTAGGTTCTGCTCTGCATAAAATCCAAAAATGTCTCATAATCACTGTTAAAAAGATGTCCTCCAAATATATGGCTTGGGAATTTAATAACTTATGACATTTTAATGTTAATAATCAAAATTATTAATAATCAAATATTGTTAACCAAAATTCTCATTTAATTAAATAAAGTTTTAAAGTGTATTTGCATTTAAATTTTCATTACAATCCTAAATTAAGTTGACGTAGTAGTAGTGGCTGACGGGTCTTTGCCAAGAGGGTCGTGGCCCAAAGTTCGAGTGGCGGCTGTATATTCCAGAAAGGATGGTGTGATACGGGTGGCCGATGGCCACCCGTATCACACCATTGGTATTCTGAGACAACCATTGAAGAAGCTGATTCGGCTACCTGTTTAAAAGGGGACCATGTGCCGGATGCACATCTTTTTTTGATGTCGTTTATTATGATTATTGTTTTATATTTTACTTTTTAATCAAAAATTCATATTCACGAAGCTAGTAGCCATTTGCAGTCTACCTCGTACCTAACAGTGAGCAAATATTTAGATATTGATGATAACATTCTTAAAGAAAATACTACTACTATAATGATTTGGAATATATTCATTGTGAAATACCTTTTGTTTTAACCTTTGTCAATTTTAAAAGTCAATACTAAGAACATATTTTTTTTATTAACTATTAATTAAATTCACCTAGAACAGAAAATTTTTGAGATGAATCAATGTTATTTTATCCTCAAGAAAATATTTATCAAACAATGGTAATTAATATCACCTTAAAATTATTATTATCTCAAATTGTTGTGGGTTTAGGCCGACAAGTTCAATAGTCTAACAATATCTAGTAAATAATCAAGCCTACAAGGAGAGTTCACCCGCCTAATTTAAAGCCAAAAAAGAGCGTTCAAGATCAAATGTCACTCTGTATAAACAGCTCTTATAATTGTTTTTCCAAATGACAAATCTGCTAAATATTTGGAATCTTTGTTAATATTACTCTATACTTCTTGGCGTTATTATTCTATTCCTATATTTCATTCCGAATCATTAATGTGATTAGGTACTAAGTGTAAGTCTTTTATTAAAAATACATAGACAAATCCATAGAGACCACATTGACTCTAAAAATTAAGATGAAAGCTACATTAATGTGGGTTCCCACTCGATATGCCCCAAGTGATATTATTATGAATTCTGTTATAATAATAAAACTCAATCAGACTCCAAGGACCAACCAAACTAGATTTTCTAGAAACAAACAATACTGGTGTAAAAGTTATTTTTGTTAAGAAAAAAGTACAAATTGAAATGTGTTTTACGAAACAACAAATTTAAGGCATTGACGACTTCTTAGACAGTAAACCGCAAGTACTGTTAATATTACAATATTACTTGCTTAGTAATATTATATAATTAAATGAAATTAAAAAACTAATAATAATGAATTAATACTGATAGCACTGATATTGTAACAGTTAATGGCTCTCAATCATAATAAAACTGTTAAATAAGAATGTACTCAGCAGATTACGCATTAATACCTGCTTGTAAAATTTCTGAAATTTCTTAAAACCAGATTTCATTCCTTGAAACTGATCATGCCACCAGTCACTTACTAGTATTACTTACCAGGAAATATTTCGAGATATCATTAAATACTTAGATTGGTTTCCAAAACACAGAAAGGATAAAGAATAAAATAAAATACGTCGTATGTCGAAAACTCAAGTAAAATCATATAACCTACCCATGGTTACATGATTTCATAATCTATAATAATCATTGCAATTTTGTTTCTGTATTTGTTTGTTTTAACGATAAGTAATCTACTGGTTTTAGATTATACTTCAACTTTAAAAATCAATATTTTGTTTAATAATAAAACGCAAATTCTAAATAGTTATATAAGAGATTGCAAGCTTTTCTGTGTACTTAATAAAATTAAAATAAATTTAGAATAAAACGGTAGCACAACAATTGTAATATCTTAAACATCATTCTGAAAATGTCTACCAGAACGATTATTTATTTTTTTAATAAAGTAATCCAAATGTTTTGGCACGCCTGGTGCTGCAAGCCTCAATCGGCTCCAGTAAACGCTTTTCATCGGGCGGGCCGTATGCTTGATTACAACTTCAGTGCTATAAAAAAGCAACGGAAATAAAACAGGAAATACAAGTTATGTCTTCAATGAAATGTGGCTCGCATTCCCTGTTAAATATATACAGAAAAAGATAAGGAGAATCCGTGTTCAATTAAAATTTATGTTTGTTCTTTAAAGTTCCAAAGCTTGTTTTGGAGAACGCGAATACGTAGTAATATATGACCAGCAATTATACGAATTAAAACTTTTGCCATTATACTGAACGAAGTATCATGCTACTCTAAAGAGCTCTAGAAAATAACACAATTTGTCTTCCCACATTACAATTATAGTACTGTCCACCAAAAATCGGATAGGACTTTAACGTTAAATGTCATATGAAAAAAATATCATGCAATCCAGATTAATTTTACTTTTAGATCGATTTAAGAATTCACTATCTAAATGAATAATTGGTATATTTTGCATAAAAATTGTACAGAAAAGTATACTATACTTTAACTATACTTTCGCAAGCGAACGTTCTAATCTATACTTCATCTAATATTATAAAGCTAAAGAGTTTGTTTGTTTTGTTGAACACGCTTATCTCAAGAATTTCTAATAAAAATATTCCATTTATCGAGTAAGGCTTGTGCATCAATGAATAAATGTTCCGAAAACCGAAAAAAATAATTTCAGAGCTTTCGTTGCTTTTGCTGCGTTAAAGATCAAAATCATGTATGTCGTCCTATAAAAGTTATAAAACAATTTAATGTTTTTTTTTTGTTTTGGTCAAATTTTTTATACAATTTTCAATTATGTAATGAACATGATATTATTCCTTAACCAAATGAATACTCAATTAAAATCATGTAACCATGGGTAGGTTACTCAGTTTTACTTGAGTATTCGACATACGACACGATTTTTATTGTAATATCCACTCGAATAAAGACGCGGTGAAGAAAATTCATAGGATCAAAAGTAATAATATCACATAATTCATTCACAACGTAGATTATGCCAACTATTTATGTAAATGCAGTTATTAAAAATATAGAATTAATTTTTATGCAATGGCTATCAATATGATCGGCATACAGATTTGATGGCATTACAAAATGGTGACGATCGCTATGTGACACGTACACTGTTGCTGTCGGAATATTCCTTTACAATTAACAGTTACAATTAATTATTCATATTTTTAATCATTTCCCCTATTTCAGACTTCTTATTTCATAAAAAGGATCAAAAAATTAAAATAAACTTCACAAGTCAATCTATTTTTCGGTAAATTTTGTCTGGTAAGTCATAGAATATTAAATATAGCTAAGACAAGTGATGACATAAAGACCGCTGGGTTAATAAATAACTTATGTGCTGCAAAATTCCAAACCTATTGGTCCCTCAAAATATCTAGTAAATCTATTTGCTTAAATATAAGTATTATGTTTATTTGAATATTTTAACAACTCATTAACAGTTGCAGATACGTAATGCTTAGAAAGTACTGAGTAGTAAACTGCTACGCTTATGTATTAAGATGAAACAACCCCACATATTTTGAAATACAATTACATACATTCATATGTAGAAAATTAAAATACTATGTTAAATATTTTATATATGTATAAAATTAATGTGTAGAGAGGGACAAGACGTGGCTTGCATTGGGATATGAACCCACGACACTATCCGCTAACCTGCTAACCAGTATAATAGTATCTATCATAATGAGATAAAAACTTGCAGATAAATTGATTAGTTATTTGATAATGTCCCTCGAATCACTGTATTGCAGCTCATATAAAATGGTCAACATTGACAAATAATGATAGTTAAGATTTTTTCAAGAACATCATTTTTATCAACTTTCAAGGCATAAATTACAGAAACCTTCGTATATCTGAATTATTTGAAAGCTACTTTACTTAAATGTAGATCTGTTAATATCTCCGTTCAATGTCATTTCTGAGATTAATATTCTAAAATCATTAAGAATACACGGTACATTACATTTAATCTGAGGAATATCCAAAACCTCGACGAAATACGTCAACGACCTACATCAAAACATGTCCCATTTCAATAAGGGAATGTTTATGTTTATTGAAATAAGCCTATTCGGTGCTTGTGTTTAAATAATGGGTGGACCTGCGAAAGGACTTTTATCAAACCAAGGGTCGGTACTAAATCGAAGTGTCACCCACACAGTTCTTGTACTTGACAATAAAGAGAAATATACAGTCTCTTTGTTTCGCCCTGTAGAGGTCTGTGGCTCCTGACAAAAATGTAAGCCTGAATTTCCTAACAAGAAACCTTTTTCAACAAGTTATCTATTTGGGAAAAGTATAGAAAAGCTATATCTGTACCTGTTTACAAACAAGATACAGAAAAATATTCTGAACAAAACTACAAACGGAGTTCAAAACACAAATAATCCAATTTAAGAAGTTATCGTATTAAAATTTATATTTTGGAAACGTTATTGTGGTATTTTCCCACATAACTAAAATACATTAGATTTGCTGGCAGATTTAATAAAATAAACGAAATAAAGAAAAGTTGGCAAATAAGCCCCAATAGGGATTATTCTGAAAAAATTCCAAGCAAAGGTTATCCCTCTTTTTACACAGTGATTCTTAACTGTTCAATATTAAACACAGCTAGACTATAGAAAATGAATATATCCAATTGATACTAGATGTAAATATTTAATAACCTGAATTCTTTGACTTTGTAAAGATATTTTCGAAATAATTAATAATTTATTGAAATATTGTAAAGTATCATGATCCATAAAGTGATTTTATTCATAATTCCTTGTTTAGTTAACTAAATAATTCATGTCTTTAAAAGTATATTATTATAATTTTTCGTTAAATCCAATGTTTTCTTTTATTTGTTTCTTTTTAATTGAAATATATTATTTACAAGTCAATGCATAGATATATTGATCTTTCTAGCAGTACTTTCACTATTGGCTCTTGGTACTTTTTCATTTGTATGTAGATTCACGCTGAATCCAGAGTAATGATTAAACGTATGCCGTTTGATGTCGCTGAAGTGAAATCAATACGAAATCCATCGTGTATATAATTATGCTTTGATCTTAAATGCAGATAAGTCATAAACTACGATTTATTATATAGATTCTTCATGAAGGTATTTAACAAGAACAGTTTAATACTTATCATAAATTACAGATGCTAAGACAACGTATTTTTAGTTTATCTCGTAAAGCGATTTCGACGGAATCGTCGAGATTTAAGTGAAAAAACATTGTTTCTCCTACCAACGGAAACCTAAAACTTTAATAGTCGTATAATACAAGTTGGATCGAGTTGGCGCAACGCCAATTGTTAAACTACCTATAATTATGTATGTTAATACGTGCGAGGTGGTTCAGATAGCGTCTAACGACTTCCTTTGATAAAAATAAAGTTGCGTTGAAATTTGAGTTCCGTAGTTGCAAGTTTATTGCTGGATGGCGTGCTGGGTCTTGCAATCAAAGGCTTACTATCGCCCTTTATATAGACATTGATTTAATTTACATGCGAGCGTGATGAGCTTTATTGTTTCAATCAAGATGTTACTCCGGCGAAGTAAATTATAAAGCCATTTGCAATACTATAAGTGAATACTTTTCAGGAAGTCCTTCATATTGTATAAATACCATCGACTTTATTGTATCAAGACTTAATTACTGCAAGAGAAAAGCATGTGGTTTTTCTTCCTTTAAGAAAGAATTACAAAGTACTAAAAAGTATACTTCAAACATGTAGGTAATTTGTAGATACGTTTGTTATGTAATAGATAAAAGTTTATGTTTCATTTATATTTTTACCTGATAGTCTCAAATGACGACATATCAAAACGCGCTGGCGTCGTTGGCGTATGTGTATGACAGCCTATATTCGCAATTACACAGATATGACCGTAATTTTGTGTAATGTCAAAATACGATACACAATTTCCCAAGCGATCCATAGCTCTACGTCCGTTATTAAAACAAAATTGGTTCCAACACGCCCAAGTACAGGCGTGTGTGAGTGACCCATACTTACTAATACCTCCCTCTTTCAAATGTGAAAAATACGAAAAAAAAAATTGACACGTAAATTAGAAAAAGAGACGTGATACTAACCAATTTTCAGTAGTCCTAACCCTCAACCGTCTGGACTTTCTGCCGAAGCGTGTTCTCGCGTCACTCGAGTCGTAGAGGGTCTAGGAAGATTGAAATTGTTTTTTTTAAAATAATAATAATATAAATAGAATATCATCATATCAGCTGAAAGACGACCACTGCTAGGCATAATCACTGCAGGCGAATTAACATAGACGCGTTTTTGTACATTGACTACAACTCTTGGATGTACCAATAGTTTATCTGGCACCTCTGGAGTGACTGAAACACGGCCCAGGCCTTCGAAGAAGCCTGGGCCGTGTTTCAGTCAGGAAGCGAAGACTTCCTCATAGTCCACAAACGCCAAGAATAGGGGTACTATAAATAGTATATTTATTACCACCAATAAAATCGATAGTATTTTTATGTATAAGAAGATAATTATTTTATAATATTTTTAACTCATTTAATAAAATTATTTAGGAAAATTTTTGTCAAAATAGCTGAATATTAAGTTATTGTAAAACTCAGCTATGGGATTTTTCTCCTAATATTTGACTAAGCGCAAGTAACTACCTAACTCGATTGACGCCCTTCACAAATGTTGCCAAAGTTTTATAATTGGGTGAAATTTTATGCAAGGAATGAAGAATATAATACGAATGTTAATACATTTTATAAGATGACATTTTATTTATTTAGTCATGTAAAATTTATGGTAATATGGTTTAATGACTACATTTTTTATTTTTTTATTGTGCTTAAAAAAAACAATTTCAAAGATTAATAAAAATGTAAAATTTCATAACTGTAATTCGTTCGTACTCATAATTTTTTTTTGTTTGTATGTTTAAACGGTATTAAAATATTGTAATCGATTATGTCAATTGAAAGAAAATACAGATGATATGGAGTTGATATTATCCCTTTTTACTTTATTCTATCCGTTATGCGTGTTTGAAATGTATACATAACCTGATTTCTTTATTGTCAAATTCAAATTTCTTTCCAACTCAGGAGTCTGCGTGCTGGTCTACGGAGTCACTCTTTCACTGTCGCCACATCTACATGGCACAAAGTGCGCCATGTAGACGCGGCAGCGTGGCCATATTTCGTGACTCTTTTGTCTATAGCACAACTAGAGCGTGGAATTCCTTACCGGCACACGTATTCCCTCCTTCATACAACATAGATTCGTTTAACATTTTAAAGGAAGGCGTGAAAAAGCACTTTTTCAGCCGACAAAGTGAGAGTGACTAGGGCAGTATGTCGCATGCTGCACTAGCTATATTTACATATGGACTCCTCTACTGCTTATCATCATTTGTTGTCGAGTCATTTGTTGAGCTTTTTATAAAAAAAAATAAAAAGTCTATGATCAACACAAATAAAGGCTATCAAATATAAGATGTACAACTTAATTGTTTCCAGTTAATTAATACTATATCTAGAGTTTATGAGGTAATAAATAGACTGATCAAAGTTTCTTTCTGAAACTCATACCGCATTTAAGTATCATTTTCCATGTAAAAAATATCGTCAATATATTTATTCAACACGGCTTCTAGGAATGTTACGTTTATAATATAATAAAGACTCAGAACTTTTTTTATTATATAATCCTCTATAGATATCAGTATTAGTGAGTTATATTGATTTATTATCTAAAAAATATATTTCTTTAAATATACATTTTAAAAATAAAATGAATTGCCGTTAATATGGCAGCCTTGAAGAATAACACTGTGCACGAAATTTTGTTTTTGACTTTTTAAAATTCATAACAGGGTAGCTTTTGACCTTCATCTCATGTGATAATAAGTGAATATAAGGCCGAATATAGTAGCGATCTACACCAGGATTCCTCAATCAGCGAGGAATTGGCTATTTTACTTTTAACTGCCGGACAGCACAATGCTTTGAATATTATTTTTATGGTCACAGGCATACTAAGTCAGACTAAAATAGTAACAGTAGTAACTATTCAGTCGGTCTGAGGAAAACTGAGCAGAATTTACTACAAATTGAACCCCAGACCTCCAGATATGTAGTAAGTGATCTCAGCCACTAGACCACAGAGGCGGTTAAGTTGCTGGGAGAAGTAAATGATGTGAAATAATACAAACGTAAAGCTTTATTCAGAAATTCAGACGAGTAAGAAACTCGTTTATAAAGAAAATAAAGGAATTTAATTTTCCGACAAGCGTATCCTTCAGTCTAACTCATCGTATTTCAGGTTTCGTGTACGATCATTAGAGGGAGATCAAATTTTCTAAGAGGGCTATTTCAAAATTAGTAAATTGCCAAGAAATAATCGTATCTCAGCAATTTCTTGGAATAACGGCGCAAACAATATGCGGAAGGGTATTACCTGATATAACATTATGATATTATATTAAAATACTTAAGAAAATTATATTTAATTTTTAATTAATTAAATTATACTTAATTCATTTATGTATTTTCATAGATCATGTTTCACTATAATTTATTTTTTAACAAGCTATATACTTGCACACTATGTTTGGTAATTACAATACAGAAAGTATGATAGGCAGACTTGAGGTTGTCTGGCATTATATACCAGTGAACCAGGGAACTGAGTACAAAAAGGCTAGAGAGAAAATAATTAAAAATGGTTTACGTTTTCTGTTTATGTGAGTAATATATGTAGTAATATGTTCATACAGTTGTTGGTTGGCAATACTAGTTATTCTTTTTATTTTTAGTAGTTGGTATATTTATGCTCTATAAGATTTTTGCACTCTATGATTCAGTCTCTGTCCATTTTGTTGCCACATAAATTCCATTAAGTTTAAATGAAATACCACTTAATATAAAATAATTGCGTTTTACTAAAAATAACATCATGTTAAATAGTAAAAATTGAGAGTAAAGCCTGAATTCCTATCAAATTTCATACTGGGTGCTGTATAAATCATTATACATAGTTGAATATTAAAATACTGGCTGTCAGTCATCAATATAAATGATGGGCAATTTATTTGGCCCCCGGTCGCGTGTCGCCAGTTGAGCCTGACAGATGGCAACATCGTATTGTTGCAGAGCAACAAACAAATATGGCAGCATCACGCTCTCATAAACGAGCTCAAATATGATCCCTTAACAAATTACCTCGCCTGAAAGAGTAAACAAGTAAAATAAAATAATCGAGGGCAATACCTTAAAATCATTGCTAATGCTACGATCTTAGCTTTCTCTGCTTATCTTTTCGTATTAAGATCGAAAATTCACAATATATCTTTCTACAAGTGAAGTTATTTAATTAATATCTATCCTATTCGCATCTATACCGTGAGAAAAAAAATAGATTTATATGTAACCAGAATCAATTCATATTGACCATTCAATATCTTTAGGAGAAACTAAATAATATTCCGAGAAACTACTTACAATACCCATCTACTTCTTTGAATTGGATAAAAATGTTCAGTGACATAAAAATTATGTATTTTACTACACTACATTTAAAAAATAATTACCATTTTACATTTATTTGACAGTTATAAGAAAGCCTTGTACAGCTAAACGAAAAAATGATTAGAATATTCGGCGTGGCCTTATTAACAAAGCGATTGTTGCTGAGGCTTAATTTTGAAAAGCAACAATGGAAAATAAAAATGGAGTGGAGTGCGCTACGTCCTCCTAATGAATGAGGAGTAATTTCAGTTTAAATAAAAGAGGGAACAATAAAATAGCCATTTAAAAACAGTACGACGAGCAAATTGCCGCGCCATCCAATTTCTAGACAATAAAAGAAATGTTAACATTTCTATTCTAATTAAATATGAAGATAATGATTTCATTGGGCTTCATAATGAAAAACAATGACACGTGATTTAAAAATGCAAAATATAGTACACACACGTATAGTAGTATAACTAAAAATCAATTATTCCCTATGTATTTCTTTTTGAATTGGTTGATGTTCAATAATGATAAATATATTGTAAACATGACAATATGAATATCAATTAAATTTAAGAATCTTTCAAAAACTTTTCTCAGAAACCTCACTATAAGTCAGAGTGCAGAAGCGGTAGGAGTGAGTTCCTAAGTTTCTTAGGAGGTGGCAGGTGACACTTTGTTTTCAAGACCAGTGACGTCCACTTTCAAGCAAATTTGCACTACGTAATAACACTACACTTTACATTATTTGCTACAACATGAATCACAGGTATAAAAAAAATTGTAATCAGTTTGACTCGGTTACATACTTTGACTGAATGACGCTTGTACTAAATTCATATCTCCATCGCTTTGTCAACGAAAGGTTGTAAAAAACCATTAAGTATTAATAAGTTCTTCTGCTTATGAATCTTAATGTTAAGCTCTTATATTAAGTTGAGTTAAAAAAATGTTTTACTTCATCTTCGATCACACGGCATTAGAAGAATTGTACAAGCGTTGAAATGGAATTTCGAACATTTGGGTTTTGGTCAGTGTTTTGCAGCCATGTACGAAATATCTCCAATATTATCAAATGCGCAAAATAGTTTTGCATAATAAGCGTAGAAAAGTTGAGAGAGTAATAGTTTGGTTCAGGGATATAATATGGTATAGAATAAATAAAGAAAGCAAGAATAACACACAATCACAGTGAATTTATTTATTATATTTATTAGCAATAATCGAAAATTTATAGGAAAACTTTTTTTGATAAATTAGCAGGTGATTGATATATTATCCGATTCACCATATAACCCATAGATACCTTAGTTATCACGCATTTGGAATTAAAGAAATGAAAATCAATATTTTACATAAGAATGGATTTTAACCGAATAGTACCCAATTAAGATACTATAATCGTCTTTAAGTCTTACTTATCACTAACCAACCTTATGATAAAAATAAATAGCTTTTATATTGTAAAATATTTAATTCTTTTTACCTTATAAACTGACTTTTTCCTTCCCACCCCGCCGGCGATATATCTGGTTCGTCTGATAATATTTGGTTCACAATAAAAACCTTTTGTTTTTAAACAACAAACTAGGTTTTACTAAGGTACCTGTACCTTTTGAATTGTAAGTGAAAAATCCTTACGAATGTTTAAATATTATTGTGAATATTAAATATTTATATATAACATCATTAACTCTAGATAAAGTTTTTATTCAATGACAATAATTGAATTTTCATCAAACGTACAGCTTATATTTGATAGGCTTTATTTGTGTTGATCATAGAATATTTCAGAATAAAAGACTCCGGCTATCAATATATTAAAACACGCATAATAGTGATATAAAACTAAGCGATAGTATTAACTCCTTATAATCGATATTTATAACTTTCAATTGATATAGTCGATTATGTTGCAATATTACAACACCATTTATACATACAAACAAGTACGAATGGGTACGAACGAATTACAGTTATGAAAAATTAATCTTTTATTAATCTTTGAAATTCTTTTAGTCATAAGAGCAAAATTATAAATTTTTAAATTTGATTATGACACCATCGTGTCACATATTTTACATAAGTAAATAAATAAAATGTTATCTAATAAAATGTATAACATATTCATTTTAAGAAATAAAATTCTTTAGGAGAAGGAAGCGATAATATTGTAATATTGGTAATATGTGAAAAGTTCACTTCCTGTAACTCGGAAAAACATTATACAAGGAGGGATATTATATTTCTTATCGTATTCTTAATTCTATGCACAAAATTTCATCCAATTATAAAACTTTGGGAACATTTGTGAAGGGCGTCAAACGAGTTAGGTAGTTAGTTACTTGCGCTTAGTCAAATATTAGGAGAAAAATCCCCGTGGTAAGTCCTACAATAACTTACAGCCACATTCAGCTATATCGACAAAAGGCGGATTACACATAATATTACTAAGCGGTTTTAGTTAATGAGATATTTACACATGTACTTTTATATATGAAGAATGTTTCACTTTTTTTAGTTTTCGATTTTTTTTTAAGGAATTAACCTTTGAATCTTATATCTAAAAGTATTGGAGAAATCGTATTTTTGTACCAGCTTTTAGAAGTGTAAATAAAAATCCATAAGGAAAGTTAAACAATAATTTAAATATAAAATATTTTTCAAAAAATATTGCATAATAGTAAAATACGCTGTACAGTTTACTCCTTCGTACCCGTACTAGAGTATTTGAAAACATTTTTATTAGATAAATGAATTATTTGTCAATAATACATTCATATTGCAGGAGCAAAGATATATCTGTAGTCAATATTTTCTCAGATACTCTCTCTACTCAGATCGATATATTTGCTTGTGACGTCATACGCAAGTAAATGACTACCAAAATTTTCGGTCTCATTGACACAATTAATGATATCTTGGTAATTTATGCGTTTAAATGTTTCGTTGTTATAATATTTTTTACTTTTGATATGGATAAACTAATAGTATAAATGTAATCTTCTATAATATTTATTACGCCAATTTCTGAACTAACACACTACACAATTGAGCAATAACTTAAATCAAATATTTTATTATTTAAATATTTTTTATTTAAAATATTACTTTTTTTTTCAATAAATGCGAAGAACCTAATGTTCATTATTAATCAAAAATCCCCAATCAAATAAGGTAAACGTACAAAGCATACCTGGCTGGAGAACAATAAATATCTTTCACTCAATTTACGATATGGTAGGGCAAAAATATGGCTCCGTAGATATATTACGTAGCCAAAACGACGAAATAAATTTAATATTCGTC
Organism: Acentria ephemerella; assembly: GCA_943193645.1. NCBI lineage: Eukaryota > Metazoa > Arthropoda > Insecta > Lepidoptera > Crambidae > Acentria > Acentria ephemerella. Next base: position 7,540,892 of record OW971881.1, read on the forward strand.
CTACCTATGAGAACATACTAAATGAGGGAAAGGGGAGTTTTTTCATTAAGCTCCTAAATTGGTACGAAATATTTCATTTCGATCGAATGATTGGCTCCGGCCCAAGAGGAGGATGGGTGTGGATGGGGCCACGACAGTCACTATCAGATGTTCGAGGTATATGCTATTTTTCTCCGCAAGAATACAAATGTCTTGCCAAATTGTCTACCACCGAACTAGTCCAATTTAGAAAGCAATTTCGCAACCAATTCGTTTTGTAAACGGATCAAGAGGCCAGCCTTGAATATGGCTATTAAATCGTTTTCGCCGAGGCCACATTCGTCTTTTTAATGCCAACAAACGACGGTTACAAATAAGAGGCCTACTCTTGTGGAGATGCGCTATGGGATATTCTACGAATAGGCTTTCGTTTTATTGCTTGACATTAAGAAATATATCGATACAAATCAGTAGTTGTAGAACTAACCAGCCCAAAATATTTCTAAAACCTTAGTGTTTTAAAATATCAAAACTACTTCTTACTCGCTAACTTTCTCAATTTTTATTTGAGACAAGAAGTTAGTCAAACCATAACAAGAGTTTACATTAAATAAGATTCTTGAAATTATTATTGGGAATGAAAGTCCAGGATAATATTATAATATTCGTAAGAACATTCACACTTATTATTTTATCGAAATTAGGTAAGTATTGTAGTATGTAAACTAAAAAATTAAAAAACATGTTTTTATATACGAATATCAGATGAATAACCGACCTGTAGTTTGACATACTGACCACTCGGCCAGCTGGTGATTGAACAAATTCTACAGTTTGTTGCACTTATAGTACAGTAAGTAGATATCTTTTTTCGCTTCTTACCTGATTTCTAATTACAATAATAATAAATCATCCATTGAGGCTTTTACTTCAACTTTTTACAAACTGTATACAACTGGCAATAAAGAAATAAAGTTTTCAAACTGTCAAGCCATACAATCCATATACACTATTGTTTGTAATAGCTTTACTACATTATGTTTATGTGTGACGCAGTCAAACTCTAGATTAATTCATTCATAAAGTAACGATCTTTTTTCTTTTAATATACGTTCAAAAAATATGAAAAACATTTTTCATTTCATTTTTACGAATTTTACGTCGTTTAGCCTAGCAAGAGATAATGATTACATCTTTTTAATTTTTCACTTAAAATATAAGTCCTATATTAAGGATTTTTTAATACTTTACAAAATGATTTAGGTATCACTTACTGAAAATGTTCAATACTTGAAAAGTTTTATATTACCTTAAAATTATGTAAATCCCGAACGAAATATTTACTTTAAATTGAGTTCAAACTTTACAAGTCAGTTGGTTAGAAATATAATACTTTTGTTTAGAAAATATAAACGGTGATTGTTAAGCCGATTAGGTTCTTTGGTCTGCCCACGCAGGAAGATTTTATTAGTCTTGTAGAGCTCCTCTAAATTAAAATGAGGCGTGCCCGACTTCTTAATTAGTTTATTAAGGTGTGTAAATGCAAATATAAATGATAACAACCAGATCCATGTGAAAGAATCAACTGTATATTAAATTGAAATTAGTTTTTTATTTATATTTATTTTTATTTACTTTATATGTACTAACAAAAGCATTTTTAATATAACATAATTATTAGTATCTAATAATTATGTTATATCAAATTCTATAAGCCAAGTTTAGTTATCCACGAACTTATTTATCGGTCGCATCAGCTTCAAAGACGAATAAAACAACAGATTGGGTAACCTACCTACCTGCTATACTTACTACAACTACATATAAAATAAGTTATTTATTAATAAATACTATTACATAAAATAAGTAATTACCTTCCTATTATTATATACCCTTAACTATACTACCAATATGTCGGCGCGCATTTCAGCAAAGGCAAGCACAGCCTACATTGTTGTATAATTCAGCAGTTTCTTCCTCCGTAATTTCAGAGTTTATTTTATAATGTCAAAATATAACACGACCTAAATAAAATATTTTCAGACGGCTCTGCCTGATATGTCGGCTAATGAGCGAAGTTTTGATGCGATTGAAACGGTTGCCGCTTGATAGCCATCGCACCCTTTCATTTGGACCTAACCTCGACCCGTGCCGTTACTGTCCACCCAGATGTTTGATAAAAGGGCTTAATTAAAACTTTACATACTCATAGTTCCTTAGGGACTGATTTTATGTAGTTGCAACTTGATGTCACAATCGTACAAAGGCTTCAATCCCTTTCATTATGAAACCCTCGAAGTTTACGTTTTAGCAAATTAATTCTACTTAGATGTTCCGAAACTTGCCGATATCTTTGTGAGAACCCTTTCTCTACGACAAATGAGTTAGCGAAAAGTTGTCATCAAAGACGCAAGAAAGCCGTGTGTTTTGACCTCCCGCCCTTCCATTTATTATTCAATTCAATATAAAGACCTTACGAATAATTTATTTTCCAATAAAGATTTGTACTTCGGTCGCAAAACGTATTCTCTTTACGTATGCATAAATGATACCGCTAGCTTCCATTTAAGGATTACAAACGAGCCAAATAAAGCACTCTGTGGATATTGTGACAGCACAATTTATATCGCTATGAAATTACACCCTCAAAGTCGAATAATGCGATTATATTCCCCTTTCCATTTACACACTGATAATCAAATAATTCAATTTTACGTCCTAAATTGTATTAAGATAAGTAAGTAATTTGAGTGATCTTCAATATTTCAGAAAGTTTGCTGTTTTATTTGATTATTCAAACAGACATTTTATATTGAATATTATTTTTAGCATTTACCTTTACTGGCTCGTTACCATTCCTTCAGCAATAGAAATCGACTGTAGCAAAAAGAGGACTTCAATAATTGAAATTATCTAAACAAATTATGGCGGTGGATTCTGTTATTAATACAATCATTAATATTACTACCACCGTTCCAGCGGAGAGCAAAATACCCTGTAATGGTGGCATCATTCATAATGAATCCAGTGCCTTAGTAGTACGAATGCCAAGTACACAATAATTAAGCTTCATATCAACAGTATCACACCACAAACATTCCCGTAACGCCGAGCAACACCACCCATCACGTTCTGACAGTATAAACTGAAACGTGAGCCACGTACCCAAAATATCTCCTTTTTATATCTCAAATTCCAAAAATTTTTTTATTGGGTTATATCAGTGTTAGTTTTATAAATAGTTTTTATCGTTATTTAACTCATAACACATGTCGAACGCCTAATGGTAAGTAAGCGTTAAGCGGGGCCACCTCACACGTGCCCATCCTATGAAAATAAAGAATGTAATTTTAACAGCAAAATAGACTAATCACCCGGCCTTACAAAGTTACTAATGGTCATCTATATAAGCTATGGTAAACTTACCGGTGGAACAAAATTAACAAACAAAGTTTAATCGCGTTGCTGCTTCTGTAAGCTGAAGAGGCTCATAAACCAAAATATCGCTTATTTTCCATTATAATTATTGTCATCATTAAAATTATAATATAAAACGAAATAATCCAGTTATAAAAATTTTGTGAAGTTATTGAAAGGTAAACTGGCACACGCCAATCCATTCCCGAAAAGCCATTGAGTTTCATACATTAAAATTGCACTTTGTAAATATGCACCCGATCGCAGTTTGATTCGATATGCCAGCGAGTGCAGCCAGCGAGCGGTAAGCTAGCTATAGCTGGTAAAGCAAACTCGCTCTACGTGAGCAACATAAAGTTTCAGTTCGAACTTGCCGCGACATATTGGTCACGTATTTTCACCTACGTTTATTATAGCCGTCGCTTTTAATTTTCCAACCAAACTTATCTGTTATCGCATTTACAGCCTTCTTCGTTAGATTTTTAGGCAAGTTATGGCTTGTACTAGATGCGTATCGCTAAATCTGCTGGTTTAGCGATACATTACGCAACAAACGAAGTAACAAAACTATTTTATTAGTATTACAGCCATATCTTTACACGTATTACTGTCATGCTTACCTACTTTATTTATTGTGGAAGATTTATTCATGATGATATTTAATATAGCAACGATAACTGAGCAAAAAAAATTTAAATGGTATTTCAAGAAAGAGCGGTAACTATAGCAAACTATACATATATTCTAAGTAAGACATTGAAGTTAATGCGTAACAATATATGGGAAACTAGATTTCATTAAATTACGCCGGGAACATGAAATGATGAAATTCTAAATATAAAGATTATCCTCAAAATGTAATAATGATTGCTATACGACGGATTTTTAAACAAAAAGTTTTACAAAAATAAAGCCACAATCCTGTAGATTAATAATTATTGTGACGGAGGAGTGCTCCTCGCTTCTTCCGCTATACAATGTACACCTCCTTGCTTTTTCCACTTGATTATTTTTGCACAATAGTCAGAACAAACAATAATAAAATGTCGACGGTACGTGCTATTGTTGTGTAACAAAATGATTCCGGGCTGTGATCCTTTCAGCTCTCTTGTTCGCGTTATATGTCCTTTGGTTTTTAAATAAAAGTAACGTTAACAGTATTAAACTGTGTTTGTAAACCTATGCACTTATAAATAAGTTTAATTGTAAATATTTATTGTGTGCAGTCACGTTCGCACCAGTACAATTTTAAAACAGTATATCACACTGGAGTCACAAGCAGTTACATTAGGCCGTAAAGTGGTTTGTCTTTTTATTTGAATTTATTAGTTTAGAACAAAATATAGTTCAATTTTAAATTTAAAAGTTTCATGAGCATTAAAAGGTTTCATTCATTTAGTATGATATAGGTTGACTGATTATAAAAAAAACTCCTGTTCATTGAAACTGAATGACCGTAGAATTGCCATAAAACGCGTGTCTAAACGAGATAAGGCGGAGGGCTTTCGTGACATGTTTCAGGGTTGTAAAGTTGCGCCATAAAATAAGTTTAATATAAATCTAGAGGAGGCGACACATAAAATTGGAGTAAATCACCGAAAGTCATGCGCTGCAGACGTTTACTGCCTGGAAGGCTGTTAGCTGCGCGACTCCGCAGCCCACTCCGCGGCATAACGAGATATTTGTACTCGAGAGCAGTTACCGGGCCCCACATATTACGAACATCCAACGTTATTCAGTGAATTTGTCACTTGTGACTTGTCTGTTATCGTGCAACAATTTTATGGCCTTAACCACGAAATTGACATCATAAAAGTTTATGTGAAACTAAGCACAAGAGCACACAAAATTTTCAAGCCGAAAATCTAACATCTTCTAAAATTTTTATGTATAAATTTTATATAATTTTTTTAAATATGTTTCCTTGCTGTAAAGTGTAAGTTCTTCAAAACTCCACTTATTTTGGATGTATAAATGAATTCATTTGTCTATTCCCTTTTTTCATTAAGTGGGTATATATATACCTTATACCTTACTCGTCATTGCCTATGTCACCTCAAGTCATTTTAGCGCCTAAACTCTCATGTCATGTTAGTTTTATACTTTCAGTGTTGATAAGATTTCAAGAAACGCATATGATAAGTAATATACTATATAAATAATGCAGGCCGACCTATCAGAAGGGCTCAATGTCAAATTTTGCTTGTCACATTTGGAGCAGTGCATAAAACTTGAAGACTTTGAAACTAAATAACACCCATTATTTAAGGGAGCGAGCAATTGGATCATGAAATTAGATATGCCGCAGAACTCTCTGGATCTAGGAAAGACTCATTACATATCGTGAGAGTAAGTATTGTTCTATAATTTAATAATGCACTCAGAGTAGTTAGTTGGGCTGTCGCAATGCATGAGCAGTGTATTTAACTCGTTACATTGGACGAGGTCCGTACAAACTACAAAGTAAATAATACGAATAATTGATCCCTATCTTTTGTGAGATCAACTTTGTTCTTAATTAAATTTATGGATAGCATTAAAACAGGATAAAATAATTTAATTTCAATTGTTGAAATGGGATTGCCTCCCATACCCTATAATTATAAAGATATATCTTTCCTTTGACTTTGTTTCAAGCCTGGAGTAGGAAAGAAAGTGCTATCAACACAATTTTCCATCATCTAGTAAATTAAATAAATGATAAACGTGACTATTTGACATTCCACAAGTGAAGTAAAATTTTAACTGAAATTTAAATAAATTAAACAATAATTTTGGCAATTAAAACTAATTATGAAGCAACTAAAGTGCTTCAACTAACCTTAAAGCAACAAAATCACTAAGGGTATAATTGAACGATATTGCGTCAAACATAGTTATGTAACACGTGATTTTAGAAAACGCTTTGTGCGACAGCAACAACATCATATTATTATTTGGAGCATTTACACCACTAAGCCTGACATATGGGCCATTTGCTGGCAACATTCTGTGAATTGTACGTTATTCATGGGAGTGGCATTAATAATGCCTATGTACAATTGCCTTCGAAATTAACATATTTGTTGATAGTTACAATACAGCATTTAGGATTTTTATCTGTCTCAATTAACACGGCCCACGTGACGCGGTTGCGCTGAGGTAAATCGAATCATTGTCTTTTGTTACTTGTTATATTGTACAATCCTTGAGGCTGGGAAAATTCTAATATTTATAAAAAGTTCCCAAATCAAGCTGCTTCCCTAACCTGTTGATGGCAAGTCACAATAGACCTTTCAGATCGCAGTGATGAAATAGTCACAAGACTGCATAGCACCATTACACAAAATAATACTTGTAATTTGTTTGATTATACACACAATTTAAAATTAAGTTGGTACCTTATACTATTGCAAGACTACTCATTATCTAATATACCTGTGGCGCTTTTATGTTTATATTATCATTACTTAAGATAATGGATTTTATAAAAAAGGTTCATGTATTATACATTTTTTATAAAGCTTGTAAACGCGTTTTGAACAAAGATTTCATGTATGTCTTTTTATATGTTTCCGAAATCAGAAATACAATGCTGCTGGTAATTTAAAAATGTTTATAAAATAAATTTTTTTAACAATTACAGGATTTAATAATTACAGGATTTAATAATTACAGGAAACAAGATTCTTTTTTTGGTTCTGACTATAGCATTTGGAAGCAGATACAGGCATATCTCTTCATGAGGATTTCTAATCGACAGACAACCTCCTGCTGATGCTAGAGTCTCAAGGACGTTTGAACCATGAGGTAGCTACTGACCTAAAAGTGATTCTACAGACACGAACCTCAGATGAGTCGTGTCGTACAAGAAAGAAGCCCCTGCGCAAGCGCCCCTGTACATATTTATACTTAGGAAAGCGCACCGAATGTAGACCAAGTCTTCATGTGAAGACACTGTTTGATTTTGGTAAGCGTCAAAGTTTTTTACAAAACTTTTGCAACCCGTATGATATATTACAATCGAATAAAATACACGTGCTCATATTAAATTAATAGTGTCTTCTAAAATAAGGAATGAAATTCCAACAGTAGAGATCACAGTGTATAATTCGACAAGCCAAAAAGATGTGACATAATAATAGAATACAATATTATTAGAAAAAATATATGTCATAAACTATGCAGCCAGGGTGTTGTATATTATAAAGTTATATTATAAAAAGGTTTGGTCTAACAGTATTGGACTTCACCCTTAAATTTAACATAGCTTATAAGATTAAGTGTGCGCGAATAAATCTTGATTTTGAATAAGGACGTGCACTAGAGCTGAATAAACCAATGAATCTCAACTGAGATTTCCAATATAAAAATATTTTACATTCATGTCCATGTAGTAGTATTGTTGTTCATTTTCATTCAAGGCAGCCCCAAAGGACTCCGGCATGACGTGATTCATTCCAGACTGCATTATAAATTTGTATGCCATTGTTTCTTTTTCTACGTCCAACTGGTTCAGTTACCTATTGTTCAGATGAACAAAAGCTTGAGATATGCGACTTTTAAGTGCAACCGCCCGATTTTTTCCAAGTATTTCAGCGAGTACTAATGTTAATTTTAATTGCTCTTTAAATAGACATTTCGTGCTCTCAATTACATTGTGTATTTGCTTCTTTCACAAGTAAGAGCTAGGTGAAACTTAATTCAATTTTCCGTAGATTTATTCTTTTTAAATGTTGTCGTGCTTGGCATCAAAGAATTTAAGCATCTGATATTTATATTTCTTCGTAGCTATTTACTGTTAAATGAGTAATAAAAAGATTTTAAAAAATATTAGAAAGGATAAATTCTTGGTAGATATTAGAAGAAAAATATTTAATTTATAACAGCGTTGTTAGGTGCTCACTCGTTAAAATAAAGCAACACTCAAACGAATCTTATGTTTTGAAGTTGATAATACATATATGTATACTCAATACTATTTATAGTCATGAAAATTGAATTGAAACGTTTGTTCTCAAAACACAATTCAAAACTAAATACGCTTTCCACCGTATCGAACTCAAATGAAGAAACATTTAAAACTATATCCAAAGATATTTACATAAACTAGGTATATCATCAAAAGTTGATTCAGAATACCCTCCAACTGTATTTAAAATTAACTTATACAATGAAGGACAGATAGCACAGCGGCCGCAAATTGTTATACATAATTAATAACCCTGTAACACACAAACGAAGTCCACAATCAAGGCGACGTTAATAAATAAACAATCCTTTGTTTCTCGTTCTGAAATATTTTGTTCATTTAACCCTTCTAAAGTACATTGTTGTGTAATGAAATAAGAAGATCCTTTTGCCACAAAAAGCTGGCAACGACTCACAAGTGACGTCAAGACCACCTTATTCTAGAGATAATTGCATTTTATGTAGCAATTTGCCCGTGTAATGTCGTAAAATGTTTATTTTAGCACGCTTACTAACCTAATCTCGGACGAATCTAGAAATTGAAGGAACTTATGTTAGAAACTTAGAGAATACTAAAACAATTTTCAATATGCCATATCTGCCTCTGTGTTCTAGTGACTAAGAACGTCTAGTGTAGATCTGAGGTCTGGGGATCAATTCCTAGTGGGGGCAGAAATTTTCGACTCCGTTTTATTGGTGGTAACAATAATCTTAACAGCATTTTTGTGCTTCAGCAGTTGGAGGTAGGATAGCTGGTTCCTCTGTGATTGAGAAATCCGGGTGTTGTTTGCTTCCATCTTCAGTCTTAAAACGACAATTTGTGGTCTATTGTGTCTATCATCATAAATTGTCGTTTTTTGATTTTAACTTATTTTAATTATATTTTAACTTCCTCGTAAATACTTTTAAAATGCTTAAAAGAAATATAACTTAACGATAATATATTGCATTTATTTTTGTTCATCAACTTAAGTTAAGTTTTTAAGTTATGTTTAACAACTACTATTAATCAGCATATCAATTTCCTTTACTACACATGTGGTTTTATCGGATGTGCCTTATTTTCAATAATTTAAAGCACATTCATTCATCTGCAGCCTTTATACGTTGCTGTTAGTTTACTAGACTAGACTTACGTACACGGATGAAATACATGAATAGTTTTGGCCATAACTTGGCTAAGTAGACAGGGGTACTGACCACTCGACAAGACGACCGTCACAATATGTACTAGAGATGTAATTATTTTTGTATTTTATCAATTTAGTATTTTCATACACTATAAAGATTTATGACAACCCAACGCCTTTTCTTATCGGATGAAAATCAGAAATATATCCCATGGTAGGCCAGTGAGAAAACTCCCTCACACCTAAGAGAAATAAATGTTTCGGGTACAAAGGCAAGAAGGGTTTGGGTGCTATAAATACACCAATATAAGTATATGTATATATAAATATAGTGGAGCATATAAGGGACTGGCATTAATATATTTTATTGCCCAAGGTAAGCATTATTAACTTTTATTTTCGTGTTTATTGTGGCCAGTTGAAAATATCGCCTTATATGTGAGGGAAGACAGAGTTTGTATTGTGATCTATCTTTGCCGTTTTCATCGCTATTTACGTAAAGATATTCGTTTGTTTACTTATACATGGTTCCTGTTTGACTGCGCTTCTTTTAATTTTATTTATAATATTGTTATTCAAAGATATATTTAATTATATTATTATATATTCTATTTTCATTGTTCATTAACACCTTTGTAGATTAACTTTGAAATTTAAGCATAGACAACTGCATATAAATCGTTGTAATTGAATATACTCATACATGTTTTCGCAAACGTTAACTTTTTATATGTTCAAATGAACTTTGTTACATCCAGAAATTAAAAGATATAATAAGGATCAAATCTTTGTTGGTGACCCAGATTTTGACCTCAATATATTTTAATAAATAAATGTTCCAATAAAAAAACATGGGACTGTGTAGAGGTGTCACTACTCACTAAAAATCTCCGGGATGACCACAATAGTGCATGTTAGCAAGGACTCGGGCTCACTCGAGAACATTCCATCAGTTCCGGTGGTGCACGGAGTTCCACCAGTAAGCCCTTAAAGAACCTTTTTGATTCCCTGGCCACGAAACTACTACCCGTTCTATTTCAGTAGTTGCTTCGTGCCCACCCAGGGTACACCATCTGGATCCGTTTGTGAACCGCCTCTTAAACCGGATGTGGAGGTGATTAAGTGCATTGAATGGTCCTCCGATGGTTCCAGAACGCGAAGAGACTCCCAAACCTCAAATTGACCTATTCTATAACCCTCCATAGTTTCTTAACAAGTATTTTTAAAATTAATACATTTTTTAAATATCTTTTCCTGTTTTTAAAATTATGGATTAAAATATGAGCTACTTACCGAAATATAATGGCCCTATTTTAAAATTAGATTACAAAAATATAAAATATAAATAAATTAATTACATGAAAAATAAAGTAAATCTACAGTTTACAATTTTAAAGAAACATAAATTTAGACTTAAACCAATTTATTTGAAGGTCAAAATAATCTTAATAAGCAAAGAACGGTTACAAAGTGGAGCATTAATTATTTTGCTTGGTTCGAAATACACAGAAGGATTTCTAAAGATATAAGTAAACGAAGAGCTTTAGAAGTAATTTAAACGTAAAATGGATGTCTTCTTATATCTTTAATACAGGCGTTTATACTTAGTGATAAATACAGTGTTGCTATTGTTATTCAAAAACAAAACATAGTCATAGCTGAGCTCTAAAGCTGAACCGCGACTGGTCAAAAAAGTATTATGACCAAGCGCAAACTACGGTCACTAGTGGACGCATACATTAGGTCACAGTTGCTGGTCTTCTATGCAAAAGCCGGGCCGCTGACACAGGCCCTGTAATTTAAATGTTGGGCTCCATTATTTCAGCAGCTCTTAATCCACATTCCATTGTTCGTATTTATGTGGCGTATCGATGCCGTCCTATGAATAAACAAACACTTATATGAAACCTTATTATGGGATTCATCACCCGTAACTTTAAATGTATTTTTATTATGATTAATTAAAATCAAATTACAAAATATTATTATATTTATATTTACATTTTATACATATTTTAAATGGAATCACTAAGTGCCTACTACTATACAATTAATGATTTGTTATTCTGCAAGTCTTGTCTTCGTCGACACTTGTTCTTGAGTTTAATTATGGAACGTGACTTTTAAATATAGAATCTGCTTGAAATTAGATGTTTATAGGAAATAATAAGCGTCAGAGAGAAGAGAATGGCAAAGGTGGCTAGGCCTTCTTTGTCACTTAATGTGCAACACACAGTTGCGTTCATTGAACAATAATCAACCCGGCACCACATGTACTACTTTGTCTCGTTGATTTACCATCAAATACGTCAATGAAACGTTGACTTAGCTTCCCCATTTAAAAAAAAACAATAATTAACTTTCCAAAGACAAGTCCTGGAAAAGAATGTTTCCTCATTAAACCTCTTAAACAAAAACAAGTATTATATAGTTTCAGACTTCTGTTGGTGGATTTACTCAAAATTGGATAACATCATGAGGCAATATATGACATAGCAGTATCTGACGTATTTTTAGTACAAATTAATATGTTTTAAATAGTACTATTTTAGCAATATATTAAGGTTTGCCACCAGAACCATAACATGGCTGACATGTTTTTGAATTTCTTATTTTCAGTGTATCAATTACTTTATCAAATTCCACAGAATGCTTTAATCTTTTACTTTTACTTAAACACGACATTTCTATCAAAAGTAGTAAGAGAAGACGCACTGTTAATCCAATGAAACTAATTTCGACAAATTTGTTAATATTTCACACAACCGGACTATTGATGCTACGTCATTTCCTCTCTCAATTACAAACTTCACAGTGCGTTTGTGTGTTGGATACATGAATAATTTAGTCCTTATAGTACATGTAATAAAGGTAAAATTACTAGCAAGTATGTAAGGAAATCGAGTTTAATTTGAATGAGAGAACACGAGGCAGCAATGGCCCTGTTTATTTCCACACCGTATATACCTTTACGTATAAAAGCAAACACTACTATGAAATTGTATATCTGAATCCCTATTGTGTCGTGCGTATTTGACTGAAATATATCATTTCACCACTTTACTGTCGCCTTTAAACTCGTATGCTCTCCCATTTTAGAATTGTGCCTGTTTCCGTAACAATGCAAGCAAACTAAAAATGCTTGGTTAAGCAATGAAATAGATCTCATCGATGTTTTCAGTTATGAGATATGTATGGTTCTTGATATAATAAGTTTTGTACGAGCGATTTACGCCGTTAATTGGGACTGGGGCACCGGCGGGTCGAGCAGACACGCCAAGTATCGTTATTTGACCATTAACGATTCTATTAGAATCAAAATTAAAATTAAAATTGATTCAAATTAAAGTACTGGAGTAGCCCGCCAGCGTAGTGGAGCACTTTGATTTGATTTTAGAAGCCAAGTAATTCATCATGATTGATCCCGCATGGGTCACAATTATGAATATGTTATTTTTTTTTGTTTATGGTTCTTTCATTATAAAAAATAATCTTAAACGTGCTAACAAACAAGCGCTTCAAGTGTGCTACGAGTTTAATGAAGTTTATTTTTAAACGGCGTAATCAGATTTTATTGCGAGACTAGCATCTAGTCGCATATGACTACGACATACCGCTACGAGTTACGACGTAATGCTACGAATCTACACTTGATCGTAGCAAAACTAGAATGACTAAAAATCTGCAATATTTATTTTATAGCATTCTTTGTTTGAGAATATTATTTTATGTAGATCTCAATTTATTTTCTCATGAGTAAATCACTGTGTAAAATAACTGTGATGTATTAATTAAACCAAGCATTAGTGTTTTTAATACACTATAGGTTAAAGAGTAATCTTTTATGCTAAATAGGGACGAATCTAACTAATGAGAATATTTTAGACATTATATTTCGAAAATTAATGTTATTTATTTATTGAACACTAACATAAGAAACATTGACAAATGCAATTGTTGTTATAGATAGGTTTGTGTAAGATTAATATTAAAACAATTAAAGTTGAAGACCACATCCAACAATGAAACAAGAAAATTACAAACTGAATTTAAATCACAAACAATAGAAAATACAATTTAATATACATATTATTAAACTATTAAAAATACTACTATAAATACTCAAAATAGCTTTGTAAGGTTTGTTTTTATTATATAAATTACAAATTGTGAGTTTTTGAAATTGTATATAATGATACTTATTACATATATTTACATTTCGTACTTAATCAAACAGAGTGTCATTAAAAGAGTTTTAATGACACTCTGTTTGATTAAGTACGAAATAAAAACACCGTTATCATCTACCTTATTTATATCAAAAGTATATCATAATGTAAAAAGTAGATACCTTATGATATGCAAAACATCAACCATTATATTTAAATACCTGTTACCGTTTTTATTCTGAAACAATATCTGTTGTTCTGATTTATTATAACGGGTCTTACTTTTTTCAGTTTAAAAGCCTGTTGTTTATAAGTCGGCCATTGGTTGAATCCCATCCCGTTCGGTCTCGACTACATTATACTGATTGCAGCAATTAGCGAATGGTGTAATTCTCGTTTTTCAAGCGACTCGACCCCCCTCCCGTCACCCCCAGGAAATTACTTGAGCCCCTCAGGTCGTGGCGACTTTCCTGGGATTAAATAAAATTGAAGAACTCAAATGAAATTGTTTTGGATTTTCTGCTTTGATCAGTTTAGTTCTCATTCATCTCGATTGTGACCTTAATTATAGTAAGTGGTTTACTAATCGCATTTATTTGAGCATTGTAAGGTATTTGTGACGGTCGTTGTCTTCTCTGAGTATACTAATAGAATAGCTTTTATTATAATTTGTTTCGCCATTTTGCAAATATGGTATATGAATTTTCATTTTGTAATCACAAGCTAGTGAGCGTTGGTTCAAATTCCGACGTCAAGTGTTGGTATTGTACATTAATTGTTTATTAAACTTTTAAACACAATTATTTGGTTAACATTTATTAGTCATGTAGTCAAAGTTCATTATTCAGCAAAAATCTTACATTTATACGTTTTTGCGAGTATAAAGAGAATATCTATCTATCTACCTACTCATTAATATCCACCAATTAAATATTATACACAATTATAAAAAAAAATATTAAATTACAATAACTGCTATTGTCATGATAAATAATTACCAATTGAAATAATAGTTATAAAGTGTAATTTTACGAAAATGAACATATTTTCTAGACAATTACGAGTTTTTGTTCACCGACTATATTTCATACAGAGTCCTAGAAAACTGACTATATTTCAATACAGAATCCGAGCTAAGTAATACCTTTCTTCCAATACTAATTGTTTACCTACTCAAACTACAACTTAATGTTTTTCAGTTATTAATCTATTCGATTTTAACAAAAAAAAACAACGTAATCAGCTATGTTATTTTTTAATTAAATTTCTTAAATTTTTCCTTTTACCTATGATAATATTAGTTTTATTTACTTTTATTTACATCGATACTATAATAAACACTTTTGATTTGAACCCACTGTATCGGTATTAATTTTTTGATACTTGTATACCTTACTAGTAATAGGTATATCAATGTATTCATAGGAAAAAAACTACGCATTATTATTTGGACATTTTTTTCTTTTAGTAATATTAGAATTTATCAATTCAACGAAATTGTATTGGTAGACACAAAGGCGCACTGTCCTATTTTTGGTTTATATAATTTTACCTGGAAATAACAAGAAAGTCTCGATGAGTTTTACATGGAAGAGCTCATTTATACTGCGAAGGCAGTTGAAGTAGAAATGAGAGGCGGGACAATAAAAAGCGGATTTTTAAGGCTGTACGCGAACAAATTGCGAGTCGGGCCATTCGCAGCCGAGAGATGAGCTCCCCCTACCACGTCTAAATTTCTTGGATCACGTGAGAGTTAACCTAATTATATTTTAGAATTTATTGAAGAGCAATATCATGGCACTTGTTTTTTTATTCAAAATCAAATGTAGAGCATTTAGAGTTATATATATTCCATTCTAGTTAATTAACGTGATATATATTCCATTCCAGTTAATTTTAAAACAGGCAACTAATAATAATAATTTTTTTAGACTTCTATACAGTTCTGGTTCCTTAAAATAAATTAACACTAAATAAAGATCAGAAACAATTATGTATATTTATTAAAATTCGTGTGGAACAAACTCCAAATTTGACATTCAACAACAAATCAATCAACTCAATATCAATGTATTGGACAAACTTCATTAGATATTTATATAATAGTTTTATGACAAACACTGTAAAGAAACAAATAGAAATAAAATATAAATAATTAGTTGATTCTTTTTATTATATTTGGCGCAGTTTCAAGCGCGTATTATTTGTTCTGTAGTGATTGTACTAGGAAAGCATATTTATTAAAGATCTGTAACAGTAATAATTATTATAAATCGATCATAAAATCGCAGTACTGAAGTCGAAATACAATGGAGGCTAATTCTGAGCGCGGATAAAAAATTGGCGATGCTGCTTGTGGTTGTGACCGTATCTCAAATTAAATCTCACCAACAAATCTTCGCGGGGATGAAACGCTGTACCTACTGCGCGCCTTAAACAACTTGGGTTGATTTTTCTGAAGATTCCCTTTAATTTCGTGTCAAAATTTGTATTTATTACAGTTTACTTTTGTTCTAACTTTAATTTATCTTTACGTCACTAAAATGCATACCTAATAAACATGAATAAGAGTCTTAATAAAGATAATATTATACTTCTCATACTAACAGGTGTTAGTATGGTACAGGTGTTAGGTGGTAGTATGGTGGTATTGGTTACCATAGGTATGGTATTGAACAAAATAAGCATCATTTAGAGCTTGCTTTATGGATACTAGATAACGGAGCAATAAATTTATTTATTTATGTACATTACACATATGTAAATATCCGATATATCTTGACTCTTCTTCGATAAAAATAATATATAAATATCTGCCCCTTCCGGGATTCAAATATATTTGGCTAAGTAGACCGCTTAACCAAACGGCTCACTGTGTCACGTTTATTCGAATGATATTTGAAATACGAAAAAAACTATTATTTTTAAAGACCTGAATCTTTAAGATTTTTCTAAGATTTTCTGTTTCAATTAATCTTCATAAAAATAAATATTGTTTTACTATCAATCACTCCAATTAGCTTATAGTGGTTATTTTTGGGGAAAGGCCTCTCCCCTGTTGCGTCATACGTATCATTAAGTTATCAAATAATATTCTTCATACTAACCACACTTCACAACAATTGCGATAAAGCTTTTAAAAAATGAATAATTTATTCGAAATTATACTTAAAACAAAAGTGAAAAAGCACATAAATTCTAAAAAATATGTTAAATTCACTGTTATTAGTAAAAATGAAATAACGCTGCTGATTAGTAGAATACGTCCTCTGTAAAAACATGCCACCCAAAACAACTCAATCGTAAAAGTTTCAACTAACTAACTAAACGTTTCATAAAAATTGTCCTTTTTTCATTGAAATAGAGAGACGTACTAGTTTTATGTAATGCTAAAATAATTGACACCAATGAGTGCTCTATTTGACATTCCTCCATTCGAATCATTAATAATATTTAAAAAATGTAAGACTAAATATTTTGAGTATTCGGCCGGTATAACTTCGGTTGTGTGTAAATTTCTCAGCATGTAACCAAAGGTTTCACAGATCTTAGAATGATCGGTAAGTTACTACTACTTAACCTTAAAATGTAGCTTTTCAATTTCTTTTACACTCGCACTGTTTTTCGTGAATTACTACTGTAATTCGCGACAACACTCTGTGAAAAGCCGCACTTAAGCACGTATTTCACTCAAACGTAACCTTCTCAAAGAATAACAATTTGCGTACCGCAAAAGAACTTTTCTAATAAAACGTTGCCATACTAAAGCTTTTCGTTAATAAACGAACGTTATTTTAGGCACTCGTTGCCAAGGTTCATCCTTGCGAAGGTTTGTTGGTGAGATTTAATTTGTGATAGGGTCGTGACCACGCCCTGTGTCATCAACTTTTTATAAATGCCCTGAATTAATCGTCGTGTTTTGAGGATACAGCCGTTAGGTACGTTTTTTTGGCACAATCGAACAGTGGCACAGGTTTGTGATGCATGCCGAAATAGGCCATTGAAAGTATACGGGTACATTCTTATACAAAATAATAATAATAATTACAGTTAATTTACTACTTCTCACGAACTAGGTTAACATGACCAAATATATATCATAAATTTTTTATCAATACAATTGGTACTTGCAATCCTGTTCTATAAGTAATTTTTATCTTAATTTATAATATCAAAATAACTAATTGGTGATAATTATTATAAAAACTGCCTAATAGTACTTAATTATGACAGCTGACAACATGAAAAAGAGGGTTTTCTGTATAATAAATAATTTTTATAAAAATATTATTCATTTCATAAGATAACTTATTAACTTCTTTATCTAAGCATAAATGAGCTTAATAATGGTGCGAAATAAAACTTAAAAGTTAATGTTTCAATGGAAAGTTAGTGAAGACACTATATAATTACACGTTCTAAAGCTTTTTCAAAGAAGTTTTCGCTTCAATTTCACGAGACCGCGAAAAGACATAACGTATAGCTTTTTCCCAGGAAAAAATGTTACCTGTGGGAAAGCAGATTCTTTTAACATTCTGTTTAATGAAACGATTGTATTTATCTATATCTTAGTACTATGTCTATGTCATTGAACCCTTTTTAAACAGACTTCAAAATAAGGAGTGTCTTAATTCGGTTGTATTTTTTTTGTTTTACTTTGTGAACTCCGTCATTGACAGAACTATTCTAAAATTGTTTCGGTATTTTAAAGGACATACTTTCATTTTGGTTCCATTATTATCAAAGTCCAGTTTTTCTTGCTACTTATACCTTTGTATTATGTTTACTCGATCAGTACTGATTTCTCCTTTTTTTGATTTTGTTTAATTTATTCGATTACAAATTATTTATATCAAAGTTATATTCATTGTATGTTGTATTAGTAATTTACGGTGAACAATAAAGCATGTTCTATCTGTCTATGCACATCCAATTTTATATAACGTGTTATCAATTAACATTTATTAACGTGTCAATATCATAAGCATTTAAATTTGAAATCAAAGACATTTCATAGAAGTCCGCCCAAAATTTTGTAAAATCCTAACGATTTCTCGATTTCTCCATGACTCTAAAATTTTTAAAAAATTTAGCGGTTTGTGCTTATCTTAGTAAAGACAATTAAGAATATTATTACAATTTAATAATATATTCTGCAGAGGCAATTTGACGGGATCGGACATGCATATTTTAAGTACAACACGCACACTTTAGCTCTACTGATGAATATTCACGAAGCTGTAAGTTATATGAACACTTAGAAGCAGATTTCCCGCGAAGTTTAGGCATTATGCAACAACTATACACGGGTCGGCCCATGGAGTCAGTGCATCGATGCTCTCAATACACTTTACAATAATTTATTTCATCGAATTATATTAATGTAGGTAATAAGTACTATTGATAGTGTTGTATAGTTAGTTTGAAACAGTAAACAGATATTTTAATTCGTGCCAAATTAAATCACTACGATAGTGATCCTATTAAGGTTATATTTGCATTAACCCTAGGTTTACCACGTGTGGACAAAAGTGTCCACAATGTACTTTAAATTAAAATATCTAAAAAAATTCTCGGATTAAAATTCTGAAAAATTTCCCCATGTGTTTGTGAAATTCCTATTAATAATGGGGAAATTTTTCAGAATTTTAATCCGAGAAATTTTTTAGATATTTTAATTTAAAGTACATTGTGGACACTTTTGTCCACACGTGGTAAACCTAGGGTTAAACTATCATTTTACGACTTTATATTTTGGAGTGCTGTATAATCTCTGTTTTCCACTGTGAAAGTATGACTTCTAATTATTTATAGCAGTATAAGAAGTTAAAGTTAAAGTAATAAAGTAGAAGTTAAAGTAATTTCTTAAGATTTTAACTTTTCTCAAACAATAATTGACGAGTAAACCTTGATGACTTCCTTGCCTGTTCTTGTCAGATCAAGACCCTCAGTAGGTTTATGAGCAAGTGGCATATAATTTACAAAAATTTTCAAAAACTGTACCCTATTATATTCCAAATTACATATTACAATATTGTACTAAACATTTTGTCTCTAACTTTGACTGTCATTTTAATTTCGGGACCATTTGCAAATATTTGTATATGTCTAAAAACATTTATTAACGACTCCATGGTGGTTGGAATGTTTATTAAATGCCGAGTAAACACTAAACTATTTTAAAGATTTACACAAATTACTATTCACCTAGCTAATTAAGTAGGCGCGTGGCTTTAGAGGTTTGAAAAGGAGGCCTAATTCGTAAAACGGGTCCGACCAAACACAAAATTTTATTTCTTGCCAAATGTTATTTAATTTTGTTAAAAGTAGTAAATGTCTCGATACTGAAGGATGTTATGCAGTAAGACGGTTCAATATGCAAAATAGCTATTATTGTAGCGTGAGACTTGCATGACGTTTAATGCTTCTCTTAAAGGAACCCATGTTAAATGAGAAGAATACGTGTACTTGTAAGGTAAGATATTTCACGCTGGGATATATAAACAAAATATTTAATCATTATGGATGTGTGACAAAAGATTAGGCATTAGCTTTCAACCCTTTCTTTTCTTTCACCAACTTACAAAATAGATATTGCTGTTGATAAGAGAGTACGTCACTGATTAGTAAACTAATTTTTAAGTCAGAATTCTTAATATATAAAAACCCTTTATATGAAACGTATCCTCACAGTCTTTAGATCAAGTAAGACTCGATCTCACTGAGGTATTCTACAAACGGCCTTGCGACCGATGTGGCATGTATCATTCATAAGGAAATGCGGTTTCCAACGAACACCGCGAATATTTCACGGTCGGTTTATCGAAGAGAGCGTGGTTAGATGCTCATACAGTGGGCCCAGGTGCCTTCAATATCCCGCCAATAGTACAGAGACGTGATCTGGAAACTGAATCGCAATTGGCAACTCGCGACTTCCTCTTCAAATAATGAAATTTGAAATTTATTGTACCAATCGAACTCTCGCTCGTTCGACTGCTCCAATAAATTAGGAAGCAGATAGTAGTTGTGCGAAGAATTCCCTGACGGCGAGAATTTGCACATTTACAAAGCGAGCTCATGAACTCGTGCGAAAAAGCAATAGGTACCTTTTATCTCCTTCGTTTCCATAAGCAAATATAAATTTCTACGTTCTAGTTTAGTATTTAATGGCAGACACATACTAGGAAAATAGTAGATATTATGATATTTTCCTAGTATGTGTCTCCGATTAAATACTTCACTTCACTTTACCAAATTTCAATTGTACAGCTACTTACTTTACTGGGATATAAAATTCAACTACAATATTATTATGAAATGCTAAATAACAGGTTATATTTAATAAATCCATATTGCAATTAATTTGCATTATACGTGGTAATTTTATCACACCACAATCCGTTCCTGTTTTATTGCAGTACTTTAATATATTTAAAAGTGAATACGGGTCATGTTGGTTGTTACGTTTATTTTGTGCATTTATATACAACTGCATTCATAAAGCTTGGAAAATAATACCTTCATCAAAATACTTATTCTACGTGTCAGTTGAATGAACACTTTAATGAAAAATCTGTTGAAAATTATTTTGTTTCACTCATTCATATAACAAACGAAAAGAGTAAATAGTGTTTTATCCAAAATACGTATTTATGAAAAAATCTTAAGTAGGTCCAAATATTAATGAAGTGTTTTAAACATGAACTATTCTCTATGCTGGGACTATAGTTACGAGTATATTACAGCTACGCTTACCAATACATATTTTCCACTAATATCATCTAGTCCTAAATGATGGGTTTCAATAAACTACCATTGGATGTCTTTGCAAATAAGGTGTTGGATTTCAATCAATATTAACAAACTTCACAAATGTAATGTTTGGGAAGTAAATCAATATTTAACGCCTTATAATCAAAGCCATCCGTAGATAGATCATTGAATTCCTGTATTAAGCGCTCAGATAACACACGCAATTGGTTAAATTGTATGCCGTGGGTGCTTATTCATTTTATAATACTTACTTTTAAGTGACTATTGTGAAATTTTGTATGGAATGAATAAAGGAATGTTCACAAAGAATTGATTTGCTTTGTAAATGGTTTTCACGCATATGCAAAACGATATCTTTTTGTATGATGAAGTACCTAATAATTAAACTATTTATTAAAGTATTTGTTCACATCACTAACATATTTTCAAGTTCATTATAAACATATACAGAAAACAACTAAAATATTATGGCTTCCTTTGTTTCTTTTCATTATTGTTATCCAGCAATAACAATAATGTGTTTTGCATGCAGATAGATAGATAGATAGATAAAAACATTTATATAATAATATCCAAAGTGAAAATTAAAATTAAACGTGTAAATTTTTATTGGCTAGTGAAAAAAGTATGATGCAATATAAATATAAGCTTTGTATTCAAATTTTAATCAAATCAAAATATTATTTTCTATAATTTGTTGCTGTTATATTTTATTGTTGGATAACAATAACGAAAAGAAACAAAGGAAGCCATAATATTTTATTTGAAATCTCATTCTTCGTTTCACTCGGCACGTATACGAATAGTTTCTTTTCAAAACCTTAAAGAACTTTTAAAAATACTTCTTGAGAAATGTTTCTCGCTCGCAAGTCGAAGCCCGCGTTTTAAATTTGAAAAGCAAACTATTAGAGTAACGACGTCTCTGGAATCGATGCGGTACAACTTTATTATGCACAAACGACCTTTTTAATACCATTATAAATATGAAATGAGATGTTTTTCGTAGTGACATTATTTCATGCAAAAGAGATGAATTGTTTTGATTGTTTAAATATTACAAATGCTAATTTATAATAAATTTGTTAGTAAAATAAATTTATACATAATTTTATTTTACTAACAAATATAAACAGAAATATAAAAATGGAAGAATATCAGTATTCTTAATTTAAGTCGTGAAGTCTAAATTGAGCTGCTAATTTCGAAACTTAAATCGTAGTAATCAAGATGTCCCGAGACCGACAAATATTCAAGAATCATCTTGCAAACCACGGACTGACGAATGACAGCTCGCTAATAGACTGTCCGGTCTTGACTGAACGCTCGGTTTAAATTAAAGTGTAGATACATCAGCAAGGCAATATTGACAGAAATTTATTCTGTATAGTCTACAGCGTCCTTTGGCATACTTAGAATTTAGTTCTACATTGTTATTGTATAAATATAAGGCGTATCATTCATTTCTGGGTATCTTGCTCCTTTGCAATAAAGTAGTTTGTCGACTAACTTATTACGTTTGTAGAGCAGCATATAATTTTCATGTGTTTTTTTTCATTCACTATATAACGTAACATTTGAATATTGACATAAATCATTAGATCACATTATTAGGTAAATCTAAAAGTCGTTGTTTTAAAGGTCAAAAAATAGATGAATTTCATAATTCACTCTTAGGAATGTACGATTATTTTCAGACTATGCTTTATAGATGGGAGCTGGAAACAGTAAATTTCACACAATACAGTCCAAGCTCCTTCTTCCAATGTTTCACAATCTTGAGTGTTTAAGTTAACTAGAAATAAACACGACTAACACTTTAAATTAGTACAAACAAAATACAAAACTTTCCTAATTACACTAGTTAGCAGTTTACGCAAATATCGTATAGTGTGGGCAAGCAGCAAATAAATTAATCCTATACTTGAAAAACAAATACAGTTACTGTAATACATTAAAATAGACTTTAAGTAAGTAATTTAATGGATTCCATTGAGTCCATTCTCTTTGCCTTTTGTTGTTTTATAGAAAGTTTTATTTTTTTTAATTATCGTTACGCTTTTGCTATTCTAATGAAAGTTCATTCATAGCATAGCATAGGCATGCTCTAGAATTCTTAGGACAAACTCCGAAGAAAGCTTAAAAATGTTTTCTAGTCCTCATCGGAGTTGTTTTTTTTTTAAATTTAACACTTTGAGAGATTAGTTCGTTAGTTGTTTGCTTGTCTAACTCACAATTTTATGTGCTTTCTACATTGCACTGAGCAAAAATCTTCAGCAATTTATTGTTAGTATATAATATTGTTAAAGTTTACCAATTAAAATCAAAATAAGTTGAATAACTAGTACATATTTATTTTCTTACTAATATAATGATTCAAACAAATATAAGGTTTTCATCTAGTTGGAACTCTATTTTACCGTCAGCTATTTATGTTAATTTAAACTGTAAAGGGCATAGAGTACAAACTCATGAAATCATTGTCTTTAAAATAAAAAGAACCTCTTATTTCAAGTAACAGTAAGAATTGTTTTCAAGTTAAGCTTTTAAGACGACTCCTGAATATCAAAAGAAGTTACTGGCCGGTAGCTAAACAGAATTCATTGGTAGGCCTTAAACAATGGATTCCAAAACAGCTATAAAATAATTTGTAAAAAAAATTGAGTACTTGAAAATATTGCGGGTTGCATTATTCAAATAGGCAGTTCTAATAATTCAGAACAACTAAATTCAGAAGTGTTAACCGCAACTCTCCCGCTGGCAATAAACGGCCCGAGAAATATTTTCACATCGTTGTGGAAGTTAAAATGAAAGTAACTACACCCTGTAGAGCCATAGCGGGCCACAACGGCGACGGATAATGCCGAACATTTCGATGAGTAACATAATTTTATTCATGAGCACAGCATGGCTGATTGCATTTCAAATAACGGCCATAACAATATTTCGAGGATACACCGTTTGAAAAAACGCATTCTAAGTATAATAAAAGTTTTCGTCTTGGAGATACCTTTTCTTGGGAATTGGCTTAGCAATAGTTTTTAGTGTTTTCTGTGATTCCTACCAAAAAGTTTAGACCATCCAGTCAAGAAAGAACCACTTATTATTGTGAGAGGTAAGGAATTTAATATGTAAGCTGAGTTCACATTGTTAAGTTGTTATTTTAGAAACCTTATTTTTACCTAGTAGCACAAACAAACATTATCACAGTTACATACAACTTGTTTTATGTTTTCATATTTAAGATTTAATTTTCAGTTTTGTGTTATATAACTCGAATGATAAATTAAGTATATATCTGTTTATTCTAATAGCAACTTAAAATACTCAACTTTTTCGCATAACTTTGTAAGTACAATTCAGAATAGATTGTTGCATCATTAACTCATTTCGAATTGACCATTAAAATTATATTTAGTGTGTATTCAAATTGTAATCATTCATTAAAATATAATTGTACTTATGAGGGTGCTAATAAGATTTATTTATGTCAAAATGTAACTGTTAATTGTCATTTATCATTTGATGGTAACGACATTGTAACGATATAAACGGTTGTTTCCTAGTTGAAAATTAGATGTTAAGTTAATCTATGCTTCATACTTTACAAATCATATTTTAAATTAATTACATTACAACTGTATGATGGCTTTTTCTTGAGCACTCTGTTCAATAAATCTAGTTATAGCTTATAATAATAATTATATTAAATTCGATTACTACTAATGACAGGCCTATATTATAAAGTAATGTAATATTTCGACTTCACTGTCTTTTGTAATCAAAACGTGTCACTTATAAAAAATTCAAACAAATTAACAAGCAAACTCAAAGCAGTAAAGTGCCGTTGCCAATTTCAATTTGCCTTGATAATTTCACAGATGTTATTCCATTTACACAAAATTCAGAGATTCAGGAAAACGGAAACGTTCAACGATTTGATATACTGTCGAAAATAGACCTTTAATCGTAATAAAATACCTAGAGATGAATAAAATATTCGATTTGGAATTAAATTTTTATCAAAATAACTTGTAACATCATTGGTGTATAGACAAGAAATAATAAAATTTTGATTACTTTCTCAGGTCTGCGATCGTGATTCGATTTCACAATCCTCGCCAGGAGTAAGGCAATAATCACGATTAAAATATAATGAAGGTTCCTCGTAATTATACGTTCCTTTTTTCACAAATTTGGTTTGTAATCCTGTTAAAATTCTACAGCTATAACTAAACATTATATATCTTCAGTTGTGTTAGAGTATGGTAAGTTGAGACTCGTAAGATAAATTGTTTTAAGAAGCACTTTAATTATTAAATTATTATTTCTTATCTTGTGTTAACCTTGTTGTTGTTACAGATATTTGTATTACGAGATAACGAAGAAGTACTAAGACATACAGGACTTGAGAACACAAATAAATAAACCTTTCTAATTGCATACTATCGCAATGACTGGCCACGTACGAAGAACAAATTTTCCCGCTGCGTTGTTTACTAGTTACCAAGTAATAAAAAAGTTAGTTTGATAGCAGATTAGAAACTACGGCGAGAGAGAGTTCGGACGGACTTACGTGACCAAATAAGTCGACTCTCGACACTGAATCGACTAAGGTACTGTCAGCAAGTTAAGACTTATTTAGTTGAGCGAATCCAAACTCTATTACTAATAAATAAGGTACATTGGTTTCAAAAAAAGATCACTGAGATAAGAGAAGAGTGTGGTCGTTCACACAACGGACGCTCGAACAAATAACATTTAAGTCTCTGAATGCTACGGGAGATACGGTTACTTGAAATATAATAATAGTTAAGCTTTCAAACATTGCAACATACAGGTCCTTAATTTAGTAAACAGATTGGAACAGTTGGAAAAGAATCCCAAAACTTTTAAATATACAAGTACATGTACAAAACATGAAATCTCCCATTGTCACATATCCATTTTAGAGTAATTTCTTTACGTTTTAGCTAATGCCAAAATATTGTGAGAATTACTTGTGTCTATTACTCACTTCTCTTAGATTATAGATATTTATTTTGTCAATTTTAAAGCAAAGACGATAATAAAGAATACAAACTTTTAACAAAAATTACTATTTTTCATAATATTATAAATATAAATTTTATATCTTTGGTACATTGGCATGCGACAAGTATATGTTTTAGTTGATATTTCGACAATGTGGTCGGTATATCAATTACAACAGCATTAAAATTGAATCTGTTACCTGTCTACCTGTACGAACCAGACAGAACGAACTGTATAAGACAGAATCTCAACCAATTAAGCAAAGATTGCTAATACAGCAACAGCAGATACATGGAGATGCACCGCGATATATCAGCTTGTGACTTTTTGGAAAGAACTTAGAATCGCCTTTTAGTTAGGGTAAACATATTTTTCGTGCTACTTTTATTTTAATAATTGACTGTTCTTCGTAGTTAATTCAAATTCAGAACGTGAACATTCTCTAACCAGACATAACCAAAATAGAACTGAGCGCTTTGTGCCCATATTTTTTTACAAAGCAACCCACATCTACCCCAATCCGTAGTCTGTCAAAATCAAGTAACGCCACCTGTTTACAAAAATACGATTATGGAATAAATATACAAAATGGCTGAATATTACTAATGACTACTAAAATTTACTTCGGAGAGTATGCTCAATTGCCATGGCTAAGCACGCTTAGCTGTTCCTCCTGGTTGTTACGGCAATTGCTTTCACCCACTTAGCCATATTGGGCCAACGTGGTGGTTTTACCTAAGCTCCTCATCTGTTTCTGTCATCTAGAAATGCTGTGCCCAGCACTGAGACGTATATAGACTGTTGATGATGACGATAACAATCAATAAATAGAACGTCCTGCCTTGTGTCCTTGTTTTAAATTCTCCTGGACATGGTGGCTCCATCATAAGACCTCGTCTTATTGAGAAGAATCTAAAGTCCAAGAATACTTGGACTTGGACTTAATTTAAGCGTCTAAGCCGCGTTTACGTCCAGATATCATATAAAACGACACTCCGTTGTGAAATATTATTATATGACTACTCTTTTACATATTCTTAAAGAATTTTAAACAAAAAACTAAAAATTACCTTTACATAAAAGTTAACTGCATCTTGCTATGTATTGAAACTATTTAAGGTTAACATCATACAGTGAATTTAATTAATTCAAACCCAGATACAATATACTGTACTTTTTCAATTTAGATCTATCAACCCTGACCCCTATTCTGTTACTACGTTATGAAGCATACCAACCTACCCATTTTATCTCGTTTAATGAATAAATTAATATTGCAATTTACAACAAAAGTACCAGCCTTAGATATTTTAGAGAACAGATTTTTTTTCCAGAATTTTCCCTCATTATCCCTTGGGAAAAAATAATTTTTATTGAACTTTAATCCAGAAGGGTGTTTCCAGTTATTGAAATGATGATCAAAATTCCACTCTTTTAACAAGCCTTTAGCCAGTTTTAATTTAGTCATCTTCGAGTTTTTCGACTTAATTTTTTTGACATAATACAATTTGAATATCAAGTGGAGTTGGAATATTCTTGGTTATATAAAAGATAATACGATTTTTAATAACAAACGTAAGAATATTTGGAATTTAGTACTTTTGTTCTTTAATATTAAATAATACCAATAATATTTAATAATATTGATTAATTCATCGGAAATTGTACTCTAATGCTCCAAGCCGGTAACATCTTGATATCTTGGTATTTACATACTTTCACGGTGACCGTTAACTGCTGTATTGGTAGCTGCTTAATAACAAACACGTGTAAACCCTCCCTAAGGCATCTTGATACTGTTCACTGTCCACCGGATGCCGCCCTGAGAATACCATTCTCATTCATGTTGTTCCCGTTTCAATGTTTATTAATGTTTATATTCAACGCAATATGTATGCACATAATCCCAAAGACTACACGTATATGACACACGCAGAACAAGGTATAAAATAAAATTGAAATTATTTAATTGAATCAAAAATTGCGTCTTAAAAATCAGTTTTAGTAAATTGTAGCTATTTAACGATATTTTGAATTTTGGTGTATGACTACAACATAACAAGTATATAAAAGTGATTCGTGCGTTTTGCGGTTCGATTTTTGTAAAAACTGTCTTAAATAAGCTATTAATAAATGTGGTCTGGTTCAATATATTTTAATTTCTGTCGATTTTTTGTAAGAGTACATTTTGAATAGTTATTTCCAATGTTTGAAGCTATAGAAAGCATTTTTGTCAATTAATCACTGACAGAGCACGTAAAGTTATCGACCATTGAAAAGATTCACGAAAACAATGAGAATCGATATCGTTCAGTGCACGAGTATTTCTTTCTTATGATTAATCCATTGTATTACGGCAGTGCCTTTAAGATCCCATACCCATCACAATCGGAAAGATTTAGGCTTTTCTTTATTTCTGTAATCACTGTACAAAATTTTATTTATCACAGACTTAGGCGGAAAGCCTCGTCAAGAGAGAACGATCCACTCTCATGAGGCCAAGTGGCTCAAGTCTCTAACTAGTCGCCCCGTACTCGTCTGCAGTATGTGATACTACAGCCTCGCATGGACAAGTATGTAACCATGTAGTCAGAGTGTTGACCGTTTCCTTTTCTTTAAAACAATAGTGAAGTTCACTGATTAATAGTAAATTACCATTGCGTATTTTATTTAAAATAACTATTTAGATATTGCGGAATGAACGGAAAAAATATAATGCGATTCAATAGTTGGTAACTACCTGTAATTTATTTATAAAAAATGACATGCTGATAATCAAGTTGATTAATAGTGATGGCAATCTTAAAAATTCTTATGAAACAACATGACAACAAATAGAGATGACTTCGGAAACTACTGTGAAGATGACAGGATTAGCAAACATTTCCTACTCATGTTTACTAGATGCAGAACCCTTTGCTTTTCTGTAGTCCTTTTTTCGAGGGATGCAGACCTAAGTTGTTCTTCTAAAAATTTATTTTTTTGGGAGAATAACTTAGAAGAATACCATTTTCTTTTAAAGTCATATGATAACTAAAACAATTACTATGACTTTTATTATTTTTGTTTTTTTAAATAAGCTACTCTATAGCTTTTTACTCTAATTACTTTCTATTTCCACTCCTTATAACTTTAAATAATCGTGATCGAGAAATAATGTATCTTAAATGCCGACAGCAAATTGAATATTAAGAAGCAAACAAACCATCATCTTTCTCAGAATCTATAAGCTAACTCTAAACTACTGTGGCCGTATAAATCAACTGCTATTTGCAAGTTTTTTAATTAACAGCCAGCGCTGCAGCTACAACAATGAAGCACTGCTATATTTTTATTCCAGGTGGAACTAAAGTAAAGGTAAACTTGCAGCAGGAACAAATCAAAATTTTGATTCAACTACAACTCGTTTATGTAAAGTGCAGCGTTGGAAGTGTTAAGTTCATTTACATTTACGAACTGTAATTTTACATTGGGTCTTTTATTGCACATATTTTTATATTGAATTAACACTAGAGCGAATTATATCAAAACCTTTAGTAATAAAACCAATAAATCATACAGTTATATAGAATACTTATTTCTTACTATCAATAAGATATATCGCTTATTATTATTCGAATGACCTTTTAAATGCCATCTTCCCCTTTATCTCACTAAATGTGCTCCCTGCGGATAACAGGGAGATGCTAGAGGCGACCGAACGCCAGAATTGAGATTTTTTGTAGAAAACGGCTCTTTTCGCCATCTGCCAGATTAGATTCAAGAGGATAAATCTTCCTCCCTCTTGCTTCGTTTTGTGTGAGGGCTTTATTCCGGATTATTTATACAGAACATTTCGTTTCAACCCGACAGGCTGAATGCCCGTCCTTTAATCTTGCAATGTGGTAGTCAGTAGTTCTAGTCACCTTTTAACGTGAGTCAGAATGTGGACCGCTTTCATTTGCTCGTCAAAATAAAAAGAGATGGTTGTTTTCAAAGCAAACGAATGAGTTTTCGGAAAAGATTTCGTACGGCATTCATTAGGAGCCAGACTGATGTAACTTTGTTTCTCTGAATCTGAATAAAAATCTGGATAAAATGTTACGTATTGATCATTAATTATTTGAGTAAGTAAACGAAATGGCTGTGCTATGAAAATCGATGAGTTAATTTATCCTCGGCCCTAAAATACTTCTAGTTATTTTGGTTCTTTGTAACTAACTTTCTGTTTAGGTACTATTAGTATTGAGTGGCGTGAAAAAGTAATACATATGTAATATAGGCA
Source organism: Acentria ephemerella (assembly GCA_943193645.1). Classification (NCBI taxonomy): domain Eukaryota; kingdom Metazoa; phylum Arthropoda; class Insecta; order Lepidoptera; family Crambidae; genus Acentria; species Acentria ephemerella. Next base: position 7,571,605 of record OW971881.1, read on the forward strand.
TTACTAATAATATGACTAATTTTTTATTATTATTTGGAATGCATATATTTTAAAACCTAGGTTTAATATCTATTTTTAAAATAAGCAGTAAGAATACGTTTCTGTTCTAAATTTATAAAATCCACTTAAATGAATTACCGACTGTGCTAAATCACGCCAACAATTGTGGCAAGGCAAGCAATTAGAATGTTGAACGAAACCAAGTCGTAAAATATCTCGAGATAGCATTGCATGTAATAACAGCTGTGTAGTGTTCAACAGTGAAATAGATGCAGAACCGAAAATTACATTTAGAGAGCACGTAAGAAGCGAGCAATTCCTGGTGTACCATGAAGTTAGATTGGAAAACTTCTGCGCAGAGCTGGTACCGTGTTACTATTCTACTTCAATACTCATATTGCTGTAACAGGGACTACTGGTAATGCTGTCTGGTACTAATTAAATTTATTCATATTATTTACAGTAAATTAGAAAACTTTATCAGTTAATATTACTTGATTTAATCAGAATAGCCTACTGAGTTTTTTGAACAAGATTATCAATCTCACAATTTTATTGTAACTGAGTGAAGGCTAAAGGATATTGACCTGCATCCATACATTGTTCGTGTAAGCACTAAAATGAAAGCAAAATAGCTTTTTATATTAATACTATATTTATTCTTGGATTAATACTAGGATTTGGCTTTTCTGTACAAAGCTGTAATTTTTTTTCATATTGGTCGTTTTTTTCTATTTCAATACTGATAATATTATTATAAAATATTGCCTCCTTAAAATATTATGTAGTTATTCTGAGCGCTACAGATATTTTTGTTCCTCAGCCAACATTATACTGAAACCCCACATGAAACAAAGAAACATTGCGAAATCTACCCCCGAATTTACGTTTGTTTGTGTTAATATTTACAAAGGAGCATAACTAAGACTTCACAACGAAACTATACACCTTAAATAATAGAATCCTTTCAACGATGCTTGCCTATGCTAAACATATACCTGTAATACACATATTATTTTCACCTAAATTAAGTATAATGATGAATTTATAGATACTATATAACGGAGAAATAATAAAAATATAAGATTGGATTGATATTTAGATTGGGACTGGGTGATGGACCAATGATTGCGAGGCTCCAGCGGGCAGTCTTGCTCGATAACGCCAGAATTGTCCGCCGATTCCTCTCTCTGTCGTCCTGACCCTCGGCCATCTGGACTCCTCTGTCGAAGGGTATTCTCCCATCCCTCTAGCCGTCGAGGGATGGGGAAGACTTAAAATTGATTTCAAAATAATAAAAGCAGTAAAGGCCGGCGTGGCTTAAAAGCAATTAATATGCACCCAATATCTGTTGGTTGTTGTTTAAGCACCTGCAGAATTTTTCGGAAAGTGATTGGTTTCAGTGAAATCATTCGGGTGCAATACTAAAACACTTGAACTTTTTTATAATATGCTCAGCAAATGACATATTTGAAAATTGGACCATGCAATATACTGAAGTAGCCACCTCCACCTCGCTGGCCCAAAAAGTGTCCTTTAACACCTCTTTCAATAAACCCATATAGCATAAAGGAGGGAATTCGTGTGCGTAAAGAAATTCCACGCACTAGCTATGCGATAAAGCAAGGAGTCACGAAATCTCTTTGTGCGTATAGTACACATGGAGACAATGAAAGAGTAACTCCGTAAACCAGCACGCATGTAGGAAAAGAGAGGGATAAGGTCAAAGAGCTCTTTGCAGTACCTTCCATGGTACAACTTATAATAGACACTAAGCTCCCTCTGAAACACAAGCTTTCCTAGAAAATTTTCCGCTCTCTCACTATGGCTATGTACATGAACACATTTGATTTTTATTTGTATTTAGAATTTTAAGTATTTAGTTTCTTAGTCTTTGGGTTGTTATTTCTAATAAATGCTAAATAATTAATAAATCTATATATAACTTTAACTTTATGGGCCAGCAAGGTGGGGGTGGCTAGGGCAGTATGTCGCATGTTTCTCTAGTTATCTTCACATATGGACTCCTCTACTGCTTATCATCTGGTGTTGTCGAGTCATTTGCTAAGCTTAATATAAAAAAACCTTTCCAAATTTGCTTTTGTAACGTGTTTTTTGTAAAATAATCGTTTTTATTTTAGTATGAACATTGTGGCCACACAAACCCAGAATAAATAATTAAAAAGAGAGAAATAAGTTAACTTTTTAATAAAAAAAATTCGTTTAGAAATGGAGGAACGGTGCGATTACGAATTTTCTAAATGCACCTGTGATTCCTTAGCATGCCGCTAACGTCCACGCACTAAAGGAAATATATTTAACTGTCCGTACTATACAAATTAAGTTTATAAAGATATTTTCAAAAACTCGCGAAAATAATGCATTTTTTTAATAACATTTTTGCATTTTGTACGTCATAAACAGAAAAAAATTGTTATAAACAAAGTATCTGTAACATAACGTGCAAAGGTTTACATTGTGTATAATATTTTGTTTATTTTATTAAAGGTTTCATATTCCACATGTCAGTTGTTCACAGATTACTTTAAATTTTTCCAGCGGCTGGTTCCGTCGACGTTTGTCGTAAACAGGCGCTTCGTTGAGGCAATTTCTGCGATACCACATTTCTACGAGATTAAATTCGTAATACGACTTGTTCCGTATTCAATGCGCCTACTATGGGAATTTGCGAATTATCTTCGGCTCGTACTCAGCTACTCGACTTCATTAAAATGAAAAAAAAATAGCTTTTAATTATGTGTATGATTATGATTTAGTTAAAAAGTTAATTGTAACTAAGAGCTTTATATTTTAATTCTGCGAAAAGAATTATTTATAATGTTTCTCGTTCCGTTAAAGGTTCTTTATAACACTCTGAATGAACCTACAAAAAAGCTTCTAACTTTAATAGCTTTTGTCAATCACTTTGAAGTCTTATTACAATAGTTTCCTAAATTACGTCTTATTAAAACAACTCAAAAGAGATAGTTGTAGTCAAATTATAAAGTTTCAATGAAATGGACCAATTAAATTTAAATGCGACCCGTTTGCCTAGAATCAAACTTATTCTAAACAAAAAGGAGAATTTCCAATAATATGAAATAACAAGGTATATTATTCAGAATATCATGGGCCAAAAACTATAATTTTAAATCCCGGCACTATAATAAACAGAATAACATTTTAGCCAAGGTTATAAATTCATTATCCAAATCCAAAATACCACTGTCGAAGACAGACAAGAAAACGTCAATTTTCTTGTAAAAATATATTATTGTAACAAGGAAAGGGTTCAATCTACGACTTTTTTTCAAATTTTTTTATAAAAAATGTTATGAGAATGAGTTTTTGATCTTATTTCTAAAAATAGGGATGTTAATTTCTTTTACTTTTATTTAATAAGAGAACAAGAATGCGACGGAAGAATCTTTTTTCAATTTAAAGTAAAGGAATGGGTCATTTCTAGATTCTCTGAGCATTAACTTTATTTAATATATAATTTATCGTAGGGGGTTCTCATGTACCAATATCGAACATCTACTTTGTATTCCAATAAAACTACTCCAAGTTTTTAGGTAATTAGACTACAGCGATCGATACCAACCTAAATGACCTTGAAAACTAGTTTCACATCGATAAAACTATCGATTTGTAAGTAGTATTTGTTAAATATCGATTAATATAAATTGAACCGTCTCCGGATACATATAATTATGTACAAGTGAAATATGTACACAAGCCGTATCTATTAAGATTTCAGCATGACATTGCCGACAAGCTACTATTTAATAGCAATATTAGGCACTTTAGACAGTAATGAACGTGAATATCACGCTGCTTATAACATATTCCGTACTGTTATATCATTACCTATATATTTGCACGTGACCGTACTGTAAATGTCTATCTAACATCATATTAGAGAGACTATGACAAAATTATGTTGCGAATGTCAATTGGCTTATATTGACATTAACCGTATATTATTTAATTATTACCGTTTAGTTAATCGTGATTTTAACTACAAATGGAACAGGAAATCACTTGAACATTGTTCAGTTAGCGGTTAATAGTAAACTTTGTGGTTCTATATGTAATCTATTCAATCTATATATATAATTAAATTGTAACAGGCTATTGTCTGTACATTATAAATATTAAAAAAAAACGAATATGGGAGGTCTTCTTTAGAACACATGAGTTATAATAACCGTTTTTAGAGTTTCTTTCTACCTATATGTTTGTACACCTATCACACAAAAATTACTGCTAAGAAATTTAATAAAGTTTTTACCGATATTCTGTTGACGGTCTAACTTAAACTATTAGCTCAATTTTACCGCATTAAATATTTATATGGATATTTCATTACAAATTCCTACTTTTCTACTAAGTCGCGAACAAAAACTAGTCTATACTATAATGATTGACGTAAAGTATTATCTTTTATAATTATGAAATTATGATTCAACTACAACAAAATATAGACCTTTTCCCTTGGCCTGTCGTGGACTCTCCAATTGTCTCTTCTGAGTCTGATTTGTTGGTAAAATTTTCAAAATAAGTAATTAAATAAAATATTGCCTTACCTATTTCTTTAATCAGAAAAAGTATTACAGCTTTACTGTTCTTACTAAGATGCTATAAACTTTTATTGTTTTCGTTCGATGTATTTCTAAAACAACGATTGCAATCTTAATATCTACGTATAAAAGCTTCTAGATACTTCAATCACAGAAATATACTAACAGATAATAAATACACTAACAGTAATTAAGCTCGCTAGAGCTAGTGAAAAATACGATAAAGTTATCAGTTAATTGTGACGTCATAGACATGATACAATTTAAGTCATTATGCGTGTGGTTTACAAAAACTTTCAACAAAATGAAACTGAATTGTTAAACATTGTTATTGAAAGATGATGATGATGGTTTTATTTTATTTTTGTTTTTTTAGGAAGATTAAACATTAATTATTTAATGTAATTTAGGTACTTACTTTTTGTAAATACATAATTTTCAGTTGATACTTTAATAAAGTGTTATTAGAGTAATAGTGTCGTGCTGTTCCATTCTTATTCCGTACTGTCAGTGAGTACGGTGAGTGAGTGAGTTAACAACTATTTAATAATAAAAAATGAGAAAATAACCACACCTATAACTATTCTATTGTTTAGTATAAAACATCGCACGACTTTTGTTTTTCTGCCGTATCTAGGAAGCCATTAAACAATATTAAACCATTTATTGCGATAGTAGGGGATAAAGCGAGATCTTTTTCAGAACGGCTTATTTGTCAACGTCACAGCGACAGTGACGGTTCCGTCTGTTTCTGATAGCTCGTTGTTTCGTTTTATTGGTTACGCACATTTTCCTTGCTACTGCTAGGTTATGGGTTGTAAAAATGTTGCAGGCTTTTTTAATGTGGTATAACATAGCTATTATACCAACTAAGATGATTCATGAGCAAAAAAGGTAGTGTGGTTAGAAAAAAAAAAGTTATATTAATTTTATTAATTCAACATAATTGCATACATACACTTTTTTGATGTTACGTTTAAGATCCTTCTTACAACATCTAATTTTTTCATTGTGTCAAATCAAAGAAAGTCCGTGTTGTGAACGAAACTACTTTTTATAATTATTGACGTCCTCGTCATTATCGAAGTCCGTATTTCAGACTTAAAGCTCAATTATGTAGAAACATTTAAAAATACTTATTATCATAAGAAAAGATGGGTACCTATTATAAAATAAGTACCCATTTTCTTAGTATACGGCCCACCGCCTGCGCCACCTAACCGTAGTTTGGCCCATTCGGATCAATTCAAAATTTATTAGACATCTTATCTAAAGGGTATTAGAATAATTTACTACGCAGAAGGGTTGACTTAATAGCGTTAAATTCCCACACTAACGTAGAACGGAAAGTTAATATGCAAAACTTATAAAAACAAAAGATTTACAGATTTTTTTATTTAAAAAATATTCTTTCTTTATTTTCAAACATTAAACTTAATTAAGTCAGGTAGGTAGATAAAAATGACTCGTCATATTTTCCACAAAAAAGAAAAAATGAAATAGTTAAACGTTTTATTAAACATTACCCCGGTATATTTGTGATTATTTAAAACATTATTGTGATAATATCCTATTCTATCATCCTAGTGGATGAACTTTTTGCTATTTGCCTTCAAAATTCATTCCAATGATTATTTATCGTTCTGGAATGGAATGCAATGTCATGAAATTACATAATATCATTTTACCGTTAAATCTTCAAATCAAAATTGATCACTCCAACTTATTCAGTGTTTTATTAAATGAAAAATTTGTAAATAATAAATAAAATTGCTGCATCAACTTCAAATCAATAGTTACTTCTGAAATTTTAAGATGTCAGAAGTAACAGAAGTCTTACGAATAGTTTGGAATTTCTAACTGTGTAGTTCAATTTACATTTCGGTTCAAATTGACAGTGGAACACGATACGGTTGTAGAGATGTTGTTACACAAAGCTAGGTCGGCTTCAAGAATTTGTGCATAACTCAAGTGTACTAGCTCTCGACGATGCTCACAGAACGACGACAATGCACACACGAACCAAATATTAAAACACGGTACAAACATATTTAATATAAACTACAAATTATACTAGCAATTTTGTGTTTATTCTACAATAATAAGATTAATTAATGAAAACAAAAACTGACAATCTCTGTGTGATCACAGAGATAGAACAAACACAATATGACATAAAAGACACTGCTCGCTACGGACCATCACAATACGAAAAACAAAGAATTTTGTCTAAGTATAACAACTTGCAATAGATTTTCATTTTAGGCAAAATAAAATAATACAGAGTACAATAGTATTTAATAACATATTTACAATCAATTCTTGTGCGGCTCGTTCTTCTTAGTACTTTTATAAAATGGCACCGCATCCATTTGTCGGAAGTTGTTGCGAAAAGAAAGATGCTTTTAGGTATTGAATCCAACTCATGCGTTTCACAATAACAGCAAACAGGTATCGGAAATGTCTTAGAGTTGGGACTTTACAATTTGAAGCAATTATTAGTAAATGATATTTCAGTAAAAATGATAATCTATGTTTTGTATATATAACAGTGATTACTTACTCACAATAAATCATAAGTCACAAAATAATATAACTGTAGATGTATCATTTTGTTCCTCATGCGCTCGACTCGTATGTCCGTGGACCGTCAGCTATTTGTCATTTTATTAGTTGCACGCCCCGCAATATTCCTCGAAATAACTCGCTAGCCCGTGCGGCGAGATTGCTTCCGAGTTTACTGCCTTTCCCCGGCGTCGTGAACTGAGAAAAAGTTGTAAATTTGCCACCAAATCGCGCGTTTATACAGAGACCGGCTGACCTCAAGCGCCTTTTCTGCTGCATGTAATCCAGCCGACAGAATTGAGTTCACCTGCCGACCGTGCCGTCCGTACAGTTTTAATAAAGCAACTCATCTGTGCGGCTCCCGTGGGTACTTTCGGCTGAATTAAATTACTCTCCTTTGTTTTGCTTGGAAAATTAAAAATGGTTCAGAGATATCTGATGGTGTAAATAAATTTAGTACAAACGCATTTTTTACAATATTACAGACTTGTGACTTAACATAAATGTTATTTTACGTTTCACAATCGTGATTTATCGAACAAATCCAGGATGCGTTATACACTTTAACTTATGCAGGTATGATCTATGTATTGATATTTTGTAGACTGCATCGTACATAACATTATTGTATACTTTATTAATTTTTTGAATGCGTCAGGATTTGGATTAACTTTGCGTGAGGAAAACGTGATCAGGACTCGTTTCTATGAAAATAATAATAATACAGGTCTCGTCACAATATGTTTTCTTGCCTATTGACATTTACTAACATCTATACTAACATCTATGTTAGTCCAACCTAAGAAAAATGACTATTCGATGAAGACAAAACCGTTCTCGAAGTTCTGGTGTAACGCGTGATGGACCCTAATCTTAAAGCCATCTAAAAAGGTCACTTACAAAGCTAATATAACAGGACGGATTATTTACGTTATGACGAAAAAATGCTCTCCTTTTGGAAGTAAGCCGTTTTTTTTCAGTTCTGTACCCGCGAAATTTCACCCAGAACGATCAGCAGCTACCGGATTGATGTCTATAATAATCATTTTTCTTTGTACAGTCGTAAATATAAATTTCATTTCTCATTTATGTCTTTCTGTCGTAATAAAAACCGAGTAACAATTATTAACCGTGCCTAGGCTATTAGCAAATTGTGTAATTTTCCTTTTTCAAGTTTCGCTCGGCCCCTGACAAAATTGCTTCGCCTCCGCAACCCAATTCAGCTAAGAAATAATGAAAATTGACTCTAATAATTGTAGAAATCAAATTATCCTCCTGATCTCTACATTGTATATTATATAACTGTAAGAATTGAATTTCGAGTTAGATTCTATAAAATATAAGATTCAATTTACGAGTAAAGACACAGAATGAATATTAAATTGGTTTATAATAGGGTAAAGATGTAATAAGTTCCCCACGAAAGGTTGATTTTATTTATAAATTCGTCAAGGCTTATAAATGCCACCCTATGTTTTAGGCGATAGAATGGTTATTATTGCATAACCCGTAATATCCCCTGCTTATTAGCAATGGTTAAGGTCGGAATAATTTTCAATATCGTCAACTTCTTATAACTGTAATAGCAATGGTTATCGTCTTTAGTTTTATAATTTAAACAAAGTTGAACTGTTTGGTTTATCTCACCTTTTTAATAATTGAACTATCAATATTAAACCGAAAACATAAAAATAATGATTTTTCGTCATTATTTTGACAAACTATTTTTAAAAGGGCTTATAAGCTGCTAGTGTTACACACAATTAAAAACCTTTACAATAATAACTGTTTGAATATCAAATTTAACAGAATTTTTGAAAGGATCAGCTTAGATCACTTGCAACGTGTATTAAGCCAGGCTTCAACCGTCCATTTTTGTCAGCCTTCTTATTAAAAATGTATGGTATTGAGAAAAAATAATTAAATAAATAAGAAAAGCCTAATTTCTTATTACGTCTTTAAAAAAAGTCATTAGGTTTTTATTCATGCCAACGTTCAACGCGGAACTGAATGCCAAATTAATGATTACGAAATCTCATTTACATTTTTCTACTCCATAAATTAATTAATTCACGCAATCATAAAGTGAAATTGATGTGAGCAAAGCCCAAAGTTTAATTGAAATTTCCGCGGGCATGAACAAAGAGACGATATATCTACATTACCATCTAGAATTCTGGCTTATCTAGGAGATCACACATACATTTTTTAAACTTTCTCAAATTAGTTACAGTTAAATTAACTTGGGTATTTAGTGTTATCACATACTAATTCAACGAACACAATTAGGATGTTGACTAAAAGTAAAAATTTAGGTTTTTCGCTGTTACGTCACATACAAGGATTTTTCATTATACTCTACTACTGCTACTCATATATATTGATAAATTACAAAAAAATATTATTTGAAGTGATTTATTTATGAAATAAAAAATAAATATGGTTACCCTCTTGTAAATTCCTTTTCAAAGACTTCCAGGATATTATATTTTTATGATATTTGTTTTGTCCATTTTTGTGGCGTATCAGGGATGTTTGTAGAGTAACAAACAAATGGTTTTTTTAGCAATCTTACACAAGAAAACTGCATTCCTAATTCACAGGATGAATATTAGGCCGAACACCATCCTGATGATTTAAGCTTTACACAGGTTATCTTCGCCGCTGTGAAAGTGCTTTGTACGAAGGGTGAATAAAGAAGTATAAAAAAATACTCTTACCCTTGATGGCAACACGACATGAGAAACTACTAAGCCACAGTTATATCCTGATTTAAAACACTAATTAAGTTTTAAATTTGAACGAGTACTAGCCTATTTTCTAGTAGTTAAAAAATTAACAAGCTTAGTTTAAAAATTATCTTGATATACACTCGTATTGTAAAAGCGAAAAAGAATTATATTTACCACAACGATCGAAAAAGCAGCAATAATTATAAAACTAAAAACGAAATGACAAGAATCTACTAAAGATTATTTGTATTTTACCTTCTGTAATGTCTATGCAAAAACATTCGATTTATCAGAGCAAAATAAGCTACATTCCTTTGGAGGCCCAGGGTTACTGCGGGCAACCATATTCATGTTTATAGTGCTTTTTGTGGAAGGCCCGAGGCGGTGGTATCTAGCGAGACTACAAGAGACTCTACCATCAAAAATAATATTGTTATTTGGAGGGATATCTTCTATTAAAAGATAATCTCCCTTTCAAACAATCCAAATTAGAGCCAATATAATGCCCATTCAGACACTGTTACGTGTACGTGCCTAAATAATATAGATTAACTAAATTTTTACGATAACATGTAAACATGTCTTTTTGATATTTTATTTCAGCCAGTAGCCTATTAACTAATTATTCTAACTAAACAAAATTTCATACTACGACAGGTGAAAGTGCAGCGATAAAAATGTTCCTATAAAGTGAGAATTTATCCTATGATCTATAACTTGTTGCGACGTAGCAACGACAGACTGACTTGGAATGGAGCCAGTGTGGTCATTTCTGCCTCTTTGGCGACGGGAAGAACTTTGATTCGTTTAAAACGAATTGCTTATAGTCGAGATGTTATCGTAAATCTTTTTTGCGAGACGGCGAAATGGAATTGAGTTTTAGCAACTATTAACTAGAAGATAATATATGAAATATAACTCTGGTTGTTATCGAGTAGAAAGTACCTAATTAATATGCGACTTGTTTAATTCACGCACACATGTGATTGTTACTAACAAACTCTACCTAGAATCTCAGAGTAAATGATTCTGCATTTTAGCGTACAGTTGATTTAGTTCCTGAAATTCCTAGTATTCCTATTATTGTTGAAATAGTACATTTCGATACAAGTGTGGGAAATGTTATTTCTTCACGAGTAAAAACAGGGACAAGGACGAGGAACAAAGTGAAAATGACAATTCTGCATGTGCAATGAACGATGTTTTTAATACATTTGCGAATATAATAAAATAATAAAAGAAAATTAATGAAGAACAATTTAAACCTTTAATAAGTTAAAATTTATAATACAGTTTGAACAATGGTTTGAAAAAGGAAAATTTAAAAAATTAATGTATTAAAACAAATTGAATTAATTTATGAATAGTACTTACGCTATAAAATAGTCTTTCATGTAAAAAATTTCGCACAGAAAACTTTTTGATTAAAAACCTCCTTCATGCATTTGGATGTAATATGCAGAATGAAAACAAAAAACACTACTGCGAAAAAGAATAACTTTCAGTGAGCTAACATGTAAAAGTAACAGTACAGTTATACAGTTAAAGTAGTAGTTTGAAAGTACAGTATGTAAAGTAACAGTATCGTTTAGTTACTCTAAGTAAAGTCTAACTTTTAACGTAAAGTCTACTTTTTGTCTTCTAAAAAATTATATTTTATTTTCAATCATCAAATGAATTGGCTATATAAACCATTCACTTTTGCCCTTAAAGGGAAGTTCTACAATCCTGTAAAATTCCTAGAAGCGCAAATCGATAAACTATTAAATCTCGTTTTTCATTTCCACATTGAAATTTAAAAAAATCTCGGGTAACAAGTTATTCAAATACCGAGAAGCGGGGTGCAAAATGTTACAATTCAACGTTCTTGTTATTACATGATAGTATTATAAATTATTGAGACGAGAGAGACGAAAGAGACGAACTTGTAAAACGTGAAGAAGGCGTATACAGAACATTCTAAGGTACATAGTTTAGGTAGTAACAAAGTAAAATCCTCCCCTTTATCTTTATTTTATTTTATATAATTAGTAGTGGATGAGATTTTTCCATTATCTAGATGAAAAATATCTTATAGAGATAATAGAAATACATTCTAAATATTGTTTAAGTACTGTTCTGTAATGTACGCAACACTACAGTGTAGATGCTACTTTTTGAAGTATACAATAATATAATTAACCATAGTCTAGAGCAGTATTGGACATCAACAAAGGTGTGATACCTTGCATACAGTAGATGAAGATAAAGGGATTCAATCAGGCCAAGCGCCTGGGACACGTAATGCGCTAAGCTTAAAGCGCACGTTGGCCACTAAATCGGAAGCTCCATCATTCAACGACAGTACATCGAACTTTGACCAGTATATGTATAAACGTGTCACCGCATACTCTCACATGACGTGCACTAAGGTACTTGGGGCTAATATTATGACTTTCCGATTACAAGTTAATCTTAATATAAATAATATTTTTTATCCATTTATTTATTCTTAATTTCATAAAAGCATAATCGGCAGACTAAATGCCTAAAATATTCAAATCTTTCTTAATTTCAGTACAAAAAGGCATGAATGGTGATTAAAAGATAAGAAAAAATATCATTATCAATGAAATATGATAACATCAGTCCTAAATATATAACTGCCATAGTATTAAAAACATTGTATTATGAATGTAAATAAATAATATATAATATAAAATAAGAGACAAGACAAAAGACAAAGATTAAAAGATTGTCAGATTTTAATCACGAATCGTTCCTTTCGATTGTTCACAGTTTTTTATATTATACACAACTATATAAAAGTAGGATAGAAGATATATAAGCTAGGTACCGAGAGATGTCTCACCTAAGTGAATCTACTGTTTCTAAAGAAGTGTAAATAAAAATATTGCATTATTGTCTGGTTATTCATACACACGTATCAGCTGATAATATCCCAAAAATATTTTTTAATTGATTTTAATTTTTCAGTTAATATTTATTGTTTTACATATTAATAAGTTTTTGGTAGAAGTATCCATTAAAATATATTTTTCACGTATTACAATTGCATACAAGTTTTGATACGTCATAGCTATGACTAGCTTATATATCTTCTATCCTACTTTTACTAACATCACTCTTAACTATGATTTGACCAAGATTTTCCCAAGCACACAAAATGAGGCTTTCAAAAGTATTATTCTGCAAAGTGAATGGAGGTTGACAATGGGACTAAAGGAATTCATATTTGCTACTGTTCCCTCTCACGGGCTCGGAATTTAAATGAACTTTGGCCAACAACAATGACACCAGACACTTTTGTTCCGTGAACAATACATTTTACCGGTAGAATTAAAAACTCGGCACAAAAGGGTACAAATTCATAATGCAGGCTGCAGTTCCACCCCGAATAACTTATGTAAGAATCAGTAGAGATACCGACATAAAATATTGATGAAAATGAAAATTAGTCAGTATATACTGCCTATATTCTACTGTCTAATTTTTTTGTAGTAGTTTTGGATACGAATAATTTCCACAGCGATATTATTCAATAATCATCTAACAATAACTACATTATAAGATAAGGAAATAATATAGATGTGGTTGTTTTTCTATCGATTTCAGCATTAACTTTTAAATGCATACAGCATTCAATAAACAACCTTTCTTTTCAAGCCAAATAACGGAAAACCAGGCAAATTATTTGTTCGGTCTACTTGTGTAGAAGATTAATCGTAATATTTCCTAAATAGAAATCAATTGCATCTAGAATTGCAATTTTTTTTATAGTCTTATTTTATACTATCTTAGTTACATATAATAAGTTACCAAATAATATGATTTTTTTTTCTATTTAAATCTGTAAAAAATATACCAACCGAAATGAGAACCTTTTTGAAGTCGGACAGTAACACAAAAATGTTGTTACAAGTTAAAAGAATTTTTGAGAAACAGGCTGTATTTTTTCAATTTATTATTATATTTTTTACCAAGTAAGGTCAGTTATCATGAATTGACATATATATACAATATAATTAATTAATTACTGCTGCGTACTACAGTGTATGTAATGACTCTTTGGTCCGCACTTTTATTAGTTTAGAAAATTAGTGTTATTTTTATTTCCATATGGCATTATTTTTATTTCTATTACATATTTTAGTAAACTTTTCTTATAGTTATTATTAGCTCTATTTAATTTTTTTTGACATATGTTTTGATGTACGTGACATTCTGTGACATTGTTTTTTTTCTGTTATATAACATTAAAACGTATTCCTTTACTACAATTATTCGGCAGATGCAGAACTAGTCTGCCTTTTTCAATGTTAATTATTTGAAATACAGTACTCCTGGTAGGTAAGGGATGCATCTTCTCATCCCCGTTTTTTAATGGTTGCGAAGTATTAGAAACCTTTTTTAAATGTGCATTTCTCAGCAAAACCAAACTGAGATGGTAATATCTCTATACGCTTGAAACTAACAAGGAGAAACGTTTAGTTATTGTTACATCGTGTCAGTGCTTTAATACCGCCATAGTGTCATGCAATGCTATGTATACCCAACATAAAATCATGTAAAATAAGTAAATTAAGTGGGCAGAAAAGAACCAACAGATACCACTAGTAATGTTTAAATTATTCAGATTATGACCTACTGTTAATATACAACGGACTGTTGTAGGAGGTAGTAGAATTGATCTTGCAAAATATATGTAAAATAATATATTTTCCCTGGATCAGTTAAACTGGATGCCGTGTTGTATTTAATCAGAAGAAGAATTAATGCAGATTTAATCGACTATTGAAAATGAACATCTCAAGTGTCCAAACTTATTTAATTAAATTATACCATGAATAAATTAAAGAGGCAATTCTGAATAAACGGTAATATAGATAACAGATATCTTTTGAAAAAGCTTAATTGCTACACTATCCATAAAAGTGGTATCTTAATTTTAAATAACGAAAGTCACAGTTGAATAATCAAAGTACTTGGGCAGCTTAATAGGTTTTCTAAAATAACAATAAGATGGTTATTTTTGCTGCAATAACAAGATGAAATGAGAAAACCCCGGGAATCGGTTGGGCAGACGAGCCGACGACAGCCTCTTATCAGATGGAACATGTTATTTGTCTGGAATACGAAAGTCAGCCAAATTCCTTGGCTTGGCCGGGCTGAAAAGCTTCTCTTATATGGAACGCTCAACAATAATAGGGACTGCGCTGCAAAATGTAAACATCTTTGAGAATAAAGGCGGATTTGCGTCGAATACTTGATATTAGATATAATATGGTCTTTCTTTTTTATAATATACAGATGTTCTTACGTCTTCAATCGTTTTTATACTTATTTATTAATTTTTCAAGACAAGTTTTTGTGTTTCTACTAAATGATCATTTTATACTGTGAATCCTTAATAATTCTGTGTTGATGTAAATATTGCAGTGCATTTTTCTTTATTGGGATACTCAATTTATAAAAATTTAATTTGGTAAGTTTAATTAACAACGAAATTAGACAGGATTTTCATTTTATATCAAGAATAACACAATATTCATCAAATAATCTTACCAAAACCAGAGATGTTGTGTCTCAGCAAACAACGAACGATTATGTACTACTGTATATTTCATACTTATATACAAACAACAAACAAACTTTGAGATATAAACCTGGTAATGATTTCTGATGACTGATGATGTTACGATGATATTATAGCCAAAAACAGCGTTTTTTTATTCTTAACCGGGTAGCTCTTGGCCTTCATGGTAAGTGAAGGTAAGGTCAAAGTTGGAAGTGAAGTGGAAGTGAAGTTGGAAGACATCGGGATTCCTTAACCACAGAAGAACTGATTATCTTAGCTGAAACTGCTAGAACAGAATTATGCTACCTTATATGTTTGTTATTTCAGTAGACTTAGACGAGATGATGGTAGCTAGCCAGGCAGACTGATAAAAAGCCCTACCACGATACAAGCCGAGCAGAAAATCTGCCCTCACTGGAAATTGAACCCCCGACCTGAAGTAGATGGTCTCAGCCTCTAGACCATAGAGGTGGTTAAAGATAAATGTATTTATTATTCCTTAACCGCCTCTGTGGTCTTAGTTGGCCTCGTTATTGAATCCCAGCATTAAAATATATTTTATTTTATCTCTTTTCTTTCCAATACTTCATTGTACACAATGATAAATATAATTATAAAAATTGACACAGAAAAGGTCATTTTTACCAACTCTATAGTGGCACATTATAGATAATATTGATTAGATAACATTTCTTGGATTACTGTCAATGAAATAAAATCAGATTTCTTAAAATTTATTCTAGTGTCATTACAATGCTCCTTCATTTGTATAACATTGTTTTAATTCATTGTATTTTAATTCGTTAACATCACCAATTACTATTACATTGTATACAGTCTTAACCTTCAAAGCTTTAATATTTACTAAATATTCCATTATAATGCTCCTTTAAAATTTGAGTTATTCCCTAGTATTTTCTGATTTCAAATCTCAATTTACTGTAGGAAATTCTCCGAATGGAATAATGTGGAATTTCAATTCAATATGAATACATATTTCGCCGATTCTTCGTCGCTGGTATTAAAATACGGCCGCTTTTGAGTTGCGGTCTCATCGACCATAGATCCACTGCACTGCAAACTCACGATTGGTGGATGGGACGTTAGCTTATCCACGCTCGCTCACTTTACCATTTTATGCATCAGTGGTACAATGTAATGGCCGTCTTACTAATTAATCATGTTTGCTATACCATCAAAGTTATAAAAAAAATTGACACCAGACACTAAAAAAAGAAAAAAATATCAAATTTTAGAATATTAGGTATACTCATATATATATTATATTAGTAAAGTATTATTAAGTTTTTTTTTTGAGTATTTCTCTTCTTGAATTGGCTGATGTACAATAAAGATATATTCTATTCTATTTTATATATGTATTTTTGGACTTGGTTCTTAACTTTCTATTGTTTCGGGAAATAACTTAGCATCAACTCAAAAAAGTACTTTTGAGTTAGAGTAGTACTTCAATTTAATTATTTTTGCTTTTTCAGTATTTTAAAATCAGTTTCAATAAACGCGTAAAATATAAAAAAAATGTTCTGCTTAAGTCTATTTTTTCACAATTTTGAGTGATAAGCTTGTAAGCTAAAATTTAGATGAGTGACCGTTAGTATTGTCGCTTGTCTGTTAGTCACTGATTTTTACATAAAACCTAGGATCCTATCACAGATCGTCCCAAAATTGACATAAACAAAAAAAATAGATTAATCGGAAAATAGAAATTCCTTCTTTTCAAGCGGGTCAATAAAATCAAAAATGTATCAATCATATTAAGAATTGTTACACTAAGCTTACAAAAAATGTATTCTTAAATATTATCCCCTTTTGTAAGTATACGACCAAATAGCTCTACAAAAAGTAATGTATTACCCAACTGAACCAAACGTCAACTTCATTCCAAAGAGTAACCCAGGTCGGCTGTGAGCTATTACTATGATTAAATTTCACTTAAATAAACATACAGTGAAGTCGAGAGACTATACATTTTCTCGTATGTAAAGCAGGTGGAAAGGGGCATTATCTCGACTGCGTTACAGCAGGGTTCTACAAGGAATCATTGGAATCCTTTTATTAATACAAAAAAAATCATCAAACCTACACAAACACGTTGGTATTTGCTATTATGTAGGGTTATTTCGATTTACTTCATTAACTGTATTTTCCAATTACAGATTTATGGTCCATATGACTCGCATAATAATGATGACTTTGCTACAATAGTTTTTATTGATTTATAAATAAAAATATTAAATTAAAAATAATGTCCAACAATTCAATCTGAAATTAAAGTAAAATATCAAAAATCTTTTAATCAATATATCTAATTTCCAATTTGAGTTATAATAAAATATGATCGTTGATGATAAATTGAAGTATTTACTCGAATGCTTATAAAAATCCATAAAAAAAAGTATGAGTAGGTACAATACTAAGTAAATACAACAAAAAAAATTAAATACCAAGTTTCGTAAACACAGCCATTATAAAACATGTCAAAGGCAGGCAAAGGATCGGATGGCAAAACATACCAGATTGGAGAATTAAGTAAGTACATTTACACAAACGGTAGAACACAGGCTCGCTTATTAATCGGAGCGCTCACAGAGCACTTTGTTACTCACCACATGCTATACAAAATGAAATTTCTCCAACTCAAGTTTGTAGAGCATATGGTAAAATTCAAGAATTCATGAAACATTTACTATGTCTAGTAATAGCACATACAAGGCCAGTAGACTGTAATGCTCTTACTGCCCAGAGACAAAGTAAAGCTTATGGCAGCTATATTTGGATTACAGAAAGAGTAGAATAGTTTGTTCACAAAAGTTGCCTTTTTATCAGTTCAGTATATCATTTGCTTTTCCCGCAAGCTTTTAATAGAAGCAATTCTATCGATTCCTGTTTTAAGTGGTCCAGAATAACATCGCGGTTCCTTATCTCGGAGAGTACAGCTTGTTTATTGTCCTGCTCCCATTTATGACTTCGTTATTTTCCTATTGTGATGACATAAAAATGTCGTCTGCAAGAATAACTTGTCCGATTTATCTAGACAAATGCGTTGATAAGGAAAAATAATGAAACGACTTATTGCCGTCGATCCTGATTAAGTTGTTTTTGCGTATAACTTAATGAAGTCGAATAAGATATAGACATGAGATTTAGTCATTAACCTCTCCTCTTGAACATAAACAAATTGTGTACTCAATTTGTCATAATAATATCCGAAAATAAACATAACATTTGTATAGTCTATATATTTTTTTCTATATTTCCATTTCATTGCAAATATCAAGTATAACATACGTAACGACCCGCCCTTTAAGTGAGTACAATTATTATTTATCTATTCGTTCACAAATTCAAATTTTGCTTTCTCATGTTTATTTGTGCGATTTCAATACGAAAGCAAAATTTGAATCATAGAGGAGCACGCGCAGCGATAAACGACACAGACTATTGTTGGGTTTTATTTTATTGACATTCGAATACTTTTATTATTTATATTGAAATATCTTTTGTTGCCAACGAAAAATTTATTTTTACTGTTTTACGTAGTGCTTAAAATAAATCATAATATCTGTTTACCAATGTAATAATTTATTATTTTAAGGTTATCGATCAAATTTAAAAAAAAAAACTGTTTTCCTATGTATACACATCGACGCCGCAGTTTTTGCTTCTAATTGTAACTCATGACCACTATATTAAGTCCTGCAAGAACACAAAAATCAATTAACCTCTCTTTATATGCATATATTTAACAAATTGTTAATGAAATTAAAATACTTTCAATGTCGACAAGTGTACGCAGGATCATCTCGATTAAGTTAATTAACATTACTAGATTCAACAATATTGCATGAAATTTGATTTGAATATTGTCAATCTAATTTTGAGCTGTTG
The DNA here is from genome assembly GCA_943193645.1 of Acentria ephemerella. Lineage (NCBI taxonomy): Eukaryota > Metazoa > Arthropoda > Insecta > Lepidoptera > Crambidae > Acentria > Acentria ephemerella. The sequence goes on from OW971881.1 coordinate 7,590,972, forward strand.
TCACTACTTTGTCATAACTTTAATTTCATTTCTAGAAATTACGACTTTCACGATACAATAATGAAAAATTCTTATTTCAATATAATATACCTTTCCTTGCATAAAATTTGAGTAATTTTTGAGTATCAAAATAGTTGTTATAGAAGTCATCACTCTTCCATGGTCTTTGATTCCGCTATTACAAACTTTGTATTTCAGAAATAAGTATTTATAAGCTAGGTCTTACAAATGGTTGTGTGTTACTGTGTAATGGAATAATTCTGAAGTAAATGAAGTCCATAATTAATGGACAAAGATCTTATTATGATAAAATTAGTATACCTACGTACAACATTGTCGGAATAAAAGGGTTAACGTTCTCCAAGCTATGAAAGTTAACTTTTGTGATAATTGGAAGAATAAACTTTAATTATTATGGTTCTTTGAAATTGCCTCAACGATTTTCCCGTTTGCCATGTTCATTGCTAAACTTATCTACTCGATTTTTAGGCTCGATTTTAAGTTTTGTTGTACATTTCATCTTGCTTTACATTACAGCCTCACTGTATACCTTAAAATTATTCATTTATAGACATTATACTTAGAAAAAATAAGCTGTATTTTTTATTCATTTCTTGATTATTTATTCAATCTTATCCGGATTTCAATTAAGACCAAGGCATACATTTCCAATTCTACATCATGTTCTTTAACAGACAGCTACTTTTTTCTTATTCTTTAGTAAATATACATTAGTACGTAAACGCCGACTTGGGGAGAGATTATTATAATTATTATTGATAGATACATAGAATATGCTTTATTGTACGCTAAAAATTTGAAATTTTTTATATTTCAAATAAATTTCAACAAACAATACACAGAATCTACATTGTGCATGGATGATCTTTATATTAATAATATCTATTGATCTTTTTTTTAATTTGTTCAACACTTTTCATGGAAGAGATATAAGCAAACCTACACGGTTGACTCGAGAATAAAAATGTATAGTATACGTACATGCTTAAACTATTCTGTGTTTGTGTGTGTGTTTACATACTGACCTCCGTCTGAAAAACAGCGTAATGGCTCTAGCATCGCCGCCGCGACATATGCTGAACCGGGGATTTTTTCACTACTGTAGCGCTGCTCACAATACATTTTATTTATTTATTTTACTAATATAACTTGTGGGATACAATTTATGATTGTATGTGTTGGTACTGTGTGTAAAATAAAATATTCTTAAATTTCAATTTCTTGTACAACATGGTGTTACTTTATTTTTAAATCTACGGGTTCGTTACAGGCTTTGAAAATGTCCAAAGAAAGATTACTACAATTTTGGTTTATTTATCGTATTGAACCATCCATACGCATTTGGAAAATATACAATTGGAAAATTTTACCAATATATAAAACAACAATGGAAATATCCACATAGTCGTGCCAAACAAACAATTGCTAACCTGTCAACTTTGTTTTTTACGGTTTGTTAAACCACTACATTGTATTCAATAGCATGTGTTTGTTTAATTAAATTTTCTATTTGCATGAACAGTTCCGTTTGACCTGTTTGAGCGGGAGTATAATAGTCTTATTATATTTTATGAAGCCATACACCACTCTAGCACTCTTGGGGGTCGGATACGCCACGGCAAAATAACCAGGACCTTATTACTCCGCTTCTATGGACTTAAGCACGTAGGTACACTTGGCTATATAACATCCTGAAAATATACGGTACCATAACAAAACGATTGCAAACAAGTGTTTTCTTTTTGGTTATGAAATTTGAATTGGACATGCACTACTGTTGAAATTGGAAGAAGAAAACGAACAAATTAAGAGTTCTAGTAATTTTTGTCACATAATAAATCTTTATTGTAACTAGGATTATGGTGATCTTTTTCCCATCTGAGGCCAGGGACTAAAGAGTTGTGACATTATATAATCATCATACTCTTTTTTGGTGCAATGAAACCCCAAACTAACCTTCACTCTTTTAAGGTTGTTTTTTCGTTAAACCAAATTTGAATTAAATAAATTCTTTAAGAGCTTATTTCGGGTACGGGACTATATCTCATTAACCCAACAGTAAACATTATAAGCAAAATCAAAAAGATAATGGTGTATTAATTTTATTAGTTACCTATACAATTTGTTGCCTGTCCTGTGTATTAACCTCAGATTATTAATTTCATATTTTCAATTTATTGTACTTAATCTTTCCTGTTTTTAGACCTAACATCCTATATCGATTCCTTATCATCTTAATGGTTTTGTCTAGATTTTATTGTATTATGAATAAATCGACTTTCCACATTGTTTTAATTTTCATTGTTATATTATTGGTGTTACGTAAATTGCTTTATTTATACAATCCCAATATTTCTTTGGTCTGTTTATTGTTTAATAATATTTTTTATAATTTCGAATAATTAATTGGACATTTTCTAACGTATCACCATCTACAGGCTGTATACGTCGCATTACTGGGTACAGCCCTTCCTACAAGGAAGAATTATTTGAAGAACTTAGCCCGTAATACTACCACGCTGCCCTATGTTACCTGCATCGCGGGTTGATGGGTAAAAACAGTTGCTATATCAACCAAGACCTACGACTTAACGTGCCTACAAAAGCACGGAATACCACATAACGCACCATAACCGTATATTACAACGTTAAATAGATAACCAAATATCTAATGTTAAGCTTTTCTCATTTCATCGTATCATCTCCAAAATTAGCTCATATTCAACGTGTTAATGTATGAACCTATTTCAAAGCTTCACAATAGCGGATAATGTCCACGGTCATAGCTAAAGTTTCCACACTAGCTATTTCTAATCTAAAATTAAATCTTTGATACAGTGCTTTAATCGAAGAAAATAAATTCTAAAAGTTAAATACATAAGACAGTCGTTTTAAATATTTAATGTGGCTGTCATAAAGCACTTGTATAACAACATTAAAACAATATTTTTGTCATATCACTTTTTTTATTTAGAGTAAATTGTTTAGAACAATCTTTAAAGAAAACATGCCGTAAATACTCAAATTTTAAAAAAATGTCTTGGTGAAATGAAAAATACAAGTACAAAATATTATTTATTTTTATGTAATAAAATAAACAGTACTTTAACCTTAAAATTACGAAGAGCACCAGATAAATTGAGAATATTATAATTTTATTTCGCAACATTTACATTATGAAAAGAGTGATATGGTAATTTAATTGCAAGTAACTATTATTCGAAATATATTCGAAATAAATCCTGATAATGTTACTATTCCACAAGCAAATTGTATAAATACCGCAATCAGTTTAAATTGATTATATATATAATTAAACGAACATTAAAAAATCGATTTCGATACATTATTATGTGAAGATAATAGCGATAGATTTGTAATAAAATATAGTGAATAATTTTTTTGTAAAGGTAGGAAATTTTGTTTGTGAGATCTTTTGTATTGATATTATTTTATGTATATTTTCAGAACGTGAAAAATCTCCTTACAGATTAACTATAAATTTTTTGCTATTATGACAGTATATGTGTGAAACTGAATAAAATAAGTAAGTAACGAAAACCAAACAATAAAATATGGCAACATTTTGATACATAAACTACATTATTATAAGAGAAAACAATCATAAACCAGAGCTTTTAATACTATACACAACAATTTATATACAAATAAATCAAACCCTCTCAAAAATTTTAAACTCAAATATTTATTTACGTAAGCTGTAAGTATTTTTTATTAATTAAAGTCACATATTATTTCTATTTCTAACTTAAATAAACGTCCTAGGTTATTATAATACCTATGTATTTACAATAAAAATGAAATGATTCAATAAAAAAATTATGGGAAGATACCCTCTGAGATCGAAATATATTGGAGTAATTGTGTAAATAGTCAAAGAAAAGAAACAAAGGTCTAGAAAATTCAATTGTTATTGTATGAAAACCATAAATAATTTTTCCATTAATTACTAAAAGAATCATAAATAAGTCGATACATAAGTATTACAAACAATAATCAGTTGCGACGACTAGTCACCGACCCCTTCAATTACACCTACGTTTTAAGTAGGTCAGCGTGTACAGATAAATAATAAAGTTAAACAGAACTATTAGAGATTTTTATTTATTGAATCTATGCCTACTAAAAAAGAGGTAGGTAATCTTTGTTGTAAGTTCTGATCGCCTCAATAGATTATACGGGAGAGTTTAATATTCTAAACAAAATAATTATTTCTTGAGATTGTCCGGTATATAGTCATCTTTGCCAGGTACACCTGTGCCGCCCGAATCACCTAGCCATGGGAACCTTAAAATAAAAACATATAAATTATTGTTAAAGTAAAGATGAGCGTAATATGCACCACTCAAATTGTGGTCTCCATATTTAAATCATACTAATAGGTTGGGGAAAAAGTTTCTTCGCATTTTATATGAAAATATAAAACTTTTTTTTTTCAGTTTATTTGCATTTAATTTCAGTATATATGTGCCATTTTGTTCATAGACTTTATGCCATCTTGTAGGTTGTAGAGACATGATCCCGTTACTGTAGAAATTTTGGGATTTCTGACAGTCCTCCCTTGATATTAACCTGACACTGTCTAAAGTATTCTGAAGAGACCAAAACATGTGGAAATCTGAAGGTGCCAGGTCAAGGCTATACGGCTCTTAATTTTTGCTCTTTTTTCTTTCAGTGAGCTCAGGTTGCACTGAATTATCAAGCTTTTTTTTACACAGCTTTTTTCAAATGGGTCAAAAATGTTTTGTAGTCAATTCCCAGTTCTTCAGCTATTTCGTAACTACTGATATGCCGATCTTGCTTCAATTTTTCAAAAATAGCGGCCATTTTATCCGGAACGAAGCGAGGTGCATCTTCGACATCAAAATTCCCGGATTGAATATATTTAAACCAACTTTGTGATACTCTTACTGACACTGCGTTAAGCCCATAAACGTTACAAATTTTTTCACGGCTTGCGTTGCATTTTTTCTTTTTTTGTAATAAAATTTTAAAATGTATCCAATTTCTTCATTCAATTTATTCACAAATTATTATGACAGAAAGAAAAACAAATAAAAATAGTGGGAATCAAAATTTTCCCAATTTGAAATGTCACCTTTTTAATTTCATGAAAACCAGCCAGATACAAATAGTACAGCCAAAGATATTATAGATTATACTATATGCGAAAACACTTTTCCCCAACCTAATATTTACTTTGCGTTGTAATTTGGACCAAGATACACGATTATAAAGATAATTCAAAAACGCGTCTTCTAAATTACTTTTGTTTCGCTTAAGCGTATATAACTATCCTATTTTTTCTTTCAAATTTTAGTACTTACTGATTAGGACAGTCACTACAAGTCTCCATGTAGCGTGTGTCTGTGAAATTTGTGTCTGGATGTTTAAAGGAAAGCGCACACTTGTTGGGCAAATTACAGGGCGCTGGAGGCAGGTCCTTGTTGTCGCACCGCCACGGCTCGTAGTTGGTCAGGGACTTGACCGGTTTAGGATCAGTCATCCAAGTCAACGCTTGCGTCACCGTTACAAACCACACATCTTTCCTGGGAAAAGAAAGAAAATTTTTATTTTAACCCCCCTTCATACAATCCTGCGACGCTACTTCTTTTGCGACTCCCAGTGACTTATTATAATTTACTAGTTGACACGGTGAAAGTTGAATCATCTACAAAGTAGCACTAACGCCATCTATTAAAAGAAACTCGAAGAAGCGATAGAAGAAATGACAGTTTTAATGTTTAACATGACGGTTATGAATTTTTCCATACTAAGTGACTATTTTTCACCAGTATATTTTTAAGTTTTCTTTAGAATTTTTCGAGTTATTTTTATTTTTAAACCACCCCTTAATTAAACAAAATAAAACAATAAAAATGTATTGTTCTTGAGTTTAAGCTAAACTAACGAACAACAATTCATTTTTATATATATGAAGGAGGGGAGAATAAGAAGAAGAATAAGAATACGATAAAATCAGTTACCGTGCGATTGCTTTTAAATAGACTTTAAAAGGTTTGTATATAGTTCTTACATTTTGTAAGCAATAAACATGAAGTATTTTGTATTCGTCATCTATGGCCGGGAGAGAAAGGTAGGACGTAGAGATTTAACTTCCTATTAGAGCATTAAGCCAAAAAAGTCATATATATATATTATATACATATATATATATATATATATATATATATATATCCATGTAATTAAATTGTAACAGGCCGATGTGAGAACATTATAGACGTTGAAAGTTTTTATATGAGGTATGTTTATTAGATCAAGAGAAGTCAAAACCTCAGTTTTAAGAATTTTTGTCTGTTTGTATGCGCATCATGCAAAACAGCATAGAATTGAATACATTTACTTACTACTGCTAAAAATCTAACTCAAAATAAAAACACAATTTTATTGCAGAATGTAACTGAAAAAGAAAAACGAAAATAAAGTAGAAAAACCGAATTCCACGAGGATAAAGTCGCGAGTCACATCGCAAGCTAGTTCATAGTAAAATTGTATTCCAACTGTGTATGTTATTAAAATTACGTAACTCTTTGGCTACAGTATTTCAACCATCTATTTTACAAATTTCGCACTCACCTGAAACAAACTGTAGTAACTCAAACGTGCTCACAACTTTACAATTATTTGCTTAGTTTTCTCTAAGGGACTTCTAATTACAAAAGGGAAACTTTCCACAGAGGACCGGCAAGCTGCAACAAAACTCCGTCTGCCCGGCCATTGCGACCCAACACATTGCCACACTCGCTTAATAGGTTACAATATAAATATACATGTCAATATAAATCAACAATGTCAGTTATAATAATATAATTAAATATAATATTAAGTAGTTACAAGCTATATGATACTACTAGTGCCTTTGTATACCTTACTACGCGAAATAGAACAAAATATTTGCCAAATATCATAAGCAGACATTCTATAATAGGCCAATCTTTACGAGAATACAATAGAGACGATTCAGATGGCATCCACTAAAACCACAATTATGTTATCTTAATCTCTCAAACTAATATAAGAAAAGCTGAAAATGACTTTTTAAATGTAAACTTATTTGACACGACAATCCATACAGCTTTGATTTACCTTGTTTTTTTTACTTTTAACAAGCCTTCAGTACACTCACGGTTGCTATGCCGACCTCATAAGGCTCTTGAGTCCTTGCAAGTACAAAAGTACTTGACAAATTTTTATAGTATTATAAGATAAGCATTCTGACAAAGCTATATTAATTGTACCATTTGCCATTTTAATTTTGGAAAGAATCTTATATCTAATGACTTTGAACCTATATAATCGGCATTGCGTATCCAAAAATGGATGGGCATTAAAATACGGCAAATAGTTGAAATTTCGGAAGCGTTAAATAACGTCACCTTTGTTCTATATTTTCTGGTCAGTTTGTAATGAAACAGCCACTAATTTTAAATTAATTTTAGACGACCGTGCACAAGAGAATCGAGGCCAATACTTACATAACTAGACAATTATATGTCATTTCTTCTAGGATAACATTTTTTGTTAGCTGTAGATACATTGAACAAAAGCGACTATATAGTTACTATCTGAGAAATAAATTTCTTAACTAAATCCTTTTCAAAGATCACCCAACATAATTTTGGTTTTGCCAGATAACGTCGAAGTGATAACAGAAATGATAGTTGAAATCCTTTTAAGTGCTTGTGTAATTTGTTAAATCACAATCATGCCGTTTTGTTAGAAGTTAACATAACTTTGAATCTAACGGACGTAACTTCATGTTGTCGCAAACTGCATAATCAGTTCCAATAATTAGTTTTTGAGCTAACAAATACGAGAGAACACATAAATTAGTCAAAATTGTGCCCAAACTTGTAAAATTAATATCAGAAAGTGATTTAAGGCCTAAATGAGATTAAACCCCTGGCAATAGCTAAATGTAGCCACGAAACTTTCCTAACAAATCGTGCCTAGCTATTTATTCACCTTGATTTTCATTAATCTTGTGTCACGTTCATTTAATATTTCCTTTCACTCATTTAATTCTGTCACTAATTATCAAGCCAGTGAATTGAATATATTAAACAATATACTGTCATAAAATAACCAAATTATTTACTACAACAGAAGTGTTAAACACCCATAACTTGCCTGATTATAAGCGATTATAATAAACTTCAGAGACTCGTACCTAATACCAAACTCACGTGTTACGTGCCCTATACAAATGGAGTGTAAGCAATATGTTGACAGCGCATTTGATGCTTGTCCAGTTTGAGACTAGTGCATTTGAGACTAGTTTGAGACTGGACAGCACTTTTGGGACTAATTGACATTAATTATCTGTCATGCCAGGCGTGTGCCTGTGAATTGATGATATTTATTGGGTTTACAAAATGTAGGTATCATGTAGGATAAAACACAGTCCAATTCCAAATTTACACTATTTTTACAATTCAATTGAATATTTAATATCTGAATTAGATAGAATATTAAATATAATTTTGACTTTTCAGTTAACATAATATCGAACGAAAACCAATTGTTAAACTTAGTCTGAGTTCGATAAACAATAGAGTTCTTAGCATAATTCCTAATGTTGGCATCGTTATGCTAACACGTGTACTCCTGAGGAGGAAAAGAGAGAAAGGTATTAAGACAAGGAGGTCATCTGTCATGTACTTACGAGGTAGCAGCCCACTGCAGAAACTTGTGAAGACCACGTTCAAGCTCTTTGATCTGGAACCAGTTGGTATGGAACGGCATCATGTACGGCGCGCGGTTTTGCTCGTAGTAACGATTGAAATCTTCTTGCAACCACTCCAGAACCTTAATAGACAATTATATTAATTGAAAATTTTCAGTAGTAACTACCTACCTACGATAATAATTTTTTTATACCTTATTTAAATTAACGTGTCTTCCAAAGCATAAAAATAAAAAATTTAAATATTTAAACCAGTTTTTTCTAATTTTTCTAGGCACAGCTCACCATGGATAAACAGCAATTAATATGATGTATTATTTCGCACTAAGAACAAATATTACTCTTAAAATGTCTGTCCCCGTCAGACAAAAAAAATTGTTTCTACGCTGATATCTTGACATATGTTTAGCAATCTTTTTTAATTAACCTTACAAATTTTAACAGAAAATAAAAGACATCTATATGTATAACACGACCGTGGCAACAAGAGGATTATATTTCGCACAAATTCATCTAGACTGCTCCAGTCGAGCGAGGTGAAGATTTCCTTAATGTTCCTCGTCGCGACGTTGTGAGCTAATAAATTCTACACATAACAACACCTCCGCTTTTCATAACTTTGCGTGGCTGAACTTTAGTGTTACGTACCTATCTTTTGCTTTTCCACCTCATCCTTTTTATGATATTTTCAATTTATTAAAAAATCTTCAGAATAATATCTAGATTAAATAAAAGATATGTCACCTTGAATCGAATCGACGATCTCTCGCAGTCCCGATCTGAACATTAAGCTAGTTTAGGAAAACCCTATATTTAACTTTTAAACTTTTTATTTTGCGTTATAAGCTAACATCCAGGCATTATGTCAAATTTATTGTGACAATATCTGTACGTTTATTATAAATATTATGAGTATGCTTTCAAGTTTTTTAAAATTTACCATTGACAGTTACTTCCACTTATAATAAATTTTTAACAAACTATATTTACACTAGAATACATTTCGACGGGGGAGGCATACACACAATTCTTTTGTTTATAATAGGTTGGGGAAAAAGTTTCTTCGCTTTTTATATGAAAATTCAAGACTTTTTTATCAAAGTTAATTTCCATTGAGCTCGTGTGGCACCCAAGTATCAAAGTTTTTTGTGTACCCAGCTTCTTTGAAATGGGTCAAAACAGTTTTGTGGTCATTTCCTAGTTCTTCAGCTATGTCGTAACTACCGATACCAATTGTCCGCTGTCAGTAATTTGCCGATCTTGCGCAACTTTTTCAAAAATCCGTTATAGGGCGACCAGAGCAAGATGCATCTTTGACATCAAAATTCCAGGATTGAAAATGCTTAATCCAACTTTGATATTCTTACTGATACTGTATTAGTCCCATAAACGTCACAAATTTTTTCGCGGCTTGCGTTGCATTTTTTCCCATTTTGTAATAAAATTTTAAAATGTATCTAATTTCTTCATAAAATTCCTTCATTTAGACAGAAAGAATAACAAATGAAATTTTTTTTTTAAATGTTACCTTTTTAAAGTCATGAAAACCAGCCAGATAAAAATAGTACATCCAAAGATATTTTATTACAAGCTTATACATACTGTATGCGAAAAATCTTTTTTGTTACTACATACAAACGTGTATGAATATAATATTTATTTAAATTTAATCGTGTAGAAATATCCCGTTAATTCTAACCACAAACATATACGTAAAAATACAATTAAATATGTTTTTACCTATAGCTATTATATTGGCACCCTACTAAGACGGGTCTTGAATAAAAGTAATCAGCAGTATCAAAGAAATAGGTATAAAAAATTCTCCACACTAATAAAGGTAATATCAGTGCTAAGGTTTCTGCGAAATTTTGTCGGTTCAATACAAATAATTTTACCGGGAAAGCCGTGAAAATGTTCACTTTTACTACTAAATAAAAGTCATTAAATTTCATAGGGACTTTTAATGAGTTTCTGTGGAGTTTTTACTTCTGTAATAATATTATTAAAATATGTTAGCTGGAACTTTGACGTATGAAATTTATTTTTAAAATGAGCCAGAAAAATGGGCATGCCTCATGCTGCACTAGCTATCTTACCATCATCCAGTTTCGAGTGATTTGATGTGCTTTTTATTAAAACAATTAGGTGCTAAACTCACCTCATCAGAGTCATGATTATGCAGAACGCACTGGTCTAGATATGGACAATGGCCTCCTTCAAAAGTTTCTACGTAATGAGCATTGAAAGGTACTTCCCATAAACCTGTGGACAGTAAAAAAAATATGCAATGTCTAATATAATCGAAAAACAATACGGATATTTCCTACCAGTGAAACTGTAACTGTAACCGTTTTAAATATAAGTTAGTTAAAAAGCCTTGCAATGTATGTTCTTTAGCATAATAATTGAAATGATGTTGTTAAGGTTCGTTCAAAAACCAACAAATGAAATATACTTCAAAGTACATTAAATACTCCTTTACATATGCTTGACTATAAATTTACTAAAAAAAATACTTCCTATCTACATATGAAATAAAAAACAGATTTACATGACTTCTACCCTATGCAAATGACATTTTTTATATGAGGGTCTCTATTATGTAACCCCAATCGCAATGCCCATGGACTTCATCTTAAGTCACGTAATATTTTCTTTATTAAAACCTCATTTTGATTATTATACTTGCCACGTAGTGGATAAGCAATAAACTTCAAATGAAGCTCTTTGCTGTTATCATTGAAGTTACGTAATAAGCTAGTTGGTTCAGTATTGAGACGGTCGCATTTTAATAATACAATCAGAAGGGAAGGCACCGCTAGAAGTTTAAATTAACTCTAACTTTAGACTACGTTCTGTAATATGTTTACTAGGCATTGAACACTAGTTCATAAGTACGCCTCTCCAAATTTGGATGATTATGATGAATTTCGTAATAATTATACCGTACGAGATTTTCATATTAAAATGAAGGATAGTCTTATGGACGGTAAAGTAACCAAGCAAATGTTTATCTTAATTAAATATTTATAAATAGCTTCAGTGCCTCTCCCCCCTCACGAAGGCCCTCTTGCGGCAAACGCAGAGGGCCATCGCATCTTGGGCGCATGCGGGCTTATCGTACGGTCAATCACGAGGCTGTCTGTGTATTGGCAGGTATGCCCCCACGGCAGATTGATGCCCTGGTTTTAGGCAGGATGCTTCAAAATCGACGTTGAAGCACGAAGGGAAAGACTCGTCCTCGAAGAAGTGAAGCGGGTCCGCACTCTGACGCAGAGGGTGGCCCTGCGCCAATCGGGCGAGGAACTCGCCAACCTGCTGCCAGCTACCGCACGATCGAAGCTATCCATCCGGTGTTGAGGGAGCGGTGCCGGCAGAGAAACCTCTCCTACCGCATGGCCCAGGTACTGACCGAATATGGTTGCTTCGGTCACTGCCTTTCGGGAGGAGAACTCAGTACCATCACTGTGACTCTCTCGACGACATGGCCGAGCACACCCTTTTGGAGTGTCTAACCTGGCGACCTGAGTGCCATGAGCCATGTGCGACCCAGTAATGCTGGCTTTAAGTGGGTTTAAGTAAGTACCGTCTATATAAAATTTCAGTTTGTACGATGATATTAAGTACTTTACGTAATAAGAATTTATAAATCAATGTACTTATAATCACAAAAGGAAACACCCTAGTATTAATGAAGATTTTCAACCGGAATGTCTTTTGAAACGAGAAAAGTTTCGCGCCGACACCTGTCATTTCAATTGAAATTTAATATATTATTTAGTAGCTTACAAACTTAACAGTGGCTTCTCAATTTCACAATGATGTTAGGTTCATACTATATATATTTTTCAGTTTATAAGACTTATATAGAATATTGAGCTTTTTAAGTTTATATTTGCAGTCTTATTAATTGGATCACGTGTCTCAAACCGTGACTTGGTGTCTAAACATTGGATCAAATGATAGCACCACGCGTATTTATGTTGCTTTTGGACATTGAGTTACGAAGTCACATATCAGACACGCAACTATCAAGTAGGCTTAACCGCCACCGGCAGGCTAATAAAGGACGAAAGGCTACTCATGTTATAAAAATAGAATCTAACCTTCAATTGTGCAATCAATGAGATAGCAAAAAATTATTTTTTAATTGTAAACTTACCTGGGAAAGTCTTTGTAGGGCAAGTTCCAGATTTACACTCGTGAGCAATCTTGTAATCGAGTGTATAAGGCCACACCGGAATAGGAAGTGGTGGAACACCGACTGAACTATCGTAAATATAACCGAAATCTTCTAAAACCTAAAAATATAGAAGCAATCGATAAATTATTTATAAATATTATTGAAAGTTAAAAGAAACATTCATCATACTTTTTTCGTAATTATATAAAATAATTTTTCCCAAAAATATTTTAATGTTATCACAAATATTTTAGGTATATAGATTAAACATTACTTCTGGGTCAAATTCTAAAATTAATCACCTTGCTAAAATTAATAGAAATATAAAATAAAAACAAACATAATAAACAATATATAACTGAACCGATTAACCATTAAATATTAAGTTATATATCTACTATAATTAAACATTAAAATAAATTGTTCATATTAAAATCAGAACATAGAAGACGCTGCTTCGTTATCAACCAGAAGAGAACACAGAGATAAGATATTTATAAATAAAATATTGTATGGCATTGTTGATTCTCCACAAGGGAATGGTTTCAAATATGTTGGCCTAGATTCAATATACGATCACGATCTACGTTTGTTCCCTCTCTAGAAGTAAATATGCAAAGTATTTAAGAAAGTAACCGTTTTGAGTTAAGAGTAAAGAAGGTATATAATTAATTGCATGGATATTTTAGACGTAAGAAACTTAATTTAGGAATCATATCAAGAAATTGTCTTTATAATTTTAATCTATTAACTAGTTTTTCTTTAATTTTTTCGCTTTATTATTTGCTTAATGCGGTTGTAAAAACATTTTTTTCGGATATTTGCAGTGTTATATAAGGTTGCCCTCTGTACGAAATTAGTTCAAAGTTTTTTGTGTATTTCTCCCCTTGAATGATGTACAATAAAGATATATTCTTTTCTATTCTATTCTATAAATGAATTTGAATATCATACGTAAGTTTTATTACGTAAGTAATTCACTTACGTAAGTTTTATTACGTAAGTAATGTTACTTGCTATTTGTTTGCTTTGTTTACACAAACGAATTGAATTTTTTTTAATGTACAAACTATTTTAGCTATTGTATTACGCACTTCAATTTCATTTTGTGATATAAATTTTCTACTAAAGAATAAATAAATATATATAGAGATTGAATACACAACAAAAGTATCATTGATAGATGATAGCTCACTCTGATTCAATATACCTATTAATATAATTAAAAGTTTGCTATGGATGTACAATTAATTACTTTTTTCAATTCAAACTTAATGTAATTATAGTTGTAGGATCTTCAGTTTCTTGTTTAGGAAAAAATCCAATAAATATGATGAAAATAAATGTTTTTAAATTTTTTACCGACTCTCAGTAAAATAGTTCTGGTTAATCATTCACAGAATCCTATTTATGTCAACTTTACATGAATATAAAAGTATAATGTTATACGTTTTGTACCACTTAGAAGCAAAATAAATATTCATCATATTAAATTCCTAGCTCAATGCCTGTGCTTAAGTAACAATTTCATTTATCCATTGTCTTACAACTTAGTAGTATCGCTACGAAACTACGCGATTTAAAATTGCATTTGGTATTCAGATCTCCTAAGTAATTATAACTATAATATTCCCATACTAAGTTTGCTAGTAAACTCAACATAGAATTTTACTCTCACCATGTGTGGTTTGTGGTATGTAGTATGAACTGAGCTTAGATATAACTTTTGAAATTAAATTCCTCCTGCCATATTCGTCGTATCACATTACGAAACGAGCTTTGTTAGCTTAACAACCCTAATAACAAAACGAGTTCTACTAATAAATCAAAACTGAAAATTAACGAGAGACTAGCGTCAGATTAAGAAATTAAAATACTATTTCCAGAATATGTAGTATAATTAAGAATGTCAGCGTTTCACAAGCTATCTGAAGGACTTGTTCTAAGAAGAACTAGCAAAACCCCTATAGAACTACCAAGAAACTTAGTGATTAATATAAATATTATGTATTGTATTAATATGTAGTACTGCTATTTATATAAAACTTTTTAACACTGGCACTCAATGTGACACTTAAACACAGATTACAGAATTATACGTATCAATAAAAATGAAGTAGAAATTCTCTTCAAGTGATTTGAGCTTAATTACAAATTTTTATTATATGCTTAAAACATATAGCACCTACCTTAAATTGCGTATTTCTTCCAGGTTTCAGAAAAGGTGCGCGTGCGCCGACTATCTCAGTACGGGAGACGTTGGAAAATCTACGCAGAATCTCGCGCATACCAATCATCTCGCCTGTCCATTCTTCATAACCCTTGTCTTGGAGACCCTGTTGCTGAGACACCGTGCCTGTTGCAATCTGACGAAATTGTAAATTTAATTTGAAAAAAGTGTTTTGTTAACCACATTTTAAAAATGGTAAATAGTTTTAATTTAACCAAATATAGTACAATTTTCTTTTCTAGAAACTTAAAATGAACAAGCTATAGTCATTTACTCACCTCGTGACCGCTATGTGCCAACGATTGAACCATAACATAGTTACTGAAACAAAACAAACATGTAGATATTCAAATCTTCTGAAGTAATCTTAAAAAATGACACAACAAAAACCTTTGATTAAATACAATCATTATAATAAAAATAATTTAATACAATTTTCAACATTCTGGGGAATGATGACAACTTTTTATACTACAGGATTCTCTTCCAACCCTATGAAAACTATCAACTCTCACAATTATTTCACATATACCTTCATATGGTTCCATTAATTAAAACAAAATACTATTTACCTGTATTCGTGGGAGATGAAGAATGTCCCACGTATGGGACATCCGTTTGGATTTTTTATTTTGCCGTTGAAAACTTTCTTGTAATGCTCAAAGTTGTTCAAATTCACAGCACCGTCGAAAGTTAGCATGATCATTTGAGGTGTCTGCCAAGAAATTAGAGAAACTTTTTAGATGCCTTAACTTAGCTTCCTAAAAAATGTCTACAATCATTTTAAACTTAAGATTTTTCCCTGACTATCACAGTAAAAAAGAAAATAAATCCTTGAACATTCAAATCACTTGTAAATTCCGCTTCTCTTGTAATAGTCAAACCTTTATATAGCTATTGTTTTCATAATACAAAAACCAAAGTTTGTTCTGGATATTACCTTTATAAAATCATTCACATTACAACTAGCATTAGAGGTTCTGTACATTTGATTGCGCTTTCGCATTTTTTTACTCAAATTTTCAAAAATACTTTAACAGGGACTTGAGTATTTTTTAAATAAGGAGGTTGAATAATAACTAAGAAATATTAAACATTAACCAGTTATTTAAAAATGATAAAATCTTGATACTAACTTCCTCCGGATCTATCCCTCCAGGGATCAGTGTACCATCTTTGGAGCAGAAACAGTATGGCAGTTGACATTCAGCCAGATCACATTTGGTTGCCAAGTCTGTAGGGGTTTCGGTAATAGGTGCTGGTGCTGAAAATAAAATAATATAAAAGAGTTAAAATTAGAATTTTATGATGGAACTGTTACTAAAAATATTGATCATCTTTTATTATTACATTATCTTAATACTTAATCTTCTATTGTTAGGATATGCTTTATGGCTATATTTATTATATGTGCGTGCAGAATTATAATTTAAATTAAAAAAGTTAATTCTCAAAAACAGGTTGGATCTTGATGTAATTCGTTTTCAATTGATAAGTACCAACATAATCTATTGTCTAACTGTCCGACAATTCTATTGTGTTATGAAAGACGTAATTATAATATCTATGTTCTTAACAAAGATGATTCAATAAACGTAATTTCATATAGATGTTAATATGTATGTAAGTTAAGACGGTTTATAGCAAAGTTCGGATTAAATTGTTGTTTACTAAAACAACACTTTTAACCAGCATTCTCGAAAATTATACATACCGAAATAACTACCCGCCCTTAAGTTTCCTAATTATACTCAGTATCCAATAATAATTGTTTCCTAATTTTAAGTAAGCAATTAAAAGTAAAATCAGTCATCAGTTGACGTCTATTGCAAATAGAAAGCGAAATACATAACTGTTTGTAAAACGGTACGGTGTATTCTCGACAAATAGAGACTGGATGTCTATTAACCAACCAACTTGCATTACGTTTGACAACTGCTTGGACCAGCTACGCGAATAAGCAAACCAAGTGATAGATAGTCAAAAATTATAGCCACTACCTGAACGCGGATTAGATGTTTTAGTTACTACCGGAAAGTCAAAGCACAAAATGTGGTTTAGCTCTTTAATTTTGACCTAGCTTGGAATTATTTCGGTTAATTATATTCATAGCAAAATAGTTCTCAGCAAAGTATCACAAAGTGTAGGTAAAATTAAAAAATAGGATATTAGCTTGAGTAATGTAGGCAAATGTATGAATAAATAATAATGCTCAAATGTGAAAGAAGGCTCAACTCAATTCCGATTCCACTTCATGATCATGAATTGTATATACATAAGTAATACAGATTAATAATAGAAATGATTGAAAATGAATAATACGTCAGGAAACATACAAAACAGAAAAAACTTGTTACTGGCGGAATCCATAATGTCAGCGTCCTGAGTGTATTTTTATTTCGCATTTCCATATTTGTGCTTATGAAATATCTATCGACTGCAATATGTTCTGCTTTCTTGAAAAAAAGCAAGATCTCTGCATCAATGTGCTTAGCATAGAAGTTATTTAGACAAAGTTTTACAATTTATAGCGTAACTTTATTGGTCATATTTAAATCAATTTCCTGGTAGAAAAATAATAGTAATAATAGCTTGCAAAAATATTAAAATTAAGTTACTCATATTATTTTTTGTTTCAATATTACTATATATATCTGAGCACACAGAACTAACTCTATTCAATTCATGTCATGTCATGTATTTTGAGAGAAATTTCTTATTTTATTTAAATCTAATTAATATTTACATAAAATATACCGAACAATTTCTTACACACGCCTCAGTAAACGTGTCACGATTTTTAATCAATAGAATTGAATTTTAACAACACTCGTAAATTATTCTGTGGTACGTGGGTAGATTGCTAAAAAATTCAGGTTTGATTTTTTATCAGAGCGTTCAAAGCGCTAAACCCTTCGTACAAATATTCTTTTCTGGCTATATATTTTTTTAATCTGACATACCTGACGTTATTAATGATAACACAACAAAAAACTCTCAATTAAAATTCTTCATAACATTATCTGCCTTATTATCTTACAAAACGCGGCCTAATGTTCAACCTGGTTTTAACCTCATGCTGTCTCTATCTACCTTAAATAACAACATGAGAAAGGCTCATTTCTAAACCAAGACCAACTTTAACGTTTTGTAATAAGGCGAACTATGTTTACTCCTTTGTTTAAGTCAGTAATTTAAAATAAAACAGATGCATGGACACATAAATTGAATGATACTAAAATTTGGGATATATTTTACCAACAGAATCATGCTGAAAATCACTTCTCCTTAATAATTCTAAAATAAGTAATGTTAAAGTTTATCTTAGAGGAATGAGACAATATCAGTATGCAATAAGTTTTTTATTTAGAAATAAGGTTCGATATTACCACGTTTATGTAGTAAAATAAAAACACTGAAAATGGCGTCTCCTTTATTACTCCGACTTGCTTTAATTATGCAGCAGTGTCTGTTTTCGCCTAAGCCTGTCCAATCTCCATTTCTAATATCCTGTAGCGCAATTATCTACCTCATTAGTACCTACCCAAGTTTGCAGATGTAGTTAGCCGCTTTTCCTGCTCTAAGATTTTTGCGTGGTACTACATTGTAATGGGAGTATAGATCACGTGTTGTTGTGCGGTATTGAAAATTAATTTTTGTATATCGAGTCTGTTATACAATACAATATACGGTAGCAGCACTCGTTTTGCTGATGTAAAAATCCC
This sequence comes from Acentria ephemerella, assembly GCA_943193645.1. Taxonomy (NCBI): domain Eukaryota; kingdom Metazoa; phylum Arthropoda; class Insecta; order Lepidoptera; family Crambidae; genus Acentria; species Acentria ephemerella. The sequence goes on from OW971881.1 coordinate 7,609,862, forward strand.
ACCCGTAAAACACCTTTCGAGCTTCGTGATGCTTTTAACACATGAATGCACACTTATTTAAATTTAATATACATACTACTGAAAAAACAATGGCTCTTTAAGTAATACACTAACATGAATTACAAGTTGTTTTAGACCAATATTTCTTTCTAAGCTTATAATATACATCATAATGAATGCATTCATTATGATGTATTACTTTCAATTTATACTGAATACAGTATAAATAGAAAATATTTTTTACAAACAAACATTTTTTTATTTGTCCTTTTTTTCTGTTAAATATTATTTCATTTTATAGACATATGGATATTGCTTCTACTAAGCGGTATAACGTTTTTACTTACTTGTAGCAATAGGTCCGCATCTGGCCTCGGCTTTGAAGGTACAATACTTGCTGATATCGTCAAAATATAATCCTGACGGGCATCTATTCAGATAAGGGTATCCATCGACACACTGCAAGGATAATGAATAAATTATTACAAATTATAATCGCTATAAAATATAAATAATAAAAACACATGGTAAGACTAAAAGTGGTGTTCACCAACATTAAAGTAGTGATTATGATTGAACGAAACAAAAGACAAAAAAATTAAGTTTAATTTTTAAGTGACGTTGAGTTGACGTGTTAGTGAACTTGGAACTTAAAGACATTCAAAGTTGGACGAAGAAATTGTAAATGCAAATTCCTCTATGACTAATTGACGATATAATTGTTATTTTACGACTAAATAATAATATATTTAGTAATAAAATGAAAATTACACATTTTTTATAAAGGTTTCTCATGTAAAACATATTTTAACAGATAACTAGCAATTTTCCGAATGATTTAAAATTGATGCTGGAATCTAGGACGTTTTTAAATCAGTGAATTAAGAACGAATCGATCAAAACGTAATTAAATTTTGTTTATTAAATGAATACGCAATACTTATACTTAGTTAGATTTTAAGCTTGTTATTAAGTTTACTCTTAGTAAAAACATAATCAATTTACCGCATCTATCTTGGTTTAAACTATATTGATATTAGTGGTTTAAGAGAATTATTTATTTCCTATAAAGAATAAATATTCACTTTCACGAGAAAAACAAGTAATGTATGTGCAACTGGGCTAAACGGAGGTATTTTCTTACATATTCATTTATATAATAAATACTTTGAATATAATAATATACCAAACATATATTTAATAGATATAAATGAATAAAAAGGATTTAATTTTTTGGACAAAATATTTATATATTGAAGCAACAAAAATAATATCTGCAGTCAATAATTTCTTAGATCATAATCAATAGCCAATATACGTCACACTTCTGGGTATCGGCTTTACTTCATTGGAGATTGGGCCTATACTACAGGTAATGTAATTGACACAATGGTAAATATTGGCTGAGGGATCGGAATCAAGTTTCGAAACCCATTCAAAGTTATTCGTGTGTGACAAATATTAACCACTGTGGTGAATAAAATATAAGGTACAATATAGTTTGAACTTCCGAGAAATTGTACTCACATTTACGAATTTATTCGTTTTGACTCATATGAAAAATTCAAAAATTTAACAGTAGTAAAGTACAGTACTAAAAACGGCAGCGTAATAAATTAATTATTAATAAGTGTTATTGAAATAAATTAATATTATGGTACATATAAGAAATCGTTGACATTCAAATAGTTCTCGCTGTATTCTTCATCTTTCTTCAAAAGTGTCGACTAGTATCAAAGAATCTGCGCTACTTTTTAATTTTTACTAAGTGTTATCATAAGCATTGTAATAAATATACTAGTGAGTGTGTCTTTGATTAGTTTTTCAAAAAAACTTGAAACGTAATAATGGGGTAATATACTATAAAATATTTGCGATTTTTTTCAAAGTTTTATTTGTGTGAGTGTGTGCTTTTGATATCTTTTCAAATTTCAAAATTTAAGTCAGAGTTAAAATATTTTATTCAACTTTGGTACATACACTCATTGAACGTCAATTTAAGTTATCTATTCATAAATCTACCGGGCGGTTTTGTCCTGAGATTTTATATTTACTACTTTGATAGTGACAGTAATCGCAACTATGTTTCATTCAAGAGGAAGGAATCAAAGATAATGAATTTATAATGATATAAAGGTAATATAGATAAGAAAGAAATGACGAAAAATCTTTGTATTTTTGTGTATAACTACACGAAAAACCTATTTTTTGCATTTTTCATCGGAATAGTTTAAAAAACTTCAAATGGGAATTTTAATTGTGCACATAACTGTTGTGTATTAATATCTGAGTATACAACTCGTAAAAGTTGATTTTAAAATTTTTCAGACTGAATCAAGGTACTTTTCACTTTTAATTCAATTCTACGTAAGAAAATGATGCATAAGATTGAAGAGTAATTAGAAAAAGTTATGTTTTTTGCAAATTAATTACCTCTTCCGCCAATTTTGAACAAAGCCACACGTACAACATAGCATTATCGGCTCGGAGGCTTAATTAATATCTACCTATACGAAACTTTCATTATCTATCTGCCTTCGGTGATTTATTTGAGAAACGACCCTTTTGTTTAACAATTAATTAGAGACGCTCAAATTTAATTAAGAGCTCCTGTAAGAATAGACTCACAATGGACATAAAAAGGAAATATTTCTATACCATTTACAACGTTACGAAGCAATTAATTTATTTTAGGCGATTACAGAGATATTATATTTATAACATAACGGAAGCATTATGATGTTAGTAGGCATACCCTTACAATTGGGATAATACACAAAAATAACTATGTCTTGTGGAACAGTAAATATTTTGACGTTCTAAAAACACAACTCGCTTATATAGATAAGCGAGTTCTGTTTTTAAATAGCGACTTGCCTGAAGCTGTGTGTGTATGTAGTTTCATTTCCTCTTTTTTTCTATAAATATGACAAACTGCACGCATGTACGCAGTTATTGTAGTTTATAGACGCTTGAAACTTCAAGGGAAAAATTTAAAAGTCCAGTAAAAATTAAATATTTCTAATGTGAGAAGATTATGTGAGAAGATCAAATATTCGTACGAATCATACAAATATGAGACCAGCGACCTCTATCTAAGAAGACAGGGGTACTCACCGCTCGACTGGACGACCGTCAATAATTGTAATTTGTAAAGGAATATAATTAAATTATTTTATTTTATCAATTTGACCTTGTTGGAAAACAAATCTACTTGTTATATTTGGAATATTATAATTAAAATTGCGATATAAAATTGATACTACTTTTTGCTCCGAACAACGAGTCATTAACACCATAAAACCTTTTTTAAAGAGATCATATCTTATGGAGCCAAAAATTTCAAACGCGTTTAACTTGATGTTTTACCACACTCAAAACTAATAGAGAATAATATTTGAAATTTAAACGTTAGTTTGCTTTATGCCTAGATATTTTTTTTATTTGTATTATGTAAATCAATAAATGTCTTCTTTGTTACTCAGTACAAAAAATTCAAACCTTGGTTCAAAAATTCAGTTTAAATTTTGTTTAGAAGTATAACAAATATTTGTGAAAATATTGTTTGTTATTTTTTAAATTATATGACGTAGATGCAAACAAGCAGGTACAGACATCATCCTCAAAGCATGTGGTAATGCTTTTTTGGTATAATAGGCGCATAAGTCTATCCAAAAATTGTGATTTTTGGCAAAAATGCAATATAATTATGTGGGTGAAGTGCTGTCAAAGATTTTCTTGCCGAAATCTATGCTTGGGATCTAGAATCCTTACCATTCCAAATAAGTTCTCCCAAGCGGTAAAGCACAGACTTTCATGATTATAAATATATTAAGATGAATTTACACTCTTGGTTCTTACAGGTGCGTGATTCATATCAAATTAAAATATTCAAACAAAGCTTAGTAAATGGACATAAAATTGTTAGTATCTTTAAAAAAAATCTCCTACTATACATTTTAATTTTGTATATAAATGAAGTTAACTAACGTAATCAAATTTTTGTCGGAAAATTTATATTCATTAGTCACCCTAATATCACGCTTAATATGTTGACATTATTAATATTAATTTGTCAAGAAAGTCCACAATTCTCAGCAGGTTTATTTTAATAGCAGAAGAATTAAATCAATTCAATGTACTAATATCACTAAAGCCAATCGTAATATATTTGCCTACCTACCTAAGTTTTATTAGCTTTGTAAGTTATAAGATTGCAGCCAGGTCTTATAAATTTCCAAGACATAATGCTTACAAATTAATAAATTATGTTTCTTAATTACTGAACCTCCCGCGAACCTCCAGATAATAAATAAGAAATTTTTCCCAGATTCTGCATTTTAAAAATTCGTCTATTTATTTAAACAATTTAAATTAACAGCGTTGGTGAGACGACTTGACAACGTGATGGCGAGAAAACACATGAAAAGGGCTGGTTTGGAGATGGAAAGCTACGCTTTAGAAAGAGTTTGGAAGAACCTTTTCCTCGCAAGAGAACAGCATAGGTTTCTATAAAGAACTGTTAAATAAAATCCCAGTCCCAAACTTTTAAATAATATACTAGTATATAAAGGTATATACAAACACGCTTCCAGATACTGCTTAATACCACTGGTGTTATTTCAAGACGAATCCTATAAGAAATCAGCACATCATACTATAAAGAATACTTTTTTTACTTAGATCATATCTTGCACCATCAGTCTGTAGTTTTTCCTACATACCAGCTTCTAAGGATCGGCATTAGATATAATGATGAATTTAGAATGAATAAATTACTACTAAAACATTTATCAAACTACTTAATAACTTTTAACTTTTTATGGCCATACGCATCTGTCTTTTTCGGAACAAGCTTCTTTCATTCCAAGAAGGCGATTAGTCTTATAGATTAGTTGAAGAAGAGTTTATATATATTTGTCAATTTAACTCCAAAAATGGCACGTTTTCGGGCTTAATTTTACACTATACCGCCTTTTGACCTGTTTTTATTCAACAGCAGGGGACTCAGTGAATCACCCACAGAATAGATATCGCCTTCAATTTTGCTATCCAGAAGAAGACTACGATTGCTCAAAGAGTATATATTATACACTTCCTTTGGTGTACCACGAATGCCATCTATTTCAAGTAATCATAAATGGGTATAAAATAAATGACAGTTTGGAACAACACGAAGTTATTAACTTTTAAAGAGAATATTTTTTACTTTTAAATAGGATGATTAAAGTTAAATAAAATAAAATAAGTGGAATTTTGGTTTAGTTAATTAAAGCAGACGAAATAAAATAAAAAATATTGAAATCCGTCAAACTAATTTTAATGAAACTAACGAACAGTAATTCATTTATATAAAATAATAAATGGAATATGCAACTCGCAATGAATTGTTCAATTCCAACCAGTAGTTCCAGATGGCAGCGGTTAGCGCATTCAACCAAACGAACTCTTCAACTTTACAATATTAGATATTTTTAAAATTACTGGACATCTCCTGATGGTAAGCAGTAGAGGAGTCCATATGTGAAGATGGGCAATTCTGCATGAGACATACTGCTCTGGCCAACTCAACCTTGCCGGCCCTAAAGTGCTATTTCACAACTCTTTTGTAGAAACCTATGTTGTATAAAGGAGGGAATACGTGTTCATTTAATACTTGTATTTAATAAATTAATACCAGTTTAATAAAAACTTATCAAAAAGAGGGTACATACTTGATAGAAGCGCCTACAAGTGGCAGGGTCCGCAAAATTGCCATTGCCCTGCGTGCCTTCCGGGCACACGAACTCCTCCGCCTCCTTATCCTTCTGTTGACACCGCACTGGAAGTAATAAAATGGCAATTAAAATATACTTCGCGAATACTTTACAAATTAATGTTAAATAGGTCAACTTTAATCAAGTTATTTACTTTTTTTATATATGTTTAGTTACTTTAATCGGAATTAATTTGTTTATATTTATAATTTGATAGATTAGATTTATCAGTATCACAATATTTTTTAAAGTAAATGTAGTAATGGAGTAGAGTAGGGAGACAGTAGAATAGTAGACATGATACAGTAATAAATTAATACAAATTAAGCTCATTTCGAACCAACTTAATTTTATCACTTGAAGCAGCTCGTATCTAAAAAACCAATTTAAATTTATTGGTTCCTTAATACCTATACTGGTGGCAGAATCGACATTGCTGTCACCTTTCCTATTTTCCACCTAAGTCTCCCATCCTATTTTATACCTATATAATATTTAACGTAATTTTTTTTATTTTATTATTTGATAGTAAAAAATTTAATGTAATGAATATACTATAATACCACACTTATTGAATCCAATAAGACCAGTTTAAGAAAATATCTGTAGTGAAAAAATATATAAATTGCATGTGTAAAAGTTTTACGTCTGTTATACAGGAAATCAGGGTATTGTTTTGTATTCTAGTTATATTGTATGAATATGCAAGAATTAATTGAGACATCAATAGATATCATAAAGTAGTTATTTTTTGGATATGAAATTACAGAAATACAATGTTTTATGATGTGTATATTTTATAACAATTAAATAAAGACTCATATCTTCACGTAGATACTTTCCACTATTTCAGACATAAAAGTGAAAGTTTATTTAGTATAGCTCCAATGTTAGCAACCGTTCTTCAAGGAAGTCACGACATTCATAACACACTGACATAATCACAAACTGTGATTTGATAACCACTGAGTTTAAGAAGTCAAAGTTCCACCATCTTTTGGGTCGATTTTTATAAATTCTAATTTATATAATTCCGGTTTCTTTTTTCCTTGCTTAGATTTACGCAATCTCAAAAAAATAAATAAAACAAATCAATAGCTTATTTATTAAATTAAACATTTAATTAATGGATCATGAGTAACTCTCCGTCTCTATCTATGTATTTTAGGCTGACTTTGATATGAAAACAAGCATGATTTTTGTGAACCTCGATCAGCGTTGTTATTATAATTTTCAAGTTATTGTCAGTTGTTTGTGCTTGCTGTGCCATTCATGTGGGATGTAAGTGTATATCATTTACCTATATAAGTTTAGAACGCAAATTACGATAAATTATATCTCAGTAGTCTTAATGTAAGTTACAATCTAATTGGGCAGTCACTATGGTGTTTCCGTTCAGCTGTAATATCGTCGTTGTGGTGGAAACTACCTTTTAACGGGAGTTGACATCTGAACGCAAGCACGATCGATATAAATTAAATGCCTCTTTGTGATTTTAAATAGCGATAATTACGCCAGCACAAAACAAGGTAACTTTTCCATGCGCTGATATGATTATATGTGTTCGATAACAAAATCGTGTGAAGCACATACACTTTGCTTTTACTGAGACTAGCATGAAATGAAATGATTAAAAATAAATTAAAATAGCTTTCAATGACGTTTATACCTAAGTAGCGCAGCAGATGTATTTTATCTACCAGTTTTGTACATTACGGAATAGGCCAGTTCCAGTCCAACTAGATTTAAGCCCCTAGGTTACACTGAATAACCTGCAAATTAATTGTTTTATCATCAGCAGCACATTCAACTGAACTCTTCAATGTTAAGGTGGTTTCCCGAGCAAAACACAACATCTTTATTTGCATTCAGTTATAATGCAAATGTAATGTAATGTATGTAATGTATTGTTATGTATGGTACTGAAATTATACAAACAATTCAATACACAATTTTCATTATTTTATCGACGGTTATTTTGCGGGTAAGAACCAAAAGAAATTAAAATATGAAGTGCTGATTTCATGATTGATAAAGCAAGTCCTATTCGAGAGCTGAACTTCAGGGAGGTGTACATATTGAGGAGTACGGGCTGGGAAGCCTCCCGCGTACTGGAACATCATCTCAATCTGGTATAAAAGATGGTTCACCAACGGCTCCAAACGGGATTAACCTGGACAGGTAAGAAACAACTACCAGAATAGAACCGGAAGTCCACATCTTACGTCCACGTTGGAGCCCCCACCTAAGACGTTGGACTTGCGGCGTGACCAAAATAGTGGACAAAGCGTAGTCACGTGGGCTTAAATTTAATGAAGCCAATCTGCTCTTGGTTAAATACAATATTATTTTGAATATTGTAAATTAAAAAATAAATAGCTACTGCCTTGTTTTTCATTAAAAATACCCCTGCCTCCATAAGGATGAATACGTGAACGAATTTGTAACAAAAATAACTTTCGTTTGCAAATCCTAGTCAAAACAAATTCCAAAGAAACATGACTTTTAAAAGTTTTTTTTCATTAAGAAATTTCACAACAACAATTATTTTTGTATGTTTATTTATATATTTGCAATCAACCTAATGGAGCCAAAGACATTTCTCAGTATTTTAATTGTTGTACTCATTGTATTCTAAGTATTTGCTGTGCTACTGCAGATAAGGCGAGGAATTCAAATGAAAACATGATAATAAATTCAAAAAACAATATCAGTAATAATTTCAAGTTACTTTAGTTATACAATGATAAATATAATAGTTAGAATTTCAACTTCATAAATAAATGAATTTATAAATAAATTGACAATAAATTATAAATACACACTGATTTCAAAACTGTTGTTACTAACTTAATAAAAGTGAATGTTTTAAACGACTTAAGAACACCTGAATCTTATATCCAAAAGAATCATCTTAATGAAAGCTACTTTTAAACCCCCTCGCTTATAATTTAGTAACCAACTAAATTATTTGTCATATTAACCATAAATAGATAAACATACATTAAGTTTATATTCAAATATAATGAAGTTCGTCTGTATATTATGCTTTCATAATACTTCCACGTACATAATTTAAAAATGTTGATTGCTTACGGAAGCCATACCGATTATTACGTTAATTTAATTACTTCGAATTGATGCAAATAATCATACAAATGTAAGCACGTTTCTTTATAAAAATTCACATTAAACGTGTAACTGTTTAATTTTAAAGCCGTCATTCCGTCAATTATTAAATTTTTCGTAATATCAAACTATTGACGTAAACTCATTCTAATACTTGACAACATCAAATATACTTACATAACATACACAGTTTTAAATATAAAATAGAAAAACTTAACCTAATTTTCCTTGTTTATATAAACGTTTTCAACTTTTTTGCGTAAGATTAATTTAAAATTATTTTTTCATTGTGTTACTCATATTTATTATTACCGATACAATATAATATTGTGGATAAAAACACGTTTTTAAGTAACGTTGCCTTTGCAAAAAACTTTATCTATTTATAAAAATACCACACCACAACTGAAATAAATCTATGTAAAGCCATTTTCATGAGACTTTAAGTTTTTCTAGAGCTATACTCAAAAATGTTACTTTTTAAATAAAGAAATATTTTTAGCCTAACTGGCCTATAAAGGATATGTGATCCAGCGTTTAATTTAACACGCAATCGCCAAGAACAGTCTTTATTCTTGCATCCAGTGGGATACAAGAACCAGTGCCTGGGCTATCAGTCGATAGCACAGGCCCAGTGCGAGCCGGGGAGTGAAAACAGTTGCAGTGACCACCGCGACCAAAGACTAACCGTGGCTTCTAATCTACAGAAGCCATAAGAAGTTCGCGAATACAAATGTTGAGTATCCCATTCGGGGACTAATCACGACGAAAGTGAATTTGCTTTCATAATCTGAGAAGTATAATATTGTTGAAATTACTCCGTCAAAGAGTTCCTCTGACCCAATAGAATGTGAGGAACCATCTTGTACACGCTGATATATTTTAATAAATACGCGATAGAATGACAGCAATTCCCAATAACAGACCAGATGTGAATTTAAATTGGTATAATGAAAATACCGTAGTAATCGATTGACTGCTACCAGCTTTCATCAAAGTTGAGAGAGTACGACTCAGTTCAATGCATGAGGATCATTGATGACTGGTTTGGTGGAATGGCGAGCTAGGCCGAAGAACCTAGGTTCAAGTATGAGCAAGCTACTTTTCTGAATGTACTAAATAAAAAGTATAACTAAAAATAATTTTGACTGATAGTGTGATGTTGGTTTTATTTATACTCGTATAATAACGTAAAAACAAATAACTTAAAACACCCGACTTTGCACTTCCATTTTATATTTCCGCATTTAAGTTACAAAGATTGGTACTTACTTAAAAGTACCAAAAAGACTACATTTATTTAAAGAACATGTTCTTCTGTATATGAGTAATCAAATTAAGATAATACTCATTTGATGACATTTTGAAAAAGTATTAACAAACTACACATTTTTACAAATAAATATAATAATTATCAAGTCACTGACGTTTGGCATGTAGCTAAGATAACTTCTTATTAGTCTTTTTTTCTATGTTGTTCACATACATACATTTTAAAAAAGCGAAAACTTTACTATTTGGTCAGTGCTTATCTACCTATTGATAACAAGTATATAACAGGAATATAAACCTATCCAAAAATTTAATAATTGGATAAGATAAACTGCTTGACAAGTGCATTATTGAAAAAAGAAATATTTAAATTATAAGTTGCAAAGAATGTTTGATTCAAAAAGTTAAATTATAAAACTATAGATACTATTCAGTTACTTGTGTCATCCTCTGGAGCAGGAAACCATGATATACAGGAAGCTTGTAGCTTTTTATAATTTAACGATATAATTCCCTTATTATTATGGTTTTAGGACTTATTTTTGTTTAACTAGAAGTTGATCTGAGTTAAAAACATATGTACCCCTAGTAATAGTTTCAATGGTATCGAGACTTTTCGATAACAGCTGACGCTTTCGTCAGCTGTTATAATGTATGGAAATAACAGCAGCACCTCTGTTGTTAAGTATTGCAAACGATTTTTTACAAATGCAGTAATCAGCTGAACGCAACTACGATCGAAAAGTCTCGATACCATTGAAACTATTACTAGGGGTACATATGTTTTTAACTCAGATCAACTTCTAGTTAAACAAAAATAAGCGACAAACACGGTCGGAATAGTTAAATCGGATGGTAATGTACAATTCCATTAAAACTTACACTATGGGTATTGCACAAATTAATTGAGTCCTAACATTCTCCAAAACTTGTCAAAACGATCAGTCAACAACACTATTGATATCCATAATTGTTAGCTGTTAGAAAATTAACTTAACATTAGTACCCCTAATGTAAGATTTGATCGTAACGCGACGTTTCAATCGTTGTAGCGTATAGCTAGTTTTCAATACTTCACAAACGATTAAGACGACTCTTTTATATTGAAATTGAATAGGTACACACTAGGGGTATATTAGTGATTTACGTTTTAGTATAACCGCTTTATTAATCTTAATATGTAACCAAATCTAATAGTGACTAAATTAGTCCCTAGTTTATGTTTAAAGTAAAATTAGAAATATCATAGCTTAATTTGGTAATTGTCGTAGCTCTGACCTAATGCCGTGACCAATAGTTACAAGTTATTGAGGAAGTTGAGTATACGAGTGTATATATATTCAATATATCTACTGGAGGTAAAACCGGTAAAAGTGATGACCTAAAATCGGAGCCATTGACGCAACACATTTTTTTATGTTTCTGAGTTTTTATAACACAATCTTAGTTGAAGGTCAGATTAGGGTGGAGAAGTTGTGCTTTAGCTGACAAATACTAAGATTTACTATATCGCATTAGTAGTAAGAGATAAATCGTAAGAACGTTTATATTACAAACTAAACTATAAATGCATTATTATAAAATAAAATAATTAAGAGAAATATATGGATTATATAAATTATTATTATAGGTAAGTAGCAAACCTAGTACTAAGGTGGCAAACCTTTTTAAGTAATCATAATAATGAGTAATTCATCAACTCCTACATGCCTACGGCCCATTTAGGATGAGTTACAGAAAACCAAAATAAATAATAATTTTTAATTGTATGTACATTTACATGGTGGGATTACCCCTTGAATATTTTGCAATAAGGAAATAAGCTTAATTATGTAACAGCACCGTGTAATATTTTACAATTGTTGGTAGAGAAATAAATACCTAAGTGGTATTAATACACGCTAGATAATAATTAACATTTATATAACAGAGTGGTAATAATATCAATTAAAAGTGACATTAAATTATAAAAATATCTAGGTAAAAATGAAGTTTTCGATAAAAAATAACAAAATAAAAATTCCTAAAATAATTACGGGTTGACTGGAAAAGATCAATAATAGAGATAAGTCCTGCGCAGCACACTATTATATATCACTATTATATATCTAGATTTATTTTCTATTTTTATTTCGTTTCCAATAAATATTTCTAAATCTTGTTTTTTATTTATTCATTAAGAGTAGCTTCTGGACTTCATCTCACGACCACAGAGGTGGTTTAAACTAATTATCATACTAACTGTACAAAACTTTGATGAAGTTACAACTTCCAAACAAAAAGTAACCTGGGGCGAATTTCAGAATAAAAATATATTTTAACTTCATTTCCTGAAACTCGACTTAAATGAGCCGCACAAGGATGTAGGATGTGCACGTAGGGGGTAGTAGTAGTTGATGAATTACAAAAAATATTAATAATAAATAATAATCACAATGTGCAAATAAAATAAACTAGAAGTAGCAATCCTAATCAGTAAGACTATATATTCAAATATTAATAGGTTTCATTACTATGCTTGTATGTTTGTATTCTTATTTGTATGTTATACACATTAATCCAATTTAAAAAAATAATGCATCTACGTTGACTATGGACCTTCAGGGTGGAAATTAGCAGTATATCATGCCATTTGATCTTTATACACTAGAAACATCACGAAATTGTCTTATTACGAGAAAACGCAATTATACCCAATAGTTTTACGCATCTCAATTATACAATACATTAAAATTCAAATTTAGTCTTGTTATTTTAAAGAATAATTACGAAAACTTATTATTTATCTAACATGAGACCAGGAAGTCATAAAAGTGGTTTAATTATAAAAAATAGTCAATATTACCAAGTATTTATTATACAGCAAATATCAAGTTAAATGTCAATATCCTGAATCAACCGGTCAAACCTTCAATGTCAAGTGAAGGAAAGGACGGTGTGCAATGAATTATAATTAAGTACCTAGTATACGTACCTACCTAAGATTTTTTGGTGTCATGATAACTAACAGAGCTTTCTACCAACGAGCAAGGAGGTTAGGAACCCCTGATAATTCAGATTTTCTCACTTTCACATTTCGCTGCAATATCGTATCTACTTATAATATGGCAAATCAACAAAGCATGTGAATAGCTTTCACTGTATCATTTCGCGGTAATAGTTACGTTAACGAATTGACCGGAGTATCGCTTGCATAATATAAAGAATTACGCATCTGTTACATTATGTTTTTTTAATAAATACACAGTCTGCATTGCTCTTTATTTCAAGAATTTTTCCGTTACACAAAAGTACACTGGATCAAAGTATTGAAAAGAGGTATTGACTAACCGTTTCCGAGAATGGCACAAATAATTAAAATCGGCATATAAGGTAGGTTGGCCATGGTCCGCGCTCCGTTCACTACTCGCGACATGGTCCCTTTCACCGTCGCACGCGTACTGGTGCCGGAGAAGCTTCGCGAGCGCACCAAACGTTGCTGCCATCGCCAGTTTGCCCACCAACCTTCATATACCGCTTTCTCCATTAATCCTCTTGACACTAGAACACTGCCTAGTATTCACATCGCGTAAATTTTGACTAATTGAGCGTTGATAAACTTACCATAAGTAATTTCTTAAGGATTTACTACTCATATTAACATCTCTTTAAAATCAAAGTAACGTTCTTAATATCTAAGGAAACTAGTTTAATAGTAAGGTTGCTAACAAAATAATCATTGTTGTTTTTATTCAAGATATTTATTTTGAAGTGACCCAAAAATTTTGAAAATTTACAAAAACTAAACCGACTTTGGTAGGAGTTAAAAGAAAAAAATAAAAACGGTCGAGATGGCGTGACGGACCAATAATTTGGAGGCTCCAGCTGGTCTTTCTGGATAAGACTGTCATGACTGCCAGGATTTCCTCCGATTCCTCTTTTGCACACACAGCCGTCTAGCCTGCTCTCCCGAAGAGTATTCTAGATGAAAAAATGATAAGTTAATAATAATAATATTTTCCCCAACCATAACTATTATCTAGCCCAAAATAATCATTATTAAGTGCTCGTGTTATCGATACTAGAAACATAAATAGTAATATATATTTAAATATAATATAGTTACTTCCTCTTCCATCTCTTCAGGGCACCACTGTGTCACTATAGAGCCGCAACTCCTTGCTCGGCATGGAGCTACACTGTCACTTGAAAGAACACCGTTATCTCTTGATAATGGCCTCGAGTAAACTCGGAGTCCTGAACAAAGTGCTTAGGTATTTCACGCCTGGCCGGTTATGCCTGTTGTACAAAACCCAGGTGCGATCTTGCTGCATCAACTATCTTCACTGCAAAACTGGACTCAAACAAATATTGATACTCATCATACAAATATCTTCCCCTACCATGACGGGCACGTCTGGCTTCCTTGCGTCATCCCTACACATAGCTAACAAAGACTTTCTTATTGAGACAATACGGCAGATGGGCCTATGTAATCCCATAAATTACAATGATTTTCACACGTCCATAAATATGGTAGCATCTTCAAAGCATGTGACGTCACTCGCTAAGAGCATTTCGATGGAGTTTTGAAATGCCTACTCTCTTTATTTATGTAACAAGCAAAAAGTTATTAATAAAATACAGTCGTGCATAACATACTAATGAAATAAAATATACTGCTCAAATGGCACCTAATAAATTAATCAAAAACTCGTAATCTTTGAGAAATGGCGTAGACCATACCTTAATGGTAAGTACTACGCCATCTCTATAAGAAAAACGAATACGAATACTAATGTATTCGTTTTAGCGGCTTGTTATCTTTAATAATAATAATAATAATTTGCCAACATACAGTATATTGTGTGGTGCTTGGTGTGAGGCAGGTATGTATTCTTACGCAGCTAGTTCAATACTCCGAGCTTCCGTGAGTCTGTTTGATGACGTCTATGTTACAATCCCTGGGATTCAGATAGGATCGGCTAGTTTTGGTAGTAAATGCACACAACTGTGTGTTCTTATCGTTATGACAACCCTACTATAGCTATCTTTTTTATTTCGCTGCCAGGGGGTATCACTGTGTCACTAGAAGTAAAGTGCTAGAAACCTTTTCAAATCAGACCTTATATTCAGCTTTATTCTAATAAAACTGTAGGAATAAAAGTTTAATCTCCAAAAGGGAACACCGGCCTAACAGGCCCGCCGATTACTAGATACCGCTTGTTCCACTACTGCATTTCCACTTTGCTCCCCCGTAGAGTTCTGCCACATCATAAAAAGTATATGGAGCTTTGGTGCAAAGAATAAAAATTAAGGATATCAAGAAAAATATGTGACTGTTACTCAATAAGTTTATTAACTATAATATATAAGATAAGGATTTGAAATATTACAAATGAAATTTTAAATAGTTAACATTGTAGTGGATGTCATGCTGATAGGATAGGTCAGAGAATTGCCTGAATATTATGTACCTATTAATTGGTTTTGTAGTTAAATCTCAAAAGTAAGAGTAGTAAGTCTCTTAAAGCAAAAAGTGTCACATCATATTTTTATACATATACAAAGGAATATAGATATCATTAATGTGATTGTTCCCTTTGCTTTCTCTTTCCCAATATAACGAAAACTTGCCGGCTGGCTGACGTGTAAATGTCAAAGTCAAATTCATCAATTTTTCTGTGATGTGAGATTTCTGCTTAGATATATTTGGTTTAAATCATAAAAACAATAAACTTGTTTTTATGATCCCCATAGCTAATTATTAAGAATATTACATGTTGGACGGCATATAATCACATATGTAATAATGAGTACTCTACGGGAACGACAATTAAGTATGTTTGTTTATTGTTAATTCACAATACTATTAAATTGAAGAGATCAAATTATTAATAAACTTTTGTTTTTGTGGTTTCACAGATGCTCTAAAACAAATGCTTAACTTGAATCAACCGTTAACAAAAAGCGTAGCAAATGAACCTACTTGGAAAGTACTAATATATGATAGAATTGGACAAGACATCATCTCTCCTCTTGTATCAGTTAAAGAATTGAGAGAGCTTGGTGTAACACTACATGTGTGAGTATAGAAGAGATTACAAAGTACTCGTATTTTAGGTTACAACCAGACTTAATCTGTTGTTAGTTCCTTTGCAAAATAGTGTATAACATTAAACAAACAATGTTACAGTTCCTAAATGATTAATAAATTCCTTAACTTACCTGATACCATTTTGAGTTATCTGTCAGAATGCCGCCTATTAAATAATTCACTAAATGCAATTTAAAACCTTGTTTTTTGTAAATTTCAGTCAACTTCATTCAGATCGAGATCCAATTCCAGAAGTACCTGCAGTTTACTTTTGTGCTCCTACAGAAGAAAACCTTGGCAGGATTTGTCAAGATTTGGACAATGGAGTTTATGACCAATACCACTTGAACTTCATCTCTCCAATCACAAGGCAAAAACTGGAAGACTTGGCTGCATCTGCCATTCATTCCAATTCTGCTGTGAATATACAGAAAGTGTATGATCAATATTTGAATTTTATTTGCTTGGAAGATGATCTTTTCATTATGAAACATCAACAATCAGATTTGTTATCTTATTATGGTAAGTATAATAACTAAATACCATATAACAGAAGAATGTATATATATTGACCAAAAATTAAACATCCAATATTCAATATAACAATATTTTTTACTAAAACTAAACATCTAACATTAGTTTTAGTATCATAATAATGCTTTTTTAATTCATGATTTCAGCAATAAATAAAGGTGACACAAAAGATACTGAAATGGAAGCTATAATGGATAATATAGTGGAGAGTTTATTTTCAGTGTTTGTCACATTAGGTAAGTTTTAAAAAAACTTACTTTTTTTGTATCTGACAGAAATATACAGATAAATTTTAAAATAAGTTCGAGTGAATTTTAACTTTTCTAAAGTCTTTATTATAAATAAAATTGTATGTATGTTTCAGGTAATGTCCCTATAATAAGAAGCAGTAAAGGTAATGCTGCTGAAATGGTTGCCAAAAAGCTAGATAAAAAGCTTAGAGAAAACTTATGGGATGCTAGGAATAATTTGTTTCATGGTAACACGGGGCAGACTGGCTCATTTAGTTTTACTCGACCTATGTTGATATTGTTAGACAGAAATTTAGATATGGCAACACCATTACACCACACATGGACTTACCAGGCTCTAGCTCATGATGTACTGGACTTGTCCCTAAACAGGTACCTAACTGCTTAAAATTAAATTACGCAAAAATGTTTTATTTTTACAAATTTTCTTACATTTGCATGAACATTTTATAATGTGATTAGTCATGTACTACTTTCATAGCACATATTATGGTTTGATTTATATGTTGTCCATATACATTTAGTTATTTGATAATAATATCACTACCATAATTCACTCATTTCAGAGCTATGGTTCCAGAAAGCACAAATGCTGCTGTATCAGGGCAGAAGATGAAAACACGAGTTTGTGATTTAGATTCCAGAGACCCACTGTGGATGGAACATAAAGGTAGTCCATTCCCCACAGTTGCTGAAGCTATACAAGAAGATCTAGATAAATACAGGTAAATATGAAATATAGCGAAACATTTTTTTCTTAAGTGGTGAATGTAGATAGGAACTACTAATTTTTAAAATAAGTACTTAGAAGATTCTAATAAAAAATTTAAATATTCTTCTTTATGATTATCTGTGGTAAATTCAGAAGTAGTTAGGGCAGTATATTCTATGCTGCACTAGATTTCTTGAAATTTTGTGTATTTTATATTGAAAAGTTTTGTTTTTAAGATATAAACAAATAACAGCTTATCTTAATATAGATTCTTATATGTAGGAGTTCAGAGGCGGAAGTCAAGAAATTAAAGAGTTCAATGGGTCTGGATGCAGACAGCGACCTTGCCCTCAGCTTGGTCAGTGACAACACACAGAGACTGACCAGTGCTGTCAACTCACTGCCACAGCTCATGGAGAAGAAACGGCTGATTGATATGCATACTACTATTGCCACAGGTATGTGTAATTTGATATTATCAACCCACCAACCTTTTTTTTTTTTTTTGATATTATCAAAGCATAATTTATGCCTTTTCAAAGAAGAGATAATTTTACTTGACTAAATTGCTAGTATTTGTGAAATACTCATTCGGATGTTAGAATACATATATTAAGCTATCTTCACATGTGGACTCGTCTACTGCTTATCATCAGGTGGTGTCGAGTCATTTGCTGAGCTTTTTATAAAAATAAAAAAAATTTCAATGTTATGATAAAAATTAAACCAATTTATTTTAGCAATACTAAATGCGATAAAATCTAGAAGACTTGATTCATTTTTCGAATTGGAAGAAAAAATAATGAGCAAAAGTAGCAGTGTGGAAAGCAAAGCTGTTTTAGATTTAATTGCGGATCCCACTGCTGGGACAGAGGAGGACAAGATGCGACTCTTCATAATTTATTACTTGTGTGCATCGCAAATAACAGATGAAGAATATAAAAAATTTGAGTCTGCTTTAACAACGGCGAATTGCGATGTCAAACCTATGTCGTACATGAAGAGGTGGAAGTAAGTAAATTGACCCACTTTTCTAGTATGAAAATATTTTTATAGTTTTAATTATTTTATATTATATAGTCAGTACTTACCTTTATTATGAAATAAAATAATCATTTAATTAGTCAGGCAAGTCAGTCTTTCCTTACTTATTTATCTCATAAGTATCTCGTTAATTCTTAATCCATTATGAAATTTGATCTAGCAAAAACCTTTGTCTTCTTTGGTTTGTATGTAAGTCTATAATATGATTATCTAGAATAACTTACGGAAAAATGTACAGAACAGGATATATTATAGTGTTGTTATGTCAAGAAATACCAAAAATAATAATGCCCATGTTTGAATAAGCTGTGTAATAAAATATTTTGTTGCAGAGGTTTCACAAAAATGTCCAGTCAGTATGAAGGTGGAGGAACAAAAACAGTTTCTATGTTTTCAAAATTAGTATCTCAGGGATCTTCCTTCGTAATGGAGGGAGTGAAAAATTTAGTTGTCAAGAAACATGTAAGTAAATTTTAACCACAATCTTAAATTTTGACATTGGGTTTTAGCGAATACTTATATGTTAATGTATGAATCCGAAATATATAATGAATAAACCTCAAAAACTACAAAAATAATTAGTTACACTTAAAGAAAATATGTGGAATATAGGAACTTTCATAAATATTTTAGCACTGTGAAAATGATATAATAATTATTTTTGTAAAAAAAATCCATTATTTTTTTGATAAGTGGTAAGTCAGGTTTGTTATAGTCAGAGGGGTCCGGTTTATGTAATCATTACAAATAATTTGCCCAAGTTATTAATATATTTATGTATGTATTTTAAAATATTTTATATCATTGAATTAGTTTTCCGTTATCTAATATTCATATCAAACTCTTAATTATGCTTTATAATAATTATAATTTATGATTTTGATTGGTGTGATGGTGAAAATAATTATGATTTGTTAATATAATTGTATTATATTCAGTTTACAAAATTAGTAAACTTGTAATAAACATTATAATACTATGTATTTCACATGAAAAAAATGTTTTCTAACAATAATAACTATTATGCAGGAACTTTATACTAATTTTAGCCTTGATCTACAATTTAAGTTAATTAAATAGGGGCATGCCCCATTATAGTCTGAACTCTGAATTTATCGCTATCGCTTTCATTTTGGATATATTCAAATTTGTATACGTAATACGTCATTATGACGTACGCTATATTTCCATTGCCGCGTAACTGATTATAGGCAGTAACAATTTTAAAGACGAAAGCTATCGCGATAAATATGAAGTTCATAATAAGATCCCTGGCCATAACTAAACACTTTTAAAAAAATAATTGAATCCAATACCCACCTTGTGTACTGCAGAAACTGCCGGTAAGTCGTACAGTGGAGGCGGCCCTCAGCGGCAGTGAGGCCAGCGCGGATCTGACGTGGATGGACCCGCGGGCGGCGCGCACGGACGCGGCCGGCCGCGTGCGCGCCGCCCGCCACCAGCCGCCCACAGATGCCGTGGTGTTCCTCATCGGTGGCGGCAACTACATCGAGTACCATAACCTCATAGACTTCGCTAAGGTAATACACTCTCATCTTCAACTTTAGGGTTAATATTTTTTTTAATAATTTATTTATTCATAACCTGAATAGAAGTCCTTCAGTCAAATCCATATTAAGTGGTTTCATATTTTACAAAGTTTCTTTGGCAGGTTGCCAAATTTTAAAAATGAATAACAATAATAAGTTATGTGTTTTTCGTAATACATTTAATTCTGATATTTTAGTTTATAAAAATATCCCAAAATGATTCAATGAATAGACAACACGAAGTACTCAATCTCTTTCATTAGAAAGTTCAATTTTATCGTCGTGGTCGAGTGTAGCACGTTCCGACGACGTTTAGCAAATGTACCGTATACTCTAAACAATAAGGCCTATATTAGCCCCGCCATATTAAAGAATCCTCTATGCATCTTGAATTTATTCTTGAATTTATCCAATCCGTTACATTACTATAAATTGTGAAAAAAAAATTGCATGATTCCAAAAAATATGGCACATTCTGCAAACCTGCAATGAGTTGCTGGGACAAGCCTAGCCTAAATATTGTAACATGTGAAATTAGGGCCGTAACTTCGCTATACAGTCACAATTCCAATACGGATGCTCGATGAAATAGGTTTTTTTGCAATGCGGCCCAAAATATACATAGTCAGGCATCTTACTTTATGTAGTCAAAATAGCAATTTAGTAATCTCCCCAATTTAATCTATTTTTGAGGCTAAAGTATGAAGTCGATTCAATAATATACAATTAAACACAATCACGGTCAACGTTGTATCTTTTCAGCAACAAGCTTCGAGTGGGACGCCCAGAAAAATTATCTACGGATCAACAACATTGCCCAATGCGTCGCAGTTCTTGAAACAAATATCGCTGCTAGGAGAAGAGATCCAATGAACATTCCCATCTCATGATTATGATAACATTGTAAATTATATATTATAAATTATTGCTATACATACATCCCATCAAGTTATCACTTGTATAAATTATAAGGCTCTTGGAAGGATAATGAAAAATGTTTAACAAGTTGGCATTTTATTTACAATGACATTGAAAATATGGCTAACATCTAGTACACTACCAATAATTTTTGATTGTTTTGAACAAGAAGTATAAAATCTAAATCACAAGAGTAGTATTTCAACAGTATCAGATCTCGACCCATGAACAATACAAAAATCTTCGACCTAGTTAGGTCCTTGTGGTGGGCGAAAAAAACGAAAATAACTTCACAACCAAATATCATGATACGTAATGTCATTTTAAAACTTAGCTTCCCGATTAATGTACCAGCCCTTATGCTATTGTGCTAATTTAAAACCAAAATGTGTATTTATATTCAAAAAATATAATAAAAAACCATCGAAAAATAGCTAGAATGTGTTAAGTTTTATTCTTATACTAAAAATAATTATTTATTAAAAATAAGTATATTAACGTGAATGTGGAACTTGAAGAACTCAGCACTGTGTAAATCAATCGTAAAATATTCCAATAAAATTATTCCATAAATCAGATTTCATAAAAAAATATGTATTTTCTAATGAGTACAAGAATACCACGGATCATGATAATGGGTTTGGCACAGTTAATAAACTAAAATTAAATGACTTATGAGAAGAACTTACCAAAAGATAGCTATTGCATCAAGATGCTAGACTTTTTCTAATAGTGCTGGTTTCATATATTCCATCCACAGCTTATTAGTTTTGTTATAAAGTATTATATATCCCATATGTATCAAGGTCAGCAAATCTACTGAAGCGCCAAAAACCGCCGAAATATGAATAATTTTGCTATCATTATAAATTTCGCTTCTCAATGCTGTTAAATGGCACATTATTCTCATAAACCGCAGCGTGTAAAGAGAGCACGGATAATAACTTTATGCAAAACGGGTAGTCATGGCAAGATCATAACAACGTATTATCTATTATTAATTTATTAACAATTTTATTCGGCGTATTTTTATATTCCTATAACTTTTTAAGATATGTTTGTGCACAAAAACAAGATATTTTCAAACTTTGAACACAAAAAACTAAATCTAAGGTAAGTAACATTTAATTAATAACTAGCGTAAATATCGGTAACAAAGATATAGGTATGTGTAGACAAATAAATATCCAATAACATTGTTAATGTTATACAATATTGTGCGTACATAATCCATAAAAATCAATATAAACAATAATATAATTTAGAAAAATAAACTTATATTCTCTTTTGGAACAAAAATTAAACATGGCACTTATTTAAGTAATAAGTTAATACTAAATTCGAGACTCCACTAGACGCAGCCACCCAGTTCGCGGCACAGTTGTAGATATTATCAACTTATCAAGCCGAAAGAAGAATTGTGAAGCGAGTGTGACAAAAAAAATCGCTAATGGAGCGGCCACGTGGTGAATAATCTCTCCAAGCCCAAGTGATTTCATTCGGTAAAAACTAAGTTGTGGTATACTCAAAAAACGTCAAAGAAGTGACTAATCCACCTATTTTTGTAAGAAACATTATCCCCGAGATAATGTTGCTTAGAAAAATAGGTGGAATGCTAGGAAGTGGAGTCCCGGCTTGAATGTGATTGATACCTATATACAACGGAACAGAGAAGACAATAGGAGCTCATAGAAAGCGTTACGGTCATTGTAAACATACACAAACCACATGTTTTTGCCTTAGTTCCTTAATTGTCAAGTATAAATATCAAATAAAGTACCAGAATATTTTGTAATATTAAAAATAAGTCTCATGCGGTATTCAATGACAACATGACTTCAAATTGCATAATTATATATTTAGGAATTTTCACTGACGGACTATTACACTTCCTTCTTAATGATGGGCACAACCCTTCCTATATAAGTGTTGTTCCATAAAAATACAAAAGCGTTAAAATTTATGTAAAAAAACTCATCCCAAAACAAAGTTGGTTTTTATTATGTTGGAGGTTCAATAGTGCAAGTATGATTGATACACTAATAATAAACAAAATAAACTAATAATAATAAACTAATAAATATAAATATATATATTAATAAATTATAAAATAAAAAACTACAATTCAATGTGAATTGTTTAAACCCGGTGTTTTAATAGTAAACAGAAATGGTTATCAGTAATTATAAAAAAGGAAGAGATATAGAAAAAGAAACAAACCAGAGAAAGTAACGAGATTCGTATTTGAATTAAAAATATTTTTATGAACTAATAAAATTTAATATATAATTAATTGGAAAAAAATTTAATTATTTTTTTGAAATTTTGTCAATTACTAAAGTAATGATAACCTGTCAATATTATAATTGTTTCAAATGAAAACCAATCAAATTAACCCTCATCTTTTGTTCTTTTTTTCGAGCTTGAAGCATGTAACTATATATTAAGTATTTATGTAAATTCCCATACAAATTGTTACTGTGGGTGAAGATTTTAAAATTCCTACACAGAAAATTCGCAGTATCACATCATGAAGTCTTGATATAATAATAATAATAAACTTTGAAGTGTCTTAGTACATTGACAGATCTAATAACAGCATCAACATGTTATTCTTACAGCTAAGTATCCATTACAAGGACCACAAAAGTACTAGTTACACAGATTAAGGCGCATTTAGACAATTATTCCATGTACACTACACTTAAAATATTAAAGACTTAAGCAATACAATGCTGTATTTATAACAATCAAGCAATATTGTGGAAATATGTAACCATATTATAATTTAAAAGACAACATATCAACCTATTCCGGTTTCTCGAATACCGATTAATTTTATGTCTCTGTCAAATTCATGATTTTGACTTGGTTAAAATTATCAACTGCTCATCGTTGAGAAACCGGACGGAAATTCTCGTATTACTAAAGAGAAATATTTTCTAATAACAATTTGCGGTTATAGGTCAACAATTTATTATTTATACGCGTATTTTCGAAGGGAAGTGAAGTTATCGCCTAGTCTATTTTTTAATTCAACGATATATTTAAGTAAATTTACTAATTGTATGATTACATTCGAATAAATAAATGTAATGTTTTACTTTTAGAAAAGATTCATAAAATTTAAATAAATTTTATTTACGTTATAAATTGCGCGAGTAATACATGCACAAATGCAATCCAAACTTTACGAAGAAAGTTGTTGAAATGACAGAATGGTTATATAATTACACAAAATCGTGAAAACAAATTTAAACTACGTTGTAAAACAATTGAAAGTATCTTATTAATTCTTATATGTTTTCTAAATTTTAAAATAGAATAACTATGTGATAACTAATACCATTACTCATACAACCCTGAGGGGGTGGAATACTTGTTAGTTTTATTCAATTTTAGTTATTTAATTATCTGCGACAGATATTTGATAGTATTCAACTCAATCTGTAATACAGAGTCGAATAACTACTTAGTAACCAGTTGTGTAACTAAAATAGTGATACGTATCTTAAATATCATTATTTTTAAATCTTTATTTCAAGTTTAAAATAAATCAAATTGCTAGTTACCTTCACTTCCCCGCAGACTCAAAACTTGGAGCCATACGCTTATTATAAATCTATATGACGTTATTGGCACACAACGAACAATACAATTATTTTACGAAATAGGGTGTAGACCAGCGCTACGAGGAACATTCCTTTTGGGGAACTATGTGTATTTATTATAAGTCAAAACTTTAAAAATTGGTAGGTATTTTTTTATAGTGTTCTCATACAATATTTAGAAAAATTAATAAAAGACATTGTAATAACGCAATAAAGAAAAGAAAAAAAAAGATATTGCGTTTTTATATATTTTTTTGTTTTTTCGGCATCTGGCGATGTAAATATCTACAAGCTATGCATTATAAAAATTTGAAGTAAATCATAAATACATATTGAAATGCTTTCAATCCCATTACCGGCAAAACAAAGCAATTATACAACTATGACAAAGGAAAATCTTTAAATTATTTATGGTATTCAATTGAAATGCATGGACGGAAAATACATATTTAACAGTAAATTTGAAAAAAATATGTCTCATTTCTTCAATTTTTTTTCCTAAATTATGGTAAGTAACTAGCTATCTCCACAAATACATCAGCAATTCCCCAATTGTGGAATGTTCAATTTAAGTACTTCAAACATTTTATAATTTCATAGTATCAACCCCATTGGAAAACATTAGAGCAAGAATTTTACACACTAACAAAAGCAATTTTGAAAGCAACAACATTGAGACAGCTAAAAAGATCCATAAAATACATTTTCTTTCACAAACACAATACTGAGTTTGGAATGTCAAGTAAATTTAAATAGAGTCCATCTAAAAATATTGATATTTTCATATTATATACGGAATGTAAAAATTTGAATAAACTATTTTACAAATTGCATTGAAAACTCTAATACTTCAAAATTCAAATATATATTTTGTCATAAAATTATTTTATCTTTAGCTAAACAATATTAGGGAACAGAACTCTTCATTGATTCTGAGTATAGTTAACACCTTAAGCTTCAGCTATACTTAAAACCAGATAAAATATTTTAAAAGAATGTATATTATCCCCGTCTACACCTCAGTGTGCCTCTTGTCGCCCCAACCGAACGAATTTATATTGATAAGAGACTGAGCATATTTAAGCTTGATTGGGACACACCTGTTTTAAAGAACCTATTAAAGTCTAAGGAATTTTGATATGATCGTCATCAAACTGGAATAAAATTCAACACTGCTTCCTATACTGGCATATACTCCAAAGATACCCACAATTTTCAGTCTTGCAGGCAGATTCAAATACACTATAAAGTTT
Organism: Acentria ephemerella; assembly: GCA_943193645.1. NCBI lineage: Eukaryota > Metazoa > Arthropoda > Insecta > Lepidoptera > Crambidae > Acentria > Acentria ephemerella. The sequence continues at coordinate 7,635,968 of OW971881.1, forward strand.
ATATCTTTTGTATGATTGTTAGCTAATTGTTTAAATCCCACATAGTATAACTTAAAAAGCCTCTTTCAAGATGAATCTAAATATATGTCAAAGCTAGTCCATTTATATTAGGCCTGTAACATGACGTTTAAGAAATTCTGAATTGATTATTATATATCGAATTTATCCACTAAAGATGTAATTTCACAGTTTTTACTTAAGATAACATTGACTTCGTTAGTGCGTTATATAAACAAACTACTACTTAAAATAGGCATTTGTGATTACCAGACAGGAAGGATAAAACTTTAGAATCAGAAAACTTACATTATATATAGTTAAATATGAACTTTTACAGATTTAAAACAACTACGAGTTATTTGAAGGGCTAAATATATTAAAATTGTCATTTAATTATGCATGAAATCATGACCTCAATCAATATACAATTACATATGTATACCAATAAATGCATGCTAATAGATGTCTCAAAAATGTTTACATCCACTCTTTGTAAGATACTAATTTGCGTGAATAATTAGCTATAATATATTTAACCATCAGTTATAAATATTCGTTATTTAAATATAAATATCCTAAAGATTTTTGCAACAGATCTTATAATTAAGTATATTTTAAGTGATTATCACCATACCTAATATTATTAGTCAGTATTTTAAAGAGAACTTTTTTAACCTAACTAATATTATTCCAAAAGCGAAGTTTGAGGATAGTTAAATATGTTTATGATGAAAAATTTATCATACATATCATATAATACAGTGTCATGAGTTTACAGATCATTGAAACAAAAAGTCATTGGTTGATTTGAAAATGAGATTCGTTACTCTTAAATAAGCAATTATAGATTAAATTATCTGGGTCATCAGAAGAATTTGTAAACAAAAGTAATATATGGCAGTTAAGAATATTTAGTAGAGGGGTTTTTTCAATAATGTTATTCATAGAATTAGTAAGCAGATGATAAAATGACTAGGCATAATGTCTTAAAACAGTTCGTTGATTTCCATTACCTAAATACCCTTAGTATTAGTTTTGTAAGCATTGCTCCAATTAAATTTTCAAGCAGTTGTTAATGTATGTAGTTATAAAATAGTGATGACACAAATCATAGGAGCATCTGTTAGCAACTGTTTGGACAATGAACATCAATTAATATGGCACATCTACCAATTTAATAAGTGCCGCTGTTATATCATCGATAAAATGGCTGTCACCAACTCTTAATATTTTATGAATTTAATAATATTAAGTACCTTATTAAGCAGTGTTAAATATGGTTGTTGGATATCTGGAATATAATGACACAGCTATTGCTTGGGCTGGGTGTTAGCACTACGACTCGAGCTGCTGCTATTCAGAGCCATCTTCTGCATTTGCCGAATCACAGTGGTGGCATGGTATGCTTGTTTCCAACGAGACTTCGCGAAGTTCTTCTTCAGTTGCTCAGAAACAGTACCGTGGATATTCTTGTTACTAGCTGCGTTTCCTGATATCCAAGGATGAGCTAATGCCTGTCTGTAATAGAATTATTCAACTTTCAATAAATTTACAATAGAATATTGACTGATGATTTAACTCGAAACTAATAGTTTGCTAAATACTAGCAATGTAGACAAATCATTTGAAGCACTGTTGAGGGGATGCCAAGAATGGAGGGTGGGTCACAAAAAACTTATTTCTAATAAATACAATATACTATTACATATTACTCTTGGATGATTGTTCCCTGATACATTAACTCCAGTGACATATTATGTCATGTCATTTCAACAACCACATTATACTTAAAGTGACTGAATTGACAGTCACATAGAGACTTCAGGTAATATGCTTGCCACATAAGTATTATGACATTGGTCCTAATTATAGTCAGATCATGACATGGAATTAATAATAATATAATTTTCTCACACTCACCCCTATTATCCCCTACTATCCTATATACCCCTATTAGCCCAAGGCATTGTTAAGAGCTTGTATTATGGATACTAGATAACGGAAAAATATAGATAGTAATATGTATATAAACTTAAAAAACATACAAACATCTATGACTTGTGAGGAAATATTATACAAAAATAATATACTCATCATACAAATATGTACTCCTACCAGGACTCAATCCCAGGACCTCTAGCTAAGTAGACAGAGGCACTGACCACTAGATCCTAGGAGTAGGGATATTACCTTCAAGTCAATTAAGCATTGCTTATATGATGTCAAATTGTACAGTACATTTGGCTGATGTACAATAAGGATATATTATATTCTACATATTATTATACATATTACAATTACAAAGATATCATTAATTTTGTCAATGTACCCACACATTTCATTGCCTTTTTGTGTTAAGTGATTCCCTAATTAGATACACCTAATCAACATGATTGATCCAGTGTACATTACACTGGATCACTTATTCACAACCAACTGTGAAGAAGTGATCCAGTGAACACTGTTAGGAAAATTAAAAATACATTATTATTTGAACAAAAATTGCATAAACAAAAACTTTATTTATTAGAGTATGTATAATACATTAATTTTTAAAATGGTGCATTTTTGTAATAAATATTTCTCTTAACTTTATCAATGTGAATGCATATCAATACTCTACATTTGTTAATAACTAGCCAAACATTTTAATACTACATTTATTTCCCAAATAATAAACAAAAGTTATATTTGATACATCATTTACTTCTGTGCAATATTTGTTGTAGCATGGTACACAATATTGAATCTTAAAGCTACACAATGGAGTTTTGTATTGAATTTATTTGGCTTTTAATAATTTCAAATTTTTATAAAAAATATGATTTTTCTATTATTCAATAACTGAATTATATATGGAATTATTTTCTCCAATTGTGATAAGGAAAAGGCTGATCTTCATTCTCTTCTGTTTTTAAGTCAGAAATGAAATTTGTGAAGTACCAACAAACTAAATACAAAAGAGTTTACAGTTAAGGCAATAATTCCAAACTAAAAAAAAAATTGTAACTTACTTGCAAGTATACCTCTTCTCCACATCAACACACATCAAATGCCGAATGAAGTCTTTGGCTGAATCACTGATGTCATCCCAATAAGGTGAATCAAATTCGAAGTCCCCTTTTAATATTTGGGCAAACAAGTTGGCATCATTCTCATCATAGAATGGTGGATATCCACAAAGCAAGATGTATGAAATAACTCCTATACTCCACACATCTACAGCTTTTCCATACGGTTTCTGAGCTAAAACTTCCGGTGCAACATACCCAGGTGTGCCGCATGCAGTAGCCATGATCCCAGAGTCTTCTATCTTTGACAAACCAAAGTCACTTATCATTATTTTACTGTCCTCATCTGCACTGTAGTACAGTAGATTTTCAGGCTTTAAATCTCTATGCACAACACCTTGGGTGTGCATATAATCCACAGCTTCTAACACTTGTCTAATAAGATTTGACGCATCTTTTTCAGTATAGGAACCTTTTTCAACAATGCGGTCGAACAATTCGCCACCTGTTACCAATTCCATCACAAGATACACTTTATTTTTGTCTTCATATGTCTCCAACAGCTGGACGATATTTGGATGGGAGAACATCTTTTTCTCTCCTCCCTCCACTTTTGCTTGCTCACTAAATCTCTTCAATACTCTAATCTCATTCTCTAATGAGTCTTCCTTTCCTTTTAGAGCCTTTTTATCAATAATCTTACAAGCGAACAACTGGCTGTTTTCTTTGCTTTCTATTAATCGGACCTCTGAAAAGGCACCTGTACCTAATAAATCTTTAACAATATATTTGTCTTCGATAGAAGGCTGCTTCTCCGATTCTCGTGCATCTTTTTTAGACTTCCGTCCAAAATCTTTTTTGCCAAACAGAGGCATCTTGGCGCCCCACACTTAAAAATGTCGACCTATTCTACTACTTATCTAATAAGTATCTACGTATATACAGCAGATATATCGAGACTGACTGGAAAGAACAATAATCTTGCTCGGCTGGCTTCACGGATAAACGGAATGTTGCGCAGGGCGCTCAAGGTCAGTCGATTTGTCAAAAACTCGCCATACGTCGTTCCGTTTTACACAACATGTAATACACAGCATCTATCCAAACTACGTCAACTGGATATATAATCCTATAACGTGGTCTTCTATGGCCATCCTAAATAAGATAGAAGCCTTATATCCTTAGAAAGCCTATAATCATTATTGTAATCGCGAAACGGAATATTACTGAGTACAATTTGACGTAGAGTGAGGATCGACTTTCTAGAGAAAATATCAAAATTAGTCAAAAATTTATCAAGTCATCGAATCCAAAGACATCGGACTATGACTTAGAGCATTTATCTTACAGGAAGATAGACACATCATTCATTCAAAAAGTCTTAGATTTAGCCTTAGTTGGATCAAATTAATATCTATAAACTTTAAATACATATAGCATCATAGTTTTTCTATTGTTTTTGGAAACAACATAAATAAATAAAATTGTTGAAATAAGCAGAGAGCCCAATAAAGATGCTTTTCAATTGTCGCACTCGAATCGCTAAATTTAAAAATGTATGGGATTTCACCCAAGTTCTCGTTTACCTTTCGAACGTTATTTTTTTGTATAATAAGTTTTTATTTAAATTTTTTTCGCAATATTGACAGGAATGATTTTAAGGCCAAAATAAATAGGTAGCCATCAGGATTTTCAACTAGTTATTCTTTTATTTACTAATTGAAACACTTTTGTATCTACATATGAGTATTTTTTTTACAATAGCTTGATTGTATTTGTTGAGGAGTTCCGTTCTTTAACTCCGAATACCTACATAAGATTCAGACCAATTTATATATTAGGTTAACAATTTATCAAAAGCGATATCGCTTATTAATGAAAAAAAAATTGCAATTCGATAACTTTTGTTTGAAACTTTGGTTTTGTTTGAAAATTGTGCCTTTTTAACAATAACCAAGATAATTTTGTATGCGCAAGAAGATTAAGGCCTTAGCCATAAATAGTTAAATTAATTATAGGACTCAATTTTTAAGAAAATTGCCTGGACAAGGTAGAACCTTAGATTATCCTGGATACTCATTTAACCTCAATGTAAACTCACGCTCAAGCCTAAATTAGTTAAAACACTGTCAATCTGATGACGACACCGATCCACCTAGTCGGGTTACTCACAACATAAAACCAAAGCAACGTTGCTGTGGCGGGGCTCAACAGATACAAGGTTGTTTGTTTGTATCTCTTCGACTTTGCTCGGATTAATGATATTAACATTAATCACACTGTGACTGCCTTGCGGCTTCGATCCAGCCACATTCCGTTAATTAAACAACTTCGCCTATTTGTAGCGAATGTAAAAAAGATGTTTTAAATATTCCATAGAATGTGACCAGAACCAAGTTAAAAGGCATGAATTCATTGAAACCTTCAGTTTAAATAACTATAATATAGGTTTATGCATACTATTTTGGCTTCGCCTATGATGGTGACGATTTCTTTATAAAAACTCTCTTTAGTTAAAGATTAAAAAATATGATCTACCGGACTTTTAATATACAGTACTAAGAAATCTTTAGAAATTGGGAAATGCCCAAGTATTTAATGACGAAGACCTCAGAAATTACGAAATAACAACCAGTAGCAACACTGAAGCATAGAATAGGTAAATATGGTAAGTATTCCATTCTATTTTCACTTTCTTAAAAGTAAACCTTAGGACTTTTGATTGGTTTTTGTCACGTGTGGGTTCATGGAATAAGAGTAATTTTATTTTATTATCGATTAAACCACTTTATCATAAATACCTAGATACATTTATTGAATAAGAATCCGTTTACGGACCTATCTACCGTTTACAAAGCAGTGGTTTCACCTAGTGGCTGATCATAACAGCATTGGCACTGGTAATACCCACTACTCCCCGGTAACTCGACTGCCCTTTAAAGAGGTGACCTTTATTGCCCACTATCTAATCAAAAGAAAACGTTATTTTGACAGTATAGAAAACTGAGGATCATCATAGGAGGGAGGAGTTCAGGAACACATAGTAGTCCTATTCGGCTGATCCCCTTAGTAGGTATATCCCCTTGTTTCTTTGTCGCTGAAACTAAACGTAATAAACACAAGCATAAATTAATTAAAGAATGATAAATTATTATGACGATCGCGTTGAAGGATTTTAACTTACAATAAAGATTCTTAATAAAATATTTTATATCTACGATCGTCAAATAAAAAACTAACATTCAGAAATAATTTATTTTATCAATTTAATTTATTCTTAGGTATGTACCTCACATCAATAGGGATAACTTTGTAGGTTAAAGGAATAACTTTGTAGGTTAAAATATAAGTAAGTAATACAAATACCTATTTAAATGTTCGTAAATGATTTTAGTCTATCCACTAAAATCTTTCAAACTGGCAACCCAACAGCACATTTTGCACCCTAACTCTGCGTTCTACATTTTCCTTTGTCTATGCTGCCACCCCCTGACGTCACAGTGAAAATCGACCAATCCCATTGGACACAGTGCTCGATGGCCCTCGTAACAAGAGCCAGTGTGGCCGCACCGCGCATCACATCGGACTATATCATCTAATGTTTTCATTTTGCGATAATATGTGCTGTTCAAACATCACGTTTGCTGTGATGAAAATTGTTTAAAATGTGCACAAATATCTCCTCATTACTGTGAAATATTACTTTTATTTTTCTCTCAAGTGTTATATAGGTTTCTAAAATTACGCTAGGGGGTGGTGCCGTGATGCCAGTTCGTAAGCAAGGTGAAATATGTTGTGATAGAACATTTTTTTTTATAGTGGACACAGTCTTAGGAAATAGTAAATTAACTATATTTTACCCTCTTGATAATGCATTTTGATTCGGAGGGGTTGGGGAACGCACTGCTCCCCTTGGCTGTTGATTCGTATCGATAGTTAGTGTTGCCAACAGGACGAAACATATAATAATTTATATGAATGTAAATATTGTACTAATTAACTTAAAGCATAGCGTGCTTATACTAGTTTAAAATTAACTGCTTAATACTGATTATAGATCAGTATTAAACAGTATAAAACAACGACTCACTAGTACTAACATTTTGCGGACAGCGGCAACCACTGAGACGTAGTATATTACTAGATGTAACTAATGCGATGATGAATAAATATTGCATGATCATAAACAATATTATCATACCCTTTTTAAATATTTCAGAACATTAATTTCTTATGACTTAATTTCTGCGTAAGTTTTCACTTCTAAAGAGTTTAAATTAAAATTGATTTAAAAAAAAACGAAAAATCTAACTGCTTTTCCTTTTTTTCATTATTTCCAAAGCTTTTATTCATGTAGTTTATCTTTCTCAGAGGCCCATCGAGCACTAGAACTGCTGGAAGATTACCACAGTAAGCTTGTCAAGCCCCAGGATCGTCAACTCAGGCTTGCAATTGAGAGGGTCATCAGAATATTCAAATCCAGGCTGTTTCAAGCACTACTAGGTGAGTGGGAATTTTTTTAACTTAATTCACAGTTTAAGTAACCGAAAAATCCGAAATCAAATCAATTTATTAGCTTATTTTTGCCTTTTATGAGATATTTTTTCCTATTTATATAAATAATTATAAATTTTAAAGTCTATAGAAAAGGCAAATTACTTGTTTCAAGTATGTGCTCTTGCACACTTTGTACTTACAATCTTCACATATAGTCTCCCTACTGCTTACTAAGAGACAGTATGTATTATTTGATGTGCTTTCAATAAAAAATATATGACTATAATTGGCAAATTCCCTCTATCGACGACTGTGCCAAACGACTGCAAATTACAGAACATATGAGTATGTTAATTCGAGTCTACAAGTAAATCCGTACTTTTAATACACATTTTTATAAAATTCAGTACTTAAAAGCGATTCATTATTATAGTATATTGAACTAAAACGTTATAAACAATTGAAAGAGAACATGCAAACTTGTGTGCGATATGGTTAAAGTGTTTCAAAAGAGTAAACCACTAAAACACTAAAATATTCCAAAATGTTTAATAATTAATTTTGGTTACGAAATTTTTCGTTCTTGTTACTTCGACAGATATTTCCAACGAAAATTTCTTAAATTGCCGTCATTTTTTTACTTCGACAGATATTTTCAACGAAAATTTTATAAATATCCTTCACTAAAAGTGAAGGATATTTATAAGTACATTTTTATCAATATTTTTCGTTTTTTCACTTAATATGAATTTATTGCAATTATGAGAAGACAGTTGTAGATAAGTGATAGATTGAGAAAGCTTTCTAAGAAACTTCAAAGAAATGTAAAAAAAAAGACTATTAAAATACTCATTTTCATTACTTTTCTAACTTAATATTGATTTGCCTGACTTGGTATGATTCTAAACTACTTTAAAAGTAAAATTTCAAATACTAAAAAAATCGACACTATTGTCCATTCAACTTGTTGATCTATAAATACTACTAAACCGCGTGATCCCACGTCACATACGCTCTTAAGCGTTTATTCCTTGACCACGGTACTGGGTATTGTGATGTGTATATTTAGCCAGTTGCAACAATATTGGATGCGTGTTTTATAATAGATTAACATATTCTGACTGCTTGGTTAAATGAAAAGGGAAGGTAGTCTAGCTAATTAACATTCCATTTTCGATTGGAACAAAACGCTTTAGGCAAATTTATCTTAATGTTTTACCAGCTTATGCTATTTTATTATACTATAAAATTATGTTCCTATTGTTGTGTATTACACATTAAACAAGTTTGTTAATCGTACTCCACTTGAACTTCTTATACCGTAATCGGTAAGTCATATTATTATAAAACCAAAGTGTGACTGCTATTCATGTTTTACTTACCTTTGCGTTCCCTAATGGCAGTCACCGACTTATAAAAATTGAAAGAACAAATAAACTTTGAGTATAGATTTTGCACTTGAATGGAAGGAAGAAAATACATTGTTCTAGAGGGAAACAGCAAGTTCGTCAACATCTGCATTAGTTAAATGATATTCACGCTGCCGAAGTCGCCAACAAGAGCTGGACTAGCTCTGTTACACTAAGTGCAACATAATTACTGTTGTTGTAAATCTAAGCATCATTAAGGGCCATACACAGAGTACTTTAGTAGTGCGTATTTTTCAATTTAAAATTATGGCAAAATGAAAATTGACAAATATTATATTATATTAATTAACAACACTTTACGTAAAACGACATAAGTAGAAACAGCTTTACCTTTTTGAAATTTAACGGCAAAAAAACAAGACAATTTCAAATGTTTCATTATATCTTTTATGTCTAGTTCTTTTGCTCTTCTATTATAAGTACGTAAGGGCAACATAACGTTTAGTCAATCTATAAAAACAATTGTGTAGTTATCGAATTTAATATGTATGAGTTTGTCACGTTTTCTTGATAAGCTAAATAGTATTTTTACGCTCTACTTGATAAGTCTTAATTTTCAAGTTAATTTTTTTTTACAACGCTACTTTAAATACATAACATGAACATCCCATGTTTATGTATTTAAAATAGCGTTGTAAAAAATATCATATACATCATCATTTCTTTAACAAAGTTTTAATTAAAAAAATTAAAACTAAATTATGAGTTATATCATAGAGTTTCAAAAGTAAAATACCTACCAACACATAGGAACAAAAAAAAATAACTACCAAGTATTTTTCCTTCTCCTGTTTGTGTTTCCTTGTAAAATTCATAAAAGAAAGAAATAATAAAAAACGTTTATTGTTTGTTATTATTTCACGCTTTTCAATCTGTTAGTCACGTGTCCAGTTACGCAGTTATTAATATTTAAATTTGTTGGACTTTTGGGGGATTTTTTCTTTCCATGAAGGAAGTTTATATTAATTTCGATATGATTTAAAATCTAAAAAGAACGAAAATAGAAACCTTTTAACTGTTAACCATAATGTAGTAATCATATCAAGGGCGCATTAGCGTAATATTCTCGGTTGCGATGAGATCGTTCGATATCATAACCTACTTTACAAATGTGTAGAGTGCACAAATTATAATTTCAAAGGCAATGCGGTTGGGCATTATGATATTAAATATAGCACCACTTATTAAAAGGACCTTCGTAAGTGGGTAAATAGGTACAAAGGTAACATAAAATTACCTAAAGTCCTCGCTTGTTTATTATGCAAATGGTTTTATAGGGTTAAACACATAGGCAGTACTAAGTGACTCTATATATGTTCACAATAATATAGAATTATTTCCGAATACATTTATTCACATGATTTCTTTGTAACTTATCATAAGGGTTACCAATAACTTTACGACGCGTTTTTTAAGTTTGACTTGTTGTTATAAGGATTGTTTAGTGCTTATAATAGTTATTATAAACAATGTATTATTGTATTGTATTTTTCTTAACATTTCCAAATATGGATAATAGGTAGTGCCAGCGATAATTATACTTAAGCATTAATTATGAATGTGTGTGAGGGATTTTGTTATTCTTACACAAATTATAATCTCTAAATTGTTACGCATTTTCTCTGTTTTATATTCGTTTTATAATTATCTTGTAAGTGAATTATATTTTTTAGAAATAATGTTGAAATGTGTTTCCTAAATATAACTTATCTACTTTACGCACAATGAAATTTATCCTTTGACTCCTTTAGTTATCGCACAGCCAAAGCGTGGAACTCCTTTCCAGCGTTATATTTTCTCCTTCATACAACATGAGTTCCTCCAAGAGAGGCCTGAAAAGGTACTTTTTGGGCCGGCATGGTCGAGGTAAAGGCATTATGTTGTATGTTACACTAGCTATCTTCGTATGTGACATCAGGTGTCGAGTAATTTGATGTGCTATTTAAAAAAGATTATACTGCTCTACTAAAGAAATTTGGGTTAGGTTAATAAGTAGTGGTATATTTTACATAGAGCCAGTAATATAAATGTAAATATTTTTCTATAAACATAAAATATCATAAATTATAGAATAATATTATTGATAGTAGAATTCTTAAGGTTTGCTTACGATCTATAGTGGCACTGGAAAATTGGATTAACCTTGTCATATGTACTTACTTGATTGCAGCTCTACGTCATCCGGACTTCACTGCGAATGCATTATACTGCCATTTTAGCTCTGTATCTAGTATGTATAGGTCTGTACAAAAAAAAACCCAAGACGAACTATTGACCCTAAACAAAGTGGGCCCTGCCATTTTTTATTGATAAGCAATAAAATATTTTAATTTTTCAAAAACCGTGGTCAGACTTCAAGAAATATCAATATTACAGGCCCTCGCTGCTCCAATGCGGCTTGATGGGTGAAAGCCTTCCGGTTTCCTAAGCACAAAAGATCTCGAGATAGCAAATTTGATTAACCAATCTAAAAACCAACCATGGTGAAAGTTGTTTATTTTTCGGTATCGAAATCAGAGCGTACGACCATTATGACAACGAGATTTTCCTCCTGTTATAATTATAGTTAGAAAAAAATATTTAAATTAAATATTTTATGGCACTTAGTTAATATGGATTAACACAAAAGCAAAAAAAATACTCTAATCTCAAAAGCAAACAACAAAAAGTTCACAAACAAAACAAACAACAAAAACACAAACAACAAAAACTCAAAAGCAAACAAATAATAGCTAAGTATTTTTTTAAAAGAAAATGAATAACTTTCGACTATTTTCTACCATTATCGTTGGTGTATTTAGATGTGATAACCCGATATGAAAAATCTTCATATCTTTAAACGTGTATCCAATCCAGGGTAAATGTGTATTTTCTTGTATTCGGCAAAACGGTAATATTTCTATTATTTTTTCTACTTATTAATCCACGTTGATAGCACAGCATTAAATAGTAATGGTTCTCAGGATTACCAATAATATTCTATCCAGACTCCCTATTGTTCCGTTTTTTTGTTCAAAAGCAAACTGCTATCAAACACGTAACTAAGCACTACCAAATGTGAACATTTATCTCTCTCAAAACAACAACAGTTTCACACTTGTTGGCTATAAAACTGATAAATTGAAAACGACTTTATTTTGTCAGATGTTATTATTTATAATATCAACTGAAATAATATTACATCCGGGGTACATCGTAGGCCTGTTAATTCTGGAAACATAAACAAGTTGACAATTTATTTTCGTTGTACGTGCTTAATAAACAGTTCAATATTCCATATTTAAGAACGTAGCTATTGTAACGTATATATTATAAAACTTTAATTATAATAAATGAAGTGGCTAATGTGGTTTAATACACACAAAGTGTACTGTTATGTAGATAAAGTTCATGCGTAGCAGATTGTATGCGTAGAGAGAAAGATTTTGTCTACACTGAAACGTAACTTGTCTCAGGTCATGGGAGTAGAAGTTTTAACTCGAGAAAAATGACATGAGGGTATAGACAAAACGTTTCTCGAGTGTCTTGTGCTACGCATTCAGAAACAACATGGGTGCATTGTTTAGAACTTTCTCATGATAATCAGGAACACGAAACCCCAATGCACCTCCAATACATATGGATATCTCATCCCAATAACTCATTATCTCCCCAAATGAAATGAAACCCCTTAACATTGGGAAGTTCCTAAAGTTTATAGAAAGTGTCCAAACGAACTACTGTTACAAGTGATTTACTGTAACGTATTGTACAAAGTCACAATAAATCTTCTAGGTCGCAGTGAAGACACAGACTGAAAAGATGGAGTAGCCCCAAATCAGAAATAATAATAATAAATGAAAAATCTAAAATATCACAGAGCACTATCATCACACAGCACAATCGCACATTCCTAACTAAATAGCTGGGACTGTACGTATGGAGTGTGCGTAGGAATGTAGTATCATTTGCCTCGTACGTTATTGACTGTAGTACAACAAATAGTACTATTGTAGACTGTATGTAGTGTAACAAATGTACTACATTCAATAACTTACTAGGCAAATGGTACAAATTCTGACATTCGAATATTGCAAGTACGTATATAACGTATCACAAGTTCCGGTATAACAAACTATGTACAGGTGCCGGAAGAACATTGAAACATAACGTGTCTATACTATAGATTCTTCATATATGGCCATATTGAAATGCGATGCTGAAGACTCAGACATTGGATGTGTGGAAATTTGAAAGGTATTTTGTTCTTCAAATTTAGAGTACATATTTCTTTTAATCATTGGTACTATTTACACTTAAATGAACGTTAAAAAATTATGTACAAATGCATTTTTTTAATTTTCACAATATTCAAAGTTATAAGACCGAACTCTACTTTTTGAGCCACCCTATACTGCCAGGAACTTCGTAACAAATATATTTTAATTGTATCTGGATAGAGTTACGTTTATTGTTCGACGATAAAACAAGTCTAAGTACAATCAGTACATAATAATATGTTTATTGACATTTTAATGGTTGATTCTATTGAATTCTGCAATACAATATACAACTTGATATTATTAATATAAATAATTATAAAATAAAATGATTTTGTGCTTAAGTTAAGAAATAGCCATCGATAAAAATCTTGTTGTAGGAATTATGCTTACGAAAATCAACATTAATTATACAAAAGAGAATTGTTACATGTTGCTTTTTTTATTTTAAGATGGGCCAATATCTAAATAACTTGGACCAATTGCATAACAGCGAGTCGCGCAAAAAACTAATTATGGATCATTTTTTTGTGTTACATTGAATTTCAGAATTATTCCTGAAAAACCCGATAAAAGCTTAATTTAATATCAGTTCATTAAAAAAATTGAATTTCACTAATATAATATGACATTTAAATATTTTTTTTAGTTTTGTAATTACTTATCTATGGATAAATTCATCTAATATCCACTTTGGCGAAGGATACCGTGGCTTTTTATCATATTTACGCAACATTTAGTACAGTACATTACTTTACAGTACTTACTTAATAATTATTTGAAATGAAATTTGAAATGAAATTTTTATTTTTAAAACAGCTTAAGTAAGACCATGACCAACTGTCGCTGAACTAGGCCGAAGCCTGTATTTCAGCATACAGTGCCTCCATCCTTGGAAGTGCAAAAAACAAAAATTTTAATAATTATAAAGGAATATTCTAATAACAATTTTAATTTACATATGTAAAATTGATAATAACATATATACATACACATACACTTACACACATATACATATATATATATATATACAATACATACACATAGAAATACATACAAACATATATACTTATATAGTACTTATAGAACCTTATACGGGTGTAGAAGTCCTCTCGGTGTGTATAATGATTGTGTGTGAGTGTGTGTGAGAGGGTGAGTAATGGGATTGTTGATGTGGATTACTTTAAATTATCTTAATATTTCCAATAACTTTTCAGTTTCACTATATGATAGTCGTTGAATCCAACATGAGATTAATTTCTTTACTGTTATTTTGTTTAGGGCATATATATTATTGATTTTATTTAATTTATTGTAAATATATGGGCCTAAAAAAGGAAAGAAGTGGCGAATAAAACTAGTTCTTATTTTATGTGAGGGTTTACACACGGCATGCCATCTTCGTTTTGCAAGAAAATCCTGATTGAATCCTAGCAAAGAATGTTGTTTCAAGACGATACTAAGTAAGAACAACTGCCGTACCGTCAGAACCTCGCAGTACTCGTAAAGTAGTTGGGTGGGATACAGAAACGGCTTGAAAGTACATAATTTAAGAATAGCTCTCTGTGACACCTCTAGCGATTTAAGGGTTGTTTTTGGTGCACCACCCCAAGAGGAGATGCAATATCCTATAATAGATTGGCACAGCGCAAAGTATACCTGTCTCAAAGAAGTAGGCGGGATTACATGCCTTAAAGTTTTAAAGACAAACATTAATTTACGAACTCTTTTCGATAGGGTAAGTATATGTTGCTTGAAAGTGAGATTATCATCAATTACAATTCCTAAGTATTTTATAGTCTTAACTCGTTCTAATAGTTTACATTGACACGGGACAGTATGGGAAGGTGTTTGTGGACATTGATGTGAAAATAAGTGCATATCGAGCAGTAGGCTACGGATGGAAAAGGTCATGTATTTTGTTTTGTCAGAATTTAAAGTGAGTTTACTGTCATGTAGCCAGTTTCTCACTCGATTAAAGCCATCTTGAGCCACTCTATAGGTTTGCTCCCATGTTTTTGCAGTGAAAATAAGAACAGTATCATCTGCGTATGAAATTATCTTCCCTTGGAAATTAAGACTCAAAAGATCGTTTATGTAAATGAGAAAAAGGGTGGGACCAAGTATACTGCCTTGAGGTACTCCATAAGTGATAGAAATTTCAGAGCTAATGTTAGGGCCTAATTTTACATATTGAGTTCTATCTTTTAAATAATCTGCAAGAAGATCGAGCTGTATACCTCTTACACCTACTCGTTCCATTCTATCAATAAGGATGGTAGCAGGAATTGCATCGAAAGCTTTTGCCAAATCCAAAAATATTGCTAAACATTTGGTTCCCATTTAAGATGTCAATAATGCAATTCATTGCTATTCGATATACGAAAATATAAATTGAATCAAATCTGATAAATTTTAGCGGTGTGTGCTTTAGCGGGCCATGTGTGCAGTGGTCCGATTGACCCAGATCCTGGATACAGGTCACTGGCTATGGGTTCTTCTCGTCACCATCACGTTTATCTGGAAAGTTCCAATTAAAATTTATAAATGACCATTTATACTTACATAATCGTGAAGAGGCTTAATTCATGCTGATTTTTTTACATCGGTTTGCTTTCAGAGGTATGCTATGTTCAGCTGCTTAATTGATATTGTTTTATAATTTTGACATACGATAATTTTCTTAATCCCTGCTTATATCATTCTTTCCAGTGTTAATTCTAAATTATGTAAAGCATTTATTAGATATTAATAACGAATTTTTTATCACAGTTTTAGTGTTCACTTTTTGCAAAATCCACACAATAGCTATCTAAGAACTTAACTAGTAAAAATGAACACACATATATATGCTACAGCATGTGCAAATGCGTGGTCATTCACATCGTTACAATAGTTAGCAAAGTGCTAGGAGACACAGTTTTTGTTACTGGGGCATCTGAGCCATCTATTCCTGAGGTTCTTAGGGTAGGGTACAATAATACCGTGCAATAAACTCGAGCTAAGAAACTTAACATTAAATTAATTTATTGATTCTCATACTCACACTTTTTATCTAGGCAAAGTAAGCATCTTTAAGCGCTTTTGTTATGGATTCTTAACGGACAAATATAGATGGTAATATGTATATCAAAATCTGAAATATACTTAATAATCATATAAATATCTGCCCCTACTGGGATTCGGGACCTCTGGCCAAGAAAACAAAGATACTGACACTTAGTTTTTTTACTGAAGAGGAAACTTAGTTTTTTTACCGAGGATTATTTGTTTTTGCAAATAATCCTCGACGCGCTGTGTTCCAGCTTACTGGTTTAGAAGGATTATCAGGTACATTATATCTGAACCTGAACGATCAAAGGGTTAAGTTATGTCAGCATAGTAACTTGTAGGCCAGACCGGAACGCTTGCATGGGATCCAGAGTCTTATTTTCATAAAATCTTGCACCAAATATTCACCTACGTACCAATTATTCATTTCTTCTATTAAATTCCATTCATTCTTTAAAAGATAAAAACACAGACATCTATTATTTAATTAGACGTAGACTTTGACGTAGCAAAATATTGTTTAGTGCCTAAAACAATTTTAATTTCATTTTCGCTGGATAACATTGTACATAGTAACAATTTTAAATATCATAATAACAACTACTGTTTCTATTAAATTAACAGTCAATTCTAGTTTCTGATAAAGATTTAAGAATCACCTAAAAGTGGAGATTTCATACCACTTAAAGAAAACGTTGCGTAGGGCAATGGAAGCTGACGCGTTCTAATCTTGGTCATTTTGTAGTCATTTAACAATATTAATTAATTAATTAATTAAAAAACAGACAAGCAAAAAGTAAGAATTTTTTACACTGAACAACTATTTATGTTCTATACCTGTATTAACACTTTAAATATGTTATGTATATATACATTCGATGTCTTTATTGAATATTCGGACTTTTAGTATAATTTTTCTCTACTTTATATATCAAAAACCGATTGGGACTTGACTATAGGCCTTACAATTTATAGGAAGAAAATTAAATAAAAAAGGAGTGTCATAAAATCACTATGTGATGTGAACATAAAATCTTCTTTGTTTCTCTTTTAGAAGTTCTACATGAGGAGTGCCCAAGGTGCTACGAACTTTTTCTATGCTACGTTTTTCTGCTACGACTTTGAAGACTATGGTAACCGCTTAAAAGCTTACCATAAAGTGGCCCATACATTATTTTACCTTGTTGCCAATAAATCAAAATAAATTATTATGAAATAAAATATACAACACATTAGGTTTGTCGTGGTAAAATAATACTAAAAATTATGAAAATTCGGTCAAATTCAATCATACTCATACTTTACATAATAAATAAAACTTTAGATGATCATCAAAAATGTATTGAAGTAGTTAATAATGTTGTAATGTTTTCACTACACAATTTGAATATCACAAAGAAAACCTTCCCTCAAAATATTCGTTTTAATCTCGGATACAACTGATTATAATCGGTTATAAAATATAATAAATTGTAAAAAAAGCAATTGTTTTATGAAATATTGAAAACTTTAATATACAAAAAGAATACAAAATGAAAAAAAAAACATAATCAGTTAAAATAGGCGGTTTTAAACTTAATCGTTTTATCATGTGAACAGTCTTAACCCTTTTAACTCTAGTAGCTTCTGGGGCATGCCCTCGATAGTTCACGCTGTCATGGAACTCCAGCTATATAACGCCAAATACACCTGATATGTTAACTGCGATCAACTGTAAGTTTTAAATGTATCTGATTTTTGGGAAATACTTTAATCCATACTATCTGTTCACTTCCAAAAGAATCAAATTTTCACTCAAAAGTTATTTATTTTTATAATATTATGTGTAGATTTGTTTCGTTTTGCTAAAGTTTTTATAGCTTTATAATAAACTTATGTATTTAGCTTTATATAACAATATTTTTGGGAAAAGCTTTCGTGATCATAGCTTGTTACTCTGAAAAGAACTGAAGAAAACGAACAAGGCAAATAAACGTTGCTGTCGGATTGCGAGTTTATTTTTATTTATGGATGGAACGAATCGATAGTCGTTAAATATTTCTGCTTGTAAAAATTTTTCATTTGTAAACAATGCTTCACAAAATTCGACCAGTGTTCCCTTTCATAACACAGTGAGCGTCTACATGGGGAGGCATGGGGTCGGCGCCCGTTCGATATCGATCTCTGACACGACTCGAGCACGCGATGCTTTGGCACCCACCACCTACTTAAAGCACACCATTCACAGTTAGATCAGGGCCATGGATCTGACTATTTAACCATTGTCTGCCAGACGACTAGTATCTGGGGCAGTGGTGGGTGTCCCTCTTTACATAATAAACCAAAGATTCTGGGGGATTTAAATTCTTATTCTCTTTGCAATAAGAGACAAAATTTCATAATATAATCATATTGCACGTGACACAACCGTTACAAGCGTGAGCAACGTGCATGACCGGGTTAAACGTAGTGATTAATACTCTTTCGACTGTGGTTGGCATTTTTGAAGAAATAGACCATATAAAGTGATATTTATGCATTTGCTCAAACAATTAAAATTAATTAAATAAGTTCTTGATCTCACTCACTCAACTTTTTTTGCATATTTTACAATTCTCAAAGCATAAATTTGAAAGAAAGTTGTTCGACTCTCGTCATTCTAATTATAAATCGATTATAGTTGGATCGGTAACAGTAATAGAAAAACATGTTTTAACATTTTCTCAAGCCATTTCCTCTCAATGCCTTCGCAGATGTGAGGTACAAAAAGTTTAGTAGCGGTTTTTTTTAGAAAAAATTATATGAAATATTTATACATAAATACTCTATTTTAGAGCCAAACACCAACAGACTACGAACCTACCTTTTTCAAGTTAAGTAGTTTACTTATTAAGTGACTTAAAATTCCGCCCCCTGCTGGGCAAATATCGTCCGAAATGTGTAAACCAAATGAGCAGTTTTAGATAAGACCTAAGTCTAAGACCACCAAGCTCTCCTAATGCAGGCTGGTGGATAGCAGCTATTTCAGTAACAACAAGGATCAATTAAAAGTTTCACGTGCAACCCAAATGCCCACAAACTCCGACCACATTCAGTGGAACTTCCACTGACCCAGAAGGCCCCAACAAAATATTTAAATTCCCAAGCTGCAAATAAGTCCTAAAAAGACGTAAAACTCCAGTCTTGCTGTAACTGTTAAAAATATAATATAATTAATAAGAAAATTAAATTAATTTTTTTTTAACAACCTTGTTTCAGATATCCAAGAGTTCTATGAGCTCACCCTTCTAGATGACACGAAATCAATCCAGCAGAAGACTGTGGAAACCATCCGCATCGCCAACAAGTGGGAGGCAGATGGCACCAGGCGAGAAGTAAGTAGTTATAACTCAATTATTTTTAAACTAATGTTTGTTAACATAATGAGATAATAAGCCTAGGACAGGTAAGTAGTACCAACCAAAACAAATGAGTATTTCCGATTTTTTCAACCTGACTTGCACAGATCGACAATGAGGTAAGCATCGGCTGGGAACTGTTCGTCTACCTTAATTATAAATGCTATCCAACTAGTCTTAACACTAGATATATCAGCGATTTGAATATATGTCAACAACAAAAATTATATTTGTTACTAATGTATATAAAATAACATTAAGTTCATAAAACGTACTCTCTAATTACAGCTACAAAAGTCATAACATCATTTCTGAAAAAAAAATGTGTAATATAGTAGGAATTTTGAATTGAAATTGCACGACCAGGCTACATAAAAAAAAAATCTAGTCTAATCTTGGTAAATCTAGTGTTAAAAATTAGAACCTGCACTTCATAAGTATCTTAGTAGCCATCAACAAAACCATTAAACATCTTTCATCATAGCCTATAAGCGTTCCACTGTTGGGTACAGAATTTCCCACACTGGAAAAAGACACGACTACCAATTAATTAACATGCTAACAAATCTCACTCGAGATAACAAATTTTAATTGACCCCTCCTGGGACCTTGACCTTTGGAAATTTTATATTATCCTGTACAATAATCACCAGAAAATATATAGATACTATGATAGGATGCCTATATTGAGGCTATTATGTATTACTGTCAAGACACCTATTTTTCATTATAATCATATGACAATTAACTACAGTTATGTAGCTCGGAATGGTGCATCCAGCCAGAGTAGCTAGGTAAAATTATAGGGGAAAATGTTTAAGTCATTAATAATTAAGTAGCATTAACCCCGTTGCTTAAATAATTGTAATAATAGATAATTTGCTTATATATTTTCAGATACCGATCGAAGAAGCTGACTTCAGGTCGTTGTCGAACGCTTTCTTGCGAGACAGCAATAAGAAGACGGAATCACGAAATGATACACCCGACTCAACAAAGGTATGCAGATTAAAACATATTTTAGTTTAAAATATAATAAGTATTATAATGCATAGATATTCGACAAGGATTATTGTTGTCAGGTGCATCCAGTCCCTGTTGTTATTTCACCGCAAACCGAAAATGCTGAAGAAAGGAAGGTAAGTTGATACACCTTTTAAATTTGGCATGAGCATGAGCATGATTTTTCCCCTTTATATATATATCTCTTGCAAATTTTATATGAATCACGAATGGACGAGAATAAAAAGACCGCGAGTTGAAACTCAGTTACCAATAAGCAAAGTATCCATTGAGATTACGGCAGTATGGTAAAGCCAGGTTAATAGAAATGAACGAACAGTGTAAGATATTAACTTGGGTTTGCTTCTCTTTCATATTAACATGATGATGAAAAAGTATAGATAGTGATTCTTCAATTTTTTAAAATTGAATGAAAATTGGCCTGTTATATTATTTAAGCAATATATTAACATCATTAGTAGATACAAACCGTACATATATTTTTTAAGATAGAGCAACCTTATTTTTCTAACACGATAAACCAAAAAAACACTAAACACTGTAAACCTGTTTGGAGCCCAAAATTAACTTTCTAGTTGACTGTTGAAAAATAATCCACCGATGGTATTTGTATTTTTTATAAACTTGAATAATTAATATCATAGAATTCTGAAGATGTACAAATAAAATAATTGCGATCAGCGCCATCTCTGAGCAAAATACGAGTTCACATTGTATTTGATCGTTGTCCATAGTTGTCGTTCGATAGTTTTGCGTTTTATTTTTTTTTATTTTTGATGACGTGACGTCTGCGAAGGTAGCTGACTGAACGCTACCATCACACAAAACTATACAAGATACAACAAGTGGTCGGTAATGGCGGATGGTTGGTGTTTCGCGTCTCGTAGTACTATTTATAACCTAAAATATAGTACAAGTTTTCGGCGATATGTACGCTAACGTTTCTTGGTTGTGTGAATTGTTGCCGTTAAATTTTACAACTGTGCCAATGACGTGCGAACACTACATCGGCTGAGAATTTCTCCCCGTAGATGATTATCAGTGAAATGATATTGCACATAAAATTTTGACATTCAAACTGCTGTTATTTCGTATTCATCGCAAGTAAGGCCATTTAATAAACACTAATCTATTTTTAAACGTTTAGTAATTTCTTTACACTTTGGGAACGTTTTCGATTCTTGGTGAGACTAATGCGACTTCTGAGTTAGTTTTTCTTTAATCAATCTGCTATGTTACTTGTTGATGGTAATATCAACATTTAATACTATCGAGTCGTCATAAATTGCACACTAATAACGTAACACGGACATTCTAATTAAAGTTCATCGCTTTGACATTCATACCATCCTATCATCGTACACAAGTTGGTAACACGCCTTTTAATTATCTAGTCATACATGTATCTACTAAAAACCGCTATCAAAAAAGGGCTCGGCTCAGTTTACTACATTCATTAGATAAGAACTGCTGCAATTCTAACATGATTAACTTCAAAACATTAAAAAAGGTCGCATTCATGTGAAAGAGGTCATTTAAAATTGTGTTGGTGCAAGTTAGATATGGGTTCTAGGTAGAGAATGGTGCATGCAGAACATCATCAAGTTCTTAAGGTGCTGACAATGGACACAAGTGTGTACTAACATGCATGCAGTGTACATAGTATAAAAGGGACATATAAGTACCTGAAGGCTATGATAGTTAAGCCTCCAAAATGACAGAGAGACGGAAGAAAAAAACCCATAATGGATTTCTACGGAAAGTGTCCTCCTTATTTAATCTTGACACGGTGAGTAGGTGATCAGTTGCTCTATCTTCAAAAATGCAAAATTTTATTGTTTTTTAAAATAAGTATTTTTAATTTATTGATACTTTTAAATTAATAATAGACTTTTATTTTTAATTTAACACTAATAATTTTGCTCATAGTTTGTTTGATAATGTTAGCTCTAAGATATAATTTACAATATTTATTTATATCTTATTGGCATCCTTTATCAAAGTCATAAACTAAATTGACTAGTAGTACTTGATCTATGACTAAAATAAAATCATTAAGATGCCAAATAATAATTCATACACATTTCCAATAGTTCCACTTTATTGTAATAGAATAATGCACTATAATAATAACAATAGGTAGTTAGCAAACACATTGGAGATCATATATTATTTGTTATAAGACTTAGTGCAGAATAGTGTTTATATCTCTTATATTATTGATTTTTACTTATCTATTACAAGCATTCCTCAGTTTGTTTGCTCATTAGTTTGTCTGAACTACTGACCTAATTGATTTAAAGTCACAGTAAGCAAACTTGTTACTCATGTTTATAGAGAAGTATAGTTAAGTAACTAAATTTACAGCGCGTAAAAATATCATAGTATATATAATAACTATTACATTTACTGGCATTTTATATAATTAATATTGTTCTAGCTTTATGAATCACAGATACAGAAATTACTAACTTTTTTTAGTTTGATAACTGTCAATACCTCTACTATGAAAAAAAAGTGATCAACTAATATTTATAAATATTCATATATAAATAGTTTTTGCATGATTTGCTTCCTTTCACTTGTAATAATTTCATAGATTAATATTATATTTGTACATAAAGTGAAGTAATTTACAAATTTTAAATAATTTATTACAATTTCAACATTTCATAGACATAAATAATCTCTTATACTATATCCTTTTCAAATCACTAATGTTTTTGAGACCAGAATTTAATGGCTTATTTTAAAGTAATGAGAACAGTCATTTAAAGTTATTAAGTGAAGAATGCAGGAGTAAATATTGAGCTACAAGGTATATTAAATGGGTTTCAAATGTTTTTAAATAATATTTTTTTATATTCTAGGCTCACTCTACTTCGCCAGAAATGAAGCAGGTAAATTATTTGAAATTAAGTATTTCTATTTGAAGTGTATTTTATGTATACTTTTACTTTTATTGGTGGAAAGATTAAATTTTTTTACCAAATTTTCATAAACATTTCAGTTTTGAATAAACTTTATGATTGAACTAAATTATGTGTATCTTACTTTGTTAAGTTATTAAATACTGGACAAAAAAGTTTTTTATACATAATCATTAAACCTTTTGTTCAGTATTTAAGATAAGTTATGTTTATTAATATAATCCAATAATTATACATAATCATTACTAATCTTTCAATAACACTTACAATTCCTGATTGAATTAAAAGAATAATAGATTTTTCAATGTCTAGTAACATTGAGTAGCATAATACTAACATTAGACTTTATTCAAACCAAACTAAACATGAAATCTCCATATGTCGTGAGGTAAGCAAATTTATAATATGATTTTGAAAGTTGCAGGTAAATGGTATAGAAGGTGGTGGAACAGATCATACACAGGGAGAGGATGGTTTCACATGCATGACAGTAGTGTTGTCCCGAGCTGGAGGAGCAGGCTTGGGGTTTAGCATTGCAGGGGGCTCAGACAACCCCCATGTACCTGACAATCCACATATTTATGTGACAAAGCTCATACCTGGAGGTGCAGCAGCGGCTAGTCAATTGCAAATTAATGATGCAATATTACAGGTAATAAAATCTAAATATATATTTTTATATTGTATCCTAACATAAAAATAATCAAATGTTTTATTAGGAAAGAATTAATTTTGCGGCATGTCACACTTATTTTTATCTTCAAATTAATTAATGTTAAGGAGTTCTAAGTGATCACTAATAAATATAATGTCATCTGTAAGTTTGTGTAGCCCAAACTGAAGATTATAATGAAGTGAGTAACAAAATAATTAAAAGTGGAGACTATTCTATTCTTAACTAATCACAATTAGTCACCCAAAATTTAATTTATAGTCTGCCATTTAGTTGGTTAGATTTGGTCAGTGTGTCGCTCAGTTTAGTATATGCCATAATTAAAGTGCATTTAAATTAAGATTTATAATTTCAGGTTAATGATGCAAATGTTGAAAATGTTACACACGCTGAAGCAGTAGATGCATTAAAAAAAGCAGGCAATACCGTTAAACTGGTGAGTATAGTTCTCAAATAATTGGGATCAATTTAAATTGTTATTCCAATTATCTTAGTTAACAATGGCCAAGATTTACTCTCAGCACTTCAACTCAATCAATTTTTTTATTTTTTTTATTATTCCAATTATTTATATGTTTACTGTCTAAATTAATTATGAATTAGTTTTTATGATCTTATTGTAGAAACTATAATATTAAAAGCCAATAACTTCTTTTTAACTGGCATAACATTAGGTTTTTTTCTAGTACAATATTTAGATTATAATATTTTATTATTTTCAATAATTATTACTTTGTTTGAATTACAGAAAATAAAACGTCGCGGCATAGAAGACACACTGAATGTTTCTCAAGTTACAAACAAAGAAGAAGCAGTTGAAATAGAATTGGTGAAGGGTGGCTCAGGCCTAGGGTTTAGTATAGCGGGGGGTCTAGGCAACCAGCACATTCCTGGTGATAATGGTATCTACGTTACGAAGATCATGGCTGGTGGTGCTGCACACAGAGACGGGCGACTAAGGGTCGGAGACAAACTGTTGATGGTGAAAAACACATCGGTAATTTACTTTTTATTCAGAATTCTTAATGTACTAACATTGTTTAAATTAATAAGACTGTATATTGCATCACTAAATTAATTTTATAACAGGTCATCTGATGCACTTAGAATTATAATGGTTTTGCAAATATGGTTTCCTTATTATTATATATGAGTAATAATACACTACCTGTTAATATTCTTCCCATGTGCTTTAGACCATAAATATTACCTTTACTGTTAAGCTGAAAAGTAACTCAAGGGCAGTCAATCTATTTTTATTATTGCTACTTGATCAAAATTCAGTGATAGTAAATTAGTAAGGAAAAACTGTAACTAATATTTTATAGAACATATGTTCTATAAAATATTTTTCTCTTATAATTAATACTAAATATTTGTATTTATTCTTGCCAAAGATGTGAAACAGTTAAATCAAATTTTGTACATATTATGTACACTTATTGTATAATTTATTTTATACATTTGAAAATCTACCATAAGATTTTGACCTGAGAATGACAGGTAAGAAACACAGAATGATTTGTCCTTCCATGTCTTCAAAAATAACTTAATAATATCGCCAACCAGTTATAAAAACGATGTAAAACAGAAAAAAGGATTGTGATTTTTAACATTTTCATTCAATCAATCAATATTAAATATTTCCACCGTAATTGCATATCACCTCACATTCAACCCAAAATCAATAAATGACGATTGATCAGACTAGTACAAATTTATTTATAGAATATAAGAAAACGGCCGTGTTTCCGCCCACGTATGTTGTTCTTGCTGGGAATTTGTTATTAACCTGTCAATTCGCACTTTTCTGACACAATAAGCTTAAAAAATGTTTTATATAGCATTTGTATCCATTTCAAATTATATTGGTCACGTTAATATGTAGTTATAGTTTATTTATTTTTCGCTGTTGAATCCAATAAAATTCAATGTTGCGTGATTATAATATACCCATTATCATTTGAAGCTATGATGTAAGAGGTTGAAATTCTAGTGTTTATCTTTATCTTAAATACCATTCTTTCCATTATCAGCATTAGACCAATAGCTTAGGAATGTCTTTCAAGGCGATTTTTATATTCGCTCAGTGTCATGTCACAGATATTGAGAATCTATTTATTATCAACTTAGCTTTGGACATTGACTAATTTAATTTGTATTATATCACATTAAACTTTGTTCTCCTCAGCGTGGAGATGTGAACCTTGATAATGTGACACATGAAGACGCTGTAAGCGCATTAAAAGCGTCTGGAGAGAGAGTTCTTCTCGTATTAGTGCCTGGTCCAAAACATGGGCAGCCTTCACCCCGGACTTCCCGAGCAAACACTCGTAAGTTGTACATCGTGAAATAACTGAATGAGTATTATCTAATTGGTACGCTAATTAAAAAGCTAACTATTCAATTATTGACTTTAAGTTTTTAGAATGTTTCTTTGATGCATTTTACAATTTTGACACATTTATCATAACATTTGAATGAAAACTCAATTTTCATTCACTTCATAAAACATGACAGTATTTTGTGATTTAGTGCAGCTCTATTGAGCTTTTTGTTGTTTTATTCAGTGTAAGACGGCTTCAGTCAAGACAATACTGTTAGATTTGATGTGAAATGTATTAAAGAATAGTACATTTCGATACGTTCGTTTATTTTAAATTTAATTAATGTATTAAATGTCATTGAAGAAAAATTTTGTACAGAAAACTTTGATTAAAAACCTTCATGCAATGGGATGGTATATACAGGAGGAAAACAAAAAAGATTAGTTTGGAAAAGAATAACTTTCGGTACGCGAAACATACATGTAAAATATTACTGTTGAGCAAATGTATAAAAAATATTTATGTAAATTTCCAGCTTCAAGCACAGCCAATTCATTACGACGTGAAGATGTAACCGACAGTACCGAGGAACCTCGGGTGGTAGAGCTTGAAAAAGGCTCCCAAGGTCTTGGGTTTAATATTGTGGGGGGTGAGGATGGTCACGGGATCTACGTATCGTTCCTACTGGCTGGTGGGCCCGCGGAGAGGTCCGGCGAGTTGAGGCGGGGAGACCGGCTGCTAGCTGTCAACGAGGTGGACATTACGCACGCGACGCACGAGCAGGCTGCCAAGGCCTTGAAGGTCAGTCCTGCCAAAAAACGCCCAATTTTTTGTACCACAATTGACGCGTGTTTTTTGCATAGTGATTAGTTGAAAAATACTTGTGGTCTCATGTATAATTTATTTTCTTACTGGTTAGCAAGTTCAAAAATTTTTCGCGTTTTTGGTTGACATATTTTATTTTATGACATATTATATTATTTTACAAAAAAAATCTGTGTTGATCTGTATTTTAAATAATGGAAATCATTTCAATAACTAATTCATCATAGTTATTCATTATTGAAGAAATATGACAGTTAATGTCATTATTTACATATTACAAAACACAAGATGCATTGAAATTAAAAAACAACATCAGAAAGGATTGTATGGCTCAATATATTTGCATTCCCTCTGTAGAAAGAATTGAACAATAAAAATTCTTAACCAATTTTTCTCACAACTCAAGAATATTGTTTTGAATGAAAGGTTAAAATTCCTTTATTCATGAGCTCACTACAAAATAAGCATTATCAATGTGTCTTTATTTTTATTTCAGAGTACGGGCCAACAGGTGAAACTGACAGTTGTGTATAGACCAACAGAATATAACAAATTTGAGGCTCGCATCAATGAGCTGAAACAACACCACACACTCCTGAGGACATCTCAGAAACGGTCTCTGTATGTGAGGTAAGTCACCTCTGCAAATAGTTATGATAATCAATTGTATAACTCAAATAACACTCGGAAGTATTTATGACTAGCTAAATTCCAACCAGTCATTTTTGCACCCAGCTGAAGTGGCAATCAAGCATACAGACCACTTGATGCAAAAAGGTTTTCCTACCCTATATAGACGTTTGCAACGCTAGAAGTATCACTTGTGCCTTAAAATTAAGCACATTGTTGCAATATTAAATTCGGGAGGATTTGATAATTTCCCTACTGCTAACTTATCCGATATATGTCACTGTAGTTTGACGTGACTTATAAAGATGAAGCTCGAGGTTATAAATTATCATATTCTTGACTGGTCTGTCGAATTCTTTTGTCAAAATTAATTACCTCCATCTCTGTTTAATTTAGTTAGAAATCCTAATCACATTATCAGTACATCACCAAATCACAAACTCCGCTGCGTCTGTCTTCGCGATTAAGTCAAAAAATACTGCACAGATTTTCATGCGGTTCTCAACAATAGATAAAGTGAATCTTGAGGAAGGTTTAGGTATACACACCCCGGGCGCTGCCGGGGCTGGCCGCTAATGTACCAATAAATTTTAAACATAAAATAATGTGTGTGTTTTTCCGGACTTCTTAGATAAACATATACATACATACAGTATTAATGCATCATGACTATGCTTAAACCATTTTATAAATAAAACAAAACAATGAATATTAATCAAACAATGTGTTAACTGCTTTATCGTGGTTAGAATTAATGTGGTGTGCATGTAAATTAGAATATTTGTCCCGTGCGTAGTTGAAATAAAGAATAGTAATTATATTCATATCCGTTTTAAAGACATCACTAAATTTTAATTTAATTATTTTATTTTTAAGTTATTGTGTAATATTCTTATGAATTCTCGAATCAATAAATTTTGTATATTAAAAATATTAGTAATCCAACTACATAAACAAAGAACTTGTTGGCTCCTTACGAATCCGTATAACTTGCTTGTTGGCGTAGTAGTTCGAATGCTCTGGTTTTGATAACGGAAACAAAACATATTTTGCCATGGTTGGTTCCTGTCAAATTTGTTATCTATCATCCTTCGTATGGCACGTAAAAATCGTTGGTCTCGTTTATTACGGCAACTACTTCCACTTTGGGATAGCTTGGTGGTGTTATGTCCAAATCCTCTTGTGGTTTTCTAATGTAAGAAGCTTATGCCCTCGGCTATCAGACTGTACTCGAGTATAGGTTGTAGATGAATGAATCCTGTTTATGTATATATTTTTCTCTATATTTCTCCATTATATGGTATTAATATTGATTATCCATTACACATGCTTTTCTGTTGAATATTATTTAAGTAACTAATACCAATCAATAGGAATAATTTTTAACCACTGATTTGAGGACTGAGGATACAATTTAAGGTACTTTATTAATATATCCTGATGACGACGAAATCCAAAATTGCAGCAAAATTTCTTTTTTCCAGAGCACTTTTTGATTACGATCCAGTAAGAGACGATGGCTTGCCCTCCCGAGGGCTCCCGTTCCGCTACGGGGATATCCTACACGTCACAAACGCTTCAGACGACGAATGGTGGCAAGCAAGGTAACATTATTAAATTCTGATGTTTAAAATCCTCAGAATACTGTTATCCCAAGAATGACAGACAAGTTGACGAGTTATATAGAAAATGTGTCAAAACGTTAAAATTATTTCCTGGAGAAATTCCATACTATCATATATCATATTATATTTTCATATCCGATAATTCTAAAAATCTACCCTAAATAAATTAAAATCTTATTTCTGGCTGGACGACTTAATAAGTTCATTTGTTTCATTCTCACATGTGATTAGCTGTGGTCGTAAAAATCAATTTAAATATTAAGTTTTTTCCATGGGCCATATAAATAAGATGCTTTGTAAATCACCTTAATACTTCTTAGCACAGGTCTGTCTCATTAGAATGTGTTTTCCAAAAAATCCAAAACATATACATGACCTTGTTCGATCGTCAATATGAATATCATGTGCATAAATTTTTTTTCAACCTCTTAAGGGAAGAAATACAGATTAAATCCGTATAACCTATGTCCGATGTATTTTTGTAATTCAGCCGTTATAGTTCTGTATATGTACGTGTAACACTTTAAAGTTAAAAATCTTGGAAGATTGATTGCCAAATTTAAGATGAGATTCAACATGATACTACTTCAATGAGATGCATAACCATCATAAAAATCTCTACGTTTTTAATAAGTGCTGCAGTTAATTGAAATTATTCTTAAACTAATCAAAATTATTGTAAATAAATATTTCCACTAATTCTTCGTGGATAGAAAGTAGAACTTATGTTAAGGGAGATAAAAGCTATATACACCTTTGTCTTGTTGCGTAGACGCTTAGACAAAGTGGACGCTGACGCTATAGGCATTATCCCCTCGAAGCGGCGCTGGGAGCGTAAGCAACGGGCGCGCGATCGTCAGGTTAAGTTCCAGGGACAAGGAACCCCCGTCAGTACTGTAAGTAATATGGTAGATGACAACTTTTATTTCATATATAGTCTGTCGATAGTAAAGACATATTGCAGAAGCAAAAGTATAATACGATACCTGAAAAAGAGGAGCCGGAAGTGTACTCAATCCTACAGACACTATACAACTGAAATTGAAGCAGATATATTTGTATAAAACAAAAACATAATTTATATAAAAAAATTATTAGTTTATTTAGATAATTGGCTGAGCAGAATTTTAATATTAAATGAAAATTAGTTTTGTGTCTTGAGTAGCTTCTAAAACTTGGATAGTTATATGGCAATGTATCCAAATAGAAATACTTACCTCTTTTATTGTATTCATTTAGAGCCAGTCCACATTAGAGAGAAAAAAGAAGACTCTATCATTCAGTAGAAAGTTCCCATTCATGAAGAGTCGAGAGGACGGAAAATCTGAAGATGGTTCAGACCAAGAACGTAAGTATCCATTCTCTACTATTACTATTTCATACATAGGAGAAGTATGCTACAGTGAAATTTTTCAATCAGTTTTCATTGTGTTTGGTCCCTTTTTCACTGCGTATTAATTAGTCTATTCGAATCGAGCAAGATAATGTAAGACTATGATATTGTTTCAGCTTTCATGCTCTGCTACACTCAAGAGGACACCAACGCGGATGGTAAGTGCCCAATTTGAACGCCCCCATTCTTATTACATTCGCTATTTTGCTGTTTATTGTATGTAGGTCATTACATTACGCAGTTTTTTTCATGCGGCTGCCAATAACCACAGTATTCAAAGTTAGGTGTTTTACATCGGAGCTATTCGCTTATTCTAACCACAATTTTACCTCTCGGACATTTTGCGATAAAAATCGCGTTGTTTCCAACAAGGTATAATTTTGCTTTACACCAGTACGATTGTTGTGGCTAGGTGTTAACGGGTGCTAAGTATGTCTGTGAAGAGAGTTCGATAAAAGTGAGAATGATGTGGCTCTCGCTTTGCTCAAATATTTCTTTATGTAATAATATTGGTAATTTTTTGCACTACATCATCGTCAGATAGGTGTGTAGATGTATTTATTATAAAAATAAGTATAACATGACAAAATACCTTTCTGTAGTCACTTGTGATGTCTCCCAGTTATTGTTTTACAAAATTTTATCGGATCTGTGTGAGTAAATAATTATCGCTTGTAGTGTATATGAAGAAGCATGGTGATGCCTATAATAATAGGTTTAGCGTATTATCCAGTATCAGCATAAATATCGTCGCTTCTCGGATAATACTATGTGGGCGACCCAGTGACAAGCTATCATACCTATGTGTGTTAGATAGATCTAATTTTGTTTTGTCAGAAGCTCTGCCTCGCAACCATGTTTATGTCTTCAATTAATTTTCAACTGTGGAAACATATGTACTTTAAAAAGAACCGATGGAATTAAATAATCAATTTTAAATGAAATTACTAAGTAATAAGTCAGTTGATACCATATTCTTTTTCTGTAAATTGATATGACTCATATTTATTACTTAAATAGTATAATCGAGTGAACACGGTTGTGCGGCCCGAGACTATGCGGTACGACTTGATGTTACACATGTAGTATATGTTGAATTATGAATGGGTCGCAGCGAGCACACGGATTGGTTTGAGACACATTCGGCCGCCGTCCCGTGCTTCTAGTTGCCTGACCTTTGTCAACTGACGTCTAAACATCCATCAAATATAACGTGTTTTTATTTGCTCTTTATGTTCTCAAGCGCTATTCATGACTAGCAACAGCTAACCACGGATAAAAAAAAATTATAAAGTAATCTTCGACGTCTCGAACTTCATGGTCATGTAGAAATCGATCGTCACCGGTCCCGTGTCCATAGACGGACCACGTCCTCATTTCAGAATATTTTTAAAAATGTGTAACGTTAATTTTTCTACGTGTAGGGGAAATCTTGTACCGAGTGGAACTTCCCATGATGGAGGAGATAACGCTCATTTATCTCGAGGACGAGAGTAAGTTTTGGGAGTGAGGCGTAGCTTGCGAGTGCCGTAGCCGATACCTTACCTCCCGCATTCTGGTTATGATCATCAATTAGAAATGTAGTTCTCATTTAAATAACACTCCAGTTTTGTTTATTATTTGTCATTCTTTATTTATGTTCAGTGGTTTATTAATTCATACAACGCGATGATTCTAATAGCCTATCCGCACTCGAAAGTTTGTCTTCGAGCTCACGAAAGTGTTTGAATCATATTTCAAAATTGTGTTACACAGCGGCTCAAAACGAGCGCGCACACGCGTACAGTTATGGTTGCATCAATACAGAGCCTCGATGGTTAGTTGTGGAGGGAGTGTGGGGCCACTGGAAGCACATCAGGACACCAGAACCGCCTCTGTCACACTAGCTGACGCTTCACGCTCAAATGCAGTATGGCGGGCCATGAGTAATGTTACCTTGATCAAACTGAGCCTTATGCCAACTATATAAGGTCGTTCCAAGGGCAACATTACACTTGGCGAGTCACCACTCCACGCACGCGGTATACGTGCTTTGCCACTAGATACGCAACGTCACTGGCATGTTCGATATACAATTCGATCTCACGATCACGACATACTTCATTCGAGCTTGTTTTACGTTTTGAGAATTAAGCTGTGCTGGTTTATTTAGAATTAGATTTTGTGGCTTCAATTTTAGGAGAGTAATACGTATCTCTCTTTCCTGACATCGCTGATATTTATTGTAAATGACATTCGCTTCTACATATACGACATTAAACAGTATCGTAGCCAGAATTAATTAAACGTATTTTTTCTAATATCTTGTATGTTTACTTATAGTTTATTACAAATTATTTAATCCTGGCTAAATGATACTTAAATACAAGTTAGCGTATATATTTAGTTATTTTGAAGCATGATATCTAGGAACATTAAGTTATTGTTTAAGCCTGGGTCTTTCATGTCTCTATAAAAAAACGAGCCGCTAAAACAGTGCTTGCGTAATATAGTAAGCATTTTTTTTTATGTAAGTTAGCAATTTGTAGATTATATTAAACATTAGAATTTACTAGTATTTGATGTATTTATTTATATTATGTATAAAATGTTCTAGAAATAGGGTTATAGAGTATCTTAATGTTATAAAGGCATCACATTAAATGTATGGTGAAAAGGTATATTGATATGATAGCACAATTGTATGGATTGCACGCTGATGGGAATGTTCAGCACTCATGCACCATTATAATTTACTATATCAACATTAGTGTTTGTAGTGAAACATGGACATTCAATATAATATTTCAAACGTTTTAACATATTCCCTAATTAAATCCATTATTTAAAACTTCAATAGATACCATCCTAATCAACAGGAAATATTAATTTTACATTCTCACTCAAATCGAGTCACTGCAAAGGAACTTCTTGTATAAAATAGGAACCCCTTAAGACTTATTATATTTCACAGGTCAAGATGAGACAGTGTTGTCATATGAAACAGTACAACAGTTGACCATCAATTACACGAGGCCCGTGATAATCCTGGGGCCGCTGAAGGACCGAATAAACGACGACCTAATATCAGAGTTCCCTGACAAGTTCGGTAGCTGCGTGCCTCGTGAGTAGTTACTTATATTTTTAATATATACTATTATCAAAATAATTGTTACTACACAAAATAAAATATGTTGTTATTGTATAATTTCTGCTCAGTTTTTCACTGCAAAGTAAATTTAATTGATTCATTGAATATGAATGTCAGATACAACAAGGCCGAGACGTGACTACGAAGTGGACGCGCGCGACTACCACTTTGTGGCGAGTCGCGAGCAGATGGAGCGCGACATACAGAACCACTTGTTCATCGAAGCCGGCCAGTACAACGACAATCTGTACGGAACCTCCGTCGCCTCGGTCCGAGAGGTCGCTGAAAAGGTATAAATTGTGTAATAAATTGATATTTTAATTGCTAACTGACATTAATTCATCAACAAGCTATACAGGTTACTTTACAAGAATTTACCAAATTTTCCCGTTTTCACGTAATCATTCTACGATTAAAAAATAACAAAACATTTTTTTGTCGGTAGTCTGGTGCGCAATATAGGAGGAGTAGAATGTAAAATTACCAGTGAAATTACAAAAAACGATTGATAAAAAGATGATTTTTGTAATTTTTATGATAATGTCACCATCATTTAGCGTTTCCTAACTTTGAAAGAAGTTAAACCTGTAAATGTCAGAATATTGATTGAATAAAAAATTATTCATTTTACGTTGATTCTTAAATATGAAATAGTTCATGCTTATTTGGCATTCTATATAACTTAAAGAAAAAGATATTAGAAATAGTGACATAAAAAATGATTTCAAAACTATTCCCTAGATTTGTGTCCCTTATCGAACTGTATCTCATTTTCATATTTTTATACCATTAAGAAAAACGCTTAAGGGAAATAAAGAAAAGACAGGCTCAGTTGACTTATTTGTTGTTACAGGGAAAACATTGCATTTTGGACGTCAGCGGTAACGCCATAAAGAGATTGCAAGTAGCGCAACTCTACCCTATTGCCATATTTATAAAACCAAAGAGTGTAGAGTCTATAATGTAAGTACCAAAATCAATGCCATAAACTATAGTGTCATTAAAAACAATAAGACAGTAATAAAATGTCAACATTTTACAGGGAAATGAATAAGCGAATGACCGAAGACCAAGCGAAGAAAACTTACGAACGCGCTCTGAAAATGGAGCAGGAGTTTGCTGAATATTTCACTGGTTAGTACTTGATAATGGTTAATTATACAATCAGAAAAACCATTGGGCAACTGTTAAAGCGGCGCTGCTTCCGATCGCTTCAAAATAAGTATCATAATGAAGGAGAATTAGTAAATTAATTTTCACTCTAAAATGTGCGACGCAATAAACTACAAAAATGTTTAATTTACAAACAGCTGTTCCAAATATGAATTTTGATGCCGCTTGAATCTTCTAGGTTATGTCTGGCTATCTTTTATAAAAATGATAATCTATTAGTAAAACTAGAAAGTAATAATATTCACATTTGTCTAATCCATTCAATAAATATACCATTTCAATCGGATCTGCTTTTGATCTAGCAATGACACGGCAGTCATGAAATCTGGTATTAAGCAAAATTAGTGTATCTAGGCGAAAATGTATGCGCTCATGCATAGTACTGACCGAGCGGAACGCATGTTATTGATATGCTTAAATATGAATAGGATAGAGTTGTTTGCATATGTTTCACCAATAACGTTGCAACAAAATCAAACTTAAAATATTTATTATAAGCTTTGGCCCCGATTTTGTTGTGTGACTAAATTAAAATTTGGTACTACTTTTTCAATACCATCCAACTAGAAAATATATATTACTGGTGACGTCATTTAACTTTTTTTAAATAGCAAGTTTTTAAGCAAATTTGTATTATTTTAACGTTCATCAGAAAACATGATTTAAATGTATGGATCGTCTATGTGTCAACTAACTTGATGTTTCTAAAAGTCACTCTTTCCTTGTCTTATTGAATTTCCTTGTATTAGAATGAGTCACCAATAAGTTTTCAGAACGAAGTTACGAAAATGGAAATCTTATATGGGTCGTATTATGTGACATTATTGCTAGAGTATTATGTTCCTATTGTCATACAGGAAATCGCTGACACATTTTGATAATAATATTTTTCACTTACATCTATTATCTAGCCCAAATAAAGCATCAATAAGGTGCGTTATAGATACTAGATAACGCAGAAATATATTTAGTTAATTATTGTAAATTTCAGAAATAAACTAAATAAACATACAAGCAGCCATGACTCCTGAAAAAATATTCATATTCATAACATAAATAACGGTCACTACCGGGGTTCAAACGCGGAACTGCTGAATAGACAAGGGTTTAAAATGAAACTGGTTGAATCGCCTCTGTGTAGGGCCTGCCACACTGAACAAATGGAACACATCCTTTGTAACCGTGATGCTCTTGCTAGGAAAAGAATGGGTCTCTATGGACTGTGCTATCCCAGTCCTGAAGATATAAGGCTGCTGACTCCGAACGTACTTAATAGGTACATTAAATGTGTAATGGCTATATTAAATATAGGTTTTATTTGCAGCGGTAGTTACAGGCGACACGCCCGAGGAAATCTACTCAAAAGTGAAGACGGTGATAACGGCGGAGAGCGGTCCCAATGTGTGGGTGCCTCGCCGCGAGCCGCTCTGAGCCGCAGTGCCGCTAGTGCCCTCACTAGTTCCCGCATAGTGCCTGAGATCATCCCCCGCCCCGACACACCCCCCAAACCTACACCCTCCGTCCTCAACCTTGGCAACGGACTACATATAGTACACCTCCTTATCCCGCACATATCTCTCATGTCATGAATCTAGTGAAGATGGCATTTCACTTGGGTTTAATTTCATTATACTATTTAAAAAGCACTGGTAAGTGCGTGTATGAAAATAATCAAGCGCACTTATGAACTTAATATGTTAAATATACAGCTATATATACCGGCCGTAGAAGTGCCGCCATTTCATTGGTTTGGACTGACGCTTGGATGGTGGTCCTATTAAAAGGTAAATAAATGAATTACAAAAATCATGATGACAAATAGAAATACCCAAATGAAATGCCACCATAATGTACACGAACAAACACCGTCCAAAGAGCACTATGAACGCATTGCTTTGTTCTTATTGAGTAATGATCATTCGCACATTTATACTGAATTTCAATAACCTATCAATACAGATGGTTTTGCTTCTGAGGCATTTTCATACGTGAAATATGTCAAAATTCAATGCCCCGTAAGCAGTCATCCGTAGTAAGATTATTGAAACCCAGCATTAGTCATTGAGGGTAGATTGAAAATTAAGTATACAAATTATATAATTGCCCTTAAGTCAAGTACAGTCAAGAGCAGCGTTACATTACAGCACCTAAAACTTTCTCATTAGAAGCTACTTGGTAACTATGATACAAAACTGCTCTTGGCTATACATATATGAGCATGCTGAAGAAAATGATGGTTATATGCGATTATTAATTATTAAATACTGTTACCGAGTCCTAATCTCAAATTGCTCTTTTCCTTAACGTGCTCATATTTGTCAATGGCCTCGAATGTAAAAAACAAAAGTATTGATAAATTTGGACAAATTAATAATGCTATTTCAGTTATTTTTAAAACCATCTGAAATCGGCATTTCTCGTATGTTCGTAAAGATTCAAATAAGATATAGAGGGTCCCGCACACAACGTTGCGTCCTATATACGGTGACGCGGTAAATTGGGTTGATTTCATTGGTTGTCATTTGAGCTTATCTATGAGCTCTTAGCTCTTAGCCTGTTCTTAAATGCGTCGATTTAGAAAATGGTAATTTAAAACCGACCTTATTGTTATTCATCCCTAAAGACGATTTTTCGATATAACATTAATTTAAGAATGTTGTAAGGTTTCATATTTTGGGGACAGGCCGTCAAGACATGGCTGTCGCGTTACCGTAGTTTGTTAAAAATTCACTTTTGAAGATAGAACTTCAAAAAGACAAATTCATATATCTAATATATTATTAGAATACATGAAATGTCGCTAGTGTGTGGGATGCCTTATTGTATAATAAATCTGTTGCCAGTCCCGGTGTAGAAGCGCGACACTAATCGGCTGTCCATATTAGTCGTGTGGAGCAAGCCCACGTGTCGTCACAAAACTATCGTAGAGTAGCTGCGGCGCCCCTCGCCTAGATACATTTAATACAGCAATAACCGACGTGGGGCGATGCGACGCCGCTTAAACTGCGTTAGCTAGATATAAACGGTTGACTTTAAATTCAAAATCAAATTTTAATAAATAAACGCTTGATAGAATCCCTATCCAAGTTGATTTAGCGTAAGGAGTTATTTGAATTTCTAAATTAAATGTAAATTTTCACCTATGCATAAATTGTTGACCAGAACGATATTATACGCAATCACAGTAGAAGCTTATGTTTGATGTGCAAATTTTAACTAGCGAGAAATCGCTATGATTTATGCGAAGTTTATGTAACAGTAATTTTAATTAATTGACAAATCCACTATCGCGCTTCGATTGTAACTAATATGTAAATGTATTGTATATTGAATAAATTATAAAAATGCTATTATTATTCATGTTAATTTACTCAGGTTGCTAGATACATTTTGAATCTTCGACAGCATTAAGAGTTTAATATTAATGATTATATTATACTATTAGTGATGTTATTGTGCGAGACGGAACTCGTAACGGTGCACGACGTTGACGCCATACGATACTACTAGTTGTATGGTGCTGTGTAGTCATCCCACCTCACACATGGCTAGATTAAGACGATCATAATCAGGATTATTTGCTCAAGCGGCAATCTGTATCGTAACCATTGAATCTCATGACATATTCTGCACACCGATGTCCTCCTTGACACATTAGATGAGGTGCAAAGTTGTTTGTTGATCATTTTTATAGTAAGCAATTGTGTTATATGGTGTGAAATGTCTCACCAATTTAATAGTGTTTGACATTTATTTATTGAGAATTTTATTTTCTTACGGAGTAATAAGAATGACCATCTGCAAATATGGCTCAAGACGCGTGCTGCCGAGCTTTAGTTAAAATATTACTGCTGTTATTCTTTAAGTGTACCCTGCAATATTATTAAATCAATGTTTGTTTTGTATCTTAATAAACTATACCAATTGATACTTAATTATTTCAATAAGATTATGTATTGCTGTACTTTTAATTCAGTCAGATTTGATTTAGGTAACACATTAATTATGTACTTAATAACTATTATCTCAGATTGTCTGAACATATTATTTTATCTAACCGATCATTTTATGCTTGACATACATTTTATAATAGATGAATTTGACGAAAGTGAGGAATCATGACTAGCCCTTTTATCTATGTAAGCGTATCAACTTATATTTAAGTTGATTACCAAAGATTTAATTAGAGCTTTGCAAAATGACCAATATGGGCATGTTATATATTGTTTTGGTCAATTTTGTTTGGCATACTTATTTTGCTGGTTGTGATTCCTTTGTTTGAAATTGTGTAAATAAATGATTTTATTTTAATTTTATACACTGGTGTATTAACAATATTTTATTATGAATGTTTTATTTTAATAGCTATTTATTTTATCGATTGTAAGTAGGTATTTCTATTTAATTATTTGAAAGTGTTAATTGTGTATAATTAAGTGTAATTAATGTATTTTGTAATAATTCTAATTATCTTTTAACAAACGATACCCATATTTGCAGATGTACAGTGTTTATGAGTTAGTGATGTTCAATAGAATAGTTTGAATAAAATTATTTACGTTGAAAAACCTATTATTGTTTTTCTAAAACTCTCATGCTTTTGTTAGTAACTTAAATCATAACTGAATTTAAAGACTTCGTGAATTATTTATTAATCTCCAATTGCCTTGTTTGTACTTTTTATTCAGCATTTCACTTCACTGCACATAAACAAAATAAACAGCAAGCCTTAAGTAATAAAATGATACTTATGATTTAAATCAGCTTTGTGTACATGTGCATAAAGTTGATTAATGAGGTCATAACCCAATAATTCCCAGACATACAGAAAAAAGGTGCAATGTCGTCGAGTATTCTATGAGAATACTCGACGACATTGCACCTTAATAGTTAACAGTTAAAAGTTTGCAGTATTTTGAAACACCACACCACTAAAATAGTGCTGCGGGAGCGATCTTTTACGAGTTATAGTTATTTTTTATGTACACATTGCTGCTAAATATTCTCGCTCCCATTCAAGATGGTAAGTTTATTCAAAGACAAACGGAGCGCCCGCGCCTCTCATTCTGGGTTTCAATCATCAACCTATATATGGTTACATTAATGAGCCCTGAGCCTGATAAGAGCTAGAATTCAATAAAGTCAGTATTGGCAGTGGAAATATATAAATTTATACTGGCTGTTCATCTCAGCAGTGTTGGAAGCGATGTTTCAATTTCTTAGCAGTTTCTGTAACTACAAAGTGATCAAAATAATAGGCTGGTTTTATCAACATATTTTGATGTCATAGCCATTGAAGCAGCTTCACTTCAGAGACTGCATAACGTTGGTCAAAAGTAAAGAACAAAACTAAGTTTATTTAAAAATATTGAAAATCTTAAAATGTTCTATAAGTCATAATGTTAATAAATAAAGTGCTACCATATTAAGGTATACATGTATGCCAATACATTTTTGTTGGCATTGGTTTTAAAGTTAGTGGTGGTAACTTGTTTTTATTTTTATAGTATGTGGAGAAATGTTCTTAATTATATATATAGACAATTACGACCCTCAATAATATCAGCAATGACAGTATCTCTTTATTTGGGTTACCAAATAATAAATTATATGAATATTCAAATGTTAATTTGAATAAATAATATTCTTTTTTATTGCAAATTTTTTTACAAATGGATTATAACTTTTAACTACTTGTGTAAATAAATATCTATTATAATATTTTGTTTCTTTATCCATAAAAAAAAACTCATGGGTGCAATGTTTAAAAAACAGTCATAAATACCTCTAATGCATTACATTGTATGTTTATTATAAATCCATTGTGAGAATAAAACAAAACTTTAAGATTTACTTAGTGTCATTATATTTCCTCCTGTAAAACAGTAGTCTTTTCAGACACATAGAGACCATCTAAGAATTTTCGAATGTCTTTATTCTTAACGGTGGTAGACTGTTGAATCAGAGCAGCAGAACTGGAGACATCTTCTAGGGAGTTGCCTTCTATGATGAGCTCATCTTTTTGTTTGGGTGAGTTGACAACAGTAACACCAGGTGCCATTTTTACCCTCCTAATGAACTTCTCACCAAGGAAGTTACGGATCTCAATTACACTATTGCCTTCGATTGTGACACAGTTGATGGGGAAATGAGCATATACAGCACGCATCTTATATTGGAATCCCTTTGTCACACCTGAAAATAATAAAACATTTGTGATTTACAAAAGCAGCAATTAAGAATTACATTTCAATTTCTTTCATTTCAAACTCATTGTAACATCACATATATGAACAATTAAAAAAAAAGATATACAGAATATTTGCTATATTTTATTTAGACTGACTAATGTTGGCCGCAGATGGCCTTTACAATGTTACCGGGGTTTTAAGGAGTTTTATTAAGATTCACCTCTGGAGGAGTTCTAATCCAGGTGTCTCTTAGTCTCCAGGGGGCTCGAGACATGAGGGAGCGACAAACCTGAGGGTGCCTCTAAAGGCTTGGACCTTGTCTCAGGAGAGTTGTGTTTTGGAGGAGAGAAGCTAGGAAATTTTCATTTTATCAACTAATTGATAAAATGAAAATTATTCTGTGACTCAATCTTCAATTTATCCTTTCAAAGTCAATTCAAGATCTAATTGGTATGTTGGCCATTTGTTGTTCACTCTCTGCACAACTTACTGCTAAATAAAATAAATATAGCAGTAATATAATAATTAGTATGTGTCAATCATACATATTAAAAACTGATAAAACAAAATTTACCTAAGAACAAATTCTCATGTTTACCATCTTAGCTAGAAGATGTAACAGGGCTCTTGGCTGAGTAGCCTATATAGCTAGGGGTACTGACCATTCGACCAGGCACTTGTGAAAATGTAACAAATCCTATCCTATACATAATGATGTGGGAAAAATTGTAATGTTTATTTTAGTCCAAGGAAACAGGTTTTATATATATAATTTAAATTATTTAACTTTAAATTGAGAACAAAAATGAAGACAGATCAAATGATACAAAAGGTATTACAGAATTGCTCTTCTATTGCTGCTCCGAATTAAATATTTATAATTTAAATGAAATTATACTGTGGTAACAATTTAAATATTTGTACATAAAATATAACAAATAATGTAATGTCCTTTAGTTCTTTCAATAAGTTAATTTAGGATGCACAAGACGGATAAGCTAGATTAAGAAGCTTCTTAACAAAGTAGCAGACTAACCTAAATCATATTTACTGGCTTGTGTAAACAAACCAGTAATTTGTTATATTAGAAGCTAACACAACGGATTTAAAGAAATTTAGTTAACGTAAGTTGTAATGTCACTACAAACTGTTACAGCAATTTTGTAATTAGGTATTATTGCATGCCTATTGTATAAAAACAATATCAAACCTCGTACAAAACTTACCTTTGATCATGTTTTCGACGTGCGAGCAAACTGTTCGGACTGCAGCTAGTTCTTTCTTGGAACCGAACCATTTCTCAACTTTTAGTACTCGAGGGTTCATCATGCGAATGTCCACAGCCAAGTGTTTGAAGTTCCTTTTCAGAACTCCTCGCGGGCCTTTCACTGTCACTAACCGTGATTTCACATGAACTGTCAATCCATCAGGGATCTTAACTTTCTGATTAGCCACAATTTGCTTCATTGTAAGGCCTAAAACAAGAAAATAATAGTGTAACCTCTCATGTCTAACCAACAATATTTGACAACTCGGCGCACCCTACACTTAATTTGAAGGAACGAAATATTACTTTTCACTTATTTAAACTAGCTTAACGAACAACAAATCACAAAGAAAACAAATAATATCTAGATATTTTCAATGATTAACATTGATTTTTTAGAATTAAATCACCTACTTTCTTTGACACAAAGAGCCGGAAAAGATGGAAAGGTGTTGCCATACAATTTACAAAAACATTTTTTATCGATATCTCTCGTTTGAGAATACGATAATCGATATGACTTTTGCTAAACGAAATATGAATAGAAGTTTATATTAAACCTTGACCAGATTTAAACAGAAAATGCCATTAAATTAAATGAAATAGATCTGTTTTTAATTCCTTTTGTTGAAAATCCTTTTTTTTATTAGTAATCTAGTATATTTCAATTTCTAATCCATATTTTATAAAGATTATTAGTATATCATTTCCTTGTCATTAAAGTTAAAAGATAATATAGCAGCGCTTAACTTTTGCTTTTATATCGCTATACGTTTCACAGATGTTGATATTGAAGACTTATGTAGTAATTTCTTTCTTTCTTAATTTGTTAAATTCTCCCTATTACATGGAAAGCAAAGGAAAATAAAGCCCCGTGGAGTTTTTGGAGACTTCTTGTAGACCCAGTCATTTTGTTAATAAATTCCATGATTTTTTTTGAAAATAGAATGCGATGTTAACGATTACGATGAAATGTTATGAAAATTTAATGTGATGTTGATGATTATGATAAAATAATACGCAAAAGAGAATTAAATGTTACAATATTGTTAAAACAAAAGAACTTATCTTACAAATTACGAAAACATACGTAACAAAAAGATAATTATACACGATATAATTATCTTTTTTGGCACGATATATCACCAATTTCATAACAAAAATTTAAAATATTAAGCACATAACCAACTTCGCAATTTCACGCCAAAAACTCTTAAAAAAGTTATTTCTTTCTTTATTTTAGTATGTACTTCGTAAAATTAAGTAAGAAATACTACTTGAGTCATGGCTGTATGTTAAGGACATCCTCCAATTAAATTGGGTCCTAAAAAAAAATCTAACCTGAATTTAGAATTTTATTTATTTTGTTTTAATTTGTATTATAATTTAAAACACTTGAATAATCTCTAATTAATATAAGCAGCTATGTTGTTTAAAACACTTATTCATATTGAACTCAAAATATTGCACAGAGTTTTCGCTAGAGGTATGTAACATAAAACTTGTGTATTTTTAATACATTTATTGCATATCTACTTTAATTACTTTATCTACAGGTTTAAGTTCTAAATCTAATTGGGATATTGTCACTGGTGTTTGTGTTGAAAGGTTGCCTGTAATAACACCTCCGCTCAATGAAATGCAAAAGAAATTTAAGGAAATGCTTTATACTATTGAACTTGAGAAAAGCTTGAAATCAGATCATGAAGTTAGGAAAGATAATGACAAGTAAGTATTTTAAATTCTCCTATACTCTCGGACACAAATACATGGCTCGTTAGTGGTTTCTATTCTCATTTGTGTACAATATGCAATCAAAATCAATTTTATTTTAACAAGAATTAATGTAAGGGATTGTTTTTGAAAATAGCATTTATATTACTTTCAGGGTACAAGCAGAGCTTCTTAAAAATGATTCAGCTGATGTTGATTTAGATGCAGTTAGCAAAATCACAGCACAAGATTTTGAAGATGCATCAAATGATGAGCTTGCACAGTTTAAATTTGGTGACATTCTCACAGGTAATATGTTTGTGAGTGCCAAACATGGACTTACCTTCACAATTTTTATATAAGTTACACCTAAGTCT
Source organism: Acentria ephemerella (assembly GCA_943193645.1). Lineage (NCBI taxonomy): Eukaryota > Metazoa > Arthropoda > Insecta > Lepidoptera > Crambidae > Acentria > Acentria ephemerella. The sequence goes on from OW971881.1 coordinate 7,680,870, forward strand.
GTTTTTACACGGTCTTTTTGTACACGGTTTTGATATAACACGGTTTGAAAATTGAATATTATATAATTTCAAATCGTGCTAAATGGAATAAAATCGTGTAAAAAAATTAAAAATATTCAATTTTCAAACCGTGTTATATCAAAACCGTGTACAAAAAGACCGTGTAAAAACAGACTTAGGTGTATTTGAATTTAGTAAACTATTTGTAAAAACTTAATTTGTTACTCCATTCTATATGATTAATAATCTTAAAATGTATTGAATGCCCAATTCTAGAAGCAGACAAAAAAGGTATCAAAAGTTCACTTGAAAGGTCACTTCAAAGACATTTAATCTTGGTCACTTCGTTAAAATTAGGTAATGAAATCAAAACTATTCTACCTCAAGGCAAATGGGAAATAGGGGAAACATTGAGACAGGTAGGTTAAAAACTACTTAATTAATGTAGTGTAGCTTAATGTGTGTAGTGTAATCATTAATAATTTTATGTGAATGTAACAATTGTTCAATCTTGAATAATTTAGATATGGCATCTTATATAGTAAATGTATTAATCTATTTCTAGACTGCAGAAAGAATTTTGCAGCAACAATGTGGTCAAGAGTTAAAAGTGCAATTCCTCTCTAATGCGCCTTGTGGTTTTTATAAATACAAATACCCATCTGAAATTAAAGGAAAAGTTGGAGCCAAGGTAACTCATAAAAATGATTTCATAAATAATAACATTATGCTCTGACTGACTCTATACCAAATAAGAGAAGGATCCAAAAGTAGGTCTATTACAAATGATCTTTCTGTTTGTCAAATAATACAAATTATCAAATCAATAATACATTTAAAAATATAATCTTGCTCCTATTTTGATATATGTTGGAAGATATCTTTAATAAAAATGCTTACAACAACAAACAAACAAATATGCTTACAATAAATTCAATATAAAAAAAATCTTATCAACTGAAAGGGCAAGCCAACAAAAATTCAATAAAAACTTTCTGCAGGCCACCAACAAGCTTCTTCATATAGCATAGGATAGTGCAAATCTACATATAGTATAACAGGGGGAGGTTACAATTTGATAATTTTCTAATTTTAAAGGTTTCTATGTTAACATAACAAATTGGATATATTTTGTCAGTTATGTGGAATTATTCAACACTTGTTATGCAGATTAACACTTTCCCTGACAATATCATAAGTCACCATTATCTGAATATGTATAATTATTTATTCAGTTTTTGTTTGTAGTGATTTTGATAATTATCATATTTGATCAAAGAATCGTCATGTAGTCAATACCAAGAGATAGACTTGACCATTATCAATATTATGTTTCTACTATATCAATAGTGATTTTAATATCAAAACCAAAAAAAGAGTGTTATGGTATCAACTTTTTCGGGGGTTGTATCAATCTAAGTGATAGTTTTAGTTATTTTGTCTGGTTGATACTGCAACTGTCTTCATCCATCAATTTGTGGGGTATAAAGATGGTTGTACTACCAAGCTTCTCAGTTGTGGGACAATAGTAGTACCTAATGATGAATAAGTACATACGTTAATATTATGTATTATTTGTTTTTTTATATTATTATTATTATTATTTTATGTTATATATATATAATAAATTGTTCACAGGTATTTTTCTACTACGCCAACTACAAAAGCGGTATAGTCGATGATAAAGTGAAAGCCGATTGGCTGACGCGAACTGAGTTGCAAGAAATCTTGCCAGATAGATATAGGAAGTCAGTGAACGAATTTCTGATTGAAGAGACATATTAGTTGCATTTCCGTTAGTAATAAATTAGTTATGATTTTATAATGAACTTTTATTTAATAGTTGGTCCTTGTAAATAATACTTATAAGTATAGTTATATTTTATTAAGCTACAAGAAAAAACAAGCAGTATAACTATAAAATTATATGCAATTTTATCATCTGATTTGCTGCTGCTTTTGTATTCATAGGAGTCAAATCACACTGTTTCCGCGCCAAACCACCAGAGCTGCGAACTATTAAATTTTATATTTTACAATTTGAACTAAATATCTAAAGTCTTTCAAAACATTAGGACAGAGGAGTTGCGAGCATTGACATAGGTACGCAGACGCGATTGTAACGTTTTAAAATCTTCAAAACTCGTGTAGGACCTCTGATATTGGGCTATCTACTAAATATTGACGCTGGCAAAAGAGTGGTAGACCCAAGTAGGTTAAATAGGACTATGTTCTTTTAGATTGCATAGCTCGACTACGAAAGCTCCGAATGTCCGCAATCCACAGGATGATATTACGTACTATAATCTTAAAAAAGACTGCAGTCAATACACGCTACAAAGTAGTGATTTGTTCCTACGGTGAGTAAGGTAACAAAGTGACAGGTTTTACGTGCTATTTTTGTACGGTGGTAGATAATGTGTGTGGTAAGTACAAAGTTGTCGTTGAGTAGCCCAATACTGTCATCGCTGCAAGAAGATTGTTTTTCAAGATGTCGGTTACAAGAACCACGAGCGGACAGTACCAGCTGCGGCTCCCACCAACCACAGCGATGATAGTAGGTATCTATAATTCTATCTAATTGACAGCCCAGGCCAAAAAAATCGGCCCTTAGAACTTTGAAAAATCTCAGTCTCGGTATTACTCGGTGATGAACACTTTCGACGTCGATAAAAATGGGATGATGATATGGGATAGCCATTTTTATATGCCTAAAAGACAGAAAATGACTCGACATCGCCAGATCATACAGTAACTTCTTTACTCCTTTGGCTAATGGTAAGCTGAAGCTTACCATTTGAAAAGATAATTCGTTACATTGCTGATTGGTATACCGTGAACTTGTTTAGAAGGCTCATAGTTAGGGTCCACGTTCCATACGCGTAGATTTGTCACGACTGACAACACACTGATAGAAGACTAGAGTTTTGAACTGAAGAATTTTACACGAAATCTTAGGCATTTTTTAAATGTAGAATAAAGATATTTATGGACTATTATGTCAAAAATTAGGTACCTATCGGCGGGAAAATTGCACGATCAAGTTAAGCCAGTCCTATAAATATTAGACAGGCACCCAACATTAGAAAGCGTTATTATTATTATGAAAGCTGCCCGAGTTATGTTTTGAATAACCATTTAAACTTGTTATTATTTAAAAGTACCACGAAGTGCGCAGTTTAATTTCTCTCATTTACTCAGAAATATTATTTAGCGCGAAATTCGTTAGGAGCTCTTAAAATAGAAATTTATTCAAACAACGAGCGTGATTTACGGGTAAACAGTTTTTGGCTATTGAAGCTTCCAGGTGTTTTCTTGGGATATTCTAAAGTGATCTTTAAAAGTCAGTACATAGGGGTAATATTTCACCACACAGTGTTTTGTCATTAATGAACGTAGATATAACTTTGCTTTTGATGATTCGTTTTTGTGGTGTTGAACATAAAGGTCTTTTTACCATGCATGTTTGGTTTTGGTTTTGTAAAAGATGGAACATGTTTGCTGCACTTCACAAGGCTAGGGCTATCACATTAAAAACAGCCGGCAAGGTGAACACTTGAGGATCGCGTTACAAAACACATCTTACAACTCGATTAGCACTATCGTCTTCTAATAGAAAGAAGGAAAGAGGCTAGCATATGTAAATAAACATTTTACTGGTGTAAAAGAAAATATTTTTAGTTGGAATATATTTTTACGAAGAACACAAAAAAATCTGGAAGCGGCGCAAGAAACTCTCAGCCTTTAGTATTTATAATGACATTTACAAATCAATTATGTCATTATGTATTAGTATTACAATATGTGTTCATAATCAATTTTAGAATATCAGTACCCCTAGTGTGAGTTTCAATCGAATTGAAACGTCTAGATCGTGTTAGTCGTCAGCTGTCAAATTTTATGGAAGCGACAGCAGCGCCTCTGTTATAAAGTTTTGATAACCATTTTAATTAGCTGTACGCTTATTAGCTGCACGCTAGTACGATCGCAACATCTCGATAAGATTGAAACTCACACTAGGGGTACAGTTGTAGTCTAAAGTTGCTATAAAATAGTAATATTTGATATAGGCGTATACCCATTTAATTATGACTTTTTAGCTTGTTTCGTTGACCTATTCTTATGTTCTATCATTTGTCTGCTTAAATTCATCAATACATTCTGATAAAAGTCAAATCCTAAATATAATCTTATTCATATCATTTTTATCTGGTGCTTTGACAGCCCTATTCAAGGTTTCCTGATGGTCTTTTCTTGTCAGTTTACAAACAATTACGTGCTGTTTTTCGTTTCTGGTAAGATGAAATAATTTTACATGAGGAGCGAATACAACTATTCCAGTAGTAGCGTGAATTTGTAAGTATAGGTAAATCTGAGGTCGATTTGTTTTAGAATTTTGGCAAAAGCACGAACTTGCAAAATACACGTGGCTAAATATTTGTATTTACAATATAATATTATTAATTTTCCAACCATAACACGCAACACACTAGTAACACACATTAATTTTGTAATTTCAATGTTATGTCCTAATTTTAAATTGGCGGTACCTATCCATTTGCGAATACTTATCTTTACAGGTAGGTTTCGTTTATTGGTTTTTTGGTCATTAGGTATATATTTCGTAGTACGTAAATATTATTGCTAAGTCAGTAGACTTAGGTACGATGGTGGTAGTTAGCAAGGCGGACTTAGACAAAAGCTAGATATAGATATAGATATTGTAAAGTAAAAAAGCAAAAAATGCAGATGACAAGAGATTTTTTTATACTATTCTCTTTAGTTTATTCTGTGGGAGATAAAATTAGAGTGCAAAATCTTCACAGTTCTTTTATATCAGCCTATAGCAACCTTTCACTACAGATTACGTAGGTATCCCACAGTCATCGCTCAGAACGTGGCCCGTGAGCTCAGAAACTTTTATGGAATCGATTATTCTATCTAACATGCAAAGTTTATACAGTCAGCTACGGTCTCAATTTAAGATAACCGATAAGTTCCATAAATTGAGGACTGCTTTAATGACTTGATATTTTTATTTAAGTGCCTATATAATTTGTATGATCGTATTTGTATGATAGTATATTTACTTGTTTGTTGTGTAAGTTATACTCTTCATACTTACTTACTATATTTTAGTACCTACCTACCAACATATATAGGTATCTATGTGTCTAACCACTTAACTCTATTATTTTGCTACGATTAGGTAATCAGCTAATTACATACTGAACCTAGTATATATATTTTTATACTGATTAAATTTTTAAAATTCAACGTTGTATCTCTTAGCATTCATCTTACCTATATGGTAAGTGATGATATGACCGAAGATGGAAGCGAGCTTTAACCTGATTTCTTGCAATAGGGGAACTGGCTATCTCACCTCCTGCCGGAAAACAGCAATAGTGAAAGCATGATTGTTTGGTGAAGACTTAAGTAAGAAATTATGGTGATAGTTAGTAAGACGGAGTTTAGAAAAAGCCCCGACATCCTCTAAATCGAGCAGACAGTTTCTATCCCCACTAGGAATTGACCCCGGCCCTCCAGATCTAAGGTACACAGTCTAAACCACTACAGAGCCAGTTTAATAACCAACTTATAACAGATCCATTAAGACAATAATTATTGGAGCGAAAGTGTAGGTCTTGTTTTTTCATTTAATGATCGCTGCGACGTCGTCATCGGTAGGAACTCCAAAAAGATCCCGCCAGAATTCACATAATCTGCGTCAAACATAGATAAAACGGGTAATAGAAACTGAGTGGGCCATTGTTCCAACTTTAATGGACCACCGGGTGATACGTGGCGGTCTCCGCAAAAACATTCGGCACGAGAAAAAAAGTATACGAAAAACCATTTCGCCATTGAGGTAGACAGCCGAAGAATTTCGTCAAGTATTTTATCTTAGCCTTTCACAGTTCTAAAGTGATGTTGAATTATTAAGGCGGACTTATCGACGAAATGTGAGACGTTTTTAAGTAGTTCGGTACTTTAAACAGATCTAATGTGATAAGGTCTCTCGAAAATGACTGCTGTCTATTCAAATCGAGTGTATGTATTTATTTGCACTTTTTAAAATACCTTCAATAGCCATTTTGAGCGAATATTACACTCAAAGAACAAATAAGTACCGTAAGAGTCCTTTGTAGATTACGCTACATGCCTTAGATAAGGATGGGCGACCACCGAGTCTCTCATTTGAAAAGATAACGAGGCAAAGCAGTAGTGCGGCTCTCCTAATGTTCACTGGAATTTTGTTAAATATGGGAACTTTTATCACTATTGCCGAATTCACTATTGAACTATTTTTCAATGAACATTGGTAACTGTACATTTTCCCTACTATATCTATAGATAAGATTACAATAGAAACATTAGATGAATGTGAAAATAAAACAATAGAAGGATACTTGAAACCGCTACCACTTTTGACACAGACTTTTTTCTCTCGATCTGTCATATTGTATCTTTTGTGGGAACATTTTTCAAAAATATTTTTTAACGAAAGTAATATGAAAGTACAATAATTTGTATTGCTTTCATTATCATCGCAGCCTCCGGAAATTTCAACAACCTTATAGTTGATAGACCGGTTAATGACAAAAATTAAGAAAAAACTACCCAATGAAACTAACGACTTAGTCGTACATTATGTCCGGTTGTAGTTGTGCGATATCGTATACATTATTCTGAGTTCGGTAATGTTATTCTGAGTGACGAATGATAGAATGATTATGGTATTTTTATGATAAATGAGGCATTTTTATTTCAAAAGTGCTCGTCTTTTGGATTAAAAAAATGCAAGTGATAATCATATAATTGGTATGACTTTTTTGCTGGTCTTATAACTTGCTTGGTTTAAAGATTTTTTTACAAATTCTGCACAGGTAAGATCTATGGCGAACAATCCAGTTTTTAGAGTTCTTTCGTCGTTGAAGCGCTCATATTCCTTCCTATCATGGAGTTCATCGTCGCCGGATTACACTCATTCTCATTGGATAAAAATCATCCACATAACATAAGTAAATTAAACTTCTATTTGGATGAGTATCAGCTCTCAGTAAATATATGCAGTATTAACCATTTTTGACTTCTTAAAGCATTTAGTGATGTGTTTTACATGTACAAACTGCGAACTAAGCCCAATTACCTACGCACTAACGCAAAATTTTAGGTATGCCATATGATGATTGATCTGATTGGTTGAAAAGAGCTTTAAAGACATTGCAAAGCTGGTAATATTTTTTACAGAGTGATTCCTAAGAACGGTTGATTCCAATCTGTAATTCCTATACCTCAGCTCTAGCTTATTTATCATCAAGTCGTATAAGGTAAAAAACCCTTTCCTACTATTTATAACCGTAAGTTATAAATAGTTAGAAAGTAATAGTATTAAAGTATTAGTAATAGTAGGATCTTAATATTTGATTTAATGATTCATTCTTTAGATAGGTAAACATCATCGTGAGCTAATTTGTCATAGATTTCATTAACGTAGGTAGGTACTCCTACTTATCTTCAAATAAACTATAAAAATGTAAAGTTATCCCTTATAGGCGTATTTAACGCTTCAATATTAAAATTAAATATAAAAATAAAAAAGCATTTGACCTATATAAGTTGCCACTGACGAGTACTGTTGAAGTTCGGGTTAAGATTTACGTGTTACCTACAGAAAACCTACTTGAGACATCGGTCTAAAGAAAACTAGTAATGATTATAATAACCTACCACTTTTGTTTCAGACTCACATACTTAAAATTTCTCTTTCAAATTTTATTGGTTGAGAGCGATCGACGTGTCAGTCGATTGGAAATAAGTTAGTACGGGTGTGTGCGCGTGGAATGTGCGTGCGCAGGGCGCGAGCGCGGAGGGCTCTGCCAGGTGGGCCCCCATTAGCAGCCGTGAGCCTCGAGCGGCCGCTCTTCATCTTTATGATAATTATTTTCTGTTTGTTTTCGTCCAAGAATCGACCCGCCTCGCCAACGAACGCTTCTCAGAACCAACCTCCATTGTGGTAAATTAAAGCCGCCCGGACCCCTGCCACGAAGAGAGATAATTCGACAGGATGCCGCATATTATTAATTGCACTATGACTTGTGGAAATGGAGCTTCGAGTTTAGTGAGTCATTCATCCTGGATCTGACGCTGCCCGCGTGGGAACCTATAACATCCATGATTTACACCGGTCGACCTTTTACGAGCTTTTAACGTTTGACGGAAAGTACATAGGTAGAGTACCTACCTACTATATAGCATTTAACCTCTTTTTTATTTTAATTTGTCTCATGAACTCGTACACGGTCCACTTTAAAATCGCTTACGACTCGAATCAATTAAGTTCTGCACGAGTAAAGCGATAAATTTCCAATTAACTGCAACGCGAACACCGAACTGGTACCGAGCGATCAGTTCGTTAACTAGAGTTTAACAAGGTAATAAATAGGAGGTACGGCCAGACACCGGTGACTAATAAAAAGAGAACCGTAAATAAGCCCAATGCCTGCAATAAAAAAGGGGAACCTCATAATGTTTACAATCTTGTGGCTTTATTCACTTTGTGTTCCAATTTCATGCTAAATCGAGCGGATAAAATCATCTTTTATCAGGGCAGACTCACCGTCTCGGAGTAGTCGGTCCCTCAGTCGATTCCCCCGCCTCTCTGCACCTCCTCCCTTGCCGCCCCGTAGTCGGCTCGTCTGATAGCATCCGCGGCCACATAATGACATAAGCTGCTATTAAATATAAATCTAACATCAGCCCTGAGTATAATGCGTTGAAAGGTCCGAGTTATGATAATTCAATTTGTGAGTGTTCAAAATAAAGCATTCAAGTTTGCTTTACTAAAAATTAAAAAAAAGGTCTATAAAATTCCTTAGTGTGCACTGTAATAAAAACTTTTACGACTATATGAGCACTTGTCTATGTCAATAGTTTTCTTAGACCTTAAGTTAGTTAAGTTATATAAGGTCTAAGAAAACTTCACTAGATATAAGTGGTGTTACAAGCCATGGTATTATCATACGACTTCCTAAATGTTTGAGTTTCTACCTTACTAAGTAAATCTCTCTACCTACTGATGTAATAGAGTCTATTTTCTTCAGTCATGAATGAACTGTAATACAATCGTGCAGTCGTATATTTTTTATCGACGAGTAAAACATTTAATAAGATAATATCTATGTCGCTTCCGTAATAAAAGCTCGCGGAAAAACTGTAATCGCATACGAACTGAGCTAAGGCACAACTCTTAGAACGCAGTATGTAGGTTCTTACATATTATCTATGCAATATAGTTTTATGGACCACATACAGGTAAGGTTAACGTAGTGCCAATGTCACCCAACAATAGAAGATTACAGCATGGAATGAAATAATAAATAAGGTAAACATATATTATCTTGTAATTTTTATTAAATAGTAAAAAAATTGTATATGTAATATGTAAACAATTTCAATATATAAATATGGTACTTTTAAAACTTGTTAGATAAATAGTTAATATTTGTCTCACAGTTTCTGATTTGATAACCGAATGTTAATTTTAATATTCACAAACAACATTATTTTGCTTTTGCAGTAATTGTATAAGAGATTCAACAGATCAATCATCGTTATCGCACACGCAATTATTGGGTTAGTCGATGACTTGTGAAGAAGTGTGTACTGAGCTGAGCACAACAGTGCATCAGGCTCGACGAGTTATTAATTTTATGGTGTCGATGTCCGCACACACCTGGCTGCAGCGGTCACTGCGCCCGCGCAGCGCTGCGGGATCAATCACTACTGCCCACTGGGATATTTCTGTCAACTCACTACCTTTCTAAAATTTACGATAATATTCTAATTTAGTGAAGAGCCACGCCAATTTGAAGGTACCTATCCCTCATTGCATCATTTGCGTATGTGATCAAAATTTTAACAGATTGTTAATATTTTTGTAGAAATTATACAAGAATTGATAGTGCTATATATATAGGTATTTACATACGTACGTACTTTTAGGGCACAATTTATATCTTCTTTAGAACTTTCAGGAATGTATTTGAAGATTTAAGTTAAGTGGTTGTAAGTTTTCTTTCTGACCAGTATAATGTTATTTATTTTGAATGAAAGTAACTATTTAAGAATCTATTTATTAGAGTGTCATTGCGTTACAGATACTAATTAGCATCTTTCTCTGTTCAAAAAATCAAAAGATTTTGTACGGTTTGGTGTGACAAATGTCAAACACAAACGAATGGATATTATTGACCTAAACTGATTCGCATTGATAGCCATTCCCAAACGAAAGGTCAAGGTATATATCTTGTATTGATGCCTGCATTATAAATATTCTAAGGGAAACCCACGCATTAGGCGACTAGTTGAATATACGACTATTCACAGTTGAATATTATGATGATTATCATTTTAATGATTATTACATCATGTTTAGAGCTAACGTTTAAGATTTATAGTATAGTGATCAATTAGAAACGTGCTAGTTTGACGATGGGCCAAACAAGAAGCGTGGAAAAATTTGTGAGGAAAGTTCTAATGTAAAAGTTGTGAATTGACTTAGTATAAACATTTTTTAGCTTCTGTAAAAAATGTATAAATAATAATATCAGTGATATGAAAATATTTTGATTTTAAAATTGTTTTTTTGTCTAAGTTACCTTTCAAACTTTTTTGTCCCTTTGCGAATAAAAATAAGTTATTATTCTTTATTATCTTAACTTCTAAGTCCTATTGAACACTAACAGAATGATTTCATTTCCAAACATAATGAGATAACTCTGATTAAGATAATTATAAAAAATGCACTACCCGTATCTTTAGGTATAAAAAGAAGGACCAGTAATAAATAAAATGAAATCTAGAAAACTCATACCGTGAAATGATCTTAAGACTGAACAGGCTTAAAATCATACGAACGTACGATATAAATTATGGTGCATCAACAATAGTCTGTCCACCGGCACGCTGGCATGTGGACTGCATTCCCCTGTTAATCGAACTGCTTGCATGTGCATTACAATGCAAATGGCACATTTGTCTACAGGTGCCGTACAGAACCTGAATTGTGTGAGCTGGTACCAACGTTCTATTTATAATTACAACTGAGAAATCGATTGCACAGTGTATCTCGTGCAATACCGCTTTTCTTCGACAGTTACACAATTTGAAAGGTTGTTGTACAGCCTTGTGTATTATCCAATGACTTATTGAAACAGGAGACCGGTTTTGAGTCTGTACGGGTCACAGGTGTGCACTGTGCGAGACATACGGGCGACAGTCCAAAGATGATATGGAAATGCAACAGTCCGGTGATAATTAGGTACCGTTCGTTTATCTATAGGCATTTTTCGAGATATTCTCATACTTACATAAGTAAAGAGCTTTCTAGTTCCTTCGCCTTATGATGTTGACACGGGATTGAGAGATAAGGAAATCATCGTAAACATTTACTTCAGAGAAATTTTCTTATCTTCTCTTAGTTAAGGAATAGCCGGATCTTTTAGATTAAGAATAGGAAAGAAAATTATAACATGCAAGCTGTACCTAAACATATTATTATATGTATTTTAAAACGTAGATATTTTAAATCATTCAACCAAATTTTATAGTTCTCTTAGAAATATAAATGGCGTTTAAATAAAACCGTTTGAAGCCCCAAACTCGTTGTGTGTGTCTAACACATAGCATGTGAGGCATAAACGTGCCTGTGTGCCTCGCCTCGGGCCCTCTATAATATAAAAGTCATAATAATGTTTTAACGTTTCGATTCGACGCGCAGACAAAAAAGAAAACAAAGACAATAATCATTTAGTGAAGGCACAAATTCCAATAGAAACAACTCCCGCCGATAGGCGGCTGCAGACTGTTCTCGCATTGCTGACATTATTTTCAACACCCCTTTTTTCTTATTTTTTTGTTATCTTTCATTTCGTTACCTGAAAATGTCGTGTCATTATAGACATAGTAAATAGATATTTACATATTGCCAGTACTTAGTATTAATGTATCCTATTTCTTTTATTTATTAATGACAATTTTTTTTCTCTTAACCGTAGTCGCCATACCTTTTTTACTATTTCTTCTGGTTAACTGGTAGTGCAAGTCTTAGGCATTAAGACCGCCAATTGTGCTTTTGTGCATTAAATAAATAAAATGTAAATAAAATATATCGGCAATACTACATTACTTTTATTTATATTTTATAAGGCTTTTATTAGATCGCCGTGTTTTAAACTATGTTTTTGTTTTAATTTTATTTTAGATTTTATATCATTTATGACAAACTTTTCTTTCCATTTTAACTTATTATATAATGGAAAATTTGCGTTAGTTTTCGTTAGTATGTATATATTTATTCAAATGGTTTTTTTGTACCTATATATTTTATATATGAGATGTTTAATCAAATGACATTAACGAGTGCGAGTTTATGACGTTTATTCGTCGCAGCTGGGTTGGTCCGTCCATACCCATACCCACAGTAGGGTTCTCAAGACTTGAACACAAATCTTACATATCCAAAGTAGTTTTTCTATGAATTGTATGTCGATATATCAATTGTTAATTAATTAATCTTTAGTACTTTGAATTTAAATAATTTTTGATCATTAGATGTCATTAGTACGTCAACAAACAAAAGTTAGTTTACACATCTGAAATTACAAAGTGAAGACGAACGACGAGTGAAAAAAGACATATTGTAGTAATGGTAGAATCTTTTTTTTCTCACTTCTACTCTTGTTAATTTTTTATTTTATTTCGAAATTCTTCAGTACTCTGTAAACTTGGATGTTATAAACGACTTATGTTGCTGACTGTGATTAATTATGTTGACATTAATTTTTCTGTTTTAGATTGCAATGATAAATAAATATAGATTATAAGTAAAACCGCTCTTATTTTGATAATGAAAATAAATCAAGCTATGTTATGGTTGATCCCGATAGATCGATTGATCAATCTTGAGGTCCTCCATCTCCTCCTACAACGGAAGATAGATACTACATGAAGGTACCTACGTCAAGACATTGTTTTTTATTGGAAGGGATAAGTAAAATGTTTAGCTATTTGATGATTTAACATTTGTATGAGGTCGTGTGTAGTGAACATAAAATGAGGGCTTTTTCCTTTTATTATTAAACAAGTAAACGGATTACTTTTCAAAATACTATCAGTTTTGTAACAACTATTCACACCACAAATATAGATTAAGAACAAGAAAATTTTTTAAGGTCATCGTGTTCATTTAAATGACTTTTGATAAACTATAATACCTAATACTTATAAGATATGGTTGTATATAGTAAAACAAGAAATCCTAAGTATTATATAAATAAATAACTGTTTATTTTGACGTAAATGCTCTAATATTTACAACTATAACGACAATAAATATGACGTAATATTATAGTCATTTCCACACCACACAACAAAGCTTGCACAAACTCTAAAATACAAAAGGCACAAGACTATCGTTTTAGCACCACCATAAAAACTGAAACGAAACTACGGTCAATAAATTAATAAGTCATCGTCAAATGCTTCCAATTACCGGACAATATAAAGCGAAGTCAAGCAGGTAAACAAAATAGAGCTGTTGTAAATTTTACTAGAGCAACGCGGAGCGGCGTAGAGTGAAGCCCACACCGGACTCTACCTCATTATGCAGTTTTTTTTTTATCGAGCTTTTTGTTCGTTGGCATTCGCTTTGTGGGCTTACTTCCGTCGGTACTTTTTATGGTGGCGCTAAGTTTGGACACAAAAGCGGTAATATACGACGGTATGGTTAGCGCCGTTTGCTCGCACCCTCATAACGCGACCCTCGATTGTTCGCCAAAGTGACCGCATTTTTTAGTGTGCGTCACTATAATGGTATGCATTTATAGAGGCATCAGATCAGATCCTAACAATCACGTTTCTTTAAATTTATTTTATTAGTGACCAATTGGAATTGTGCGATTAAGTCTATATCAGGTATTTTTTGTAATAGGCCAATCTGATTCACAATTTTACTGATCTAGTATAAATTTAAAGCCCTTTTATTATCTTACAATAGAGTTTGTAGGGTTTGGCCACTAAATGACAAAATTTAAAAATTCTCTTCATTTACAAAAATAACATGTGAAATACCGCATATTTTTCAAATTACGTGTTTGCATTAGTTCAAAAGAATACCTTTGTGTAGGTACCTGTTAACTTTCCCTTAGTACCGCTGTCATTTTTTTTCATGGAACGCTGAGATGCCGTGTTTGTGTTTTGTCTGTGTGTCAGTTAATCAGCATTGTCCCTTTAGCGCCAGCGGCATCCAAAAGGAGACTTCTGTGCTAAGAACTATTAAAACACTTGAGTACTTTACAAAGAACTTTTTACTTCACACCCATTAGTTAGAGTTCAATTCTCAATGACACTTTAATCCTCTTAAATTTTAAGTCCTTTAAAGAAATGATTTTACGGTCCCTTTTCCTACACAATTGATGCACACGTAATATTATCAGGTTATCAGTGAAACGTTAGAAGCTAGCGGTTAATGTCTCGTGATTCACTCTCACAGAGGTATCTTCATGACTCATAATTTTTTGTTGTTATTTAGTGAAATACTTCAATACATTAGTTCAAAGGGGCTAATTTCTCAAAACATGTTATTGCCTGAAAATATTTTGGTGCATGAAACTATTGTTTTTAAATTGCAGATCTTGAAATAGAATATTAATATTATGAACATAGTAAGCTATCATATTTTACCATATAACTACTGATATGTTATCTTTAAAATATAATGTAGATACTCGTTAATATTATATAGCATGGTGATAATAATCTCACATACACACCTAATATTTTTCACAGACACACCTATTATCTAGCCTAAAGTAAGCATAATTAAGAGATTATGTTATAGATACCAGGTAATGGAAAAATATAGATAGTTATATGTATATAAATATAAAACCAGGCGGCCGTCAAAACATAATAATTCAACATAGGGTTACATGGTAATTTCACTAAAATATGTGGAATATAAATATATATTTTGATCGAAATTAATATTTCTAATCGTGACGCGTTGATATCTTTTACTAAGATATTAATACATACTTAACGCTTTATACTAGGTACACTATAACTTTACGTAAAACTTTACGTAACTTTTAGTTGGTGTAGGTAAATATCATCAGATTCTAGCAATATCTTTATTATAATTATTAATGTCTAACACTGCTAAAGGATCAACACCAAGACTCCACAAGTAGATACAAAATCTTATAGCAAATGATTCTGGAGGTAATTATAGTTATCTATACATTATTTATTCTCATAGTATTTTCATTTCGTAGTTTAGTTATTTACCTGCCTACAAAGAATGAAGCTCGGTAACAGTAGATGACTACCTACCTTCTGGTGTGTAAATTTTTGTTTAAAATAATATATGAAACATGACAAATTAACATTCTTAAGATCCCATTTACATAGCTAATAACTTATTTTTTTCCGTACGTATTCAAATGAATAAATTAAAGAAACGTATAACTTTATTGTAAATGCATTAGAGGCCAGTTAGGTTGTGTCGGCATCACAAAGGTGCGGACCTCACGCGCGCCCTCAGATGAAGAAATTATCCGCTTTCGAGCTAACGAGCGAACCCAGGCTCTCCTAATTGCTACCTGTCGATATGCTTATTCATTGGTACTGGGAAACAGCGACGCGACCGTAGTTTTATTGCGGCCTTTACAAGAACATCTGTAATGAGATGTTTCAGAAAAATTGCACTTTCTGTATTATATTATCTCCGAATATTTTTATCCATAAGCTGAAATCAAATATTTGTTTTTAGAATTAAGATTAAGTTGGTACTTTACACATAATCAAGAGTTTCACTTAACGTCCGGGTCCCATATTTAGGAAACTTTACCAATTGTAAATTGTAGATAAATTTTTGTATATAACATTGAAAACACAAAAAGTAGCGACCGCAGCTTCCCTGGCATTCCACTTTTTGTATCGTACGGTTACAATTTATGCAACCACATTTGCAAATTTAACTAAAATTCACAATAATTAATATGAACGGAGTGAAGAAGACTGAGAAGGAATGTCGTCATCTTATGAGAAAAATAAATGGGCTCCAATAACATCTCCATACGTTGTCATGTGCCAAAACAATCATTTTGCGTCACGCTAAAATGCTTAATAAATTAATTAATAATATGTAATGTTACGTATGGAGGAAGTTCGAGCTTAGAGGCCATCTTTTGCTTCTGGATAACTATGTTTTGATTAACGACGTGTGGCTTTTAGCTTACCAAATTGCAGGTCTGCTTCGTACGGATACATGACTTAGACAATAGTGGACTCCAAGTGGAGTGGCTGCATAACGTACTGTGCAAGAGATAGGACAGGAGAGACATGAGATCTGCACCACAAACCTTGACATATGTGACATTTATGCCCATCCTTGCCCGTGTGAAGAATAGAACGCATAATTTCGAACCATTATTTAGACCACAAATGAACGAACCACCGTCATACAGCAACGTTATTCTAAGGTCAGTCTGCTGCTTTCCATTAATATTAATCTAGTTTCAAATTAATTAAAAGGTCTTGGGAATAGTTTTCTTTTTCTTGTTGAAGTTTCAGTTGGCGTTTATGCCAATCGACGTTTACGGCTAACCTTGACATATGATTGCTTGTTCGGTGATTTTGAGTTAGTTATATAAATTTTACATTATGATACAAAATTAAAGGCATTATTTAAGGTGTATTAATGTTGATTTAGAGAAACTTTCTTATTGAAATATAAAAGTTACAGTTTTATATTTCTAATACTCATTACATTTAAGACAAGTAAAAGTTCCTAAATTGTGTATTTATTTTTTAAATTATGTTTTTAGATATGGTTATGGTATGTTTTTATATTGGTCTTAAATACTGGTTGGGTTGGACCGAAGAACGACAGCCTTCAATAAATTTTCTTACTATTTGCGACTTTGCTACGATAATAATAGATTTATTTAATCTAGCTGTTGAATCAAGTTTAATAAGTTAAGTTTTAATACTTTTTTATACCATGCAAGGATTTGGTAATAAGTGACATTATGTTAAACTGTTCCAATATAGGTTAAGATAACGGATATGTAATTAATTACGTTTAATATTGTTGTAATTTTTTGCCACTCTTACGTACCTATCATAAGTCACAATAGATAGATGTTTGCACTTCTATGACGTCTCAAAAATAAAAGTAAATAGCTTAGTACTAGGTATGTATATACATATCTGGGGTTTGCGGGAGATTACCTCTAATATTATGCCTTTTCCTTTCCCAAAACTTTTCGGTCAAAATCTGTTGTTCTTATTATGAATCGGTGATTTGATAATTTTGCCTTAAGAAACAAAAGTTTATATAAAATATTTATTGCCATCTTAGAGTTAATAAATCATTCTTCTGAAACGTGTTCATATATGCACTACATTATCTAAATCCTTAACCAAACTAATAAAAGAAAAACACAAATCCACTTAACAATGTCAGGATGTCAAATATATTCACACAAAGCTATGTTATATTTAAGACATCAAAATCAATTTTTATTCTCCCACTGGACCTATAGTCTGAGTTATTTATCATTATGATCTTCATCACAAAAGGACCACAACCCGGAATAACTTATTTATGTAGCTCAGCGAAAAGTGGGTCTTATTTCTAATGTATTAAATTTATTTATTGTATGGCCGATTCCCACACAGTACTCGAAACGATTTCGATTTGGGATACATGAAAGCGTGCAAAGGATTTGGACTGTTTACGACTTCGTGGGTGGTGGTGGGCGTGGCATTGTCTGTCCTGTTTCATCCTTCCAGATTTGTATAAGTGAATCTCATGCACCGCGGCCGCTCCCACAGGATCTTCTTGTTAACGTGTTTTTTTGCTGCTCTCGACTTGCTCTTAGGAATTGTGAGGCGAGCAAATATTTACTCACGATTTTGAAAAATCTTGTATTCACTACCAGTGCTTGATAAAGATGACTTGTTATTTGTATGAGTTTAAACGACTCTATAATTTTCTTTATAATGGGCGAACCTTTCAAGACGTCATCCAATACAAAAGATTATTCGCTTATAGGTAAAACTTTTTTATATTTTAAAGGTGGAAAGTAGACGAGTACTTAAATAGTGCTGTAAGATTGAGTCGAAATCTAGACCAAGACGTTTCAAAACCCACCTTCCACATTCGAGACTTCGGTCGTAGATAGATCAAAAATAGAGACTTTTGTCTTGTGAACTTTTGTTTTAACAAAATCGCAATAAAGTAAAATGCTGACATAGTCTTAGAATGTGCACTTTAAAACTTAATACCTGCTTACAACCTGTGTTGCCTCTCCCTAATGAGCACGACTAGGAAACAAATAGCGCTATTTCGCTGCTTTTTTACTAGTCACATTAATACATGCTGCCGGGTAAGCACGCTACTCCATTAGTTCTTGCTTCAAAATATAATCTCAAAATTAAAAAGCTTTAAATAGCCAATTTAGGATTTGGATCTTAAAATATAATTGAATCACAGTCCCAATTTTATTCTAACTGATGATTTTTTTGTTTTACAATTTCAAAGCCATTCCGTTTGAGTCCAGGTCGAGCCATAATCGGCAGGCTATAATTTGTGAGTCCACTTGGATGCATAATTAGAGGGACGTGACGCAATAAGTTGCACATCCTTGCCCGAGTGAAGGACACAACGCATAATTTCGAGCCATTATTTTGACCACAAATCAACGAACAACCGTCACACCGTAACGCTATTCTAAGGTGAGTCTACCGCTTTCCATTAATATTAATCTAGTTTTAAATTAATTATAGGTCTTGGGGTAGAAAATTTTATTTTTTCTGTAGCATATATTTCATGTTGAAAGTTACAGTTGACGTTTACTCAACATTAGCTTTAATTCACTTTTTAGTACTTATCTACTTTTTTGAGGGAGGTATATTTCAAGAAATATAACAAGAATAATATCATATATTATTAAATACATAAGTAGGATCACTAGCTATATACAGCTACTAGGTATTTTTAAGTACATGTCAATGGGAAAAACTAATATAAATACTTTGAAGTAGTCAAAAAAATTAAAGAAAACGACAATACATTCCAATGCTTAGATTTTTAATTAGTTATATCCTATGTATTTAGTATATTTATAATAGCTTTTTTTTATAATAGCTTGTTTTAAATCAATAAAAATATGTAAGACTTTGAAAAATATCGTACCAAATAACTACGTCTGATTAATTATTTTCTTCGTTAAATATAATCACCTTCATTTTTTTAAAAAGCTGCCATGCTAAAGTTTTATGCGTCTATAGAACATCTCGCCCGCCATGAGGTCTGATTTTACGAAGCTTCAAAGAAAATGACGCTTTATGTATTTTGTTCATAGGTCTTGTGAAATAAAATATAAACCTTACAAAAGTATGATTCTAATTATTTTCAAAGCATTAAACTTACTCATTTTGAAATATCAATAGTGTGATAAATTTAGAAAAAAATATATATTATCTACACAGATGCACAATAAACGATGGAGTAATCTCCAGATAATAATATTCATCCAGCTAATTGGTAGTAGACATCGGAATTTCGACACATTTTATACAGATCTAACTAACAACTTGTCAACGTTATTCTCAGTAAAAAAAGTCGCAATAACAGTTTATTGAAAAGTTGGCTTTTTTGGAAACTCTCCAATAATTTTTTGCAGATATTATAGAAAGATTAATATTCCGGAAATTAGATACTTCAAATTATTTCAAAATGTTTAAAATCGTTTTATAACCAACATTAGACACAACCTGTTAAACAGAATCACGATAAAAACAACTTAAACAAGAGGCCGACCGACGTTCCGTCTGCCCCGCGCGTTCAAAACAAATAAAATGGTAAAAGGTGAGCGTTGCATTAAGTGCATATAAACATGTTAGTGTAGTGTCAATATTTGCGGGAGCTTTCCCATGGGAACCTGCGCGTACGCACTGCCTTCGCGCTAAATCACTTAAGTGCGCATGCTTCGAGAACTTTTCCCTTTTTGCTATTGAAATGTCAATTTCTTGCCCCCAAGCCCTGCGTAGCCGAAATCAATTAAAGCGATCACCTTTTATTAGCCTCATTGTTCTCGCCGACTTCAGGTTTTATGTAGCAAAGATGAATTCAAAGCTTTTGTTGCTTATAAATGACTAACGAAGTATTTTATGAACATACTGTTTTTTGTATACTAGTATAAGTAAAGTAAAATAATTAAGTATTAAATAAAGAATAAATTATAAAATTTATTGCTAAGCAATCATTGGCAATCTTTAGATACCTATTCTTCTTAGAGAAGTTCAGAGATGTAACAATTCTCCACGCACCAAACCGGAGCGATCGAGCGATGATCACGAATGTTTGTCGCGTGATGTCAGGAGCAAAGCTAAAACGAGATAAGGTAATTGTAAATACGTGTAGCTGTCCCTCGGATATATTGCCGTGAGGCGATCCCTTCTACCTACAATGTAGTTACAATTTTACGGTTTAAATTATTGGGTCGATTGTTTTATGTAGGATTTATAGAACTCTAATAAATGAGTAGTTGAGCTTTTATATACTATAAAACGTGATAAAATGTAAAACAGGGTAAAATTTCAAAATGTTTTGTTATAAATACAGACTTAATACAATATTCTTACACTATTCCAGAAAAAAATTATAGCTTAAAACAAACAAAGGCCTTATAAAAGACTTATATTGAGTCAGTGAAATTTAGAGCAGATGAATAGGATAGCACCACAACTCTAAGGAAGATGCAGCATTCCATATAGTGTTGTGCTCCTCTGGCATTGCCTGTGATTTACTCGGATTCTTAGATAGCGTTGGCTATCACTTGTATAAAATAGGAATCATAAAGAAGTTTGACCATTCTCATATGGAGCGAGGACTCACTTTTGAAAGTATAATACGGTTACCAAATATTATCCCAGTAAGATTTCATTTTAAATGTTGTTTATCAGAATAATGCTTTATAATATTGCTAGATTTTCACCATTGAGACTCCCATATAGAAAAATCTGTTGCTTTGCAAGCAAAGTCGTATATAAAGTCATGAGAATAAAATGTACAACAAAGCCTCAAGTGGTTCACTTGAGTGAACCAACGATTTCCCCAGATCAAAATATAAACAGACTGACAACTGTGACAGATATTACCACAAATGTCAGTTACTTTTTTACTTAAGGATAAAGGGGTAGGACATACAGCCAAGTAAAATTGCTTTTTGGGATTATTATATTCATTTTACAATTTGTTTGTGATAAGCTTTATGGGTCCCAAACTTTTCATGAGGTATGTATTTGCTTTTTACAAGTAAAGTATTATGCTTTTGATCAAGTATATAGTGATAAGTTTATAATAGAAACACCTTAAAAATATTATTGCTAATTTTAATTAGCAAATTCGAATAAGAATAAATCAAATAAATAAAGAAATGTGGTATAATGAAATCGAAAAAGTGTTTACTTGTATTCGATGGTATTTTTTTCAAATTAAAGCATGTTATTACCTACTATTTTGAAATAATTACGAATACGTTTTATATCTCGACGGGTCGGATGTACAAATTCGCATCTACTAACCATCTGCCTATGTTAGATCTGTCTTTGTAAATGTATTCTTAAATTAACTATATTTCTTAAATATCTATTTAGAATTCGAATAAAAATATCACAACCTAACATACAATTTAGTGTTTAATAACAGCTATTTACTTAAAAAAGTTTTGCATGTATTATAATTTTTTAAAGGTCACTCAGGTACTATGTCGATACAAGAGATGTGAGATTAGACAATCTCCTTTTTAGATATATTAGTCTTAAGTATATATATATATATATAATGTTAAGTTAATAATTTAAGTCATAATTTTAATTGTTTGCCGGTACTTCATTCCAATTTAGAATGTTCACGCTTACATCCTATTATTCATTTTAGTCTATTGATAGACTATCCTATTAATAGGCTATCCCTTTCGTATAAAAAAGAAAGAAAAAAAACGTTCAATTTGTTAACATATTTGAAATGCTAGAAGAATTAACACAATTTATTTGAATCTATCAATAAAGTGAAAAATTTGTTATTCCGTTTTTAATCCATTACATTGGATTCTACTAGAATGCGTGCCTACTACACGTAAGATTAAGTTCTTTTGATTACAATCATACCAAATCACCAAGGAAATTACAATTATCAAGGCTTGTATCAGCGGGGCAACGCTGGCTCGACATGTGTACCTTACCTACACCGGCGCAGGTAACTGCGATGGAATGCCCGATACGCTCCTATAATGATGTTAAAACAAACTGTTAGGCTGTCATTAATGCGACTCAGAACCCAAATGGGGGACGCCCATTATAAAAATTTGTCCCATCCGTTTCGAGCCAAATTTATGGTTATCGGGTTGCCCCGTTTTTAGGCCATCGAAATTTTATTACCTTAAGATTAGTGGGAACAGTGATAACGATGTTTTAGGCACTCGATCCGTGTCGATGACGATGAATGAGCATTCCACATATTAAAGGTTCTAATATGGCCCGATATCCATCAGTTCCATCAAAATTTGGTATATAAAATATATTTATTTATACGATTTCTTGCTTTTTTAAGTGTAGAGCACTTAAAAATATCCAAAACACTTTCATCGTGGACTGATCATCATATCACCGATCAAATAAGTATAAAAATCAAAACTAATAAAAAATTAAATTAATGTTTATTAAAATTTTAAGAGGCACATGACATAGTAAAGATTATGGATAGAAAGTATAGATTAAAAAAAAAATGACACATTCCTGTATTGACGTCCTACGCAGCTCCATAACGATAACACCCAGCCTCCCCCGCCCAACGACTGTTTGACTTAATGATATTGTTCAACGCCATACATAACATCTAAATGTTTTAAGTTTGACACGATTAAATGCCTGTTTAATTATTTATTAGTTGTCTTATGCGTTCGATTTAGACAAATGCTACAAACGCTTTTTCTAAGTGTTTGTTACTAAGATTTCAAAATTCATAAATATGTAAATATTACTCAATTACCCCTCCTAGCAGCTCCACCAGTGTGGATGAGTTTATTGTGAAAATAATGTGTAGAAACACAACCTTTGAATCTTATACAATAAATAAAAAAATTATCAATTAATTTAATATTATCTTAATCTGATATAATCTTTATACTAGGTAAAGATCATATCGGGATAGCATAAAACATAAGTAAGTACTTTTGAAGTTTCGTTTTGAATATTGATGAAAAAAATTTAAATTAGATGAATAAAGTTTTGAAAACAAATGTATAACTAAACTAAAAAGAATGTTGCATTAGTCACGTTTTCATCTCATGTAGGTATGTGATGATATCTTAATGATAAATATAAACAACTCAGATATATATTCTATAAGATATTTTGTTTTGGTTTATTAAATCATTAAGCAAATTTTATTTTTGGGCGTAAGTCATTCAATATCTTCACTTACTTATTTTGAAGTATTGCAAATATTATGTATTGTCAAGAAATATTGGCTCCTTTAAAACATGGTTATTACTAGTACTTACTGGAACGTGCTGAAAATCGTTCATCCGAACATTATATTTAGTGACTTCAACTGGCAATTAGCCCTTTGGATTCTTCTCTCGATAATAATATATCATGTATTTCTTTCCACGTAGTATTACAATATGTATTTTACATAAGGATAAGTTAAATATCAAACTTCGTGGAAGATGACTGCCCGGAAATATTTTAACTTTAAATCCAAATAAAGTAGTTTTCTATTAAAAATATTGTCCAGATACCTAAAGAATTGTACATTAAAGCAGCAGGATTACAGCATTGTTCGCAGAATATGGACAAAGTCACTTATGCACAGTTATTAAAAAAGTAGATTCTGTAAAGTACTTGGGAATCCTTATTGTCAAAATTGTTTTTTAATAACCACACAATTACTCTTAGTAGCAAAATTGGTAAATTAATTTTTATTATTAAAAATTTGATTATTAAAAATGTTGTGGATCACATGGTATTAAGAAGAATTTATTTCGCGTTATGTCAGTCAGCGATATCGTATAGTGTTGGAATCTGGGATTTGTGCAATACAACATTGAAACCCGTTGAAGTGGCCCAATGTGCCATCTTGAAGGTGGGGACATTTTGATATTTCTATTATCCTATTTCATTGCTTTATCAAGCTTCAGAAGTGTTAACAATCAGACTGCTGGCTATTCTCTCCGTTGTATTAAAAAAGGCACAATGAGCTTACACATAACAAACGATTTAAAAAAGGATTAAATATTAAGTTTGTTCTCAATCACGTAAATTTTGAAGTACATTTGTTAAAAAATTGTACTCATTTTTGGATTCCTTCTGGTACAATAAAATAATAAATATCTATAAACTTCGTAACTAATGCAGGGATACTCTTAAGAAGTGGCTACTTTTACTATCATACAATAACACTGAAGAAGTTCTTCAAATTAATAAGTTACTCGCATTATAAATGTATAAGTTTGTAGACAGATAAGTACCTACCTATTAATAAAAGGGTTTAAAAGTAAAAATAAAAGAGAAAGCCATACACACACGTTACTTTAATAATAATAGTTATATTAATTATATTCATTATTCTACTACAATAGTACATTATTAAAGTCCATTTAGGATAAATCTACATTCATAAATATATATTAGTCTAGTTTAGGCACCAGTCTTCCAAGAAGTTTGATATTCAACTTATCCTTGTGTAAAATATATATTGTAATAGTACGTGGAAAGAAATACATGATTTATTATTATCGAGAGAAGAATCCAAAGGGTTAATTGCCAGTTGAAGTCACTAAATATAATGATCGGATGAACGATTTTCAGCACGTTCCAGTAAGTACTAGTAATAACAATGTTTTAAAGTTAATTCAATTTAGATTTTATAATTAATAAAAATCATACAAGATATTAGAAATCAATAACAATTTACTTTAGTGTAAAGTGTAACTCTGAATAGTTAGAAATTTGGTATAAAAGTAAGTACTCGAGAAGTGTAAGTAGGCTAATGAGATAAGTTGAAAGTATGTCTAAAGTTTACTATTAAAAGAAATACATTAGACGCGAGTAAAATCAATCATTTCGCAAGTAAGTTAATAGTGACACTAAATTTCCATCTCAAAATTGCTAAACGGTAAAAATTCCATTACGCAGTCAGCTAGCTATCTAAAACCTCAATAGCTGTCATATACATTTATTAATATTCTTTTAAAGAACGCATAGTACGTAACACGGGAGCCGCTGGCTCGCTCGTAATGTATTGTATTTTATTGCTATGGCCTGCGGTATGCAAAACTTGCCTTCAATAATCTTACGTACATAACACGTTTAAATTTGCTGTTCTCTAGCACAGATTTAGTTTATTATGAACCTTATTACAGCGGAATTAATATAGAATTTTATTTCTTTGAACTTTTTAATAGCGTAGTGTATTTATGCGGTAGAACAGCGGACTGGTTCGCGACGGGTTCGCGTCAATAAGTTATTATTACTGCAAATATTCCAGTAACACTTACAAATGCATTTAGATTATTATTTAAGAACTCATTTAGACAAATCTACGTTTACGTGTACCCATACATATGAATATGTACACACACATATGACACTACAACTGTATTTATAATAACTTTATATTTTATTATGATTGTGGACGTAAAGTTTGATCAATTTTTATGTTAATAAAAATGCTTAATGCCTAAGTCAAAGATTATTGATTTCGATTAATCTCTATTGAAGAAACGAAACACAATTATAATAATAGTTATTATTTTTTACTTCTTATTTTCTTGTACAATTCATGAAAGTACAAAAATTATGTCTTCCAGCTAATATCTTTGTTATGGTGTTCTATTCATTGCACAGCCAAAAGCCATGATGTCACTCTAAGTAGCGACTGTGCCTGAAATTACTGAGGGAAGAATATAAATGCTACAAAATGAATACCTAAGTGTTGTTATGAACGTGTTATTACAAATTTTAGAGCTTTCGTATTGTTTTGATTTTGTTTGGGATAAATGTCCTAAATTCGATATGACATTTGCCTCTTCCAAGGTTACGTGAAATAGATTTCATTATTTTTATATGAATATTTGATATCAAAACAATATGAGTAGAAATAATATTTATAAATCGGTCATCTCTATAATGGGTAGATATGGGTATTGATTGAGGGATATTGAACGTTTTCCAAATTAGAAAAATGTTATCAAAATTAAGTCATATTTCCATTAGAATTTTTTTAGCTTATCTCAAACAGAATCACTTCTAAATCCGGAGTCTTAAGTTTGATTTTCAGTCAGGTTTTGTTTACACGTTTGGTAGAGTTTCATTTTCCACTAGCACCCGCCTACCATTTTTTGTTCTGTATTTAGTTTGAGTGTGACTCTAAAACAAATACAACTAACTTATTTAACTGTTGGATATAGTGAAAATCGAGAATTAGTTTTTTTGTGCATTTAATACAGTAGAATCAATTTTGTATCTAATTACGATGGAAAATGTGTATTTAAGCCCAACCTTAAATTTAAACATTTTGTATGGCTATACCCAGCAATGGAATGTGCGCAGGTTGATGTTTATAATATATTGTTTAGTAAACATTGTTTGATATATATTGTTATCCAGGCTCACTGAACACATAAATTTATCGCATTATTATGTAAATATCTATTATTGTAAAATTAATGCAAAACTGATTGTGTTTTATTGAATGAATCATTACCGAAGCTTAACAAAATATCATTAATATTAATAAAGATATGAAACCTGTGGTAATATTTTTATTTGATATTATTTACATGATATTTCTTTTTGTTCAAAATTCAACAAATTCTTATAATAAAGACTATTAAATTACTCGGTGGGTAGGCAATGCTAATTTTTATGCATTTAAAATAGAAATAAACTAATCACGCTTAATATTTTCTAGGGACTTAATACCTGTATTTTGCTAAATATCTTTTAAACATAATATTTTCATATTATCGAAATGTCAAATTTAACAGTATATTGTTTATGTGCTTTCAGAGATCATTGCATTTCATAGGTTAATTGAATTTACTTTATTTTATTTATATCAAAAAGTGTTAAAAATGTGGAATGAAGAATGTTAAAAAAGTTAATGTTTCGCCTAGCGACACCGGCAGTGTCTGATATTTGAAAACTGTATTACGTACGTCATACTTATCATTTTTTAGTCTAGTGATATTTTACTATTTTCAGGAACCTTTTTATTTTTATTTTTATACAGCGGATATTATATACGGATGACAGATATAATAAAATGTGTCAATATAAAATATATAAAACCAATTTTAAAGCTGAAAATGTTTTTTTGGAAGAAAATGCTGTTTGAAATCGATAATTGGTAAATTGCAACCATACATTTTTCTTTTTAAAATATCTTTTTAACGTGAAAGACGTGATGTTATAATGCATGTCGGATCTCCTTGCCTGTATAGAATGTGTTTCAAGTGATTGTAAGTGGGGTATTTTTTTTACAATTATTTATTTCAGTAATCTTACACTGTGTCATCATCATCACCAAATGATATTTATGAATATTTTCAAAAATCATTCAGTTTTTACTTCTCAAAATACTGTGATATTTTTTATTTAACCAAGTTTGTAATTTGGTTGTTTTAAAATCAAATCAAACCGTTCGTGTGATGAGCTCACCTGTGTACACCTTTTCTGTGTCAATTTTTATTTGCATTTTTATCTGTGTGGACAATAAAGAATAAAAAACAATACGTATATTCCTTGTTTATGTAAAGTGCTACATTATGGGACAGTATAATTTAAATTGTAAGAATGTACTAAGTTTCTAACAAAGTAACTAAAAATAGACTCATGGACAAAGTTACTATATTCATAAATAAAGCGGAAACGTAGTAATTAACCTTGTGATTACTACTGTCAGTGATATAGCTATCCCGCAGTTATTGTGCAGTTCAACTTGTCAGCCGTTACTATATATTTTGTTTAATATTCTCATAGTTACTTGTAAAGAGTATATTATGTTATATTTAAATAAGTAATTTATGAAGAGCCATAGATACGCTTCACAAGGTTTCATTTATTTGTATTACATTAAAACGATTCAAGGAATTTATACCTGTAATGGTTTTAAAGTTGTACTTAGCAAGGTATTAAAGAGTGGTTTTTATGCTTGACTTTATCATTCGATGTATCAGTTACTCAGAAAAACAAAAATAGTTTCGTTTTAACTTACTATTTATTAGTAAATTTAAGCACATCCTCGATAACCATACTTACCACATATCCAAATATAATGGCGGTGTGATAATCTTTCTATTAATACCTAGTTCCTGCAAGTATCAATCGCTACAATTAACAATTTCAAATACCAGCTTGAGTATTTATTATATTATTGATATATATTATTATTGATAATAATGACCCCTTTACGCATTAATTTATAGCATTGTGGTTTTCCGTAAGGATGTGGTCTTGTTAGAATATAACTTTATCCACGTAGGCCAAGTAAAAGATTTTTCTTTATAGAATGAATTAACTCTAACAAATAACTAGCAGATTTATAGGCCCAGGGAGAAAACCTATAATATTTATTCTATTTATATGTTTGCACAAAATTGCGATAATCTAACGTTAGGTTTGATTACTTTGATGTGAGTAAACTACAAATGCTTCATTTTCGAGTACAAAAAAATATATTTTGCATGGTTTCTGACACTTAAAATTTCCCATTTTTTCTAAATATGTGAGAACACGTTGTAGAAGATATCTTATTTGACACCTTGATAAATGCTGAGTATGTTCCTCTTTAGTGTTACCATTATTAATTTTATAATTTATTTTAAATTTGTATTTATTCGCTGGATAAACATTTTTTCTTCAAATCAAACCCCTTATAGTCTCTCCACAATAAAACTAGTCACAACTTTCAAATTAAAAAAGGTCATTCTTTCGATCAATTCGATCCGTAAAATTCCCAGACTTTTTTGTATGAAAGAAGAGTATGATAACCATATCCTGTTGTATTTGTTCTAAGAATTAAACAAAGTTTATTGCACCATTGTTGCATTACAAGACAAGCTATCATAACGTCCACGACCTCAATAAATATTAAAAATTGAGTAAAATTTTATATGTTTTGAATACATAATTTGCTTTAAGTAATGGGAACATTTCAATGAAAAAGTTTACCTAATTATATTTTATACTCATGTAACAGTTGAAAAGTACTTGTTACATGTACATGTTGTTGATAATTATATCAGCAAAATTTTGCAATTATGTATGATACAAAAAATGTGTTATATGAACTTATGAGCTATCAAGTTTTATAACTTATTTTGGCTGTATTTAGTTGTATTATGAAAACTATGATCCTCACCCTTGCTTGACATTCTATTGTGCTTACTTGCGCAAGATTCACAAATCAGTGGGAAAGTTAAGGCTTATCAAGCGGTCACTTTGATTGTTTCATCTGGCCCTGTCTCAGTGACAGCATGACGAATGGACCGATGCGAGCGATAGATAAGGCCACTAGTCCATCGGTGTCCTGTCACCGTCAAAAAACAAATAAGTCCTAATGATCGATCGGTAGGCAGTTTTGGACCCTTTAAAACGCAAGTTATCTGGCTTCAACAGCTCGGTCCCCTACCTGTTAAAAGGGGCTTATTTGTCAAAATGTTGCGCCTGAAGATTCTTGAGCGTGACGTGTTCATATCGTGTTAGTCATTACGAAAACATTATGTAACGGAATACATAAACAAAAAATCTATTATGTATCCTCACAGCATCACATATAGCTCGTATTGTGTCACACAAAAGCACAAAAGATCCCATCGAGACGAAGTACTCCGGGAGTGAATCCTAGTCCTTAACTAAGTATCACACAATGTACCTTATGGAATATGGGATCCTACACGAGTGGCGTGAAATGACCAGCTCTTCTTATTGCGTCCCATATAATGGTGTGGAGAGTCATTGGCTATGTATTTTATATTAAAAACGAAGAAAAACCTTTCAATACCTGGTAATTATATTGGCAGAGGCACTCTTTACATCGAAACGATGATCTACTTTACGACGAGCGAAACGGTCAAAGCAATGTTAGCTTTAACAAATGAACCCTTCCTGCGATTCTGCTACACCATCTCGTGCTGGTGATAATCATAATATACCACTTAATAGGTCACAGTTGATTAAAAGTAACACAACGCTTATCAATAATGCAAGGTAGAGGAACTGAGCACCTGTCTTTGTGCTATGCCCTACGCATTTTTATTGGTTTACATCAAGTGCGTTTAGATTCTGACTAAATGTGCTAGTTGCATAATGATATCCACCACGCTATTAGAATAAATAGTAACCTGGAAATTATATACCGGGCCACGGATTCAGAACTCACCCAGGTCACGTGGGAGAAACATAAATATCGAACGTAAACATTACCGCTGAGTAACATTATACATAAGACGGACGCTGTTAAGTTTAGATAATTCTGATCGTATTCTTCTACATTAACCAATAGTAGGAAATAGATTGACTGAGTTATTATTCACTTTAAACAGGGAAATAATATTATGTTAGAGAAAGCTGCACAAAAATGACAGATGCACATAATTAAAGGGAATGTCCCTTCAAGTATGGTTATTCTATGCCGATTGTTTACTTCTTCTAAGATTCTAGGACTCATACTTTTATAAAGATTATAAGTGTCATATCATTACCACTGTATTTTAATACTATTATACATACATTCATTTATTGTTTTCGAGTGATTTATTATCTTAATTGATTGGATTAAATGCTATAAAAATGAAAAAAACGTACCGTAAAAATATTAAGAAAAGCAAAAGTTAAACTAACACAGCGTATAGACGTTAGCGTTAGCTAGACGACAATTTAAGACTGACATTGAAACTGTTCGTAATAAATTTCATAGGATTAATCGTTATAAAAGAACCAAATCTTTTTTGTGACTGTACCTATAGATTAGTGGTTATAGTTTTAAGTCAGAAACACGTTTAATTAATTATTTTGCACATCATTTGCCATTAAACCGGTGTCATTTAAATATATTTGGTACGTAATAAATCAATGAGCCGGCAAATAAATCGGTAAAAGATTTAATGTTACGAATGTTTTGTTATCAATGTGCGACAAACCATTTGGTCTTATTTTTTATTTTATCATTATGCTTTTTCACTTCTATACATGTCTTATGTCTGCGTTAAAAGCTCGGTTTCCATTATTTATCACTGCTATCCAGCTAAAACAACACCAGGCTAAAAATAAATACAGCACCTCTAGAGCACCTAGTACCTTTATAATGAGAGGGTAATAAAGTTAGAAGCTATATGGAATTTTTATTAGCTATCGAGGATACTGGATCGTTCGATATTACTTCTACCTAAGTTTATTTTAAATTCTTCATTCATTAAACCTTTAACTACATTATGCTTCTAAGTATTTTTCTTTTGAATAACTTTTACTAATGTTGGAACTTTAAAATTTCGCTTAGTTACTATTTGTGCTAAAGGGTATGTAGTTATTGAATGCGCGAGCGCAACTTCTCAATGAGGGCAGTATAAACTTGTATTTACATTTATATTTAGATTAATGGAATATTCAATACTTAGATTTCTATTAAAACGCTGATCACCTAGGGACGTATTTAAACGCCGCCATACATCATGCTAACCCTGCTATTAGTCTGCTATCTGTGTTATTTATAGAACTTGCCACATAAATTTTAATAGCCAGATTTTTAGTTACAAGTAGCAAGTTAGTACACTGTGCACGCGACTTAATTAATGTATTTAATGTCTACTTTACATAAGGACAAGCAATAAATGGCTATAAAATAATTTCCATTCAAACTGCATAGTGATGATTTAAACACAAATCTTTAAATTAAAATAACAAGCATAGTATGTTCCGACGTGATGTTTTGAGGATGGGCAAATAATTATAAAATTTCTTTGTTTGTTATATTAGTTGGCTCTGTAAGTTCTATTGATAAGATATGTAATCGATAGTACTTACAGATCTTTATCAATTGATTACAAGATCTCTGATCTGATCGGTAAGTTGCTATTGTTTGATGCCTTCTAAGTGGTGTATAAAAAGGGCGGACATCATACAAATATTGGGATAGCAATGTTGAAGTCTGAAGAGCATGGCACCCCTTAGTACTGGCAGTCCACACAAAACACGTAATATAACAATCTGGAAGTAGACCTGAAACCAATAAATTGCTTATAGATTAGCCAAATTTATAATAAGATGAATTTTATTTATTGCCTATTTGTATATTGTAGAGACATGTCACTTTTAAGATGAACCTAATCGTTATTTCTTCTGGTTGTAAATAGGTATTCAATAATCATTATTGTATGACGTTTGTACTCATTTTTAACGGGTTGGAGAATATTTATTTTATTTAGAACATCGAAACGTCACTACTATAAGTACTTTATATCTAAAAGGATGTAATTTCGATAATACAGAGAAAACTATTTTGAGTGAAAACAAACATTAATCTTGCGATAAAAAATTATCACTAATAACCGGACATAACCGTTTTGATGAAATGACAAATTTTATAACCGTTACTTGGATTTTTAATATCATTTGACGATCGATAGAACCATTCTCGCAGAGCAGACTAGATAAAGTTGAGTAAATTACAGATACATCATAATCTACATACCAATGCGAATCTCTCACGGCTGCTAGTTGTTATGAACCTTACATAATATGTAAGGTTTATAACGACCAGCATTAGACACATATGATGACCCAATTAACTGTAATTACATAAAGTTACATAAAAGGTTTATAATGTATAAAATTACGTTGTGCAGATTTCACCAGCTTATGATTATTATACGTATATTTTTTAAGATACCTGCACATTAAACTAGTTATGAAATCACTAGAAATAAAAATATTTACCTTTTATTTTTTGTGTTTTTGTCATTGCCATCTGAAAGATCTATTGTAACTTGTCACCAATAAGTAAGAAACTCCTTGAATTACGTAATTTCCATAACTTTCCTTTCGAATTTTACTAATCCCAAAGGTTTTAATTTTATTTGGGCTGATTATGTATCTACTCAGAAGAAGGCTTCGTTTCACCGTACAGTACAAAATAGTGTCCACACATCGCAAACATCTCGATATGATTGAAACTTACATTAGGGGTACTAATGGGGTAAAATAGGCGTCTTATCTAATGTGTATCCTCCTATATATCTTACAAATTTTATAATCTTACAAATGTAGGAAGTAACATATATATTAACTTTATTAGGTACTTACATATGAAATGGGCTTTTTTTCGTACTTTGATCTGTAATATTTCCAGTGTGATTAAGAATTCCAAATTCAAATTTATAAATCAATTTAACTAATAGGAGTTAAATTGATTTATAAATTCAAAAAACAATTTATAAAATAATTAATTAAAAAATTAAAAAAATAATAATTAATAAAATATATAATTATTATATTAATTTAATATATTATATTCATTGTTATTATTATTTATTATATTATATATTTGTTTTTTATAATTAAATTTATTATTAATTTTTTTGGTGTTGTTCAATCATCAATCATGTTCATATCGCAAAATGTAAAACATAAAATATACTATTTACAAGTTCTAGGTCTATCGTATCATTAGTGACACAACAACGAAGTGATTGTAAATAAGAACTTTTCTGATTTTAGATCAGAACCCTGGAGAATCAACCAAATTCTGCCCAAACTAACTAATATGAACCAAAATTAACCAAATTGACTAACGAGTAAAAAAATTACTTGTGAATGTTTGGTGGTGCTATTCACTAACTTTTTAAAATTCCCGCCAAACGGCTACTACAGATATCTATTATCAGCAGCGGCAAAACATGATGGATGAACTAAGCGCTATATTACCGAAGCTGTTCAATCGTTCTAAGCCACAGCTGCTTCAAGATAACGCTAGACTACACACTGCACAACAGACGACCGCGAAACTAGAGGATCCTCTACAAGATGCCGAATGCGTATAGATAACAATGTTGCATACTTTCATTTATTAAATATATTTTACAAAAAAAATCGTCATTATATTTCTCTCATACAAAACACCAATTTCTTATGTAAGGATCTAATATTTGACTCGTTATTGTCCTGATAAGTTACACTAATATTATTTTTTCAGCATCTAACAGTTAATTTGACCAACATTTCCGGAGCCACTCAGAATGCTTGCGCCTGTCGTCACATTGGCCGAGTGCGCGGCACGCCAGTAATGCCGTCGAGAGGCGTATCGGGTGTTGAAGCTAGCTATCAGATGATGAGGGCATTCCATCCGTCGCGAGATCGAACCGCACGCGCGGCGAGCGGCTGAAATGTGGCCGCAACGTGACACCGGCTGCGGCGCGCTTGCAAGGTCGGCTACTGCACTGCGCAGGCATGACCTAGCGCGCACCAACATGCAACACTTTTCCTTAGCACAAATAAAATGTTAAGGGAGACGAAAAGTTCTTATGGAGCTTGAACGATCTATAAAAGCTTTCTCCACTTTCCGACCTATTTATTTTCTTATAAACGAACTTATTAAATGTTAAAACATGTAATATTTACAAGTTTTGAATGTACAATTAGGGACAGTATTATCTTTAGGAGAAAAACAACAACAAGCGGAAAGAAATTAAAACCGAATATAATCAAATCAAAATGAAAATATAATAAAACAGCCTTCAAGATCATCACCCCGTGTAGCAAGACTCAACTATTGCCTTATCCAAAAATGCCAGCTTTCATGTGTGCCTCTTTAAAATTCCTCCTTTGGTGGCTACATCTGCAACGTGCACTACTCCATTGCCCCCTGGGTACAACTTAATCACTTAGCACAGCAGCCAAAAATGTAAGAGAATGATAGTGGAGAGAATTTAAAATAAGCGTTTGACACAGAGAAAAACAATTCTTTTCTCTGTTTATAAAAAGTATAAAAACATAAATATTATAAAAGAGTGTTCAACATTGTCATCTATTTGTATGAGAGAAACGTGAGAACAAGGTTTGGATACTTTTGATATTGATTTTACCAAGTCAAGATTAACGACCGCACCTAATCTTCAATGTTTAAAGCACGCATAAATATCTTGATTTACTGTACAGCCGTAAATACTTATGTTAATAAGGTGTGGTATCAATAGTGTTGATTGTATTGCAAAATCGAAACGCCGCAGACCAGGCGTGTTCGTGCTTTGTACATACTTACCGTACTAATAGCTTTACCTTACTTTTTAAGGAGACAAGGGTAGTTATTGCCCCTTAGATAAACATAGTTATTATATTTTTATATAATGTGATTAATGTAAAAAAAAATCCAAGAATCATTTATTTTTAAACTTTTATCGATAGAACAGTTTGGGCCGGGAAGGTAGTTTTGGCTAAGGTTGTTTAGCTAGAGCAGTATGTCGTATGCTACTCTTCATATATATATATATATATATATATATATGATTTTTATATGAAAAAAAAACATTATATTGTTTTACGAGAGCGATAGTTAATTGAATATTCATTGAATATTGAATATATAAGGAAGGTGGACTTTAAACTGTGATATTTATAATATGAAATAATGAAACAAAAATAACGTTAAATTTAACTCTCTAACTACAAAGTCTCCTTCGCATTGCTTACGCAAATGCGGTTTATTTACAAACAATGTATATGATAATCTATATAAAATGGAAATATATAACTGGCAACCCTTGGGTGCGTATACTAAGTCGTCAAACGGCTAGAGGTTTTCGTGAAAGTTTTTATTAGAATTTGGAATATTGCATTTTATTTAAAATCCATGGTAGTGAAATTAATTAAAGAACAATTATTATGCTTTCAAAACAAGAATTTAATACTTAGGTCCGTACTTGAAATAATTGTCGTAACTGTAATGACATTATTTCTACATATACGTTTAGATTTAATTCTCATTTGGCTATTATTTCATCGTAATCAAACATAGTATTCCATTTTCGTATCATTTTATTGTAACAACTTATATTACATTCCATTATAAAAAAAAACATTATAAGTTATTAACAAAATGGCAGGACCTTCCTTTTGACGCTAAAAAGTCCATAAGGGTAAGAGATATATTATACTAGTATATCGGAGCTAGATGTAAGAAATTAACTACATAAGATTATAATTGTATGACTTCAATTTTCTTTATCTTCGCTCTAAATGAGCATTTGGCTAACTATTAAGTAATCTGTGATTTGGTACTGTGGGTGCGGCCGCGGCACCTGCAACACGGTAATGGCCCTCATAATGTCCCAGATTAATAGCGTTGAATCAAAATGAAATGTCACTTAATTTAATCAACACACCCCGCGGCGCGCGGTGCTCGCACATCTGCGGCAAAATAACCGTCAATGAATCATCTTGTTTTGCTGTACATTCTTGGAACCGAATAATAATTATTATAATTTATCTAGTCAATAAAACAATAATTAACAGTCGGTAGTCACTTGAGACGCCGTATAAATTTCCTAATGTGAAACCTTGTGTAACATGATACTGAGATCGAACTGGTTGCCGTCGTACACCTGGCCACGCTGCGTCAACTCTACTAATAGACCATTCAAATTCACTTTTATCATTTTTTACAGAAATATTGCTTATGATTTAGAAATTAACATCGCATAAGGATGATTTCATTTCCTTATGTTTTTTTGTTAAATATAAATTGTATAGTATTTTTCCACTATCCTGTCATTTATTCGATAGCGTGAATAAATACAATTTATTAAAAAATATGTTGTATTCTCATTAACTAATGGATAAACCATATAACTAACTTCTCCTTAAAATATACCCTACAACCTTTTACAAGTAACATAATATAGGTTTTACTCTCCAGGTAATGAGAAAACGGGAGTTCACATAACAAGTTAAATAAGACTAATTTATTATTAGCAGAAATGGACATAATTTTTTGCAGTTTGTGTTTTAGGTTCTGATATTTTTTTTTGGAAAAAGTTGACATCTACTACATTTAACTTAAAATATCTAACAAATAGTTATCTCTCATTCTTGTACCTGACATAATCTATTAGCTAGACATCTTCTCCACCTTATCACATAAACCATTACTTATTCAAGATTTTATTCACAAAATGCTACACTTAAGGAGCTCCGAAGAAGTTCTAGAAGAATAAGTTTTATATAACCACACTTTGATGCAACGGTGTTGTATTACGTTATACACAATACATTTGACTTTGATATTTCACACAACATATATTGTACAAAATGCCCAGCAGTTCTTTAACAATTCGCAATAATTACTAGCATAAGTTAAAGTCAATTAGTTAAGTTATTTTCTCTCAGTGCCACATATTGCAATGCAGGCGAATGCATACCGATTCATATAATGATAAAACTCTACAATGATTACTTGTACAAACAAATCAATTTCATGCAAGTGATCGAAGCTTTTATGTTTAGGAAAGTAAATAAAAAACAAATAAACCTATTTAATAAATATTGGGAGCAATTCTGATGGCATTTACTTAAATTACACTTGGGGTATTTGCTGTTTCATTTAATTTGGAATGAAATTATAGAAAAAATATAATAAAATGATAAGATTATTGAAACTAAGATAATCTTTACATGTCTGACTTACTTTGATCAGAATGTTTTATGATGCACTATAAAATAATAAAATATGCAAAGTGACGTGACCGGTCATCTGTTTTTCAGGTCTGATTGCAATGAAAATGTAATATTAACTTTTATTTCATGCACAGCCGAAACGTAACCATTTACTGGTGAATGTTATAATTTTAATAGTATTATAGTATAAATTGTATGGCAATGACTTTACTGCGTCTACTTATTCAGAGTGTAGGCTGAGGATAACGCTGTTAGTAAAAATAATGTATCTCAATAAGATACATTGTTATTTTAAAGTTATTTATTGTTATTAACATTGTATATCGGTTTGTTACTCCACCAAAAATAAAACAAAGATGTTGGGATCTCACTCAAATAATACTGATAAAGTTTTAGTGCCAAGCTCATAGAAGTTCTTTCATAGATTTTTTTTTATTTCAAAGAATATTAGTTAGCAGTATGATATTAGTAGTTAATTGTCTCTTATGAATGCAGTTATGAATTCAGAGCGAAGTCTCCTCCACTTTATATAAAATCACCTTGGCTACTACTCGGTAGTACAAAAATCGGTAGAAAAAATAGAAAACTACTAGTAGGTTAGTTTTTTAGTTTTTTTTTCTTCTTAGAAAAATTTAGAGAGGATTCACTATTTAAATCTGCTGTGAAGGTACCCAGGCTAAATAAAAGCAAAACGGAAAACATAAACAGTAACGGAAAAGGTATTTTGGATATGTATTCCTCGAAGCAAAAGTTCTCAAATGGTACCATAAACCCTTAGTTCATATAAGCGCTATACCTGGTACAGGTACGTAGTGCGTACGTTACCACGTAACTGGCCGTTTCTCTCCTCCATGACACGACTCGCCTGAGCCGAGGTCCAAACCTTTAGAGTCATCCTCAGGTTTGTCGCTCCCTCATGGCTCGAGCGCCATGAAGACTCTAAAGAGACAGCGGGACACTTCCCTCGGAGATAATGCCTGTCGATGAGAAATCCTCCAGAGGCGAATCGCCCCTTAAGGTTTGAGGGCTCTTCAAGTTTCTCGCTTCCTTAAAATGTCTGCGATCAATAGCATTAATCATTCAAAAAAACCTTAGTTTAAACATTGTTAAATTACGGAAATATGTTAAAAAACTAATAGCAATACATTCAATTTTAGCTTTTGCAATTCTATTAATTTATATTTAGTATTTTCATTGACAGTTCTTTACAAACTTCTGTAGTGTTCCTTCTCGGCTAGACTGCACTGGACAAAAGCACAACCGAACCAAACCCATTATTGGTTTTTCATAATTAAAAAGCTCAGTGAATCACCTTAATAATAGTACTACATACAGTTTGTCATAAAGCCTCTGAAATAGAGGTTATTTAGAATTATAAGTGCGAAGATTAAAAAAGAAGTAATAATTCAAAATGTTATTCTTTGTAGATAGTAGGCATTGGTAGAAGTAGATAAACACTGTAATCACATTATTCTCTCAAAAAATAACACGATAGATGATAATTAAAAAAACGATTTCCTACTTTATAGAAGATTTCAATTAAATAAATATTTACGGTATATATGTATAAGTAGCTAATTAATATTATGATAACCAATAACGATTCACCTAAACGTTTTTGATTTTGTACATAACATGGCATGACACAGAGAGATCAAATTACGACTGGTCTTATAAATGTTAGAAAGGTGTATAATTCGGGAAATTGGATATTATTTCTGTTAATTTAATGAAATGTTTAAGTATTATAAGTTTCCTTAATGTTTTAATAAGTAATCAAAGTGAATAACAATATCTTCATTTTTAAAATGAAGCATTATTGTGTGTGTATAAGTGTTCATCGATTTAAAGTGGAAAATAGCGATGAATTATAGTCATTTCATTAGGCGTGAATATAATTATGAAGTTGAACAAGTTATACAAAATAGAAGAAAAGAAGTACAATTTCAATTCATAGTAAGCCACAAAAAATGCATTAATTTATCTTTTTCTCGACCGACTCTTATTATGTATCATTCAAGTAAAATTTGATAGAGGTATCATTCAGTACGCAACTGAATATTCCTAGCAATATTAGTCCGGGAAGAACTTTGATACTTGGGAAACGAGTGTGTATTTTTCCTGCTTATGTGGCGATTATCTGTAATGCATTATGGCGTCCGTCGCAGCGCTCCTCCGAATAAGGGCAGGTCGTTGAACCGACTTCTTTGTTCAAAAAAATAACACATGTCACTTGCGCCAAGTACGGAGAGCTGCATGAATGACTAATGAGTAAAAGGCCTCATGAATATCTAAGATGATGGCAGTATTTTGTGACACACCAAATTAATTATTTTTAAACACTTTACGAGACTGGCTTATTGTTGAGTCGTGTTTTGTCATCCTGCTGAATAAAAAAGTATTTATAAAATGTATACCAGCATACCTTTATGGCAGTAATCAGTATGAGAATATTTTCGCTCAGTTCTAAAAGAGTGGATGACGTGATGATTGTGAGAATCAATTTATTTTGTAAAATACATGTTGAATATGAAATTCAATTTTTTATATAATGTTTAGGTGAAGTATCAAGTATCGTGACAGCACGGGGTCGAGCTGCCAGGTGTGCTGGGACATTATTCGTCGATCCTCCATCGTATAGATCACAATCGAAACCAGTTTCATTATTTTAAGTTGTATATGACGCAAGTGTCGGTGGTGCGCGCAGGTGGGTGCGTGTATGGTAACACGAGGCGGTCCTTACGGACGTCGTAAATGGGTAGCTTGAACACTTCAAGCAAAGTGGTTTTTTTTTATTTTTACCAATAAATCCAATACCATGAGAGCGTTGAGTAATTCTTTACTATCTATTACAGAATTTTGTCCTAAATAGAAAATCAATATACTGTTGGAAGTATTTGGGAAATAAGTCTAAAGTTTATATTATTTATAGTGTTCTATATTACGTTATCAACGGATTTGATTTCAGTACAATTAACTATATTGAAATTCTATTATGTAATTATAAGTACAAAGTTAGGTTAACCATCGGCTAGTCGCGTGTGTCTCGCACGTAACACGATACGGTCAGGCGGCGCGGCGACACTGCACGGCGCCCTGTAGTCTACCGCACGCCTATCATTTGTAGCATTTTTATCTCAAAACTATTAAAACATTTACAAATACGTTATATTTTAACGTAAGCAAATTACTTCCCCGAAATCAGATTGCTTTATTAAACGAATCGATTAATCAACGATTAGTTTATTATTTTTAAGTCATTGTTTAATTATTACTTGACCAATTTTTTGAAAATACGACTCCCATTGGCCTCATCTCGAAAAGTAGTGGAATCAATAATAATATATGGCTTGTAACCAACTCCAAGCATATAAAATCTAAAAGACTAAAACTTGGGAACACTAAAATGCTCATTTTTTTCCAGTGCCAGTAAAATGTGACGAATACAGAATATAATTATGTGATGCCATCCAGAAATAATTGGTTGTTATGTCACAAGTTCCATATAAAGATAACGTTCGCAATCAGGATTCTGTCCCTGTTTTCCTGCCGATACAAGTACAGCATAGTTATGCAAGCAACTAAAAATATGTACTAACGAGAGTGTGCGTGCGTGTGGTCTTCTCTCAACATAAATTAATTGTTTACTCGGACTTTAACCATACATTTATCTACGTTTGTTATAAATATAATCATTTTGATATAATGAATTATTGGATCCAATTACTGGTAATATTATTATAACTTTGCAAGTTAAGTTTTTGTAGGTGATGAATGTCTATATCTCATAAGAATTTCATATTCATTTTTTTAGTGTTAGTAACATTCTTTAAACTGGTTAAAAATGTACCTGTAATTCTTTCAATAAAGCATTTAAATCTGACTTAATTTCTGAATACCTTAATGATCTTAATATTTTCTTATAAACACGTTGAATAAGTAATTAACTGGATTTGTCGATTAATTTATGTTAAACAAGTAGATCTAGTTATTTTAATATAGCAAATACCTTTTTCTAGTTAGCCAAATGGCCAGGTTCAATCAAACTGTAGTTAGTGAGACCGTAAAAGGTACTGGTACTGGTGCGAGCTCAGAGGCTGGCATGCGCTAGCGCATTCGCGGAAGACAGGCGTCCAAGCGTCTGCCTGACCCGTTGCACCACCTGCCTCCGCCTCGAGCTATTTATAAACCAGACCGTACCTTGGCCATAGATTAAATATTTCACATATTCTTTAACCTTTTATGGGACGTGCTCATACAAATCAGTTGAATTATATTCACATACATTCGGATATATAGTTTGTGTCAAACTATCAATGTTTATTTTTTTTGTTGGTCATAAAATTAACCATTTGAATTGAAAGTCATCTTATTGCAACACAGTCCATAAAAAATCTAATTAATATAATATAAATATATCATTGGATATAGAATATACTATGAAAATCAAAATCCGCAACACTTTAACGTCCTACTAACATGGACAACGTTAAGTGGAGTAGTTATAGTGCAGTAACATATTGATTATTTCTTCTATTTCAATACATCTCTGTAACGAACGGATTGATTCTGGAATGGCTACTTGTAATCACAATTTTTGTTTGTATAAATGATAGATATTAATTATTGTAATATTTTTCACACTCACATCTATTATCAAAAATTAAAATATATTAAAATTAAATCAAATAAATAAATTAACATGACATAAATTAAATTAAATATATATTTATTTAGTTAACAATTTATGTACACACAA
Organism: Acentria ephemerella; assembly: GCA_943193645.1. Classification (NCBI taxonomy): domain Eukaryota; kingdom Metazoa; phylum Arthropoda; class Insecta; order Lepidoptera; family Crambidae; genus Acentria; species Acentria ephemerella. The sequence goes on from OW971881.1 coordinate 7,723,438, forward strand.
AAATAATTAAAAACAACACAACAGAATGACAGAAAATTTAAAAAGGTACTGCTATTCTATACGAAATCTCTTCCAGAAGCCCCACATATTACAAGAACGTGCGAAAAAGGTCGTGGTAAAAGGCGGATCAGGCTTCACAGACTGTGGCAAAACCTGGGTTAACTTGCAATAAGGTGATGCTGTGTCTACGGCGGGATTGGAAGGGCATTGTTCATTATGCTTTTATCGACGGCCAGAACCATTGATTCGGATCTCAACTGCCAACAACTGATGAGATTAAAGCAGGAAGTTGCGAGAAAGCGGCCGGAATTGATTAATAGAACGAGTCTTTCATTACGATAACGCCAGACCATATATATCTTAAGCCACTCAGCAAAAAATAAGAGTTCGGCTGGGAGGTGTAAATGCATCCGCCATATGGCCCTGACCTTGCACCGTCAGATTTCCACCGGTTTCGGTCTCTTCAGAATGTTGTAGTCAGTATTTTAATTTTTGGTCAGAAGATGGCATAAGGTCTACAAACAATATGGCACATATATACAGTAATTAAATGTAAATCAACTTAAAAAAAAATGTCTTGAAATTTCATATAAAATGCGAAGAAACTGTTTTCCACAACCTATTATATAAACATGTAATTCGTACTGTACTAAATCGGGAGGAAGTGTCTCACATTCCAGACAGGTCTTTGATTTTTAATTTCAAGTCTGCGGCGTCATACTCTTTGGTTCGTAGCAGTGCGGCGTACTTTACTGACTAACTACAAATTCTATAGAGCCACTATATACAACACATAGATATATCCAGAAGTGTTTACTAGGTTTTTGCGCAGCGCCTCTACAAATAATTTTCCGTAAGGTCTCTACCTGCATGATCTTGGAAACGTATATTATTTTACATATTTTAATAGTAAATGAGGACGCATCTGATATTATATACTAAACAACTGGAAAAAGTATATAAATAAATTAAACGGTGAACGCAGACATCAAGTCGCGGCGCAGCGCTGCTTACAATACATAGAGGCGTTACAATATTTTTTATTAATTTTGTAACTAATCTATGTTAATAAAGACTTCTTAAAAATAAACAACGGACCATTGAATAAGAAATAAAAAACGAGGCTTATGAAGTCAGTTTTATGACAGTTATCTATGAACCCACTATGGAGTAAGCAGGCAGCAGAAGAATAAATATTATTTTTAACGATCAGTGCATCATGTTTGCCGAGTCGTACATGTTTGCGTAACAGTGTCCTAAGAGCCGCGAGCTAGGCACTACACAAATAAGACCGGCATCCGAACTCATTGTTTGTTCAGTCCGGATTTCTGACATCTGTTAGAAAACAATGCCACATGATTGGATAGGACATGTTTTGTCTTAGTCATAGTGAAGTGGTAGATGTATTACCGTAATATATTAGGAATATCAGAAAATGGTACCATTAGCTCTAAAATTCTGGTTTGTTCTGACCATAGAAATAAGTTACCATTAGGTACACTGAAAAAGTAAGCAAATAAAGCTGTAAAGACCATAATACGACAAATTATTATTTATTCACTTAAAAAATTCTTAATGAAGAAAGTAACAGCAAATGATATTGGTAAAAATGAAATGAGTGTCTATAGGTCACATCTAGCCAAATTATACATGTTTTGAGGGCAGGGCGTCCATACGTGAATTTATTTTATTGTTATAATAATAAATAACGTTCAATAAATCATTACTCAAGCTACCTTTGAAGCAGTTAATAAGTAAGGTAGACCTGATAAACCATTTCCATTTTATTGAAAAATACTTGATGATGTAATAATTTAGATGCTTAGTGTAGTTGTCAATAAAATTCGATAAACGTCTTGTTATTTAAGAATTGTATAAAAATTTTACAACTTCCATTTGAGTTAAGACAGTTGATGAGGGACACTTCGCACAACGTACAGTCATTAGCGTAGTGACTAAAAAGTTTATGCATCTATGATATATACTGGTAAAAATTTATTTTTGAATGATACTGTATCTGATTACTTTGGTATGTATAGCTCATAGATCTTTAGAATTAACCTCCATTTATAAATTTTTGAAAACTTGAAGTAGGTAGTATAATCTTATATATTAAACTTTGCAATCTATTTAATATGAATTTTCATTCTTTTTTATTTCATCAATAGTAACCTAACTTTGTGTGTAATAATAATAATAAATAATAATATGTATTTTAATCGGTTATGTTTCAATAAAATTAGCAACAAACAGCTGATGGTTGTAAAGGTGCGTCCTCCACCAGAGGTCAGCCCGCAAATCGAACACATAAAAATCTGGCAAGGTGAACTGTTAGACAAAGGCTCATCGCACACTGACAATTAGGCTGCGCGCGGAATGCGCCTCGGGCGAGCAATTACTGAGCACGCTTATGCCCGCGCCCGCGCCTGCCCGTCATAGCGGACGGGGCTTCGCCACTAAGATTTATTTACATCCGGATTCTTAAAGTAATAAGATGAATTTTATCATTCCAAAACATCTGTGAGCGAAGTAAAAGTCATGCTATTGTAAAAACATGAAGCTTTCCTTTTCTACTACGAAATAACCATTAATTTATAAATGTTTTATTGGCAATGAATTAAATTGTTAGAAATGTATATTTCATCTCTCAGAAAAGAATGCATAATTATTAAATGATAAGTCTTTTTCAAACAAAATATTTAATAACTATGAATATTTAAATTTCTTCTTTGGAAAATAATATATATTATGTTATTATTTTATGTTGTTTTTGTTGTTGTTATTTTGTTTATTAAATATTAGGTTAGGAAAAAAGTCTTTTCGCATATAGTATGTATAAACTTGTAATAAAATATCTTTGGCAGCTGTACTATTTGTATCTGGTTGGTTTTCATGACATTAAAAAGGTGACATTTCGAAAAAAGAATCAAATTAGGATAAGTTTGTTTCCCACTATTTTTCATTTGTTTTTCATTCTGTCAACATGAGCGAATCGAATGAAGAAATTAGATACATTTTAACATGTTATTACAAAAAAAGGAAAAAATACAACGTTGCGAAATAGTGACATTTCTGGACCTAACGCAGTTACGTAAGAGTAGCACAAAGTTGGTTTAAGCGTTTTCAATCCTGGGATTTTGATGTCATAGATGCACCATTTGAGAAAAGCTGGGTACACAAAATAGCTCGATATTTGGGGGCCACACGAGCTCACTGAAAGAAACCTAATGAACCGTGTACTCATTTCAGATTCTTTATTGAGACGTAATGAATCCGAACCGTTTTTGAAGAGACTGATAACTAGATCACGTATGACAAAACGTGCGAAAAAGGTCGTGGTCTAAGGTCGGTGAGACTTCACAGACTGTGGCAAAATCTAGGTTAATTCGCAATAAAGAAATGCTGTGTCTATGGTGGGATTGGAAGGGCATTGTTTATTATGAACTTGTACCGCCGGGAAGAACCATTCGGATCTCTACTGCCAACAACTGATGAGATTAAACCAAGAAGTTGTGAAGTGTGTATCTCCTAAGTAATAAGAAGGCGAGAGAGAAAAGTAAAAATGGGTTTATTTTACAAACAGACTATGTAACAAGAAGACAGCAATATGACAAGAAGAAGTAAAAAATTCAAAACCAGAAATTGAGTGAATTATAAAAGAGACAAGAACCATAAATAGGTAATAATGGCTCGTCCACGAGTTGAGAGAATGCGGCTGGAATTGATTCATAGAAAGGGTATGGTCTCTCATCAAGATAACGCTAGACCACATACATCTTTGGCCACTCAACAAGAATCAAGGGAGTTTGACTGGGAGGTGTTAATGCATCCGCCATAAACCTTGCATCTTCAGATTTCCACCAGTTTCCGTCTCTTCAGAATTCTATAGGCCTCTCTTGATGTTAACCTGATATAACATCAATAGAGGACTGCCAAAACTACTTTTTGCGTTTTTTTTATCAGAAGTCCCAAAATGTATTCAGCAACGGGAGCATGTGCAAAATATCACATATATACTATCATTAAATGTAAAATAACTTTGAAAAAAAAAAATTTCTAGAATTTTCATATGAAAGGCGAAGAAACTTTTCCCCCGACCTATTATTATGCCTGACAAAAGTTTTGAGTCCTATGCTTACAGAAGTGCAGATTAATTTATTGATGATGTATTCTTATGTAATTAAAAAAACTAATTATTGATTTGTAAAGTACTCACAAGCTAGACATTGAATATTCTGTTGTAGAGAAGACGCCTCGGCGTATCAACCTACTGGGAACTTCTTTAAACACTATTAGTTATTTAAATTAGACGATATTATTCTTATTACTTTCAATTATTGTTTATGTGCTATGATTACCCTATGACATCAACTCTATATTTATTAAAAAAACACCGCCAACTGTATGCTCTTAAAATTTCTCAAATAAAAATAATTTAAAATTAATTCGTGATTCTATGCATATTAATTATGTCTGTGATATCACTTCTGTTCTTATATAATATTTTTTTAATTTTAATATTTTAGTGATATTTGAGCCAAAAGACATTAGCACTATAATAGCTGTTTGATACATTTTTAATAGGTGGATCACTGGCCCGTGTCACACTCTAGCACAATGGGATATTTATTGTGATGGACATTACTATCTGTAATTAACTTCAAAATAAATGGATGCTTGTTATACTATATAATGTACAGAATCGGTTTTGTTGTATAAATATAATCGACTACAATAAATTGTCAAAGTAAATGAAGAGAATGTTCCATGTTCCAAGTAACAACTTTCAGCGAACATATTAGCACGGATCTAGCATTACTTTTTTATATTAATTATTCTTTAACTTGCTTCCTTTAAAAAATCCTTTTTTTAGTACGTATTGTAGAATAATATAACCCATTCATTGAACTGAGCTGTAATTACGTATTATAAAATACTTATTTAATTTACCCGTTCACACATCAACTGTCACATTCAGAGAGCTACCTTCTTAATCTAGTCATTCTAGTCTAACACGATTATCGTTACATTAAGCTTTGACCGTACACAATCAGCTTGTCGCCACGTCTCTGATGATTACAGTTACGCAGTACCTCATTATATATATAAAACTATCAATATATTACTTTATTTAAAACTACACATATACATAAATCAACTTTCGAGAAGAATATATATAATTTTAAAAAAACAGATTCTTATTATTTTAATATCTTTACATAATAGGTACATATGAATATTTGTAACACCAGGACTTTGTGTATTATTAATGAGATAAAACTTACTTTTATTATTTTAATTTTAACAAGATTGAACGGGACCGCTTAATTTAAAGTAATTCGATGTGATACTAAATACAAATACAACGTTATCGTCAAAAAAAAATTGAGTTTTGAATTTTTTAGTCGAAAAACCGCCTCTGTGGTCTAGTGGTTAAGACTATCTACTTCAGTTCAGTTCTAGGTCCAGGTTTCAAGTCCCAGTGGGGGCAGAAATTTTCTGCTTGGCTTAGTTTGTGGTAGGGTTAAGTCCGTCTTGCTACCACCTCCTAACATATATAACCACATCTTACCAAAGTCTGCTGCCATAACAATTATGTTAACAGTAATTTGGGTTCTAGAAGTTGGAGGTAAAATGGCCAGTTTTTTTTGGTTGAGGAATCCGGAATGGTTGATAATAAATATAAAATACATTTTAAAAATTACTAGTATATTTCACACTGTCATTAAATCAATAATCTTATCACTTTGGAGACAATGTCAGTAGGACATGACACCCCTCCCCGGTTGTTCATGGCTGTGTCACGCCTGGTGCAGGCAACATCTAATCCAGGTGACATGTTCACAAAACATCTTCATCTGTCATCACTTTGTAATTGACGCACCCGATACGCTGTGTAACAACCGCGACCTCCCAACGATGGTTCGGATGATTATAGGTTCTCACTTGAACCCTCTCGTCTGGCTGAAACTCCCTCGTTGTCTCTTAGAGAGTAAAGAAGGTGGATTGTATAGCAGAGCATGAAGCTGAGTCCGAAAATTTCTTCCGAAACTGAAAATCATCGACGGAATTGTCAGCCATTATCCGATACTAAGGTGTGTAGTAACCCAAATGGACAGAATGTCTTCTTGAGTTTATTAAACACCATGAAGCTGCTAGTAGTTTTAGTGCGAATTATTTCTACCTAATTAGAGAAGGCATCGACCTACATCAATAAGTAGTATCCCATTATAAGTCCTACGAAATCTATATGAACCCGTTGCCAAGGTGTAGTCGATGGTTGCTAGTGGTGCACGGGTGCTGGTGATGGTAAATTTTGTTGTCAACGGCACGATTTGCAAGATTTGGCTGGGATTTCTATATCTTTATCAATGCTTTTCCAATATACGCAGCTAAGAGCTAACAATTTCATTTTAAAAATTCCAATACCATTGTGGAGTTTTTGAGCACCTGTGTGCGTTACTTGTATCCATATTGTTTCAAGGAATGTATTGATTTTAATGCTTAAAGTAGATTTAATTCTCTATCGTTGTTTTGTCTCTCGAGCCTCGATGTCAGAACTTACTTCTAGTCGATTTATTAAATGTAGTTGGAACGTTGTAAGTTAATCTACTTTCTCTCTGACTGTTTCAACAGGAAATCTGGATAGGTAATCGGCATTTGAATTTTCGGATGAAGTTCTATATTCTGTCATAATCAAGTTCAGACAAGAAATGTGTGTAGTGAAATGATTTATTTGTGTGTTGGTAAGATCAAGCGTTTTCAATCCGGGAATTTTGATGTCAAAGATGCACCGCGCTCTGGTTGCCCTGTTACTCAAAAAAACCGAATGAACCGTGTACTCAATTATGTATCTTAATTAAGACGTAATGAAACGGAACCTTTTTTGAAGAGATTGATAACTGGTGATGGAAAATGGATCACGTATGACAAGAACGTGTGAAAAAGGTCGTGGTCAAAAGACGGATAGGCTTTACAGACTGTGACCTGGGTTAAATCGCAATAAAGTGTCGTTGTGTCTATGGTGGGATTAGAAGCGGATTATTCATTATTAGCTTTTACAACAGGGCAGTACCATCGATTCGGATCTCTACTGCCATCAACTGATGAGATTAAAGCAAGAAGTTGAGAGAACGCGGCCGGAATTGATTAATAGAAAGGATGTAAAGGAAGTCTTTCATCACGATAACATCAAACCACATACATGTTTAGCCACTCAGCAAAAATTAAGAGAGCTTGGCTGGGCGGTGTTAATGCATCTGCCATATAGCCCTGACTTTGCACCTTCAGATTTCCATCTATTTGGTCTCTTTAGAATTCTTTAAGCAGTTTCAGGCTAACATCAAGAGAGGACCGTGAAAACTACTTGTTGCGTTTTTTTGATGAGAAGTCCCAAAATTTCTACAGCAACGGAATCATTTCTCTACCTACAAGATGGCATAAAGTCTACGAAGAAAGTGGTGTATATATATACAGTAGTTAAATGTAGACTCTTGAAAAAAAAATGACTTGAATTTTCATATAAAATGCGAAGAAACTTTTTCCCCGACATATTATATACTAAATAAACATATAAACATCCGTTACTCGTGCCCCAATAATCGTTCTCATCATACAAATGTCTGCCTCTATCGGGATTCGAATCCGAGATCTTTGATTAAATGGACAGGGGTACTGACCACTGAACCAGATGACAGTCAAAGACATCAAACCGCTGTTCTGGTCATTCAGGACACTGACATCTGGCGTTAACTAGCAGGAATTACTGTTTATTAGTACGACATACTTACACTTGTGCTTTTAAATTCTGAGTTGAATATATGGATCATGATTATTGCCTTCAGTATGCGTAACTTTTACTAAAGCAAATTACACTCATTAAGAGAATATATTAAACCAAAGTATTATTTTTGATCAACGTAATGAAATTATTAATTCTGTTTTTCGTAATAATAAAATCATAATGTCCGCTGTCATTATGATTTTATTATTACTATTACAAAATCATAACAACGGAATCGATAGAAGGTGCAGAGCCTAAAAATATAAATGTGTCTTTTTAATAGATTCTCTATCGTAATTTTTGGCTTAGCACTTCAGCACAATTTTCGGTGTAGATATTATTAACGCGGCTGGCCGGTGCGGCCGAGTTGTGGTCGGCCTTCGGTCACCGAGAGCCAAGAGGTTTGCTGCCACTTTCACTCCGCTACTGACACGTGCAACTTGGAAAACCTCATTTGAGTTCAATGGATATGGCATTTTTATTAAGATTGGATGATGAGTTTAAGTTTCACAGAAAAAACTCAATTAAATATTATTACACACCTACCTAAGTGCTAACAATTAGGCAGATGTGTAATTAAGGCGTAGATGAAAATTTTTAGTTGTCTATTAAAACACATAAGTACGTAACTTTTATGTGTATGCAAAATTAGACTTAAAATGTTAATTAAATTTGTTAATATCCGTTGCTAATAAATAAAAAAGTTCCCGAAATTTTTTGTAAAAGCATCTTTTTGTAATACTTATTTTATAAAAAGAATACTTTAGTTTACTTAATGAGCACGAGATAAATATATCATTATTGTCAAGGTTTTTAATTATTTTTTTGATATCTAGTTATATTCAGTAGAAAAATTTGTGCTTCCTGATAAAATAAAAAAGTGCCTACATAAGGCACACATGTTCTTAAGAACTTATGAAGGATCAATAATTCGACCTCCATATATTATTATTGTTCTTGGCTCAGTGGCGGATGATGTTTAGCTCTTACAAGAAAAAAAGACTTACAAACAATATCTGCACATTTTTTAACATTATATAAAATCAATATACTTTGTTAACATTTGACATTTTCATAAATATACGTATAATTAACATTTCACCTTCTTTGCTTGCACGACACTTATGTTAAAGATCTGAAAATGCCTGAATCTGAATTCTGTATTCTTGAACCTAACAAATTCTGAATTTAATACAGTGAAAATTTGAGGTACTTTGAAATTTGAAGGCAAGTCTAAAAACTATCAAATGGTCAGAGTTTTGAAATCTAATGCTGTGAGTAATTATAATATCTAATACATAGATATCTACTAAATTCTTCTTTTATTAATTCGAAAGTTGACATTAATTATAGTATTTGCCATCATTGTTTTTGGATGGATCCAATGTTTTTATAAAAATTAAATACAATTTTCCAATATGAAGCTAAACTTCCCGTAGCTACTAGAACAAAAATTCTGTTTTATTAAGTGTGTAAGTGTACAAATCCACTAAGAAAGGGATTTTCGAAGTTCAGCCCCACAGCCCATAGGGTAAATATGTAGTATTTAACAACCAAATACTGTGAACTTTTTCCTATAGGTAGATTTACTCAAGAATTGGTAAATATCAATTCAATTTCAATTCCAATAACGAAACTGGTATATCACAGTTTTTCTAAAATCATCCCCGACAGATTCACATAGATCTTCGAAAAAAGAATAGTAACTAAATATAAAACCTGCAACTTTCAGTTACTACCTGTGCCTAAAACGATTTAAAGCACCAGCAATGCTTTTGCGCGTAATTAGATATAAAAACAAGAAGAAATAGGTTCGTTATGTAAGTTTCGAAACAAAAAACTAGATGGCTCTTTATCGAGAACCTAGAAGGTCGGTATAGCCGACGACAGTTCAATCATAAGCGTGCTGTGATATGGCAACAGTTACAATGTCTGAGCTAATGTGATCCTTATTCTAATCGATTAAAGCGTCTGCTAAGTTTAAAACAGTCTATTATTTATGTTGTATATCATACATAGAGCGTTTCGAAACCGGTGTTGCGCAATAAGGTCGCAGCCAAGGACGCGAGTTCGTTGTCAGAAATAAATAGCTGTTTATGTCTGTCTAGCGTACTCGAGCAAGCTTGGCCCCTCCTTGCAGGTGGAAAACTTTTTGCATTACACCACACATTCCGTTCCCCGACAGGTCACAAAAAATTAACAAATGACTACGGTAGTGCCTGGAACGGTGACCGAAATAAGACATTTTATCTCTGTTGTTAGTTGCAGAGTAGGAAATGTAGATGCTATCATAATGGCTATTGTTTAGATACAAAGCTCAATTCTATATTCAATATTACTATTATTAGAAGTAGGTATTTCCTTGTTTATAGTTTTAAATACCTCCGAAGAAACAATTACGGTTATTAAGGGAAAAAACGAATCAAGTATTTACGCAGTAGACTCAAAACATTAACTGATATAAAAACCAGTATGAAGGATTGAAACATTAAAAAATACAAAGTAAAGTCAAAATAATAGGTATGTTAATGGTTAATCTAAGGTTAAACAAGATTTTTCTCAAAAAATAACTACGAAATATTATATTCTTAAGAAAACAAGAACCAAAACTAATAATACAAATATAACAGTGTTAGGTTTAATACTTGTTTAGAGTATGTTTTCCCGGCAGTCAGTGATATCCCGTTTTAATAGGTATTTTAAAAATTAAACTAAAAAGGTAAGTTTACTAGATTAGGGTAAACTGGCGTCCTAATACTTTTATTTACATTATATTATTTACATAAATATCCAACGTATCTACTTTGGTCTGTAACTACATAGAGGGTTCCGACATAGAGAGTTTACATACGGTACCGGGTACATCAGTGATGATCGGAAAAATCAGTGATGATTAAATTGATATTATACTCATATCCAATTATTCTTTATATTAAGTAATACATATCACGTAAGTTATTCATTAATATTGAACTTTTAACAATATAGTTTTAATATTTCAGTAAAGAAACAAATTTAATGTTAATGTTATTCTGATAAAATATAGAACTTATAGTGTAAATAAAAAAAATAGTTTCACAATACATTTCACAATATAGGATATGGGTGTAGACGCCGAAACAACCTTAACTTTGACTTCGTTAGTTCATAAAAAATAAGATATTGTAAGTTACAAAATATCTCCATGCCTTGTAGGGATAATGTCTTAAATTTATATCGCTATTTCGATGATGATTTACAATTTATTATTTAAAATTTGAGTTCAAGCAAAATAATCCAGCAAGTAATATATTAATTTTCAATTTGTTCCAAATGAAAATACTGTGGTAGAGAGCTAAATACCCTAAAAATTACTAATAATAAGTGCTTATATATATCAATTTTAGATTAGACTTATTTTTTAAATCAGTACTTTCGACTTTTGTAGGAATCCAATTTAAAAGAGTTTGCTTTCAATGTAGATTTTTTGTATACGTGTCGGACATTGGGTCACGGATACACTGCAAGATGATGTAGACGTCGAAAGCGAGCGCAGGGCGTTGTATGTACGTAGCGTTGCATATGTTGCCTCGAAGATTTGTACTTTGTAGTCAACAAATTATATTAACTTTTTTTGGAGCATATTGCCTTGATCTTTTATACGTGTTGTCTATATAACTTTATTCCTCGAGTTTACAGTACGGTTTATTCCTGCGTATACAGCGACTTTAGGATGTTGATTTGCGGAAGCGCGTATCGATGCTTTCGAATGAGGAAGCGTTCTTCATAGGGTTGGCAACATTTCATCGGCGAAATATAGTACATATTTTCCAAAATAAATTATAAAAATTGGGTACATTATAAAAACTGTATTTGACTGATAAAATAATCATAGTAAATATAGTATTTCTGCGTATTAGATATTTTTCCAGTAACCAACAGTATATATAGTACAATACTATATATTATAGTACGGTTGGCAACCCTAGTTCTGCATCTCTTTTGAGGCGCTTCTGTGGCAGCTCGAACTGTATTCTGAATGCGCTGTCTCAGCGGTGGGACTCGACGCTGTAAACGAGGTGGCTGCGGTTACATTCAGCCGTGGCTCCTGGGTTGTGGTAGTTAATAGAGTCAAGTAATTAAATTTAGTTTTATTATGATTTGATTTTCATGTTTATATAATTCAAATTGTAATTGTGACATGTAAAGTAATATAATTCGTATAAATAATTATTTATCATTATTTCAATTTTAGAGAAACTCATTTGTTTCATTTCTTTAAAAAGTTTATGAGAAGCAAGAAGTGTCAGAGTGCCATACGTATAAGAAATAAAAAATTATATGCCTTTATTACACAATAGGCAAATCATTTGCACTAAGATAATCGGTTAGTTTAAACTACTCTAGACACTTAGAATTACCTATTTTACGACCATGTTGAAAGTGCAGATTTTAAATAAGTAATTTAGGCTACTTAAATATTTATTATACCTTGAATGATTTGACTTGGAAAAAGGGTTATAAGTATATAATTATTATAATTATGAACTGAATTCATTCTCGAATCAAAACAATAAAAGCTCAGCTATGAAAGATACCTAATCATATTATAGCGTGTAGTTCAACCTGCCAACTAGACCAAGAAGGCGGAGGCAAAAGATATGTGAGTAACTGTTAATCTCCAGGCCCGTATCAAACAACAAACAGTAAACATGTAACGCTGCCCTTATATTACGGTGAAAGTCGATTGTGATCGAGGTACAAAGAAATCGACGTGCGAGCACCGCAGCACGTGTGTTTATTACATCCACGCAAATCTCACACCAATATTTCCACCTTCATCCACTGAGTAAAAGGTCGTAATTCTAATGATATTTGAGAAGTGACGACAGATGCGCAGCAATACTCAAATTTGAAATATAAACAATGTGCCTGAGTGCCACGATATTTTTCATATTTGGCATGTTAGTCATCACCCAAACTAAGTTTAAAATGTGTAATAAGCGTAATACAACTACAGTTTTAGATCTTTTGAATAGGTTAAGCTATAGGAATACCCACCAGTAGAAATAATTTTCGATTTTAATAGAAGTTTATTACCCCTTTTTAGAGAATTGTAGAATTTCTCAGGACAGCAACCGATGGATAGAATTAAGTAATTAAGCAATAAAAAATTGTTTGATGGCGACCTTATATGGAGAAACCCGCACGAATCCAAACTGGCCTGGGAGCCATTCTCGCGCAATGGAATTAGTATGCAACTCGAATTAGAGTTTATATTATATATAAATAAATGTTTTGTTTATTGGCTTGTTTTTAAATGTTTTTTTAATTAATTCTGTATTTAAAAACAAAAAATAGTGGAACTTAGTAAATTATGATTTTTGACAATTTTACGTTCCTTTTTTGAATTCCAGAAATTCAATTGAAGAATAAATATGTTACTTATATATTTAATTTGTTAAATATAAACGTTACATAATTTTATTCAATTACATCCCGAATGAATTAATATACTTATTTAGATACACACAAAAGTCGAAATTAATATATTTAAAAGCTTATCTATTTCTGTAAATGTTTATATCTGTAATGTATAATATATTACAAGTATAAACTCGAATTCTAGTCTCACTATCTCGCATATAGTGAGAATTGACTTCCAGGTCTGGCTGTCTCTTCAACATTTAACAATTCATTTGAGAATCCTTGTTTGTGTACTGATGAAGGCAAGCTTTGAAGCAAATCAAACCACACCGTGCATTCATGTTATAAACATCGTTCATACAATTAATTCATACTGCTAACTTTAATTACCATCCGTAATGAAATGGACCCTTATCTATTACAAGCGGTCGCTTCATTGTGTCCCGCTCGATACCCCGAGTCTCACTACCATTGAGGCTTCAGTCGGTCGACTTGGAATGACTGGCCACCAATCCATCACTATCGCATCAATCTACCTATCTCCTTCCAAAATCCACGACACGACTCACCTGAGCCGAGGTCCAAGCCTTTAGAGGCACCCTCAGGTTTGTCGCTCCCTCATGGCTCGAGCGCCCTGGAGAATGGAATGGACAACGGGACACCTCCCCCGGAGGTGATGCCTGTCGATTAGAACTCCTCCAGAGGCGAATCGCCCCTTAAGACTTGAGGACTCTCCAAGGTTCTCGCCTCTTTAAAACCCCGGTAACGCTGTAAAGGCCATCTGCGGCCAACAGTATTAGTCAGTCCAAAAAAAAATAAGCTAACTTAAATAACATTAATTTATCTATTTTGCCACGACTATGATCACAACCAAGTTAAGCGACGATATAAAAGTAATCGTGGTAAAAAATTTGTATAAATATGTCGCCTTTCGGTAAAATTAATTTTTATTCGCTATTCCAGGTCCAGGCATCATTTAACTTACAAGCAGTCCATAAATTAAGTCGAAAATTTAATGTATTATAATATAATTAATCTTTTTAAAAATGACCTAACACGGAGATCATAGTCTAAGGTCACTCTATGACAATTCCAAAGTTATTGGAGGAAAAATGTGTTTGATTATATTAACCAAGTTAGTTATTATATTATATTGAGTGTAAATATCAAGTGATACATTACGAAATGGTAAAGTTTATGTGTACCTGTGTACTAAGCACTGTACTAGTGCAGGAGCTGTAGTGATTAGTAAATCAATAATATATTAATATGAATTAGCGGAAAATTCCTATTCCGACTCCTCTAAAATAGATAGTCCCGTTCATATTATACTAGTTTATTTTCTTCAATAATTAAAGAAATAGATTTCATTAGATCTTTGACCGTGTAATGGGTTAAAGATGCCGTTTATTTTGTGTTTGATATATATTGAGGGAATTTTAACATACATTTGACATAAATAACTGTTACGTATTGTTCATTATTTACTATGTATAACGATCACTGGAGGTATGTATAAATAAATAATTATAAGTGACGTGTATTTACCCGGTGTGTAAGGCCACACATTGTAGCGTTGGTCGATCGGGCTGCGGGCATCGACCGCGCGCTTGTCTCAAATATTCCAAGCATGCACAAATTAAACTGGTTTTTTTTCTTCATATTACTTTATTACTTTTGCATAAAAACATTGTAAATTAAACCATCCCGGACTAGTCGCCTTTGCTTGGAGGTATCCTACGTTAGATAATTTGAACCCCCGTTAGATGTTTATCGAAATGCTTCCACACAACTATATCAAATATAAAGTTACTATAAATCTAGACGTTTCTACTTATCGGTACCGTGTCAAAGAACTGCATATGTAGTTAAGACTGCATACTCTGAATGAAAAAGGTTTCAGTATCTTCAATGTTTGTACAAAGCGGACGACTTAAAATCCCACTCTATTGATATAAGATAAATATAATAATAATTCATTCATATCATCAAGATGAAAGTAAGAAATAATCTCTTTTCATCAAAGTCTCTAAACACTCGATCCAATTCATCGGTACCTTTTTGTCTGGAGGGAATGCGAGTCGTCAGACTTTGGTCTGGTATAAAGGGCCACAGCGCGGGGGGCCCGTGGCTCGCCCTTTTGTTTTTGTACCCGTGCAAGAATGCAAAACAATTATAATTCCCCCAGGGATAAGTCGCTGCTCCTTGGGAATCCAGCTCGAGTAATCGCGAGCGATTCACGTATCTGCTTGTATCTCATTCGAGTTGCGGTTTTGTAAAAATATTTCCCTTAATTGGATTAGCGATGGATCACATTGTATAATGTCTGTCGAAAAGGTAATGAGCTGGTGTTAGATAAACAGGGAGTGGTCTCCGGGAGAGGGTCGTGAGAGAAGCGAAGCGGGCGGTCACTCACAGGCACCGACTCCGGCCAATCCATTTACGTTAATTACGCCGAGATGGGGATAAATCGGCGTCCAGCCGTCCACCGCCGAGTTACGAGCGAGCCGACTATAAAATAAATTATACCCACTTCGTTCGCCTCTACTCAGTTTTTTGTTGCCGGTCCACGGCGAATGGAGAAAAAAACAAAAGCAAAATCTCAAGAGGACGAAATACGAGGCAAAGACAAAGCTTGAATTTATCTACTGATAATATAGACGTAGGACGGCGGGCTCGGCAGACGAAGAGTTGCCGGGTGGCCGGCCAAATTATACAGGCGGGCATTCCTGCGCCCCGGCAAAAACATGATATATAGTCGCCTTATGACGAAATATTTGAAATTTGGAGACCTGCCACACTTTAAATGGAATTTACATTAAATATTATCTGAGGCATTCTTCTTCGACGACTTTATTGTATTTAACGCGATAGATTTTTCGAATAAGTTGTAGTGTGGTTTTATTTAGTAGGAATATTATTCTACAATCATTTTTTATTATTATTTATGGAATGTATTCTTAACTAGGTCACTCGCAGTTGAATGCGTGTATGATCAAGTATAAAAGGACTTACTTTCGTAAACAAAGTCGAGTGCATTTTTGAACTGAGATGTTATGTAATAAAATACTTACTATTATAGTGCTCAGTACTTTTGAGATATTTTTCTTAAGTCCCCGATAGAATAAATAACGAGTAACATTATTTAAGTGCCTAAAGATTAACTTTGGATTCTTATCACAATGAAAGTTGTCTTTTTCAACGATCATGACGACTCATAATTGTGTAAATTACAAAATTCCGTTATCAAAGTGTCAACATTAAGAGTCGCGGTCATCCGTAGTAATCTCGCGTATTTAAAGTTTGTAATAAGTATTACAATAGGAAACCTTGTCGCTATTCGATCCTTCTCAAAAACGCTTCATTAATATATTTAATTTTTCGCACCTACGTAAAAAAACTCACACGGAAATTAGTAGAAACAAACTATATTTGTAGGTTTTAACTGAAATAACTTTTGTTTTAGCGTTTATGAGTTAAAAAAAATTAAAAACTACACATATAAGTAGATATAAACCCTTACAAGAATTAATGGGCAACAGCGGAGAAAAAAACGATCTTTATAAAAAAAATGGTCAAATATGAAAAATTTACAGAACTACACACCCACACATACGTATTTAATAACCTCATATGAAATTAAAACCTAAATTATCACACAAGGTATGCACACTCCATAAAAATTTTCCTGTCAAATAGAGAAGGATTGACTAAATAACAAGATCTAATTTAATTATCAAATGAGCATAAATAATTTTTAAATGTGATAACAAGTATTATGAGCACCTTCCAAAAAAAGGCTACTAAAGTACTCTAGGTAGGTTTAAAATATGACTATTATAAAAAAATTGTTATGGAGCTCCTATGTATAAAAAGCTTTTCTGATATTTCATCAACTTTTTAATAGAAATTAAACAAATATTAACAAAGTTTTGATCGTTATTTACTTTTACCAATAGCAGTAATTATGATTCCAAAAGAAAATATTAAATAATATTAGTAAAAAATTATGGCAATATATACAAAATTTTTCGAATATATTTATATTCATTTTTTATGTAATATTGGTATGTTTTAATCTAAATATATTATCAATAAAAACAATATATAGTTTGATGTGATAGTGGTTTTGAGAATATAATAGTTTAAAAAAGGTCACAGAAGCTCTTTAGATCATATAAATTTCTATCATTTAAATACGTCGCTTTAAAGCACAAGTATTGTTTTCCACTCTAGATGGAACGGAAGATGGATCTATTATCGTACATTACATACTGGTCACTTAAAATAATCATTTAATCTAATAAAAATATCTATTAGTGTTCAAACTACCGAAATCCTTTATTCCTTTCTTCTTTATTCCAACTAGTTGGTTCTCGTTTGAAAATGACACATTTGACTTTTAAGTAAAACATGATTGCATAATCAATATCTAGAAATATATACATATTTATTTGTAATCGACAGAAAATATACCAACCGAGTTGAGACTGTTCTCAATTCGTCCTAATTTTTTTTTATGTATGTTCCCCCAATACTCGAATACGCCACAACCAATTTGGAAAATTCTTTTTTGTTCGAAATACTTACAATATAACAACTTGCAAGTGGTCCCAATGTCACCAAGGATCTGATGATGGAATCCTAGCAAAATTGAAAGCCCTTAAATTTAATATCCACGTCCAATGTGTTTAATATTTTGAAAGCTATTCAGGTATTTGCGTCAGGTAGTCATCCATCAGCTCAAGGATTCTTCTACAATAATGAGCTGATGTCAACGTCGAAATTCATTTATTCATTCTAGGTACATTATGTAATCTTATGAAAGACAAGATTGAGAATATAATTATAATACTGAAAATATTGAGTTGTATTAAAAATCTTATGATCAATATTAATAATAATAGTTGAAAATTAAACTTTAAAAAAGATATATTAGTATCACAGTTAAACGAACACATGAACATAATTCGTTCAGGAACAAAACACTTACAGTAATTTTTCATATTGATTTCTAAATCTCATTTATGCGAAGAAGGAAACTCATCGTATAGTTTGGAAAAAAAAAGAAAATTGAAAGGTAATTTACGATGTCTTTATTTACAGGCCCCATCCTATTCTAATATATTATTGCAACACTGATTCAATAGATATTATCGTTTTTTTGCTTTCGAAAAGTATAATGAATTATCAATATTGATTGATAAAAAATACAATTAGTTTGCTTTTATCACTTTTATTAATTTAACATTATTTGAAATTTTTATAATTAAAAGATTTACAAAAATACTGTCAAGCAAATGAAATTATAAGTTTAAAATAAATTGTTTTGGAAGTAGTACATGGAGGTTAAGTATAAATAAAAGTTATATTTTTTAAAGATAATTTGGTTTTTAATTTTGATATATGATATAATATTTACCAATTAAAAATAATTAATATTATTCTGCAGAATGTCGTGCTTTGACAAAAAATCCAACATTCATGGATATCAATCGAAAGACTGGAGGTATTTAGGCCTTAAATTTTGGTTTCAGTCTTTAAAAAATATTAAATATTGGTAATTTTCTTCTGCGACTATTTATTATTCGTGTCTTAGCTGAAATCCTAATCTTCCCTTAAACTCGTCAATAAATAAGTTGAATTAGTATTTTGATCAAGTTCATCTTATAATTCCATAAACCAGAAGAATTGGTAACCCTCGCAGTCGACGAGTGAGTTTCTGGATTAATTACAACTCAAAGCAAAGCTAAGATTAGACAGGAGAAAGTCAAATCTGGGACTTATGAACAATCTCAATTTTACATTTTGAATTCATATCTACCTATTTTGTCTTATCAATTTACAGAACATAACTCATTTATTGAATTATGTACCTATAGTAAGTTAGGTTGTCAGGAAATATTATTTTAGGAGAGAGGGAATATATATATTGGTTATATTTACGACTGCATTGAAAGTTTGTAATAGCCAAGTGTGCTTTTGTGCAATAAAGAATAAATAAATAGCCTCGAGCAGCTATATTAAATTAGTTTGTTCGAAGAAAATGCCACTGATCTTTGAGTAAAACAGAGTATAGTTATTATAGGAGGTGGTTTTTACATAACTTAAACCGAATAATTTAATTGGAAATTCAGTAGATAGTAATAGTAATAGTTTATATTCCATTGTAAAATTTCTATGTTTTGTATGCACACATGAGTGTGCATAAATAAATTAAATAAATAACAAATGTGGAAAACTGTAAGTCGGTGTTAATATTTGTGAATAAAAGTTATTCTTTATATTTTGTAACTGATGACAATTATGAAGTTTTAAAAGGCATAGAAATGCCTTTTAAATATTGATAAGGAGAAAGACTTTTCATTTACTGTACGTTACGTACGTGCCGATTTAACAAAAATCTAATCTTGTACGAATATAGTATTTTCCTGCCAACAATCAATTTTTTTCAAATGAAAACAAGAGAAACTTAAGAAGAATCTATATTATTTGGTTACATTTAGGAGGTACACTATTAGCTAGTTCCTTGTGTACTCTAAATAATTTTGTTGTTTGCTAAAGCTGTGTATTAAATTAAACTATCCATTTGATATAACACAACAAAGAAAATAAGATTAGACATCTTAGTTTTTATGAAGTATTTCTAATTAAACCAAATTGAAGTATCTTTATGAGTTATGTACTACATTATACATGACCTTTGTTTTACAAAATTTATCTCTAAGTCATTTCAAAATAAAACAAACAGCCATTTGTGGTAACACCGTCATAGGAGTCTGGAGCGTTTATAACTACTTATAACTCATTCATGCAAGTTCAGTCACCGGTGACCTAAAGCTGAGGTTATTGTGACACAGTGACCCCGCCAAGCAGTCTAAACTAACTTAAGCGAATGTTATTTTGACTACAGGTCTGAAAATGACCTTTGTGTATCCGGTCAAGGTAATTATGCTGTATATTTTTATTAGCGTGTTCTGCAACAATGGTTACAGCTTATTTTCGTTGCGTTAATATTCTACCTGACATTTCTGTCAAAATGAGGATTAAAAAAAATTTTCAAAATTATATGATTTATTATATTTTTGTTTCAATAAAATAATAATTACACGAATATATACACACATAGATATGTACAATTTTCGAGGCCACTAAACTATATGTACACTGGGTCCACGAGTATATCACTAGATCCGAGGCATGGGGAATGCCTTCGTCATCGGCAACCACATCCCACTACCATCATGTCCTGATAGTTTTTGAGCACCACATTGTTCACTTCGTCCATATAAAGCAAGGAAATAGGCGAGAGCTGCGTAGGTACACAGCACGCTTTGGGCACCGCCGCTGGGTTCACCGAGTTGACAAGAGTCTGCACGATGGCGTGATTCGTGCCATTGAGGTGATCCGCGAGCGGAAACGGACAGTCGCCTTGGCAATAGTACGCGTCATACCCGTGCGGCGCCACGATCCAATCATTCCACCCGACATCCTCGAAGTCCACGTACAAAGGCCGCCGCTGGCAGATTTCTCTCGCTTCTTTGCGATGGTGATGTGAGCGGTGTCCTTTTCTTTGGGCCGCTCTCTTATTTCTCGAGAGCCGTGACTCTCCCTTCTCCCGAGCTTCCCTAGCTCGTGCATCCTCAGTATAGAGAAGTAAAAGTGGTTGCGCCGCATTCCACTCTTCGTCATCTTCGGACGCGCGTCTCCGCACTCTCACGTGAGGCACTCGCGCGTTTGTGTTTTGTTCATTTTCATCTATAACACGCACTAATAGTCCATGATTATGTTTAGGCTCTACTAGCCACCTACGAGCAGCACCAAGAGCGTCAGCTTTCACAGAACCCTCGGTGGACGATAATGGCACTGAGTCTAAGAGCCGAAGGATCGGCTCAGTTTTACCACGGCGGCCGGGCCGAACGATATCGTATAGTAAGAGGCGCTGATCACCGATCACACCGGATTCTCGCTGGAACATTAGTTCTGCTCCGCGGGCCATCTCATCGGCTGGTACACCGCTCAGGTTGAAGAAGAGCCGGAACCGGTGTTCGTGCGGGAACCGCTGGTCCAGTTCAGTGGTTGTGTGGTGGTAGGAGCGCGCAGTGTTGGCAGCGGCAGCCGGGATAGCGCCGTCGGCGTACAGCAGCCGCAGGGCGCGTGGCACGGGCGGCGGCGGCGCGAGGCGGCGTGATGGCCTGCGCGGTAGCCCCAGCAGTGACAGCAGCTGCTTCTCGGCAGCTGCTCGCGTCGCCTCGTCCAGCCCCGCACCTGCGCACACCGCCACCAACGCGCACACCACCGCGCACGCGCACGCCCCACGCATAATTCTCCTCGACCCACCTGTAAAGAAAAATTTTACATTTTAGACTTTTGCTTTAAGTAGGTAAATGGTAAACTAAGTTTAATTACAAACTATTATTCACACTTTATAATATTGAAGCTATCAATATTGATTTGGTACCTAACTTATTTCTCTGCCTGACCTACATTTTATAATTAATGGAAGTTGATAATTATAGATAATTACACATAATGTTTTGAACATAAGACAATAAAGTAAAAGAGTTTTTCACTATCAATATACTTTGCGCGGTTTGTGATCTTATCATGCATTATGTTTAATTATTATTGTAATCAATTTGGATCCTGAATAAAGATAGCATAATAAAGCGGCGCTATTTCTCCAGCTGAGTAAGTTAAATTTCTAGAATTGCCTATACTCGTGTATTGTAACTTGTTGTCTGCAAGCTTACAATGGCCGACTGTATCCAACCGGTACTACGTTTATCTCTCCATACTTCTAATGAATGCACCCGGAGCACATTGTATATTATCCTTGTTACACATATTGATACTAAGTAATTATGCACTCAGTTCCATGCACCGGAGATAAAATTAAAATCATTATACCATATAATAGCACCTGTTGTTAATTTTTAATAAAACATTACTCTATTGTGATATTTAGAAAATTTTTATTGGTACAAATTTTTCCAAAATACTTATATTTTTATCACTTTTTAATTATCTCTATCCAGTGACATCAGTAAACGGGTAATGTATCTTTGCATAATAACCAAGTTTCATTAAAACGATTATGTATAAAAAAATCTACAATTTATTATCAATTAAAAACGGATTTTGAAATTAAATTGATATTGGCTCTAAATTTACATTATTTAGTATGTAGGAACATTGACTTACTTTAAAAAATTGATTGCACTTATTTTAAATCAACTTAGCAACTTAAACTTTGATTAATTTAACTATCAATAATATTTAGATATTGAGTAGACACGACCTTGTCAATGGCTATTTCGACACTGGCTAAAAACAATGTAGAATGGACCATTATATTTATGATCTCGCCGCATTATTTACCAACGACTGCAATACATATCTATAAAACTTATTTTTATTCTTCAAATTAAAAAGGAAGTGATTAGCTTTTTCTTTATTTTGCTTTTTACAAACGGTTTCATTTTTATCGAAAAGGTTTATGTAGGTGCTATAGGTATATTATAATTTACATCTACGCTAATGTCTTCAAGTTAGTAAATATTATCTTCTGATTTAAAGAAATATTTCTCTTATATTTAGTATTGGACTTCCATTCTGGGTGGATGTTTTATAGAAATAAGTATAAAAATGTACAATATGTTACCACAAAGTTTTATTGAATTGCCTCTGAATAAATTTAAGTCAACTATTAAAAGTTGTTAGATGAAAAAGGGGTATTACAAGGTGGAAGATTATTTTAAAGATAACAATTTGTGGCCACTATAGTTTGCTTCTTAGCACTTATTTATTATATTTTGCAATATTTAAAAATAGATTTTTGATTGCACTGTAAAACAAAACATGTATATGTTTGTAATACTAATACATAATGACATATTGATTTGTAAATGTCATTATAAATACTAAAGGCTGAGAGTTTCTTACGCCGCTTCTTCTCTGCAGCTACTAATTAGTCGAAGCGGTAGTAGGGTTAATTGGGAATATGCATACTAGTGTTATTTTTAATTTTAAAATAAATATGATTTTAAAATTAAAACTAACAATTTATTTAGTACATATTTTAATACTGGGACAATTTGTAAATGCCCGGTTGATACCCACTTAAAGTTATGACTATTGCCTTTATTACATTATTTGTTTTTCTCATACATATTCCCTGTTGTGAAGATTTAAAAGAATTTAGTAAATGTCTATTTAAATAAAGTTATTTTTGACTTTGACTTTTGATATAGGATGAACCAAAAGCTTCTACGTGCATTCATCAGTACGGTGAGAAGCCGCTAGTAAAATATAAAATTAAAGATGTAAAATTAGAACTAGATATCATATGTTATTAAAGCATTTACCCCAACACGATTTTATATTTTCTATTTATGTATATGTTTACTGAATTTTAATGAATTTGTAAGAATATTGTTAAAGTTTTTTTAGAGGTATTACCTACATATTACAGTGTTTCCCAAAATAAATGTTAGCCTCATTAGCCTGGCCCACTATGTATATTATTTTGATAGTTCAACTGCCGAATTCAGTTATTAATTATTGTTATTAATGATATTAAAATCAACCAAAAGTATTACCGGCAAGTTATTTTCCTATCTATCCATTGCACGTAATAATGCAAGACGATACAATGACGTTACAGAGGTACAGTAATGGCATTGAATTGAGCTCAGTGTTCATCAGTTTAATATATGAAAATTAGTTAGTTAAAAAACCAATTGCTGTATCTACACGAGATGCCTTTCGAACCATCAACTCTCCCTGCTTTTGGAAACTTATTTCTAAACCATAAAGCAATTTCCATTACCTTAACCATATTACTGTGATTATAAATAGTTAAAGATCATGTTATTATAAATCATATATTGAATGACTTTTGTTGATGATATATTTCTATCTACGATTGAGTATTTTTGGAATCTTAATTATAATTTCAACGTTTTTCTTGGTAAGTACAAGACTCTATATAACATGATTACGTTATAAATAATTATGACACTACGTTTTTCAATTCATTACCACACAGATAACTTTAATTTAATTACATTTTGTAGTATTAAACGCAGTATCCTTTTTTCGAGTAGGGACAAAATTTATACGAAAGCTCAATAATGATGGTAATTTAACATGATACGGTGGCATTGATTCATTGAAAACATATTATAAAATTTAAGAATTCGTTATGTTACATAAACACCCAAGGCAAAAACAGATTTCACGACCAAACACTTTCCAAAAGCGTTCTATAAAAGACATCAACGGGATGCATTTCCACTGCCGATCGTCGTGTAGCGGGGCTGTTGTAAACATTAGCATAGCCTGCGTTCTATGGTCTACACACACTCAGGACACTAATTAACAGAATATGCAAATAAACTGAACATTTTCTCCAAATCAGGAGAAACTTCACACAGCATATCGGTCGAGGATAACGGGCCGAGCATGTAGCCAGTACATGTTAACCGACTTATGTACGATACGATATCAACAAATTTATATGTTGTTGTTATAATGTTTTGATCGTTCTAGCGCGGTCGACCGGATCGCAGAGTACGTATTTCGAAAATAATGCGGTCAAACCGGCCGCGGGCGCACGACCGCTCGCCTCTCTCACTCACCCGAAATTTTAACGCATCCAACGTCAACGGGCACGCAAAATCGGCAATATTCTCGCGAGCGATCGCTCAGCGCTTCGGGAACAGATAGAACAGCACTCGTTTACGAACGAAATGATGGCACATAACAACAGAGTGTGGTAACATCACTAGCGCTTGCATGTGCGCGGGAGTGGTCGCGCGCTCGGCGTGTGCACTGTGTACCGGCAACGTACATAGCGTGCTCGCGGCGCGACGCTCGCGTACGGAATGAGCGCGCCGAGCACGCGCCAGACGCGGCGGCGTCGGCCCCGCCACTCTAACCCGCCATACCGCCACCCCGGGCGTGCCGGCCCCGCCCCCCGCCCTCGCACACCCCGCTCCACCCCAATCACCATGTCATCCTACCGCACCACCATAGCTCGCAACCCCACCTCCCAAAACGAATATAAATAACAAAATTGTCAATAATTTACTAAATTGTAATTCATATCATTTACATACTGAAACTTCGTTACTTGAGATATTATAATCTTGTAGATATTGTTTCACACAAATGGTAAGTACTTCCTCTTTCAAAAATATTGGCCAGATATTTACTGAAATCTGCTCTACCATTCCATTAATGTTTTGTAAGAGGACTCAATAAATTACACAAATATGTTTGTAAATACAACATCAATATTTGACGCAAACAGCACATTAAAACCTATTACACTTTTAATAGATAAAGAGTTCACGTAATTCACTGTCGTAGCATTTTTTATATAAAAACAAAGTGCTACGGAACGCTACGACATACTGCTACATCAGAGAAAAGTAAATCACGACGGCAATTATTAGTCTGGCACGCCAATTTCATAATAGATAAGAGGAACGGTTAGTGTTTCATATAGTGATATATAAGGGTACACAAAAATGGCAATCCAAAGTAATATAATTACTAAACAAAATTAAGTGATGTGGTTGAAACTATTATTATTGTGGGAATTTGGAGCAAACATATCTAAAGACTTAAAAACTTAATGATTTACCCTTGTATCTTTAGTCATTGACTGGAATATTTGTAGGTAATGATTTCCTATTAGTGGTGGTTTTTGGTTAACAATCATTTAGACAATAAAGAAGTCGTTACTGTACAAACCAACTACATTATTAATTCATTAAAAAAATATACATTAATATAATTGGGTTGAAGTAAGTAGGTGTCTACATACTTACATAGACTTAATCTTTAAGTCACTACTCATACCTTCGTCAAAAGATAACGGGAGAAAACAACAACGGTCCTGATTCAGAAAACGAAATATATATTGGGGTACTAATACCTTATACGTTACCTTCTTCACGTTCAAGATAAGTGAGCATGTTTTTATTACACGCACCTGGTCTAGACATGAAACAATAACTGATATGTAGGATAAATATTGGTGAGTTAAATAGGTGCGTAAATGACGAGTCTGCGCGATGAGTGTGCACGAACAATGATTGAAAGTTCCATCGACAGGTGGTGATGTGATTACATTCACGCACGTGCTCCCGCAGATGGTTCTGTCTTAACTGTGTCATGTTTTTTTTATAGGCTACGCAGAGAAATTTTTCATAAACTATTCGACATTCGCGTTGTGTATTTGAACATATAAAACATAAATGTAAAAAGTTATAACCTACAAATTAAATTATTATTACGAATTATTCTAATATTTTAAGAAAATGAGTGTATTTGACAATGCAGAAAATGAAAGAATTAAAAAACTATATAAAGGTCAAATGTACGATGTACTTAAATACAATAATGAATATGGAAAACTAGTTTGGATGCGCAACCTACCTTAGAATATAAACAAATTACCAAATAATAACATACAAAATATATAAAATAAAAATCCCGTTCAAGATAAAAATATATTAAAGATCTACTAAATTAAAGATGTTAATATAATATAAAGTATCGACTGAACAATATCTAGATATTCCAGTTAATAGACTTGATTAAGCCCTTAGAACTCAAAAAAAGATAAAACATTCGTATTAAAATAATCTCATCATTCTTCATTACGTCATAATTTAAGGCTTAGAGACTAACGAGGTGTTTGAGATAATAGATTTTATTAACTCCTAGTTACTCGAAATAAGTTCTCAATCTCATCTGAGAAATCTAACAAAACATACCAATTTAAAAAAAGTAGCGTTTCAATAAGTTATATTTTAAGGCTTATAGAATATATTAATAATGGTATTCAAAAAACTAAAACTAAACTGTAAAGTCATGGCTCCTTTTCAAAGCAAGACTATAACAGTGCATTCCTTTCTAAAATTAGTAATCCGACATCATGTACCTGATATTAATATAATAACAATTCGCATCGTAACAAAGTTTCCAACTAGCAATCAAAAAAAGTGGTAGTGATTCGTTAAAGTTTGAGTAGGGCATTTACAAATAAATTCCGTTCCTAATTATTTGAAGCATACGATCAAGTGGAAATTACTGAGATTGCTACTGTGCAGCGAGGTGGCTACTTGCTACCAGCAGCGCCGTTACGCGCAACTTCTTGTTCTTGTTTTTATTTTATTTTTTTTGGCGCGTGTCTCCGCGAGCCGTTATACGCGAGGTGCCCGCAGCGAAAGTTAGAAGCACCATTTATACCAGTTCCGTCGAGAATATACAATTTTATTATAACATGGTTATTTTAAATTGAATCGATTAAATTTTAAGTCCTTTTTTCATGTTAATAGGGTCAACACACGGTTAATGTGTGACCTCCCTTTTTTATAATGGAAATTGATAATTCTAAATTTTATACCTGATAATTCTTTTACTTAGATATATACTTTGGCGAACAATGTTTATACAAAAAAGAGCATATGCCTATTTCTTATATGAATTCAAAGAGAGGTACTTTAAAATCACAGTACTAAAGTATGTCAGCTAAGCGGAGCCATGCCGTCTGCCACCCACGGCCACCGCGTCCTGCATTGACTCACCAATTCACATCTCATATACGTAATTAGTCCATTAGCAGGCACGCACCACTCAAATGCTCAATTAGATTAGGGCTGTTACTAAGTGAATTAGAACACAATGCCTTATAATAAGTATTGGCAGTTTTCTTCTAATAATAATCATGAATACCTCAGGTTTTTCATCAGAATTGTTACTTAGTAGTTTTGATATTGAAGTTACTTACAATGTTGTATTTACATCGAGAGTTTCAAAATGCAATGCAATTGATGAGCCATGGGATATCTATAGGGGCAACCCTAAATTAGATCAACGACCGTCAAGAATAGCTCAGCGGATTATGTCCCTCTTGTTGGATTCACCGAGCCGGGGTAATGTTTGCTCTAATTGGCGGCATCATTGTCTAGCCGCGAGATCGCGTGTATACAGGCGGATACTGTGACATCGTGAGATAAAATCCATATAGATTGTTTTTTTTTTCTGAAGTTTTAAAAACCCTTTGATTTTTTTTATGTAGAGAGAAGATATATATACATATTTTATGAGTATAATTTGTATTTATGTTGCTACCAGTGTTCTTTTTGAGGTTTTTAGTGTTCCGTATCCAGAGGATCCAATCGGCTATTGCTGTCACTCACGTATCAGTCTGTTGTCTGCCACACAAGTCAAATGATTAGCAATACAGTTTTAAAATTTTCAATACTCATAAAGCACAAGCCGTAAATTGTCAGAAATATTTTTAAATGATTTTAAGTGGATGACACATTGCCATTCATAAAAGAAGAAGAAGGAATGTAAAAAAGAAATGGTGACCTACCCCATCAAGTGGGGTATCGTTCCTTAGAACTCATTAAGTAGTTAATTACTAAAGTTAGCTATTTTTACAAAATTTTGTTACAAAATTTTTTAATTTCTTATGCTTGAAATTTGGTTATAATGCTTATTATAACCTAGTGTTTACTAAAAAATACCAATATATTGAAAAATGTAATATTTACATGAAATTATATAATTTTCCCTTTTTCGGTTTTTTCAATGAATTAATCATGATAATTTCAATCTATGATACACAGTTCTAGACAAAGCATTTTCTACGGCCTAAATACACATCCCCATAATAATCTTTAAAATTCTGCACTAACCAATAGGCGAATGATATATTTTTCTAGAAATTTCAGGGTACTTTAATAAACAATGAGTAGCATTTTGTCAGAGAACGTTACTAAAACCTGAGGGTCAGTGGTAACCATTAATGATAGTTGTATCGCAGTTGCATCAAGCAATCACTTGATACAACTGCTGTACGTTGATATTCTCGAGACAAAAATCAAAGTTATATAAGGTACTGTATCTCATGTTTTTTAATTACGCTTACTATCATTCCCTTTACACCAATAATACAGAGAACTACATCGTGGCTGTAATAGAAAAGGCGGTGTTTCAACGAAAGTGCCTAGGGATTACCTAGTATCAGAGACGTAGATACGTAGCTCAATATTTTAATTTCATAAGGCAATTTGTAGTATAAAGTGAAGATTATATCATACGTCAATGGATTAATTAGAACCTTGACACAAGTTAACGTGTTAGAGGTCAACTACGGCTGCAGTATGAATATTGGACGACACACTTAGCACTCCGATGAACATTCTTCACTAAGCAGTAAATTAAACTTAACATTTTTTTGTTTCTTTTTTCATTATTTACCTTGCTATATATATTTTATATAAAAACAAAACTTCAAAGAAAGTGTAAAAAAGTTTTAGAAATTTGCTATAAAACGTGTTTCATTTCAAAACTGTATATACTATAGCTTAATAACTGTATATACTATAGCTTATGAGGAAATACAATTTTAAAATCGTGTTACTAAGAACACCTTTAGTATATTTATTTCGTATATTAAGGTACTTTAAAAACTGGTTATTTCCTTTTCCGTTTCGTTAAAAAATATTAGGTCGGAGAAAAAATCTTTTCGCATATAGTATGTATAAACTTGTAATAAAATATCTTTGCCTGTACTATTTGTATCAGGCTGGTTTTCATAACATTTAAAAGGTGACATTAAAAAAAATCAAATTAGGAATATTTTGTTTCCTACTGTTTTTCATTTGTTTTCCATTCTATCAAAATTATTTTAATATATTATTACATAAAAGGAAAATTATATATAAAATGATATGATAAAATGGACTAATTTTGAAATAGTGGAGCATGATCAACAGTTACGACATAGCTAAAGAATTGGGAATTGACCACAAAAAAAGTTTTAATCCATTTGAAAAAAGTTGGGTAGACAAAAAGCTGGCACCCAAATATCGATATTTGGGTGCCAGCTCACTGAAAGAAATCTAATGAACTGTGAACTCATTTGCGATTCTTTGTTGAGACGTAATGAAACGGGAACATTTGAAGAGATTGATAACAGGTAATGAAAAGTGAATCACGTATGACAAGAACGTGCGAAGAAGGTCCTGGTCAAAGGTCGCTCAGGCTTCACAGAATGTGGCAAAATCTTGGTTAACTCGCAAAAAGGTGATGCTGTCTATGGTGGGATTGCAAGGGTATTGTTCATTATGAGCTTTTATCGCCGGGCAGAACCATCGATTCAGATCTCTATTGGTAATAGAGATCTGAACTGAAACAACTGATGAGATTAAAGCAAGAAGTTGAGAGAAAGTGGCCATAATTGAGTAATAGAAAGGGTGTATATTTCATCACGATAACGCTAGACCACATATATTTTTAGCCAATCAGCAAAAATTAAGAGAGTTTGGCTGGGAGGTGTTCATACATTTTCCATATGGCCCTGACCTTGCACCTTCAGATTTCCACCTGCTTCGGCCTCTTCAGAATTCTTTAGGCAGTGTCAGGTTAACATCATGAGAGGACTATCAAAACTACTTTTTGCTTTTTTTATCAGAAGTCCCAAAATTTCTACAGCAACGGAATCATATCTCTATCATACCTACAAGATGGCAGAAAGTCTACGAATAAAATGACACATATATACTTAAATTAAATGTAAATTTGAAAAAAAAGTTTATCAAACTAATATACAAATTTTGTAAGAAAAGGAAGAAACCATTTTGCTATGACTGAAATAATAATTCAGTTATAGTTTATGTAGTGGTTCAGTAGGCATCCTACAATAATGTCTACACCACAGCGCAGTTTTTAGATTTTTATTTGCATATAAATAATAATTTTAAACTTGAATACATGTCTATCTATTCTATATGTAAAGGCACTTATAATGTTTGTTTTTGAAGAAAATTATTTATTTCCACGACTGAAGCCGCGGGCAGCAGCTAGTTTTAATGTAAGTACAAAATAAATAAATAATAATTTAAACAAATAAATAATAATATAACAATATAAACACTAATGTAAGTACAAACAGACGAGTTTTTAAACAATTAACCCTTTTTACACTTACCAAATTTAATTGTTTCAAGATTACCTAAACACTTATCGATTCCAAGAATGGCCTTTTTTATGTCTATGCTCACTAGTTTTATTCCACTATTGTAAACCAGTATTGCTTTATCAAAAAACACAAAAAAATTATCGCATTGTCTAAATTATCATTGTAATTTTGTTTAATTGGCATAGTAATTTAAAAAATATGACTAGTTTTTATCAAAGTTATAAGTTATTACGTCACTAATAGTAAAGAAGAAAATCAGGTTGTTTTAATTCGTTTATGTTTAACTCTATCTATTTTCAAGTGTCAAATAATTTTGTCTAGGCTCACATTATAGACGGGTGATATTCATATTTTATTCTTAATCCATATATATTTTAAGTGTTTATATTTTACTTTTACTTCCCAGAAGTGACAATATAAAAAAAAATATAAAAATATATATACAATAAATAATGTTATCTTATAATTTCGGGTCAATTAAACCAATATTATTAAACACATTTATGTATGTTTAAATTTTATATCCATATAAATTGTATGGAGGTCCGTAATTATGAAAGATATTTATCATTTTCTGTCATCTATTCGACTAAATATATGGATGGATGTTTTTTAATCTAAAGTTTACTATAAATCTAAAAGAATCTAGATACAATATGGGACAGAGATAGATTATTGTCTGGATTACATAATATTTATAAAATATGTTATTTATCCCGTAAAACGTATGGTTTCATTAATGGTTTTATTCATTTATTTATGTTTTGAACAGCATGGGATCAGCATGATTTGCATGGTATTAGATAAGGGATCAGATAATAATAAAAAATAGTAATATAACTACGACGTATTACAACCAACTTCAAAAATCGTATCGAAGACTTTGTCTGCATCCACGATAACCGACATTTTCACTGATGAAGTCGAGGACAAATTATTAATGTATAATAAAAAGTAAACAATGTCACCTCTAGGTAAATGTAGCTACATACATATTTTCTTTATATGTTCTGTAGATAGTGAAAATTATGTCAATTTGAAGACGTAATTAATGAAAAATTAATACATGATGTCATCTCACCAAGACCTATCACACTAATTAGTAAACTGACTGCGTTATTTATTTATGCTTTTGATGTAAAAGTAGCTGTCACTAACAAGTATGTTTCGAAATTTTGTAAATACAAAATTACTAATTGTAAAACGATTTGCTAAATTTGTATTCCACATAATTTCAGATTTATACAAAAGATATATTCTTTGATTTGCTTTCTTTATTTACAATAACTATCTTATATTTTCCTGAAATATTCTCACATATTTCTTTTAAGTAATAGACTATGAAAGGAAACAGAACAATTTGAAACTAAAGCGAAATTTGTTTTTAGCATATTTAACTTTTCACCACAAAAACTTTTACATTAACTACTAAAATCATAGGACTTGTTGCAAATTTCTTAAAATCTCAATTTAACTAACTCTAGGTAAAGTCCAAGCTGATAATAATAGTTAAGGTAAAATAAAATCTTGATTGGGTTGGGCAAAGCAAAGCTAATATAGAAGGCACTACTAGTTCATTAGTTCCTCAATATATAAGACATTCATATTCGATATAGATGAAAAGTATTATTGAGTGGTAAGTACCTCTTTTGAAAGCAAAATTAAAAAGCGGGTGCTATCGTGGAGTAAAAGATTTCATTATTCTTAAAGTCAATATTTTAATAATAATAATTGCTCTTTTTTCTTGCTTACTTGTATAAGCCAATACATACATGCATTTTTATTGAAAATAAAGAATGATTTTATGTATTATGTACATGTATGATGGTAATTAAACACCTACCACATCTGGAAATTTGTAATCGCAGAAGAAATTCTCAATAGTATTGCAACTCGATGCGTCCTTTCATTTCTTAAAAATGATCTTGAATTACATTCGTACAATTGAACTGAAATATTAGATGGACGAATGCGATAAAGTTTAATTACCTGCAGTTTTATTGGTTGCATGTGCATATGATCCTATTGCACTTTATACATATAATTATACAAATATAATGTTCGGTGTTGTTTTTGAAGCTCACAACTGCGGAAGACTTCCGAAGCCAGATATCTCATAATTATCAAATACGTAAATCCCAACCTAGACGTGACTAAATCTGTTGCTAAACGAAAAGAGAAATACATAATGATTGATAAAACTTTTATCAACCGACTGCAAAAGAAAACCATAAATTGTAAGGCACTGTTGGGTACAGTAATACTAATACTAATTATTATTTTTATTCAGTGAGTCTAAATGATAATATAGTAATAAATAATATGAAATATAATTCGTAAATACTTTATTACGTGACAGTTAATCTCGGCACTTACCAGCGTTGCCCTTATATTGCATGTAGTAATCTCATCCATAATAACATAATAAATCAATAGAAAAGAATGCACTTACATATGTATACAGAAAAAAGTAGGTATGTATTATTTACTATATAACCTAAAAATCTCAAAAATATGATTTCCTCTTTACCGGTTACTTATTGTATGTAAGTCCAAGGATTCATTTTTTTTAATAAGTAAAAAAGCAACAAATAACAAACAAACGTAAAAATAAAAAATCATTAACGAAGTTTAATTATACAACGTAACACATTTTACATCAAAAAGTTTAATGAAAAATGCGTTGTGTTTATTTTATCAATGTCTAAGTAAAGTAGCAATGTAGAACATTTCTATTATTGTAATTTCAAAATATCTTATTTTGATATTTAGGCACATAAAAAGATGTTTATTTACAAAATATTACAATTTAGTCTTGTTTTTTCCTTATAACTTAAATGAAATATCGAAATATCCCTTTATTCCATATGTAAAATAAAGCATTTTTTCGTAATAAAATATTAGGCTTCAACATACCTATATATTAAATAATAGCAATCGCTATTAAGTACAAATAATATATCAGCACCTCGTTTTCTTCCAAATAATGTATATGTGACAGAGAAACACGTGTCTATATTTGGATTGAATGCTGAATTTATGTTGTAACTTTTATAAATCAATATTAATTCAAAAAGAAAGATGGACATGGAACAAAATCAATTATTATTTACTTCAAAAAAAGTGAAACACACTAACTATTTCAATATTCATGTTTTTAACGTATCAAACCATTCAATCCAGACACAATAAAATTTTAACTGTCTCGATATTTTAAGGAGTATAACGCGGCTCTGTAGATTAACAAAATTATGCATGCTGTGAAATGACCTCGAGGTTCGTTAAATGTATTAGAGATATGAAATATCAGTTAATCTCAAGTTGAACTTAATTATAGTTACCTAAGTACTTATTACTATATTAATACATACAATAGCGGAAAGAAATTACCTTTCAAATTTAGCTTGACTTGAAAGTTAACAATCTCTACAATCTTTCATTTAAATTTCACATTTTTAGATGTATCATCAAAATGACCGTCAAACAAGTTAGACGTAATTCTTAGTAAATAAGAACCCAGGCAAAGAAGTTATTAAAAAAACGAAATAATTACATGCGAGGAATATTTTACGCATCAGTTTTAGTAAGTACCTATATAGTTGATAAGGTAAAATCGACGAAGACGTAGAAAATTATTCATATGGGACATCTATATTTTAACGATAATAACGTTTTTTAAACTTGAAGAACTTGTTATGTTAAAACATAATATCATGACTAAAAATAAAACAAAGATAACATACCAATGTCACACAAGTGAAATTCTCTGTATAGTGAGTATAAGTAAGGCTAGCAGCTAGTACCTTAAGTACCTAAATGTAATAAAAATGAAAGTAAAGTAGATATGGCAAAGTTATTTAATAAGTACTATTTTTACCAAAGCGGTGGTAAAAATGTAGACATTAATTTATTTTTTTTCTTACGTGGATATTAAAGGCCTTTTATAAATTTAAGTTCTCGAACTCTCAATTATTATTTATAGTTTTAGCTGAGTGCATTGAGTGAATTGTTATTTAGGTATTAAATTTATTATAAGGAATATGATTCAATCAAACGGTGGCTCGGATATATGTGACCGGTTCAGCAGTGGCACTAACACAAACTCACATGTAGATAGGACTGCTGGCCACTTGTTAACGTGCTAACAAGTGTACTGATCACTCCTTAACGTAAAACCAATTTTTAAGGACGTCTTCCAAAGTGTCCTCAAATACATCACATATTTGTCATGAAGATTAGTACGTATATTCTAACAGATATAAAGTATATTTTTTCACACACACACATACAGAACATATTTCTATCTTAATTTTTTTTTCCTAAAAGGAAAGTAAATAAGCAAAAGTTATCTGTTATTGTAACATAGTGTGAGTTAAGGGTGCAAAAATGTTGCTTACCAATAGTAATCAAGAGTAAGTGAACAATATTACCTTTTCTCCACATATATAAAAAGCGTATAAGAGGAGGACATTTGTATTCCTCTTCGATACGGTTGTTTCAATTATAACGATTCAAAATATACACAACAAGTTGTGGTATTCGGCTGTGATATTCACTTCTGCACAATTTCTTCGTTATTGCTATAGGTATAAGGTACATCAACAGCCTAAAAATTACCCAAAGCTAGACATAGGTCTTCCAACAAAGAGGATACACATGAAGAGTTTGGGTCATTACAACACCACCAGCTCGAGATAACAAATTCTGATTGACCAACCAGTCCATGACCTTCCAGGAACTAACCATGGCGAACGTTACTATGTTTTATAATCGGCACCAGAGCTCTTGAACTACTATACCAACTAACTCCACGAAGCTCCGAGAAGAAGAAACAATGACTATAATACCAGCAATATATAGTCAATCATTGGATATTGCTGATCCACAGACATTCTGCCTTGTAGTTACACTGCGACTACCTACCCCATCACACTGAAACACAGTGAACTGTTTCAAAACTGAAATAGAAAACAGAGTGGATCTTACCAAGAACCGATTTGAATTTTTTCTCACGTGCTTGCTTGCATGAAACATAATTACATAAACTAATTAGTTTCAGTCACAAAAAATCTGATAATAATAGTGTCAATTTAGTAACTGTTTTTTGTATATATTAATGAGAGGATAATGAAGAAAACGAATGAAAATATTGTCTATTATATTGCATTTACCAAATTAATTTACGTAAAGTGGTTTTAAGGTATTATAAAAATATATAAAAAGTTTAAACAACGACGATAATTTGTATTTGTTTATTATATATTTCACCGTAAAATTGTAAATATCGTTAGATTATAATCTATAGAAGTAAAACATTGACGAATTCTCTAATATGACATAAACAAATCATTAGACCTTACGTAGATATTTAATTATTTTTAACTTTTTAGTGTTTTGAAGTATGAAGATGTTTTGAATTTTTGTTCGAAATCATTTTTTTTAAACTATACAAAACAGAAAACATAAATATCAACGACATGAAAATGAAAATACCAGAAACCATAAATATCAACGACAACAAAAGAGTAACTACCATCGCAATAAAGTCAGTTTGGACAAGCTTTGGACTAATAAATCTGATGGATACTCTGACAATAAAGTAATGTTAGTTCGTGACACACACGTGTTCACTCTGACATACGTCAGTTTGACGTTATTATCCTTTGGTTATAGTTATTGTAGTTTATACTAAATTTATCAATTACCTGAACTTTAGATGAAGGTCATTTCCATTACGAATCGACTTGGATTGGTCATAAAAAAATTAATTAAAACTAACTAACTTATTATTTTAAAACATCTTGGTAATATAACTTCGTCGGAAGTCGATGAAAATTAAAAGACATTGGTGATATATATAATTTTTGATTTAACATTATATAATATATATACACTTAAATTTATACCTAATACGTACTATACCAGTACTACTTACATATACTTGCGCTGACAGTTTTGGTGGGTGTAACTCCACAGTGCTCCTTGTTACGCACGAGCATGTGGGTTATCACGTTTAAAGAACCCCCAGCACATAAATCATAGCTAGAATCTTAAAGGAAATAGAGTTCATTTAAAGGTTTTGTAATATTTTATAAGTGAGTGATAAAAGTACAAACCTATCCAACTTGTGCATTTTTAGCCTTATTGCATTTTTGTAATAATCAACTGTAAGCTATACAAAAATTATTGGCTACAACTAAAGAGGCGTCATTGAAACTACCAGACCATGATGCAGCCGGCCTTCCAAGGCTCCACGCTTCGATGACCACCAATGAGCAATATCCAGCAATGCTATATAGATATTATCAATTATAGTACATTTTGCTTTAGATAGTTATATTTTGAAGGTACTCTGAATAAATTGGTTAAGTAATAGAAAATC
Organism: Acentria ephemerella; assembly: GCA_943193645.1. Taxonomy (NCBI): domain Eukaryota; kingdom Metazoa; phylum Arthropoda; class Insecta; order Lepidoptera; family Crambidae; genus Acentria; species Acentria ephemerella. Next base: position 7,761,019 of record OW971881.1, read on the forward strand.
AATTACTCGAGAATCTATCGTATCTTCCTCGTGTTCATCTCACATTTCACATCTTAGTTGATACTATAAGAAATCTGATGCTTTCCCGTGTTGGTGATGAACCCCTTACTTTGCCCTCAGACTTTAACTGCTTATGAGAGAAGGTATCCACCATCTTTGCTGATCCATGTGCCGCTGGCAAAACGGAAATATGGTGAATCAAAATAAACGCATATATGAATCCAAAGTTTCTAAGATGCAATATATTTTACGTATTTCCTTAAGCGTAACGATGGAGGTGAAGGTATAATTATAATTGTATAAACATGTACATAAAATATTGCATAAAAATGTACATACTTACTTTAAACTATGACTTGAAGTGAAATGAAGAAGGAAAGAAAGAGAAACTAATATTGACTTAATTATATATATACAGTTACTCATTTATTTCACTAAAAAGTGTATTATTTGCGAGTAATTACGAATTAATTTCAATGGGAAAATACTCAGTAACAGATTTCTATAGGTAATTATTAGTTTTCCTTTACTTGATTTATTGTTATTTATTTGCTTTATGTTATATCCAGCAATAACGCATTGTGTTGACAGCAACATTATGGTCGTGTAGGTAATGTTGTTTATACTTAAATGTCAGCGGCTCGATAACAGCTTTACCAAAAACGTCATATGTTATCAACATATAGTGATTTAATTGGAACAAGGTAATAATTTACATGTACTTACGCATAATTATAATATTGTTATCGTCGTAACGAAGACCGATTTCTCCGTAACTTCTTGTTTATGTGATATCTAGTACGATTTTATATCAAAATGCAACAAGTTGAAACTGTAGAATTCTAATCTAGACGTGTATATGAATATTCAGATTTCGTGTTCTGGTATCAAAATAAAAGTTTCTTGGCCGAAGTTGGTTCGCTGGTATGGCATATTGGTAGGTTAGTTAAAGGTATCGTGCTATGCAGTACTCCTGTTGAAGTAAGAAGCTATAAAGGAAACAAAGACATACGTAGCTCATCGCATGTAGTACAGGAGAAGAGAGCGCTGGGGCGGCGGCTCGGCTGCCAGCTCACGGGCTCCACTCGAGGCTCTGGCGCTGATCGAAAGTTCGTCGCGAGATCGAGCGTGCATATGTAAATATCGGCACATTTACAAGCGAAAGGGTTCACCGGAGCGGCGCACTAACGCAGCGTTGCGCGGGAACCAGTCAGGTGAGATTCCTACGGCGTCCGATAGAAAAATGTAGAACGGGCTTCGGGTCCATCACCCCGCGGGTGTGTGGTGCGCGACACGGCCACCGCTCGACTGCCGCCCTCCTCTCACCGCCACTCTGCTGGTATATTTATCGCTTAATTATTGAGATCGTCAGTGTAACAATTATGAAGCTCGGCGAACGGCAGCCGCTCTATAGGGTGTGCGGCGCTACCGCGTCTGCACTCTTCGTTGCGTCACAGTGCCACTGTCGCACGCGCAGCCTTCAGATTTTATCTCACTCTAACTAACTCACGTTAACAACCAATCCGCAGCTCACCTGTTATTATTTTTATAAACATTAACCTCCAACTTAAATTACTTAATGATGTCTTCCTGACTTCTATTTCCGCGGTAATCTACTATCATAATTATTATCAAAGTAGCTTAAAGTTTTGGACTAATCTTTTATTGAAGTGTAAATATCACGATTTAAAAATAGCAACATAAGTGGTAGGTCAGTTATACACAGCCAAAAACCTGCAAAATTTAGCTAGTATTATAAATAGTAAAACACTTGATAATAAAGGTTTAGGTGCTGTTAATTATAAGTTATTTTTTTTATATTGAAATGTTACTTTTGGTATATATTTATCTTAATTAGTTTAATCTAATTAAAGAACTTACAAAGTTCTTTAGTGGTAGGTACTTATCTCATAGTAAAAGTAACATATTAAATAATTAATATTTATTGAAAGTAATATTTCATTAAGTAGATAAAATATGATAAGTATAAAACAATATTTTCAATAACAGGCTAATAATAATTTAAGAAACCCATTCAATAGCAACAAAATCAAAAAATCAGTTTTTAAAGAGCAAAACGTTATGCGACCTGCCACGCCATCTACGATAAGCGATTGAAAGCACATATTAGAAAGAGTATGTCTAAAGTAATGTTTGCTTTGAAATAATACGACAAAAACACCATAACACTATAACTCGAGAAATTTAAATCTAACTTTATATAGGTACTAGTGGTCATAATCTACTAGGTATGCTTCCAAATCCTAATAATTATGTGTGAGTATATATTAGTTTCTAGATGCTCTATAAGATGGGGAATAGTCTATATCAATTAAAAAGGCTCACTCACTCACCAAATTAAAAAAAGTTTGCACGTAGTAAATCAAAAATTATAATCTAAATTATAGTGGAACATTCCCTACAATATCGTCTTGTTCAAACCTCCCAGGCTGAGAAATAAGGTCACTTGGGTTCACTTTCAAGAAAGTAAGACAAATCTTCATGAATAAGTAAACCTACTAATATAAATATGAGTCATATACATTTGGAGGGTAAGTTCATTTATTTATCATTTTATACTAATCGCTAAAATTGCATTCCATTTTCAAACGTTTTTCTCGTAAGTCATTAGCATAATGGTGGGACCAACCATTAGTAACCATAAACTCCATGGGGCAAAGGGAAACGTTGCACAGGTATCCCGGAGCCAAAAAAAATACTACCAAAGACATCGCTGTATGTGCGTCATTTAAAAAGCAAACAGTTTTTAGCGTGAAAATGGTGTCGTTTCATGAAAAAAAAATTGATGCATCGTGCAGTATATGGAATACAAAATTTGGTATGCATTTGAATATATAGCTAATTTTTAAAACTATCGTATCATTTTATCGTAATCGCTTACATTGCATTTCAAAATCTTTTCTCGTAAGTCATAATCAAAATGGAGTGGCCTTCCATTAGTCGCTAAATATTCCATGGGATACGTTTACCCGGCGCCAATAAAGTTTGAAAAATGATCTTTGAATTGATCTTGCAATATATGAAGTATTCAACATTCAGTATTGATTATTGATTTACATGAGATTATTTAGTTTTTCATTTACAATCATTCATTTTTAGGGGAAGTACGTTTATTTATCATCATCGTATCATTAAATTCTCATTTAACTTGTAATCACTGACTTTGCATTCCATTCAATTCAAAAAATTTACTCGTTTGTCATTAACAAAATGGCGGGGTATACCATTAGTCGCTAAAAACTCCTTGGGACAAAGGAATACATTACACTGGTATTCCGGAGCCAGAAATAATCACATAAGATATGGGTGTATGGATTTTAGTTTCCTTTGGCTTCCCTTTAATAGGGAGAATTGAACAAAAAAAAATATTTTTGACATTGACAGATCAAGATCAGATTACTAGTTACTTCTTACATACTCTCTAATCTGTGTACTTCTTCCGTGATCGTGACCGTATTATGACACGAAATAAGTATAAGTAATGTCATCTGTAGTGAAAATGCCATCTTTAGTACTTGGATAATAACTATCATGTTTTATACCTATTGATATGTGTAAATTGTACAACTATCAACATAATGTACTCCAGAATGAAAATAAAGTAAGTTTCATTATATAGAAATACTTGGTTTTTTTTCTGTATTATATAAAAACTAATATTTACTGTATGAAAACCTACCTATCCCACTTTACAGAAGCTGCGGCTGCGCTGGAGTTCTTTGTCGATATTTAAGTTCAGCCGAAATATCCACAGCACTTCGACCATTTTACTTCAGCGTTCATCCCGATCTATTTGGAAAGTTTCCAGAACAAAGAGTATGTTTGCCAGAATTGTAGTAAATTAGTAGTAAATTATTCATTTTGCTTTCATAATACCACTTGTAAAAGTTTGTACTCGCTAAGCTAAAACAATACCTATTCACCTATTCAACTTTTGTTTCAGAAAATAAATGAGAATTCTTTGCAACAATTAAGTGCTCTGTTAGAGGCGCAACAATCTAGTAGAAGATTAGCAATTCCTCCATTATCATTTTACTTGAGGCAAAAGAATATGCCTGAAGGTAAGTTAACGAAAAATAAAAAAACAATGTTTAATGCCATTTCTAATTGAAATTGGATATGAATATTCCTTTCATAACACAAACAAGGTAATTTTAGGCTACTAGAGGTATCCCCTATACCTCCAGTATCCTAAAATTATTATAAAAGGGACATATAAATAATAAAATTTTACTTTTGCAAATGTATGTCTATTCCCCCACTACCAGGATTGAGTCAAGTTAATTACTATTGTTAGTTCAAGTCAATCAAAAGCATAATCTAAAACCTTTCAAATCCAATGCTAAAAAGGGTTAGAATAGGTTTCTCTGAAAGGCTTCAGCTTTACATTTAGTATATTAATAAGATAAGATATATTCTATTCTATTAAAATATATATCTAGAATACTTACTTAGACTAATAATTTGCTCTTCCACTCCATAATTGCAGTCAGGTTGTCAGTACCCATACAACTCCTCCAGACCCCAACTAATAATACTATCCTATTTATATTAAAGGTGAATTCAAGTTGGTAAGGATACAGCTGAATGGAAATAATGTTCGTGAAACAGTTATCAAAGTTTTAAATGCATGTGACATATCTACAAACTATGTGGATAAAATACCTAGAAGTATAGTTCAAAACCATTTGTCATTGTAAGTTATAATTTTTTATTGTAATTGATTATGAAGTAATAGGTATCAGCCCAGATTCTGTTCTACTCTTTCATTACAGCCTGATTAGAATATGACTGATCACTGTTAACATCTGGTGACTTTAGAGCAAAGCTACCCTTATTTAATGTGCATCAAAAAACATGCACCTTAAAATAAGGTCTATCGATAGTGTCAAAGTAACTTGTACAATAAGAATCTAAAATCATCAAATTACTCATCTCTCACATTCACTTATCTCAACAAACACTCTTACAAAACTATATGTATATTACTAACATTTAGTAATTATTTGATGAATTTACAGCAAATCTGACTTTGCCAAGGCATATCATGACTTTAAATCTGAATTTGATAATCCTTCCAATTTTAAAAGGAAGGTTGAAGAAAGAAAAGTTATTAGTAATGTCATGTAAGTATATTTTTCTGTCTTTTTATTCTTTTGTTATTTTAATTGGGTCTTTCTTTTCCTCCTAAGCTCTCTGTCAAAAATAGATGTAATGTCACATTACAATATCTATAGTATAATTATTACTTTTATATTATTTTTGTCCTAAACTGTTAACTTTATAATAATCCATATACAATATTATTGTTTTTATTATGCCTCCACTAAAATTATATATCAGCCATTACATAATTTTACTGCTGGAATGGTCATTGATGGATATAGTATAACAAAGAATATTAATGTTGCACCATTAAATACTACCTTAACAACAAAAGAGTGATTAAAACACTAAGCTAGGCCATGTAGATAATCTTAAGTCACATGTTACCTGGGATAAAGATACGCGACTTTCATACATTTCTTTTAATCATATTTTAATATTAATTATAAGCATTTTATTGGTGAATCTATGATAACTGTGAGTGTGCATGCTTGCGCGCGTAAATTTCGCGCGTATTTTTATTCGCAGCTTTAACTTTCAAATTAACTTTCGAGTTAAAATATATTTATTTGCATTTTTCATTTACTTACTTCATTCTATTTTCAGTGAATGGTTCTACGATAACAGTTCGATAGCGAAAGATAAATACGAATCAACAGAAGCAACCCGTCAACAAGTGAAAAGTCTTATAGAAAACCTTTGTAAAATATATGGTATTAAAGAAGTTCGTAAAACCTAATTACCAATATTTTACTGTGAATAATGCTTTTCAAATTTTATATCATTTACTCAGATTAATAAAAGAAAATTTCAACTGCATTATTTCAATACTTTATAAAAAAAAATATGTTTGTTAATATGTTAGTTAATATTTTTATATTATTGCTGACCTAAAGAAATGCAAAAATTTGCTAAACTAATTGGTGATTTATCATTGATATTGGTTTTTAGGTATAATTTAATGTTTATAAATATAATTAATCCTGAGATAAGTTAATATTTTTAGGTCAAATTTGATAGTGGTTGGAACATTAGCCATATACGTGGGGCACTACAGAGTTTAGTATCATTGGCAAGCCAACATGCAAAAGTTATGGCGAATTTAGAAGGTATATGATATAACATTTTTATTTCTTTTTCAATTATTTATCCATAAGTGCAATAGGGTGGAGATATAATGAGCATTCGAAATAATTATGTTGTAGGCGATACATGTCCTTCCCAATGTAAATCAAAAACTGGCTCTAAAACATTACTATCAAAACGATATTGAATTGTAGTTTTTTTTTCTAATAAGTAACAATGTTAAATTATTAGTCAATTTTTTATATTGATTCCCCACGAGACCCTCCTATCTTTGAAGTTTGACAAGTGAAGAATACATCTTCCCAACCTGTAACACTTTCAATTGGGTTTAGTAATAAGCAATAGGATAGAGTGATACAGAATTATGATTTATTTGTGGAACCGAATCGGGCTCATTGTTACTAGAATAAACACAACTATTCTACATAATACAGGGCTAATTCTACTAAAATTGCGATCTCAATTACTTTAATTGAAACAACTGAACTACCAACAGCAGTAGTTTTGTTTTTATAAATTTATTGTTTTTTTTTTCAGGCAGGACAATAGCGTTAGGTCAATTTACAGGCGTTAGCTTAGATGGCGATGTATTTCTTAATATCATCGATGTAAGGAATGAGTGGCTTTCGGTGAGTGTTCATTGTGATAGTTACAAATATAGGCTTATGAGTTTTAACTGAATAAAAATTTTCTTGTAGTCTTTAAATTTATAAAAAAATAAGTACGCTACGATATAAGTCCTATGAACCTTAATAGTAAATGCCCGGTTGATACCCAGTAAAATTATGAGTATTGCCTTTATAATTATATTTATTTATTTTCTTATACATATTCCCTGTTGTGACGATTTAAAAGAGCTTAGTAAATAAGTCTATTTAAATAAAGTTATTTTTGACTTTTGACTTTTGAAAAAAAAAAACCATTCTATGGTGCTTCTTTATTGTTGCCATAGATTTCAATATCAGCATCCACATCAAACGATCCTGATATTCAGTCAGGTCATTCAGGTTATTCAGACATCGCCTGTGAGAGATTGATTGATTTGTAAACTAACATGAGATTGAGAGAAAAAAAAACATGAGATTGCATACACCCTTCTTATGAGACTTCATTAATTTAAGTATTAACGAATATAATAAATAAACGTTGCCATTTTAATATAATGTCAATAACACTTTTGTTAACGGCACCAATTCCTTTGTGCACGGACTAAATTAAAATAAGTTATTTGCACCTCTTACAGTTATTAAAAAGCGATAAAATTACTTGTAGGAACGTCAAGTTACATACTTAGCCGATCCATACACTTTTGACGTATTTTAATCGACATGTTTTATGTTCCGTATTAAATTAAAGCAAAAATAGTGTCGCCATTTTAGTATTCTCGTGAGTATTACGTGATTCAATTAATTAAAAAATCACACTATTAATACTCGCACTTGCCGCCTCCCGCTGTATTGATAGAAAGGATAATTCTTCTCGTTAAATAAATTTAAAAACTTTTTGGTATTTTTTTCCATCGGAGCTATAAAATTTATAAGTTTATTTTAATCCTATATTTTTTGTATCTTAGTTAATCAAGAAAGTTGCTCAAGAAGACAGTGCCTTGGCTACTATACCAAACTACGAGAAAGCTTTGTCCAGTGTTTTACGAGAGATACATATTTGCAGAAGGTATTTATTATTTATAATAGGTGCTACTTTTTTTTAAATAGATAACTAAAAAATTTAAACTTTTTAATATTTTCCAAAAAATTATATTAAACAATGTGGAGACAACAATTCGATTTAAAAAATTAGCTATACGTGTTCATAGAAATGCTTCGCTACTATAAAAAAAATGCTATTTATTTGATAAATTCACGAATGCAGCCTAGCCCAATTTTCATTGGCCGATTGATTGATCGATTGGAAGCTTCTGAGCAATATCTCGGCCCGCCTACCGAAACGTCTCATGACGTAAGTTTAATACGTGTGTGTTGCTGATGATGACGTATGGGAATCGAGACGTGACCGCCTCAAAGTCACCCAAAGTGCAACTGACGAGTTTGTGTTATGAACGCAGTAGAATTAAAGCCGCGGACGTAGCCTAGAGAATTGCCATTATAAAGTGGGTCGGGAACATTGTGAGGGGTCTGAATGCCGTTAAGGCAGAAAGGTCCTTCAGTGACGACGACAGGAGACGCAGCGTTGTAGCCCTCCTACAAGGTGGACTGATGATCTGACAAATGCTGCGGGATGCAAGTTGCTCAGGACCGATCGGTTTAGATATTCTTGGGGAGACCTTTGTCCAACAATGGGCGAATCTCGGCTGATAGCCATTGTTCTAATTTAATGCAGTTTATCATCTCCATGCTGTACATTAATATAATAAATATGTCATAAATACCGCATGCCTTAATTTACTTCTTCAATACCTAATGCAAAGCTTTTCTTATAGAAACGTTACTTTAGAGTTTTAGGATATGTCAGATAAAAATACTATTGACTGCAGTTTATACCCACATTAATTTTACAGGAAATATATGCCAAAAGTATCGGCACATCAATACTGTAACCATTTGAGGCAATTGATTACATCGATGGGGGATTTTTATGGTGGAGGCCACAAGTTTCCGTCTACTCTACCAAACTCTCTTAATAAATACGAGATTGTCATAGAACCGTAAGTAATTTATTTTTTCCAAATTTTTCAAAACTCGTCTGTATTAATTTTTAATAATTTTGCACACACTAGTTGATAAAACTTTTTTATTGGATGTTACCTTCACTAAATACACTATGAAGCAGTAACTCGTTTCTTCACCTGTTATATAGAGGAGAGTTTACGAACTTATTAGATATAGATTTAAATATACTTTGTTTTTAGAGAAGCTGGTCCACTAATGGTATCACCAACGGGTCAATTTATTACGCCTTCGTCGTGTCCAGCCGGTGAACTCGTCACATTTATTGCTAATAACCTCGATGAAGCTACCACTTTGATGACAGAATATAGCATGTAAGTTTGTTACTATTGAGGATGTCATATATCTTTTCTTAACTATTTTGGTTTTTCCTTACCTAAATACTTAGTTTGTTCTGACTAACAGTTGTGTGAGCATGGATCTCTCGATACGAAACGTTTTGATATATCTTGTTGGTCGATTTATTTTGTATGTGAATAACGCTGTAGAGTTTAAGGTACACTTACAACTTAGAAATAGAACGTCATTGTCTCGTCTACCTCCTCGCCGTCAACCGAATGCAAGCTCGCAACCGGGGCGGATCAAAACCTCTGGCATATCGACAATGACGCGATTTACAGCTAGACAATGACGCAGTTACAGCTAGACAATGACACAGTTACAGCTAGACAATGACGCAGTTACAGCTAGACAATGACGCGGTTACAGCTAGACAATGACGCGGTTAGAGCTAGCCGATAATACGTTTAAAAATAGGCAACGACATGTTTAGGGCATCATCTGGGGTTTAACTGCACATATATGAACTCAGAAACGGTTTAACGCCGCTCCACCTTATCGTCTCACTGTCCATCCGGCGACACCCTAACTGCAGCACCGTAACGAATAAATGAAAGTTTGGACTCATTTGTTTCGAAGGCTTTAGGTTTCTATAATCTATTCTGTTTCTGCGGGTAATGCTGAAAACCATTGCAAGGTCCATGTTCGCACAGCAGATATCGGTGTCGGGTCAAGGTAATTAACATATTTCCACTTCAATTTTAGAAATAAACATGTAGAAAGAGCTCTTCACCGGGAAGTGAAAGAAAGATTCGGATTATTAGAACTTGACAAAGATGACAGCATTACACCGGCGTTGATGATCATGTGCTGTCAGAGATTGCTTACTCGAATTGACAAAATTGGACCGGTGAGTAAATATATTATCTGTAATTATTTCCTCATAATGTTTTATTAAATAAATACATTTATAATACAAACACATGGCAAACAATACATTATTGAGTTGGAATTAATTACTGATTTGATTACCTGAAAGATTCATAGATTTTGAATTTTGATTCCTTTACCCATGAAGATGAAATTAAAAAGGTGGGGGAAATACCCAACATAACTACATATGTTTAAGCAATAATCGTTATCGACTGCTATCTCACTGTCCTATGTATATTACGGTCCGACAATAGCATGAAAGTTTTTTCTTTCGAAAGTATAAATGTAGTTTTGTATATAACTTTATGACTTTACTTATTTAAAAATTAATAGGCAATAATTGATTCACAATTGTTTATAACAAATATTTATTACAGAAACTTCAAGGAAATATTTTATACATAACACATTATTACTCAGTGTTATCAGACGGAGTTTTATGCATACCCTGGGATTTCAAGTAGTCACCACAAAGTAATATACAAATAAGCATAGAAAATTATACAAATAATTGTATAAAAAAATTGTAAAATAAACAAATTGTACCAATTTTAAACGTGTTTTATATTATTATACCGGATGGTAAAAATACCGTGATTGGAGGAAAAGTACCCTTAGACGTATTCTTCGACTGCATTCATTACGTGTGGTTTTTTGTATCGAGTTATCGTGAATATTTAAAATAATATTTTGAACTTCGTTTTCAATTCGCGTACTGACTCGTATTATCTTTTATACGACATCGTGCTGTTTGAATAATGTTCCATCCGATATAATAAAGATGAAAAAAGTGAAACAGGACATATCTGTTGATTATATAATGTATTTATTAAAAACTACTTCACAGTTTATGATTTATATTCTTAAAAATAAGAATAAATATATTCCTTATCAATATAAAGAGCTTAAGAACGATTAATAAGAATTATGCTAAACTAAAAAAATATATACACATCAAAATCGATCGTTAGTATCGAGTAGTACATGTAGTACATTTTAAACAACTTAATATTAATTCACGTTTCTCTCGTGGTACAAGAATTCTCAGAGTTGAAATGGCCGACCTGGTGAATATGTTTCACATAGTACAGCGTGAAACATTAAAAAAGTTACGTTTAGTTTAAAATAATTTGAGCTGTGCTTTAAATAAGAAGATTATTAGTGGTTAGTATAAGACAGTTTTTTTACGAAAATAATTGAAAAAATATATAAATGATACAATTTTCAGTTTTTCACAGATATTCAATAAATGTGACGATTTATCATTTCAATTTGTAGCAAGATAACCATTTTTATAAATGGTTATCACGAGAGATGCTTATAACGACGAACGATCATCTAACCTTTTTAATTAAAATGTTGAAAGGGCACGGTCCTTGATATTAATTTATAGACAATTTACATCTGAAACTAGAATTATATATAAATATCACTAGTTATACCTATAAAAATGAATGGAATATTATTTAAAACAAATTGAACTATATATCCTTGCACGAGATAGTGAACTTTTATATTAATTTGTTTTACAGTAAAATACCCAAAACCATATCTATGTATTTACGACATAAGTTTAAAAAGACTAGATCGAAATGAGATTTTAATTAATTAAACCGAGTACCTCAATATTTGTGACTAAAAATTAGTTTATTATCTACATATTTTTTTCCATTACGATTAAAATCTTCGCAAGTATCTACAAGGGTGTACATGAGAGTTGAAATACTAATGTGTATATAACCAATTAATTAAGTAGCCTAAGTAGCTCTAATATTCCTTCACAATCTAGAATCACAGAATAACATTGTGCGCCCGCATTCGTTTCATTTCATTTATTCCATAAATCTATTTGATTACAACATACAAAATGTATATACACACCTTTATAGCATCAAATAAGTGATAATTTTGAGTCACTTAATAAAATTTTAAGATTGACTTTACAGAGTTGGTATCTATTTTTGTGTAGATAACACAGATAATGAGTAAAATATAATCATTTTTTCGTGTATTACTTCTATTCAATAGCCTTTGCTCTTTTGGTAAAGTGACCAAAACTTAAACAATGTGCAATAAGTTGGAATACTACAATAACAATCCATTTTCAAAAAGAACTATTAATTAATGTAATAAACTAACTAATCCTTATACTTGAACTTACTAAATTATTTACATTTCACAAAAGCTTATATTTCAATACATAATATGAGACACATGTATTGATTTTCATTTCATTGTGGATGAGCAATACAATCGCAATAATCTATTACCGTTATAGTAATTAAGATACCGTAATCAATATCTTCACACAAGACCAGTCTAAAGACTACTTTAATAGACACATCAAATTGGTTCCAAAATTGCACAAATAGTTTTCCAGTACTAGCTTATCCTGTTTCCAAAATCACAGAACCAACACTAAATAAAGTTTTCTTCTACAACTCATTTTTTGTCATTGTTTGCACCCATCCGTTGAAGATCACAAGAATCGTACAAGAGGACCACAACTGATCATTATCCATTTGCCCTTATATGGGTCTTTACGATAGTTTGAGCTCCGTCCCTTGCCTTATTTAAAATAGCACCGCAAACACATACTTTAGTATGAAGTAAAAGACTATGGCCAACACTATGTTCAGGTTGATCATAATCAGTGTAATATGCAAATATCAGTTGCGTTTGTTCTGCTGCACTATGACGAGCTTGTTCTTTTCCTTAGTAACCTTCGCGACGGGTATGTTAGTCGCTGGCATTAAATGCTTCAAGTTTTGACTGGGTATTATTGGAGCCTGTAAGGAATAAATATTATTCATTAGATAACTGAAATGGTGATTGTAAACTATACACCAGATATAAACACTCCAACAATATGATAACAGGCTAAAATTTAAGTTAAAACTAGTTCCCTTCTCTCAAATCATGCAATATAAGACCTCACAGAAGTAATGTTGCAGACAGTTCTTGCATACAGTATATAAAAACAATAAAACTTACAGGATGGCACCTAGCAATCTGTTTCATCCGATCAACCAGGCGCATTGCGTCGTCTGACGTTTCTGAATCAGATACCATTCCTAATGATAAAGCTCTCTCCGCATTCCCAGTTTCTAAACATCTGTGCATAGTATGGAATGGCCTGGAATGTAAAGAATTTGTTTTAAATACTTACATTAACAAATTTATTTACCTTATTTATATTCATTTATGTATTCTTTACTATTCAATTCTCATATTTTTTTTACTATTCAATCACATTATTACCGTTCTAAAGATATAAATTTTAAACTATATTATTTCGGCGTTTATTAAACAGCAACATATTAACTTACATAGACCACCATATATAATAAGTGGTGATATTTTTTTATTTTTTATATAACAACCCTGTTGATTTGCAATAAAGTATAATTCCATTCTATTGTATATATCACGTTAATTTTTATTTAAAAGCACAATAAAAATATACATTAATTGTAAATGTCAAATCTACATATTAACGATCATGATATAGTTACATCCTGACAATAGACAGATCAACGGACAGCAGTGGCTATTAGCACGCTTTCGTAACTAATAATAAAATACCTATATATGAATAAAAATGACAATACCGTGAATGATTGTGAGTCCGAGCTCGTTGGGCGTGTCGCCAAGCTGCAGCGGCTCGTGCCCGCCAGGCGGCCGCTTCATCGGTCGCCGCGGCTGCGCCAGATTCAAGCGCTGCGCACGCGCCTCGAAGATCCACTACCTATCAGATTTATAATTATTAGAACATATAAATGAAATAAAGATGTTCTTTATGAGTACTTATCTAATAAGTAAATGAAAATTTTTAAAATTAACTTTGGCAGTTAGGTACTTATTGAATTTAGTATTTTATGTGTCTTAAAGACACTGCTTTGCACTTCCTACATAGGAGAAACACTTTATTTATGGCCACAATATCACCACGCTTCAGACAATTTTTATTTCAAATTAACCAACAGCAATGCTCACCTTCTGGAAATATCTATAAAGCAAGGTCTTCATCTCATCATGAGATAGTTTATCAAGCCTAGCCATGAGCATTTGCTCTCCACGAGTCCTGGACTCTCTATTGTCATGGTTATCTGACAGAGAAGCTGATGGGGATTTTCCACAAATTAAATTATTTTTATACTCAATTGCAGTATCAATAGCTTCAATGGCTTCTTCACATTCTAACAACTTGCGCTCCTAAAATTAAATAAACCATTAATATCAATACAAAAAAATCCTGATGAAAACTTACATAAAAGTATTCATACCTCAGAATCTGACAGTGACTTATATATCTTCCGTTTGTGGCCCAGACTACATCTTTGTTCATGTAGACACTCTCTAGTTTTGCGAAGATTCTTTATTTCTTTCCTTAACATTAGTTCCCTTTCTTTAGACAGTTGCAAGTTCTCCAAATCATTAGTTTTTTCCTTTAAAATGCTGTCCAACTGAGTTATTCTATGTGTAAAGTGTTTTAATGAATTGACTTTTCTATCCTTTAAGTCAATTGATACGGAAGTTTCTGAAAGTTCATCTAATTTTAATTTGTCTTTTACAAGTTCAACATCTAAAGTATTTTTACGCTTTTCATCCTTCTTTATTTGTCTTTTGATTTGTTCAATTTGCTTTTTATAAGTCTTTAAATTAGTTTCGTGTCTTCTTATCTCCTTTAATGTGTCTTGATCAATTAAACTTCCATCTTTTTCAAAGTAATGTTTACTTTGAGTACTATGAGTTCTAGAAAGATCATCAATTAATCTTTCTTTTGCTATGCATAAATTTATCAATTCCTTCAACTGTGTCTGGCTACTACAAATCTCTTTTGAAAGCTTTCTAGCCAAAATTTGCTTTTGTGAGTACTTTTCTTTTGTTATTTTATATTTTTTACAAATTTCTTCAGTCTTTGGTGAATCTATCATTTTCAAAAGTTCTCTTTCTATCAGTTTCGGTTCTGGGTCAATATCATTTTTGTGAGAGTCTATCAAAATTTTTTGAGATTCAGGCGAAATTGCTTTTGCAGCAACCTTTCTTAATAGTTCTAATTCAGCTCCAGACAAGCTCTCACCAGGATGGATAGTTCTCCTACGGCCAGAATTAGACTGTGATGTCATAACAGGTAAGGACTGTGAACCACTTGTTTCAGATATTGTGATATCATCAGAATCAATGTGGTTTAAGTATTCCTCACATCTATCAGCAAATAAGACATCATTCTTCTCCCTAAAATATTCCATAAATTTTTCTACTTTGTCCTGGAATACTGTTTCAGAATGGCCATCCTCTTCTGAATCTGTATCCACATCTGTTTCACTCGGTTCACTTGGTTCTGTATCTTCAGCTATTCTTGGCAGCCCTTGTTTTGGTCCAGCATCTTTGTTATCTAAACCAACTTCGGTATTTAAACATTCATCACATTCAGCTTTTAAAAATAGCCATTCTGAGACTTGATTAATATCAGCTTCAGACAACAACTTTGACTGCAATATCTTATTAAATAATCCTTCAGCATTTGACACTAGTTTAATCCATTGAGTGGTTGCAAATTGCAGATTAAAATTACTATCAGATTGTTGCCCCATTGTTTTATCTGTATAGACAGGAGTATTGTTATCAGCAAATAAGTTTACAGTTACAAAGTTCTTAATACCACGACAATATAAACATAGATTCAATATTTTTAAAGTGTCTTGGTAGTCTTCTGGTTCAGTGCTAATGCATCCTATAACCCAAGTAAATGCTCGACCTCCAAATGAATCTCGTAGCATTGCAGTGAGTATACACTGGTCATAGTTTATTTGTTTTGGAGGGTTACCAGCCAGAAGCTCCTTGATAATATTTTCTAAAGCAAAGAGACCTGGATCTGGATATGCTGCTAAATCACAAAAGCTTGCAGTTGACATCCTATGGTTAAGAACACCATTTGTGCCAACCCATTTTTGTTCAACACTGACAGTAAATATGGTGTGATTATTTCCTTGACATCTCTGGCGCCATCCTAATTGTAAGTATTGGAAAGCTTCCTCTACATTATAACATCGAACTAGCCCCAATCCCAGAACATCAAATATATTATTATTAACAACTTGCATCCATGTAATGTGCAACACAAATTCTCTTTCAGGTAACTGGTTGAATTTGTGAAAAATCTCTGTTAAAAACCTTGGTACAATGCCTTGATCACTCTCACTGTGTATGCATTCAAAACCTGTAAATATTTAAAAATGAAGCTTTTTAAGTTATCCCTAATAATTTGGTTCTAAATTACTTCAAATTTGTTGTTCTTTTTCTTATGATTATTGTCTATTTGTCTTATGATGTTCACATTTTTAACCAATGACAAACACACAGGTAATGAAATATTGACTGTAGAAACTTACCACATAAAATGTAAAAAAAAGTTTTAACTAAACTAAAAATGGACTACAAAACACTAAAAAGGCAAAAATAATTAATTTTGAGAACTTATCTAATTTAAAAATGTAATTGAGTCAGTGCTAAATTGTTTCCAGAAACAATAAAAAGTGCAGCACCCAACACTATTTTTGTCTTTATTAGTGTTTTAAAGACAGTTTATAGTTGTGTTTAAATCTTTCTTTATTCTAAATAAGCAATATTTAAAAATTATTCTTATAGATCCAAGATTATCCAAGATTTATATGATTATTTTTAATATATCCTGTGTTAAAATGAACAAAATTAGAATAAAGTATTGAAATGGGCCAAGTCAGTTTTTGAGTTATAGCAAGAAAAACAACAGCTATTCATTTTATATTGATATAGATGATGTGAAATAAAATTTTTAATACAAAATGCTCACCTGGACCAAACAATGTGTAAGTTTTACCAGTTTTTGGTTGACCAAAAAGAACAACAGATGTATCACAACCATCTAAGAAGCAATTAATTTGAGGTATCATGAAGGAATTAAAAAGATTGGCTTGGGTACAATCTACTGGAAGTGCTCTGTTCACATGAAAGGTCTGACCACTTTCTGTAATTACAATTTGAGTAACTGGATTGCTAAATATACACTGGGTTGAGTCTGCAAGACTTGGAGGTTTGAGCCTCACTGCTATTTGAACTGGTATATCCATTCTTCTATATACGCTTTAATTGTAATAAACGAAAAATTGTTACGAAACTAATAATTACACAAAATATGATTTTACAAAACAACCACCAACAGACTTTAAATCTGAATGTACTCTAGTATAACAAATAAATATTAAGTGTAGTATACTCAAAAATTACTATAGAAGTATCAAGTAAATTCAATTCTTTCAACACATCTAGGTCACATCAAAGAGAAATAACAATTCTTTATAAATAAAAACAAACTTCATTACAATATATATTTTTTAAATTTCTCTCTTTTAAAAGGAAGGCAAAGGAAACTATAGCCTATACAACCATGACTTAAGTAGTTTTTTTCTTTATATATGGCTCCAGAAAACTGGTGCAATATCGGGTATATTTACTCCATTGAGTTTATTGGCAACTAATTATAGGCCCCGCTATTTCATCACTGACTTACGAATTTTTTTTAAAACGAATGCAATTTAAGCGGTAATGATAAAATCATATGAAATTGGAATGTTATGATTACGGTGAAATGATAAGTAAATGGAAATTAAATCATAAAATGTTGTTAAGTAAATGAACTTACCCTACAAATGAATGAATGGAAATGCGACACTGAAAAAAATCACGCAAGTCACTAATGAACGCTGAATGAGGTATTCCATATATTGCACGATATAACGAACCTTTTTGTCATAAAACAACACAACAACAACTTATTGTTAAATTTCCCCTGATTAAAAAGAATTGAAGCCCATAAAGCCATATCTTACATAGTATTTTTTATATATTCGGCTCCGGGATTCCGGTATAACGTATCCCTTTGCCCCATTATGTTTTTAGTAACAAATAATAGACCCCGCCATTCTGTTTGTATATCGATAATCATTAATAAATTGGTAGAATAGTATCTTCGGAATTGAAATGATTGGTATTTTTCAATAGTAAGGCTCAATTAAATTCACTTAATATGGGTAAATTCAAAATAAAGCAAATATCACATACAAAAAGTCTTTACTTTCTTACTAATGGAATTAACAAATATTGAATAATAATAATAATAAATATATATAAATATGAATATAATTATAATTAATCAAAATAATTATCATTCATGGCAATAAAAACAAAAATCATCATCACACACTATATGAAATAATTACGTATGAATTTTCACATGCTACTCATGAAATGTTTATGCCTATAGCATAGTAATGTGCCTATAGCTTAGTAATAGTTCTTTCTAATCTGTGGTGATAGGTAGCGACGATACAGAGTTTGATAAAGGTGTTAAATTACATACTCTTTCTAATCTGTGAATTATGCAAATTTTGGCTCTACTACCGGCTACTATTACTGTAATAATGAATATAAGTTGAATTTTGCTATAGATAATTTGTATGCTCATAATAGTCCATTCATTGTCAGTAAAAAGTAGGAACCAGAAAAAAGTCACCCGTTATATGGACCTCTAATCATTGCTCGAGGTTTAAAGTGGCTTTTATTGTCATTGGTTATCGGCACTTGATTACAATTATCTGGGTACTTAGATGATCCTATTCTGCTATCAGTTCGTATTGTGATTTGCAGTATTCCTTTTCTTCTTTCGGAACATCGCCACCGTACCTGTAAAGTTTTCTTATAAATAATTTTAATATAAACTTTATTTCGTCGTAATGGAAACAACCAGCGAACTCGGTCCTGATTTTGACAAACCACCTTGTATTGGGCTAAAGCTCAAATTGAACCACGAATTCCCCATACAAAGTAAACAAATTATAAAACCGAAACCTAATCAGATATTTGAATTAATGCCACTGTCAGCAAGGTAAACAAAATCATAATTAACCTAAATTTACTATATATTTGGTTTTTTTTTTTCAGAAAATTCAACGGTTTTTTATTTTACTCTCATTCACAAATCAATATTCCCTATGCAATCAAATCACTTTGCCCAAAAGCAGTTTTTAAAAATAAATTTAAACCCCAAAGAACAAGAAGAATCATAATCATATAATTTATTCA
Organism: Acentria ephemerella; assembly: GCA_943193645.1. Taxonomy (NCBI): domain Eukaryota; kingdom Metazoa; phylum Arthropoda; class Insecta; order Lepidoptera; family Crambidae; genus Acentria; species Acentria ephemerella. Next base: position 7,780,254 of record OW971881.1, read on the forward strand.
TGGAACAATTTTCTCAATGTTTATTAATAAGTCTTATGAACACTGTGAATGCCATTGTGCCTTATTTATATTATGTTTCTTTTTTTAGTAGTTATAAGTATTATATTTACAGATATCTAAAATATTATATTGGAAAAAAACTTAACAAAAAACGTCCAATTATGGATTTTGTGCACCTCATATCTGCCCAAAGGATGTATGGTATGTACTAATAATAAAACATTTATATCTGCCAATAACAAATTCTTTGCACAATTACCTCTCTCATTTTTAATGAACACATTACAGTATTATAAATAACTGGTCCTGGCAACCTGGCAATAATAATTATTACTAAAATTAAATGATTCACAAGATTACAGGGCTTTTCGGTATAAAGCCTGTGTCAGTTATGATAAATCCAGTGTTGTTTTAGGGTGTCCGATTGGTGGTATCGGAGGAGGAACTATTGGGAGAGGGTTCAAAGGAGAATTCTGCCGTTTCCAGATGAACCCGGGCATCTATGAATATATTACAATTCCAGAATGTCAGTTCATTGTAAACATTCAAGACATTAATAAGGAAACCATTTTCCAGTCTGTCCTTTCTACATATGAGTAAGTTTGGCATGTAATTAGATTTTTTAAATTTCAATTGTAATAAGTTAGTGAATTGAAACTGATGTGTATGTTTGACACTCACTAAAATAAAGACCATTTTTGATCTAACATAAACAAAAATACTTCCTAGAAGTGGTTAAATAATTAATAATTTAATATCTGCTATCAGTCATAGCTTTTATCAGATTAGTTGTGAATTTCAAGAACATGATAATTATATTCAATAGATTCAGGATATTATGTCACTGTATTATGATAAAAAAATATTGTTGTTAGGAAAATTATCATTTTATATTTTCTATAAGGCTATCATATTACTCCTATGATTCTTTGCAGGTGTATTATAAAACAATAAGTTCATAGATCAACATTAACATTATTTTACTGTAGATCTATGAGTTTAATACATATATGCAATGGAAGAAAAGATATTTAATGATACTAAATTTAGTTTTCAATGGAGCATCACTAAATGCTTTGTAATGAAGTAGATCCAATAAAAACAACAAAAGACTTATTACTTACTGATACTAGCTTTTTTATTTATTTAACTGTGGTAGCAATTCTAGAAGAGAATTTAATTTTATTGTGGTTTTATTATCCTTAAATAAATAATATTCTAATAAAATTTTATATTTAAAATGTTTAGCAAAATATTTATTGTGATATTTAATTGACATCTGATAGGCCCCTTGACTGGTCGGACAGATTTTTTTACACTGTATTTATGAAGACCATTTATGGTATGATGTACAGAGTTCTTCTATATTTATTTTGAAGCTTTGAGTGTGTACATCTTTTCAAATGTGACTGTATGTATAAACTAATTTAAAAAAAAAGTTATATTACTTAAGTTATATTACTTATTATTTAAAGTTATAATTTTTTTTAAATTATTTATTTATTATATAATTTTTTTATGCTTCAAATATAGCACATGTTCTTAATTAAAATAAAAAATTATAGTAAGCCCAAGAAAGCACCCACATCTTGGGAATGGAATTTAAATGCCGAAGATTGTGAGTATACTGCTCTTTATCCTCGAGCTTGGACCACTTATGACCTATCCAAATATGGAGTGAAGCTAGTGTGCCGACAAATATCACCAGTTATACCACACAATTATAAGGTAAATTTAAATGGAGTACAAGTGCTTTATTAAATATTGATTTATTAAAAACTGAGTTTTTTCATACACATGTATATGTACCTTTTTTCAGGATAGCAGCTTACCCTGTGCAGTATTTGTATTTTCAGTACAAAATGTTTGTAATGAACACAGAGATGTTAGCATAACTTTCACATGGACAGAGGTCCTTGGTAGCTCACATAAAAAGAAAGGAACAGGTAACATATGCATAAGAACTAATTATTATTTAGTAATACAAGTCTAACCAAAAACCAACAAGTTTAATTCCCTGTTAGTCCCTGGTACTCCATAAGTCTCTAACCACCATGTCTGACCACTTTCTAATTTTTTTATACAGACAGGCAGAGATGTCAGATACCTTAAAGTGAAGACTTACCTTGTTTCTTGCTCTGTTATAAGACAGCTTGTGCTCAATTTGACATTTATCTTTGGATATACAGTTTTTGATTCTGACAATCGATATAATATATTAGGACAGTATCAAATTTATGAACCTTTGAGTATCCAGATGGTAGATCCATTGATATAAACAACAATAGGCGAAGATACGGCATCGAAGAGCTCCGCGCATATTACAGTACAACTATGTCTGTGGGCACAGTATTATAAATTAGTTCTCAGAAGCCTCAACGATATGAACGTATGCATGTGGAAATTGCGTTTATCTTTTTTTTACTTTTCATTTATTCATTGGTAAACAAACTCTCTATTCTGTATATCTAGAAAATTATAATTAGTTACAGATCTAAAGTTCCCTTCATTTGAAAATATATAAATGAATACACTAACTAATCTTCCAAATTACTAATATATCATATTATATTTATATAATTCGAATCAAACCGGTGAAATATGAAAAAAAAAACATTCTGTGTTATATGTCGCCAACCGATAAGAGTCATTTATAAGAATAAATTTCTTTAAAACAACATAGTATCTTAAATTAAAGAAAGGCTTGACGAAGTTACGTGACTTATTATCTTTAGATAATGTAACTAATGAACTGCTCAAAATGAGACCCATGTTGATAAAAAATTTGACGAATAAAGCGTATTTAGATGCTTTATTCGACAACTTTTTTATATTACGGTTAGATTCCCAGCAGATATTATTTTCTTCTAGTATTGTCTTTATAGTATTACTTTCTCTTCGAATTCGTATTATTTTTCAAAAATCTTTAAATGTACTTTTAATTAATTTTGAAAATAAAGGAATGTTTCCTTTTGTAAAATTTGCTACTATTAATATTAAGGGTACTTTTTCTCCAAACTGCGGTCTATCCTCCAGGTATGTTATAATAGTAATAATTTTTATTGATAAGTAACAAGGACTCATAATGCATTAATAACAATTTCGCTTAACCTATTTACCTATCTATATTATGAAGTATCAAGGGGACATCCAGAACATTATTAGTAATTTTATAAAGTAAAAGAATCTTCACAGTCACGTCGTATTTCTAAGGTATAATGTGATATTTTAAAGACCGACTTTTTTTGACCTTGTTTAAATCGTTTAATAATAAAATATCAAATAAAATAGCTTTTAATGCGGAGCATAGAAGACAATGTTAAAATAATAACAGTTTAAATAACTATAGAATATCTCTCAACTCCGTTTGTATTTTGGCAAAGGCCTCCTCCATCGAATCGATTGAGTAACAGAGAACGTGTTTACTCTCGCGTAAATCCAAATAGTTACAGCCCGTTCTCTAACTACAGTATCAACGTATAATTCTAGAGAAGTTTATCATCGATGTTACAAGATTACTTGTATATACATGAAATTTTGGTGTGCAAACACGAAATACACTTTTTGACGTTGAAATATTTTGACGTACACCATATCTTGCCTTTTTTGTTGTATCAATGGAAAGATCTTATATTTTTGCATCCTACATAACAATATTCTATTTATTTACGACATTTTAAATAAAAATAGATTTTATTTCCTTAAACTAACAATTTTTACAGGAAAACTAGATTTAGAGCGATATTCTGAGGACCATACAAGTGGCGTTACTTTAGAACAGAAAATAGATGGTACGTCTTGTACTTTCGTAATAGCCAAAAAGAAACATGAAAATGAAACTATACACGAGGGTTATTGTTTATGGAATGCATCAAAGACTTCATTATATGTGTGGGATTGTCTCAAGAAACATGGAAAACTCGAGCCAGATCCGAGCCTGACACCACCCCCGCCAAAAGTACCTGATAAGTCAGAAGAGAAAGAAAATAAGGAAAAGCAGAAAAAAATTTACAAATGTAAGTACATTTTTATGTCTCGTCATTGAGAATAAGATAAAACAGTTCGCCGCCATCTTACAGGGGTTTAAGTTTAATATAGGGTATTGAGTGATCAATTATGCCGTAAAAGTCATATTTTACATTCACGGCATAAAGGATCCCGCTTTACATAGCAAACTCCCCATTTATCCTATTATCTTTGAATATTTTAAAGATAATAGAGATTATGATACAAGTAAAAATGCGTATTTATATACATTTTGTGTATGATTCTTAAATTATGTGTTTAGAAATTTCAAAAAGTGGCGAAGGTTAATTGTATCATATTTACAAAATTCACTAACAACACTTTACTATTTATTTTTCCTAACAAAATCATGTTACAACCCCATAAACTATTTTTAAGAAACAATTGATTGCAGATATACCTACTGTGACTTCTGCAATATTTCTAGACCATTGACAAGGCTGTCTCTATAGCCTTTCACGTTTTAAAAACGATATCTTAATTCTTTTTCAAAACACAACTTGAAAACATTACTTGTTGTATATTTCTGTACAGGCTAGTATTTAATGTCAAAATGCAATCTTAGAAATGGAAATTATTTTTGCTCATTTACTTACCGTCTCTGTCGGTGTGCAGATGCTATTTTATATTGTGTAATTTTTAAATCATTTGTGCCGTGATTTTTTACCTCTTTAGTGACAATGTTTGAAGTATATTTTTTTTTATCTAAAACAGTAAATTCTTTTTTAATAACATTTCTATTACAGGTGATTCAGTAGCGCTCTCAAGTGTAATATCATTGGATCCTGGAGGAACAGATTTTACAGAATTTTGTTTAGCGTGGGATATGCCTGTCATTAAGTACAAGAAAGATAAAAAAGTTCATAAAAGGTTTGTTATAATATATCATATGCATAAAAAAAATCACAAAACCACATTACAAAAAAAAAAACTAAATCAAATCATAATATAAAAATCTCAATTTAAACAAATTTATTTATAATGTCAAACATTTATTTTAGGTATTACACAAAATTTTTTGGTAGTGATGGAATAGCTGGTGCCAGCATAGCGGCATATGCTCTTAGGAACTATAAAAATTGGGAGAAACAACTTTGTGAATGGCAAGAACCCATATTGAAGAATAGGTAAACTCAAACTAAAATGCTGGTAACTCCTTTTATTATTTATTATATTATATAATTTTAATAACTTTATTTGTTGACAGTAATATACCAGACTGGTTAAAAAGTGCCTTAATGAATGAGCTTTATTATATTGCGGATGGTGGTACTATTTGGTTTGACGTCCATGAAGAATATCCAGAATCAGATCCTAGGTACATGATTCCGTACAATTATTTTAATAACTTGTGATCCTTTATACTGATATAGGATCATAATTTCTAAGTTGGAAAGCTGAAAGACTTGATGATACCATATCTTAATTCTTTCAGACATGATTTTGGATTATTCGGATACCTAGAAGGTCACGAATACAGGATGTATAATACGTACGACGTTCATTTCTATGCATCGTTTGCATTAGCACAGCTGTGGCCCAATCTACAAGTCAGTGATGATTTATTATCAGATATAATTTTACCTTTTATTAAACACATATCATTAAGATCTATTTTTGAACATTATTCATTCAAATCAACTAATTACTTGTATTATTGTATTCAAATTCACAGGTGGTGTTGCAATACATGTTCCGAGATACAATAGCATTCGAAGCTGAAAAATCTCGATTAACCTTGTATGATGGCAAGAATGTCAAATTTAAACTTAAGGATTCTATGCCTCACGATCTTGGAGATCCAGGTGAAGTATATAATTTTTTTCGTTCGTCATTATTTTATTGAATTTTGAATCTAACGCGAGTTTTGCTACGATACTCGTTTTGGTAGTATCTATAGTTGATTTATTGTTTTCGTTTAAATCTTATATCCTAATTTGTTGCCAGCGGATATACCATTTTCAAACATCAACGCTTACAACATTCACGACGTGAGCGAGTGGCGAGATTTGAATCCCAAGTTCATTCTGCAAGTGATTCGTGATTACCGGATACTTCGTGGCCACACCGCGCCCTTCGGCAACGAAAGGTACCGCTCGATGCCGTTTATTGACGACATCAGGGACGGTACTGAAGATGACCTGTACTCGCGGGCCACGGGACAAGCGGAGAAAACTCCGACAGAAACGCCGGAATCGACGGAACAATCGACTCCTGTCGCTAATGTAACGCGATCGTATGGTGTGGGTGATATATTAGACCTGCTGTACAGGTAGGCTTGCACTGACATACGACAACTAAACGCTAACGATAGTGGATAATAACATTTTCACTAACAATTAAGGTAGTTGTATACTTAGGTGTGTTATTATTGTTGTTATTTCTTTCGTTATTAATAATAATTCTGGCGTCCCACAAGGCTTGGTATTGTCTCCAACTTTATTTCTGTAAATTCAATGACATGTTGATTGACGGTATTCACTGTTATGCTGATGACAGTACAGGGGACACTACTTATTCCGGCCGTACTACTATCCGTCAGTCCATAGAGGAGAAAAGTTGCCGTAAAACTTGTGACTGATATCGCGAGCACTCGAATCTCGATTGGGGACGACTAAATCTAGTCAAATTTAACTCCACAAAGACACAAGTTTGGGTGTTCACCTCATAAAAGATCCCATTCATTCGCTGTCGTTCCACAGTTCCAAGAGGCGTCTTTTACTTTCTCTGAAGCATTGGCATCATTGGTGTCGATATCTCTAGCAGCTTCCAATTCCGTGCTCACATTGAGAATAAGGTCATGCTGGCTTCCAAATAGCTCGGTGTACTCAATACGGCGAATATGCGTTGTCACCTCTGGGCGGGAGTGCCTGGATATCAGCTAGGAACTTTAGACTCCCTTCAGCAGTGCTATGATAACTGTTGACGATTTCAGGCTTCCAGGCGGTATAGAACCCTTAAGTCTAAGGAGAGCCTTCCACTCTCTGTGTTTCTTCTACCGTTTTTATAACGGGCTATTCTCTACCTCCTAGTTATTTTCCCTCTTCAGCTTTGAAAAAATGCTTTTGGTTTTCAAAAATCGCAGAATACTTAAGAGGCAAATCTCGATTTTTGAAATATATTTTTGTCGCAAAAAAAGAGATTTTTCGCACTAAAAACACCCTCGTCATGTATTCCCTTAAAAATAATAAGGTACTCAAATTTATATTTTGACCAGGAGTACGGAAGTGGAGCCAGAAGTGAAAGAGGGCGACGAAAGGTATGACACTCGTGAGTCAGCGACCGTGTGGAACGCGACTCGATATCTGTCCGACATGTATCCGTCATGTGTCACGTTGCTGCGACGAGCTGCGCTATGGGATAAAGACGGAGATGGACTTATAGAGAATGGAGGATTCCCAGACCAGACATATGATGCGTGGGTCATGCAGGGACCTAGGTAAGTAGGCAGGTCAGCATTACAACAGCTGATTTAATTTACATAAAGATAGTCCCAGTTTACAGATGACTTGATTTTAAAAAGTATAATTACAGTTTTAATTTGCAGTATTGTCGTCGTTATCTTTTAAAATAGTACTGATCTATTAGTTCGTTTCATGTCTATGACGTCAAAATTTCATGATCAATCCATACTATTCTTATTTGATTATTAATTGTCAACACATTACTTTAATTTGTTCTATTTCGTTTATATATCTTTACAATTTTGTTATTTATTAGTCCAGTCCACGTTTACGTTTCCAGTATTAACTATCGACGAAAAAAAAATTAATTATATAATTATTGGTAAACTCAATGAATATTGATCCTTTAATAGCATTTTAACACTGCTAATTTTACTTTTGACTTGTTTCAGTGCCTATTGCGGAGGTCTGTGGGTAGCTTCAATATCAGCCGTTCGGGGTATAGCCCGCATCCTGGGCTACGAGGATGATGAACGCGAGTTCTCCAAGCTACTTGACCAAGCTCGGCACTCCTTCGAGGAGAAGCTCTGGAACGGAAACTATTACAAGTTCGACGAACGTTCATCTAAAAGCAATGTGGTCATGGCGGATCAGCTTGCCGGTCACTGGTAAGATATTTTTAATCCAAGTATGTAGTTATAGTTGTAAACTACTCGAATAAATTGGTCTTCATTTAAACACTCGGTTTGATTCTCGGAAAAACATGACAAATTTATTCAAGTCATGAGCCTTACGTTTTTTACCACATTGGTCGCGAACTATATATAGGAATTTCCTTACCGTACCCATCAGCGTTTGGAATATATTAATTGAATATTTATAAGCGTTTGGAATACGTAAACTTCAGATATAAACTTCCATCTTAATATGACTTTATAAGACTCGGCCTTTATTTTTTAAGTTTTTTCTTGACAGTCGGTTGACAAATCTTTAACAATAACAACTTTATAAAAACTGGGTATACTATGTATGACACAAGAGCATTTGGACAACTTGCAGATAATAGTAGTAATAACAAACATTATTGTATAATGGTAATTTTAATACAAAATATAGGTACAATAATTAAAAGCTTTATGTGTCCACCCCTATGGAAAATTACCCTAGAGATAAAGATAAAAAATCATACAGGTATCTACGAGCATCTGGATGGACCGACCAAGTGTTTCCCGAGGCAAATGTAAAAAAAGCCCTGTCTGCTATATTTGAGAACAACGTGATGGCTTTCAAGGAAGGACGCATGGGTGCCGTGAATGGTTACGTGACCGGGCACCGCGGGCACGTTGATACTACCGCGGTGCAGAGCGAGGAAGTCTGGACTGGGGTCACGTTTGGACTGTCTGCGCTTATGATTTATGAAGGTTACTAAAAATATCTATGCATAGCTTAATTTGTCAGAACATAGAACTTTTTGTTACATTTTGGAGATCAATTTTGATAGATGGAGCATAACATAATCAAAATAATAGATGATTGTCCAGTATTACCCCTATGGCGGATGATATTAGATATCTACAGACTAGCACATCTTTTTGTCTCAATATCCACAGTAAAAGTATCGTAAAAACAAAACTGTCCAATTTTTAAAGTAAAATGTAATCTTTTCTAAAAAAAAAAAAAAAAAATAAATTAATAAATAAATATTTATTTATTTATAATAAATATTTATTTATTTATAGTCTTGTACTTTTTAAATTTTAGGCATGTACGAGGAAGCATTTACAACTGCCGGAGGTTTATGCAAAACATTAATACAGAGCGGATTAGCGTTTGAAACTCCCGAAGCTCTTTACAGCAACGGTCATCATCGGTCAATCGCGTACATGAGACCCTTGGCCATATGGGCCATGTACCAAGCGATCATAGCTCGGCCCCCGCCTCCAGTTTCGCTCGCGAACGGACAAGTACACCAAACCAAAGATGAAAAAAGCAGGTTGTGATCATTATTTTTACTATTAATTACTTTTCATTCAACTATTTTATTTAGATTGTAATTAAAAATTATACGGCTTATAAAAACTTTATTATTTTTTATTTATTTATTGAAGGGTTTAGTTCAATTTTACAAAGTATTACTAGTTTATTTGGAACATGTTATTCTATTTTGAAAAATTACTGTGGTTATATTTTAAAATTGTTTATTAATCTTAATTAATCATTTATATCATCGCAGTTAGACCATGAAATGGTAGTAAGGAATGACAAAATTTATTTTATTAAGTGAAGGCAGGAGCCCTGCCTTGTATTACTATTGTACAATTTGTCTGCAGAGTACTTTGAAAAGGTATTTAATTGTGATATTTAAGTCTTAAATTGTTTTGTGATTTCTAAATTAATTTTAGTCACATATTCAAATTGTTATACCAATGATAATGTAATACGATTAAAGTTACTATTTTACTTATTATTTTATTTTGTATTATTTTATAAATCGTAATGTGAAGACTCCCGTTCGAGTTTTAGCCATAATTCGTAGAAAATGATTGCCTACAAAATTTTTATTCAATTTATAAGTATTTAAAAAATATTAAAGTTAAGTTTTATGTAGACTGTAGTGGGAGTTGGTAAATGCCAAATGAATGAAGTCGATGTTTTGGATTTATCTTTTATTTATTTTTAACAATTATGTACGTACTTATTTAAATGCATTTTGGCACACGTTAATAAAAAGATTGAAATATTTTATGGTCTCATTTGATTCTACCTATAGTTAAAGTTAATATTATTTATTAAAAAATACATCTTAATGATATCTAATAAGGATTAATATAATAATAAGAGTATATATAGTTTGTACTGTTATATTATAAACATATGATATGTTAGTTATGTATGATGTCAATAAATAAGTAAGTAAAATTATATTATTTACAAAATATTTACATCAAAAATATTTTCAGTCTTCAATATTTAATGGTAAACTTAATTTCACACAAAGGTAATATTTTTATACAATTATAAACAAATTTTATTTTTATTGCGGAAGTTATAGAACATAATAATATTGTGTTATTAAAATGTTGGAATATTCTATTACATACCCACAAGTAGCAGTATTTCAATTTTAATTTGTCATTAAATGTGAGTTAAGTATGTGTAGCCGATATATTCATATACATGTGTGCGCCGTCGCGATCATCACAGCGAGTGTTTGCGCGATCGCGTGAAAAGTTCATGCGAAGATGAGTACTACTATGAGCGTCTGCGTCGCAGTCGAGACGTTCACGCGATGCGGACGACTCTCGTTCTACTATCGTAGCCATATGGTGGCCTCTGAAATAAAATAAAAAGTATTTTCCTCTTAATAAATTAGTGACTAAAATGAAACTTTAGGCAGATTAAATGCGCACATCTCAAATGTATTACAATTTGAAATGTTATTAACCTTTATGAAATTGTTTTGTACCTATTTTGTACTATTTTTATTTGTAAGAATTAATCCATTTCCAGTTATTACATACGTCGGTGAACTTTACGGAGGTAACTTAATGTTCTAAATCTCAGTCATGTAAGTATTTTTTTCCACATCTGTCTTGGTGGCGACTGGTTTGCTCTTATTTTATTTGGTAAATTTTCAATTAGGTTCGGTTGAAATGTGGTCTCTACCCGCAGATGTGTCTGTGAGGACATCTTACCATGTTATCTGCGCTGGCGTCTCTGCTTGCTCATTGTAAGGAATGGCCATTACTATTAGTAACATGCTAGAAAATACCACCAGATAACGAGTATTGCTCGATGTTTTAAATATGCGGAAGCAACGAAACGCGTCTGTCTAGACTTTATCACTGTCATGTCAATATAGAAACGCGTTGAGATGTGAGGAAAGTTGTTTTCTTTTTATAATAAAGAAATGATTCATCTTTCTATGACTGACCCGTGAACTCTATACATAGAAACAGTCGACGTCATTCTCAGACGTATGTCGTCATTATTTGATCCGATTCTGCAGATACTGTAATTTTCAGTAAAAGCACTATATGTCTTTCTCTTTATGTTTAGGATAGGAATAGCAATTTTATTGAGTTTGAATTTTTAATGATAAATTTTATTGAAATTTTTTTTATCAATTTTCATTTTAAAATTTCATCCTAACGTTTATAAAGTTCGGAAATTGAACACAATAAGTTGAGTTTTCTATAAGTAGACTGCAAATCAGTTTGGAATAGGAATGAGTTTACTTACCTAGTATCATGTTTAGGGTGTCCGAAGGTGGTGAACTGCGGACAGCCATTGAGTGGTCGCGGCGGAGGAGGAATCAGGTAGTCGTCTAGCCGGTTGTCATCACACGCCGAGTGCATCGTCAGCGTGCTCGATGATATCTGGAATCAAATGTAACTATCTTTAAAATACCAATCAGCGTAGGTAATGTTGACTTACCAAAATTGAGCAAAAAGTTCATATCGTTGAAATATTATGCTCGTTTTAAGTACTAGTTTTGTAAAATTAAAATCGAAAGAGGTATTCTTTTTTGGCATTTATTTTTAGCAACGAAAGTAAGACCGTATAGTGCCATATATGCATACAAATCTTGCCAATGAATATTTGTTTATTAAAGTATTGTGCCTTTTAGCGATATTTTACACTTATGAATGTTTCGGATGAAACTTTCCTCCAAAACATGAGTATTAAATATAACTTTATAAGGACGGTTGTTATCCTCACTATATGGTTTCCGACAGACATATTTTCATCTTATATTAAGAAACTTTAAAAACCGTTCAAAAATTTTTTTTAATGGAAATATCTCGTACATTCCGTTTCCTCTGAATGTAATTAAAAGTAATTGAATTATCTTAAAACAATATTTGTATTTAGTAACTTACAATTGATCGTGCTTTGTCATCGAGTTCAGACTGCACACTATTCGTTTCAGCCACGCTTCCACCGCTTACTGTACTGAGACGACCTGATGATGATGAACCTACAATAAAAGTAACGAAAATTAGTTCATATTTGAAAGCAATATGATACTTCTAGTGAACAATTAGCTAAATTATATGAAAACTTACTGTCGCTCATACTGCTATTTGGTCTAGTATTACCATTGCGTTTTTCTATGGCAACATTGCTATTATCCTGATCTGAAAGATAAATTAACACATAAAATAAATCTTAATGGAAGTCAGCAAAAGTTTGATTAAATAACGATATAGAAACATACGTTTATTTTTATTCTTAGAGAACATTTTCTTGACTCTTTCGAACGGAGTCGGTCTTTTCATATTGTCTTTTATCCGCTGCTGAATTTTGTCATACTCCTCTCTCATCTTGTTTAACTGCTCTTGTTTCTCTTTTAGTGACTGTTGTGTTTCGTTTCGGTTTCTCCATTCTAATACTAATTTTTCTACTTCAGAAATAGTAAAAACATTATTCTTAAAGTCATTAATTATTTCTGCTAACTCTTCTTGTCCGGTCAAAGGACAAATCTCTTTTCCGGACTTTATGCTACCGCTGATACGGATTTCTTTGGTATGTAAATTAATTTGGCTTATATCACTAGTAGGGGTTTCAATAATGAAAGTCTTCGACTCTTCGGTGGGTGAATAAAGGAATATGTCATGCTGTTGTGGCATGAGACGTGAACTATTAGCGTATAGATTATTCGGTCGAAATTTTGGACTTTCTACTTTTATATTAGAAGGTTGGACTAGGTAGTCGTGTTCGATTGCTTGTTGGATTCTCTCGGCTGTATCGTCGAAGGGAAGCTCGTTTTGATAGTATTGCTCTTTAACCTTTGGCAACTTTAAATTGGGCCGTTTCTTTTCTTCTTTAGCAATTTCCAAGTTCTGTTCTAAATTTTTCGTACAGGCTTCGCTGAAGGGGTCGGTGCATTGAGTATCCCCATTCTGTATAGCTTCGGTACGAATCGGGGAATCAACTGTATCGCAATTTTCTACAATCTGTAGTTCTTTCTTTTTATTGTCGTCTTGGTTTTCATCTTTATCATTATCAGACATGTTTTTCAAATAATAGTACATATTGGAGAACTCGTTTATTTTCTAAAAAAAAAATTACTTCTGAGCATTCATCAACATAATATTTAAATCTTTGAGAATATAAATTATGAAATAAATATAATATATTGAAAAATTTTTTGACTTACTAAATGGTCAGAGAGGACGTCAGCCAGGCGGTAATGCTTATAATCGCGGGCCAAGTCTGCCGGGGTTCGATGTCTCACGTTACGAAGAGCCACAGCGGCGCCACCTCCAGGGCATTCCAATAATTGCCAACATACGCGCTCTAAGCCAAACCTGGCTGCCCAGTGCAATAGGGTGGGGTATTCTTCACCACCTAAAAATATTTAAGTATATTGTAATTAAACCACATTTTTTATGTTATTTAAAGGGTTTATAATTCATCAAAGTAGTTCTTACTTGATATATCTGCTTTTGGGTTAAATTGCTCGTTCGACGCCAAAAGATTGAAATGTGGAGGAATATTCTTTTGGAATGCGTTAAGCATCCAGCTATCGAGCTGCTCTTTGCTTGTGGTCTTGAAGCCTAGAGTCTATGGACATTTTTTTATATTTTAGTTTTTGACATTTAATGTAATAACAAGTAATATAGACTCAAAACTTTTTGATTTGCTCAATTACCTGGCACATAAACTCCAAAGGATGATCTGAAGCCCGAAGCAATTGGTCAAGTTCTCGAAGTCTGCTCTCACATTTGATTTGCCGTCTCCCCAAAGACTGCCCATTCTTACTTACTCGAACCCAAACCAACATCGATACTTCCAAGCATGAATCTGCAATAAATAATGCAAAATATAAGCTACCAAAAATAACTGAGAATGAGACATAACTTAATCGTTTCAATCCCTATTTGACTTACTCCATATGTGCAAGTATACGGGAATGATATAGAAACATTCCATATATAAAGTACCAAGATAAAAATTATTTACCAATTAAGAAATATGAGAGCATGACAGTACTAATGAAACAATATTTACTCAATATAACTTAATATTTGCATTTGATATTAATTGCATATTTCTCACATTAGTTTGCTTTTACTTTAGATACTCAATCAGTAATCAAATAACGAATGTTTAGTCAATTCAAGATATCGTTGAAGTTTTGACTATTCTCAATGGAAAATTTCCGTTTTTCAGTTATTTTTTTCATGAAACCATTCGCTTCTTTAAGTTCTTAAATACTACGTAGTAGAGCTCCTTGGTATAGGTTCCATCGCTAGTTTCGGTGTGAAGGAATAATGGAAAAGATGTTATAACAGATCATGTGATTTTAAGGGATGTTAATACCACCCGACAGTAACATCTTATTCACCATATTGTTGGTGTGGTGTCTATAGGCGATGGTTACAACATACCATCTAATGATTTATTTGCTAGTTTGACTTCTACATAAAACTAAATTGGCAGCAACAGCTATTTTTTTCTTATTTTTCTTACTTACCGGGTATATCAAATTGTAATGTATACGGATTTCTCTTCTTGAATGTAGGTATCTGTATGACCTCGCCTTTCTTATCCACCATTATCTTAATACTGTCCTCCTCTCTAATAGGGTCGTTGAGGAGAGCTATCACACGACTCTGGCCCTGAATTATAATTACAACTTTAATCCCTTATGGATATTCAATATGAACAGCTGCACTAGCTTTAATCGCATAAGATATTACTTACAATTTTAACTTTTTTGGGCACGATAGAGAAGCTTGTCCTATCAGTAGCAGTGTCTTTGCAGTCTTTGGTCCTGAGGATACCGACTGCGGCAGTCAGAAATGTGTCCACAAATGACGTATCCTTCTCTCTGACATTCATCATTTGCCATTGGTCTATGGTGGGGTAGTCTAAAAAAATAAAAGGATTTTAATAAAATATTAATAAGTTACCCTTCTTTGTAGAGCTTGGTTTAAATTTATGTCCAAATCCGATATAAACAATTCTATTAACAAATACCTTCGCAATGGTTAGCAACAATTTGGTTCTTCTCCACCCCGAGAAGCATTACTAAAACCTTGTCGGCCTTAAACAAACTGTCGCAGTGGCTGTCTTTCTTCAACTCTATCAGTTTAGATGCTAAGTTGGGGCACAAGATAACTATCTGCAGCTGGGCTTTTGCCAGCTTTTCCAATTTTCCCTGTGAGTCGCACGACAAAAGTTCTTCAGCCGTTATTGGCGTCACTCTGTAAGAAAATGTACTTTTAAATTATTATTTCTAAAATTCAGTCATGCATGTAAATTAATAATGTGAAATCTGACCACATGACGTGTTAAGGACAACCAATTGACTGGTAGATTTCTTTGACGAATGATATCATATGTATTTCAAATAACTTATATAATATTATACACAATAACTGTCTTTAAATACAAGTACAGACCAAGACGACTTAATTCCTGATTGAGTTGTAATTGAGTTTACCTGTAGTGGTGTCTCGCTCGCTGCGACATTATTTTGTCGAAGCTGGCGATTAGATAGTCTGACCATAACGCACTTTCCGGAGAAGCGGAACTCCACAATATCGATATGTCTTCCATTTCTGAAACAATCAAAAAGCTCCATGAAATTTTATAATTATAAAAATAAAAACTGTAATGAGTAAATTCTAATCAGTTTATTTATAAATTCTAAGCAGTTTTTAACAAATTTATAGTGTCGAGATCATTGCATGTTCTTTTTTTTATTTTACTTTAACAGTGATCACGATAAGTCTTTTATACAAATATTTAGTTTTAATAATTCTTGAGTCAATCAGAAAATATCCATTGACATGAATGGATCTAAAGGATGTGTTGTCAAGGGATAATCGAGACATGAACGATGTCATTCATTCCGTACCGGGTGAGGGTCAATGACCCGATCGAAGTTCACAAGTATCCAGTCGTCAATCATACATCAATCATATCTTAAGCTCTAATATGCAACTTACAAAAACCATAAGTACGAGTCAATAAATTCCAAACTCAATACTTTAAATATTTCGATATTTATGTTAACCAGTGAATAAAAGATTTTAATGCTTCGTTTTCCAATTAATAGGTTACGGTGACTCTTGTCGACATTTATCATTATGCAAAAATCAAACCTCTTGTAAGGATAATTCTACTTATGCATGAGCTTTTAACATAACTTTGTGGAAAGCGCTAATATATAAACAGTATACTTATTCACACATATCGTATAAATAAAAATACTGAGAAGTAACCATCATTTCTTATTATATAAGATATTTCTTATTACTTCTTAATGTTTCTTGCTGTCAAAAGGTATGTAGGTTTAAAATATTCATAAATCTTCTTATTTACAAATTTGATCATTAATTAATAATACAGGATAATTTTACTATGGACCACATTTTAAACTTTATTTATTTATTTAAGTAAGCAGATTTGTGAATATTTAAACTACGGACACAAATTCTGTTAAAGTCCCTCTGTAGGTTCATTACTCACAACTAGATTGGTGAGTATGTTTTAATTTGTAACTTTAGTGCTAGGTATGAGGATCCATTGCAACTTTCCACTTCAACCGACATTCCTTTATGCTATTACTCATGAAGCACTCGAGTCAATTAATTTAACTGAAGCCACTGACTAACAAGTGTTATGCGTTTTAAAATTAGAAGCGGACAGTTTACAGTTGAGCCTATTCATTTTTATTTCATGTCTTTGTAAGTACTCATACTGTATGAGTACATAGAAGAATATTCTTTGAGCATTTGTAATTCATAGATTGTTTGACCTATTTGCTCAAATTCAAATATGTTAATAGTGTAACTACATTTCTAGAAGAATTTACGTCCCAAAAACACACTTCCACATATTCCCCTTTTGAGTTACATGAATGAAAACATACGTAGGCTGTTAAATTTTTTATTGCACCCGACGTTGTGCATACGCAGCGGCTGCTTACAAAATATCCTATGCAACGCGCGCGCCGGAAACTCATACGGATTTATACTTACCCACCTCTGCCTCCAAATGAAGACCCGACTAAATGTAATATCCGTTTCCTAAATAGACAAACGTGTATGGCGTTGCCCGGAATAACTATGCCCGATTAGATGCAATGCGCGACTCTGAATGTGTAGCTAAGCCGTTGTTAGTATTGTGCCAGTTATGAATTATGGGACAGTAACAGTTTTCAACGTGATATTAAAATAAGTTCAAATTGCATGACAATATACGTCTAAACTAAAAAGACCATTTATCTATGTACACCATTTTTTCATGACTCCCGATAGTTTTATTTAATTTACTCATTATTAATTCTTATATAAACTTCGGAACAGTGTACACAAAAAATGGAATCTTTAATAATAATAGATAAATGAAAATTAACTTGTCATCGGAGATTATAAATATCAATGAATTATCCCACAGTCTACCTAAAGTCTATTAATAATTGCAGACAAATCTTATTATGCACCATTCACCTCAGTGAGTAAGTAAAATGGCAAGCGGTCTATTATACTAGAAATCTAAAAATACTCCAACCCCTGTTGGGTTGGTTTGTTTAAGTTTTGAGGGTTGGAACCTTCCAGTAAACTAGCCCTTCACAAAACACCTTTAAGTCTTTAAAACTATTTTTGTCGAGAAGCGGCGCGTGCAGTATTGATTTACGTTGCGCAGAGCGGATGCTGCCGGTTAAAATAAAATTATGGTAACCCTATTCCTGATTTTGAAGTTATGAAACTTTCTTAAAATAAAATTAAAATGGCTCTTCAACATCACAACTAATTTAATACAATAAAGATATATTCTATCCTATTCAAATGTCACTTAGTCACGTCCGTATTTAATTTAAAAATCTTATAAGTACATTTTTTTAAATCTATCTCATTCGCACTGGATACAGTAAACAAACAGTTGTTGGTTTTTCGATTTTATATAAATTCCTTACATTTGAATTTCAAGGAAGTTGCTTCGTTTTAAACTTTATAATATAATTACTGGAATTCCTATTATTGGCTATAAATTAATATGTACGTAATGAAAGCACCACCTAATAGAATGTTTATTGCTAACGCTCCCAGTTTTCAGCTCATTCCAGCTCCACCTTTGAAGTGGTGGTTTAAAACATTGTACTGCTCTACGATCGCGGCCTCGCTAACAGCCTACGACTTTTTGATCTGATCCACGCTAATAGTTGAGCAACTATGCCTTTTGTTGAAATTATCCGCATTATGTTATTAAGGAGATGATAAAAGATCTTATAATAAACTTGGAGGTTTTTAAAAAACCGTAATGGAATATAGCACTTACAACACATATATTTGTAACTAATTTCATGACAATTCAATTTTTAAGTGTAAACAAAGCTCTATTAAAAAATTACAAGAGTAATGTATATGCATTCAAAATAAAAATAATATTTCGCCAAAAAATATAGGAGAATGATTGGTACTCAGCAATTAAAATCTATTTATTTAGAATTATAAAGTGGTCTACATAGAGTGCCAGTATTAAACGAAGTTAAGTAGAATTTAACGATGCAATTAAACGTTTTATATAGCTCATAAATTTCATCAACAACAAATCGATTCTAAATCCAATTATCGAATGGTAAAAAAATCTCTATAATTTCGAATTTATATTATTCTTAAAAGTATAATTACTTACTTTGCATGTGTTATTTAGAATATTACCAAAACATATATTCGTAAAGCTAACTCAAATGTTGTTCTGAATCAAGCTCATTCCACTGCCAGATATCGGTTTATGATTCACGTTATCAAAATAAAGCTCAGTATTCTTTTTCTCAGGAATCTGTCAGACAGTTCTCAATAAATCATTCATTGTGGCATAAATTCTGTTTTATATTCTGCGAGATTAATTAATTGAATATGTAAGTAGGTCGCCTTACATTGTGTAAACAATATTATATAGGTAAAACAAATGGTAAGGACATGTGAGATTTAAATAAAAATTTAATGACTTAGTAATATATAATTATATATATAATTCAAATTTAATAATGTAAAATCAGAATTAGAAAGAACCATTGGCTAACTTTACTCCGCAGAGGAAGGTTATGAAACATTCAATAGATATTATTAGAGGTACAGTATTTGTTAAATGAATAATAATATATTTTACAATTTTTCTTGAAAAATTATTTAGTTTTCTGTAATAATTTTTTGTGGTAAAGTATTTATAACTTATTTAGTTGTGAGTGTTCATAGTAAAAGAACATCGAAGGTTTATTTTGTTGAACTAGTGAATTTTCTTTAATTTGCAATGAGAAAAAAGTATTTTGTTAGTACTAATATATCTTTAAAATTTATTCCAGCATAAGTCCACTTAATTATTTGAGAGCTAAGGAAGAAGTTTCTTTTATATAGGTTTTTAATAGAAGCTTACTCACAGTCCATAAATTTTAATTTGAAAGTTAGTTTATATATTTATCAAAATGCATTAATCATTTTATTGTCTATCATTAGCTTATTACACCAAAATTATCCTTGAATGCGGTCAAAGATAGCATGTCGTCGACTCGTCCCCTGTCTCGACAGACTGCCGCTTGTCCCGATGGACCATAAACAAAGTTATAAATCAAATATAATTGATAACAGGACACTGCTTGGATACTTCAACAATAGAATTATCGGTTATTAGATCCTTTATTCGATTTTAAACTCTACGAATCATATATAAATATTCACACATCAGTATTGCAAGAAATAGACTAGTATAGAACAAAATAAATTAATTTGGGATTTTATGTGAATATGATTTTACTTCATAAGTGTAAAGTACGTAAATATTTGTTTATTAGGTAGGTGATGAATTATAAATTTCTTGAACCAATACAACAAAATCTTAACTATAGTTAATCTAATTCTACCTGTTATTTTTGCACAATTAATTAGTATAAATATATAAAAGTAAACTTTGACATTAAAATTTCATATCCACAGAAGCTTACAATTGTTATAACTAAACATTTGATCCTTTTATATTTAATTCTAATAACAGTGACTCGTATTAAAATTAAAAAAAAACCCTATATGTATAAATTATTGAAAACTTTATGTAGTTACAAGGGTGCGGACGTCATAATGTATTTGACAGTGACTATGTATGCTTCAAGTAAATGCCTGCAATCTGTGGGAGCGATCCTCAACCGAGAACACAGAATAATACTTAGGCGTTTGTACATTTATATTCTTTATGCGAGTACATTACGGGAGCCACATCGATGCATGTAAATTGCGCTATGTTTATTCAGCCATACACGCCGCCCTGCATAAATAATGAGTGCCCAACAAACAATGTAAATGCATCACAAGTTTTGGACCGCGAACTTTACTTATAAAAACATAAGGAACAAGATCCCGTACCCAACTATACTTAACCGAACAATTAATTCGCGTACGAAGTTCTAGTCTTTTTGACATTGATTTTGGATGGGTTTGGACATCTTCAAATTACAAAGTGTTTCGTTGGACCCGATACTGTACATCAAACTAATATTTAAGACATTAAAAATTAAGAAATTCAGTCAATATCATAAAACATATAGATATGTTATAGATACACATGTAAATTTTAAATGTTTTGAATGAAGAAATCGGATAATAATTAATTTAAATTCCCATTCGTTATGTGACACTATCATATATTATAGTACTTTAATATGCAGATAATACTTAACGCAGTAGAAATTAAACGAAGAAAAAACATTTAAACACCATATAATTTTATAACTACACTTTGTAGTTGGAACATACCAGGTTATAAAAATTTAATAAATAATAATATTCAAAACTTACTCGCATCCATTATCTCCAGCCCTTTATTCTCCATAGGAAAGTGGGGAGACTTCACGCATTCGAGAATTCAAATATTTAACATTGCACTAAACTGCAAGCGAGTACTAGAAAGCGCACTGTATCGTACAAGAGCCCTCGCAGCTGCGACGAAGAGTGTGCAAACGACCGCGACGGGCCAAGACAACTCGCACTGGCGTCAGGCGGCGCGAGCGCACGCACTTCGCATACTAAAACGATGTCGCGACAATAATCGCACGCCATCCCAGCGCCTAATCTCCGCAAACAAATTTGGGCCTTGTGTAAATATTCCCGAAGCGTTATCGATCACCAAATAAGAGGCTGTAAACACCAAACACGTACCCAATATATTCTGGCCGTGATGTTCAGATACGCTTAATCGGCATCACATTATGGTTCTTGAAAATTGATAAGCTTTACAATCGGTTTGTTGGCATAGTGATAACCTTTATAAAAGCACGTGGAGAGTCGAGGTTTGACAGAGTATTTTCAAATAATATTTTAGTGATATCCTAAGTCTATATGAATTTTGTAGTAATTATCTATTACAATGTATACCTACTTAAATTACTTATGTTGTTTCAGTTATCAGTTCTACGAAAATGTAACTTGTAATGCTCTTGTATCAAAGAAGCCGCATTTTGGCTGGTAATTTGGATTGATGTAATTGCATCGACTATCGTAGAGTCAGAGGGGAATAGTGCAACGTTCTTATATCTCTCACTTGATTGAGTTGTTTGTTTCATTATCGCAACTATTCACTTCCACATCAGTATGTATAATTTCCTAATAATAGAAAGTTATAATATAAGGGAAAGTAGGGCAATCTACAATACATACAATAAATTTATTGTATTTTTTAAAATGTAGTATTAATCTGCTATTTTTAGTATTTATCTGCTACTATTGTGTAGTATTAGCATTTGCAAAATTGTCATCTAGAACATGGGTAAATTGTATCGGAACCTCAATTTTTAGTTGATTTGATGTTATGTACCATGCAACGGTGACCTACCTTTAACGGGAAAATTTTTGGGTTTTCTTCTTTTGACTTCGTCATCTCTCTGAGAAAACCTCGGAGGTGGCATCTTAGGTACCTCGCTGGGAACGGTGGTAACTTCCCCAGCACCTGCACCTCCAGTCGCCAAATACCCCCCTACTGAGTGCCTCCTTCGGCCCTGGAGAGGTATAGTGTAGAACACTTCTTCTCTTTCTTGAGGACCATCAGAAGTTACAACTGTTGCACTTATCTTGCCTTTTCTATGAAAAATAGAAATATATAAAAATTGGATTCAAACTATCTAATGTCAATTATTAAATAAATTTTATTGTAGTTGATTTCATGGTACTATACATGGGCATGTAATGTTAATAAACATAGGAAAAATAACATTTTTCTTACTTGATTCTTGGCGCCGTAAAAGTATGTCTCATGTCCCGTGGGGCACAGTCGCCTGGCCTAGGCTGGCCTTTCAAAAAGGCTTCTGCTTGCTCAGGCTCTCTCGCTGATAATGATCTGAGCAGAGCCCGAAATTCCTTTCTCCTCGGGCTCTCCGGCTCCTTTCGCCTAGGCGATCCTAAAGGCCTGATAGAATCAGTCCAAACACGGCTCGGAGCAGACCTAGAATAGGGCTCCGACCCCGAAGTATGACTAGCTTCGGCAGCATTTTTATCAGGTAAAGCAAAGTAAGACGGATTATCTGAAACAATCGCCAATTTGAATTACAAATACGAGATTAATAGTAACTAACGTCCTGCTACCGTTGGGAAGATAAATGATCTATTACCAAGAATCATGGCCGTAGCGGCGTTACAGTCACGCTACCGCGCCGCGACTGGGCCTTGCAGGAATTATTCAATAACGCCAATGAACTAACGGCTCTCCATTACGTCCAGCACGGACCGAGTGGAGCAACCTACTTTTCAAAGCCGGAAAATACGAATTGAAGGCAATCTTCTATACCGCTCTACCTTACCGCGCTAGACGGTAGGCGAAATAATAGTGTAAACAAATCTTAATGACGTAATGTACCTAAAAGGTTGGGAAAAATTCCCAGCCTCCTAGGAAGTCCAAACGAATCCTAAGAATAGTAATTTTATTAATATCTGTAATTTGAGCTTAGTTAAGTACAGTTAATTACGACCTGTGACGTCTTTTGACGTCCCTAAAATGGCGATCTTAAAGAATATTTGACTAATTTAAATGCTCAAAAACATAACTATTAAACCAAGCCAACAGTGTATGGATCGACTAAGTGTCAACTACAACGACAACGTTTCTAGAAGTTATTCTACCCCTTTGGAATGAAATAGAGGCAAATAATTTTATTTTAGTTTAAGAAAATACGAGCAGAAACCAAACGACTGTATATGTAAATACAGCATTAATATAATACATTGTACAAGTGTTTTACAGATATATAAAATATGTAATATCAGGTACATTTACCTACGTATTTTTGACTCTATATCCCATTCAACAAATATTACATATTAATAATAGTTGAATAGGATACAAAATCCAAAATGCTTTTTCTTTTCAATTTTAAACGGCCCGCATGTGTGGAGCACTGTTTTAAAAATCGAGGGCGTGTAAAAGTACCCTGGGAACATGTGGTCTTATACAAAAACTAACTCGCCAACAATAGTGGAGGACACTACCAAAATATTGTATTTTTTGTTACAATTATTGTATACAAAAAGCATCGTGTTGATATATTTGACAGTAATTAATTGACTATTAACTATGTACGCGTGCTGAATACGAAATATGAAAATTTATTTATAAAATTTGCGTCTTATGTTAATAGCAGATTTATTTTTGATTTGTAATATTAATATTAATATGTTATCGTGGGTTTTTGTATGGACAAAAGTAACATAAGTTTTGTGATAAAATTTTATCTTTCTTATTACAGCTCTTTATACATTTGCTGAACAATATCCGTTGTCTGATGAATCAGCTATGAATTCTTGGAAAATATGTAAAATGTGTTCCACGTTAATTTTAGGAACTTGCTGCGCAACTGTGTTGGCCATTTAATAACCAATTAATATTTATTTATATGCTATTTACAAGAATATTAAAAACAGACTTTCATATTATGCCATAGTCACAGTTATCGGTTTGAAGCATATTTAATTTAGTGGAATACGAGGTGCTTTTTCCAAATTTTTCGACCATATGATGGGAAACAACTGCTACTTATTCAATGTTAGTTAATCATCAAACACCTCAAATCAGTTTAATTTCATTAGGTGAGAAAGTACAATTCAATATTAAAAATAATTATCATTCTGTTCTAATAGTAGTTCTCTATGCAGACATTTCTACTGAAAAATGATAGACCTAAATATCATCTTACTATTACTTATATATCTACAACACGATGATATAAAGACGTTACAAACTAATTACAGCTTATCTGTATTGCGCGGGTAATCAACATGCCTTCCTAGTAATGCGCTGTGTTATCGTAATAGAATTTGAAATAACAGAAGCATTTCTTATTCCTTGTAATTATCTCTTGTTTTCTAGTACCTTTACATCAAACTTTAACGATTGTGTATTAATAAGAAATGAAATTATTATAGCGTGGAGTAGGTAGACAGTTATCTATCAAAGAAAATCACTGAAGTTTCAGATACACTTAAACAAGTTAAGGCGGGCGGGCGCTTGAAGTTTTCTAATTTACCAAATCAAACCAAACTTAAATTTATGTAAATTGATACGCGTGTAAGAGATAAATAAAAAACTCACTTGTAGCACGTAGGCAATAATCGAATTGGGGTCCCATGGTTTTGGATCACCAAATACACTAAGCACGACACATCCCGTCGAGCGCGCGGCGGGCTCTGCGCAGGCAACGATCTCAACGATGCGCCTGCGCAGGTGGAAGCGAACGCAGCTTAGCGCACACGTGCGAGCTTTCATGAGGAAGCGGAGCTTTCTTAGCACGCGCGAACAGGAAACGGGCAGACGAAATCCCTCAAAAGTCTTCCTAAATCTCAACTCTATACCCTGTTAATAAGGCCACTAAGTAATAATTCAAACCCAGATTTATTTTGTATATACCTAAACGCGCGCAGTGCATCCGTTTTGGTAGTTTGCTATAGGCGTTATGTTTGTAAATAAAGCCGTACATTGTTGATGTTTGTAGATGTTCATTCATATTCGTGGCTTGCACAGTATAGACATCTACTACACTATATGTACTCACAGTGCTGTGAATTAAATGATCTATAAACCAAACTAACCAGGAACTTCTTCAGGGCTAAATATTTTTTTTCTTGAATGTTATTTCGTCAAGAAATCAAAATTAGTATAAAAAAGTATTTTAAGAAATTATGGTTCTGCTATTAATAATAAACGTGTGTGCGATATTATGCATAACATATTATGACAATCCACAAAATAATTTATTTTTCAATCTCCAGTTTTGAGTGGTTTGAAAAGTAAGAACTTAGACGTGGATGGTATACAAGAAACGCTCGCTCCTTTTATTATTATATTTATAAAGGTTGCTTACTCTTCAAATATTTGGTGATTTTAATTTACTGTAAGTAGCAACATGTCTTTTATATAACAAGGTAAGTTAAAATAAGGCTTTTAAATAATTTTATATAAAAAAAAATGCCAACACATAAAAAGATTAATAACTTCTTTCTGCTTTAATTTTGAGACACCCCTATGTTTCAATACATCAATATTTTATGTATTAAATACATTAATAGTTTTAATACAGAAAGGCTATAAACAAACAAGGGCAACACGTTAAAGGAATTGCTTAATCATACAAGATATGATATGTACTAAAATATGATCACATAAATATAAAATTTGATACACGTAAGTAAACACTAAAAAAATATGTAACCTTAAATTACGAATTTAATAAATAAATGAGATCATAAACATATAGCATATATAAATCGCGATTTGAACATATTTGATCAGATTTCATTGCAAATTTCAAAGTAAAACAAGAAGAACCATTTACAATTTCGACTAACACAACGATGAAACCTTGTTAGTGGAATAAAAAAAATACGCCAGATGTCGGCCCGACTGTTTATATGCATCTGTAAAACAAAGCGTACTTTTGTGCTGCCAGATTAACAAAGGGCGACTTGGAATGTCAAGATAGATGGACATCAGCCATGAGAAGAATTCGTTTTGCATTTTAATGGTTACTTGATATTGCACATGATTTTGCATATAATATGTTCAGATAATCTGTAATGTTGTTTGTATTATTTATCGCCTGGTCTTGCTTGGTGATGCTGTTTAGTATAAGAATTAAGAATAAAATATTAAACAAATATTATTAATTTAATAATTTGTATACGTGTAAACGATATTCCTACTGGAAGGATCATCAATTACTAGCAATGAGGTTGTTGTGCTTAGGATTATTTTTTTTGTTTATTTATATGATTTGATTTTTGATTTGCAAATGATTTATGATTGTTACAGACGGACGAACACAATAAGAAAGAAGACTGTCGGTTGAAATCAGCATTTCTATAGTTTATCAATGTACTGACCCTGGATGTAAGCCTAGATTTCATTACGATTTATTAAAATTTCTCAAACATACCAGCTGAATGTTTTGGTTAATTAATATACCTACAGCACTAATTAGATGTTAGAATGGCTTGTTGATTATTTTTATTAAAAGAACAAGAAACTATTTCGTACTCTTAAGTCCTTTTCGTATTAATGTAAAATATAACTATGAAAAATTGGGAGTCTCAAAACTTGTATGATTTATTGAAATAACTTGCTTCTGGAAACCACTATCTCAAAATACATAACTTGTTCGTGTTAATTTTTATGATTATAAAAAAAAATAGATCGACATATTTGTTTTTTTGGTGTAAATGTATTTCGTATTCTTACTGAGGTTGCTAGTTTGTGAATCTGTACTTTAAAATTGGACAACAACTCTAAAGTTAAAGAAATAACGTCGAATTTAGTAGTCTTTTAAAATTATAAGGACAGAACCGAACATTTTGTACGATTATCTGATATAAATTATTATCAACCGTCGTTATATATTACAATATATAATGGAGTATATAAATTGAGTCTAAATAACATTTATTTTCATAAGTAAAATATTAAGCTCCTTGGAGGGAGCCCTGAGAAACCCCAGAAATCACTGGGACGTATTTATAAGAGTTTATAAATATTTAAAAGTAAGTGCATTAAAATCGAATTCGATCCACCTCAAAGTGAAGGAGTTTGTTTACGGAATCACTTTGAATTATTAAACGAGCGTCTATGAAAACTCGCTAAGATGTAAACTAAAGTCATACTCTTACAACAAAAAGAATATGGGATCTAAAATAGCAGAAACATAACTAGAACCTTTCTAATGAAAAGAATACTAAATAGGTGATAAATGCACCAGCATTTGCTAAACACTTCTGATATGTCACTAAATATCATAGTAACCAGGGAAAAAATTGCTTGATATTGACTAGAGGTGTCCAAACCTGAGCAAAGCCAAATTTTGGTTAATTAGGTTTGTAATTTGAAATCTATTAAACATTGATTCCGGTTTTTAAGGCAACCACTTCCCCCCACCAAGTCAAGCAAGCGTTATCACCAACCCTTGTTTATATAGATAAGGTACATAAATTAGCCCATATAGCCAGTACTTCATTTATTTATGAAAAAAATTAGCAAATTGATTTAACTTTGAAAAGTTCATGTCTTCATGTCACTAAATTTATCTTACAGTTTTAATTTGCGGTAAGCCAGCTGTAAGTTTAAACATCAGCAAAAAAAAAGAAAGAAGGAACGCCAGGTCAAGCTCCGGGCAACATTCACGGAATGTGTTGGTGTTAATTTTAGAGCTCACCGCACTCCGATTAAATTAAAATCCTTCGTTAGTCATAAAGTAAAAAAAAAATGAAATAAGTGAACTTATTTCATTTTTTAAAAGTTTTATGCATTTCATATTTATCGACAATTACAATTTTCACTAAATCGTTTTTAAAATATGACTAGTTTGATCATCATCACACTAATTATATTTAATTACTTAAATACACTTATAACTAAAATTAAACTCGTTACTTATGAGGCATTGTAACGATCTATGTCTCTAAAATACTGGGAGAAAATACCCATATATAAGTATTCGATGATATCAAAATTAAGGGTTGTATTATTTAGGATAAGTGAAATTAAGTTATTATATGCTTAAGATATGAACTTCTTTTTCTTATTGAATACTGTAGAGACCTCAACTTTTTGGGTATCTTTTATAGATGCATAAGTAGATCCATGTGGCATAGTAGTTGTTAGCGACGTAGGAGGGATCAAATAATGATATTTATTAATATTATTTAATATTTATTTTAGTTAGATTATTTTCACAACGCTAAATCAAAACAATAAAGACAACGTCATATAAAAACAGTAGAATCTTATAAAAGTATAATTTAAAAATGGTAAAAGAGGTTGGTTCGCCACATTCTCCCACCTCGTATAGAAATACGTAAAATCAGTCATGTGGTGAACCAAGTAAAACTAATATGTACTCTAAAAAGCGATATTTACAATTTTTTTTAAGTGGGCGACGTAGTATGCCACCCTTAGTCGCAACGTCGACAACCCTGACTGTGCCGTCTCGTCCAGGGTATAATTTAGTAATGCGCCCTTTTGGCTACACCCCTCGTGGCAGGTTGTTATCCGCTATCACGACGACGTCACCAACGTTTACGTTGCTAGGAGTTTTAGAGGCAGGTGGTCTAATATGCAGTAGCGGGAGAACCTCACGAACCCAACGAGTCCAGAAGATGTCGGCAAGGCGTGTCGCTTTTCGCCATTCTGACCTGCCTATTAAGGCGGAATCTGTGAAGGCAGGTGACGGTACTGTGATGGCTGACGATTGACCAATTAGGAAGTGGAATGGCGTGAGAGTTTCCTCATCCTCTGCATCGACGCTGACATGAGACAGTGGGCGCGAGTTTATGATGGCTTCAGCTTCCAATAACAAAGTGAGGAATGTTTCTTCCTTTGGAGCTTTCTGCTGCAGTGTCGCACGAAGTGCGGTTTTAGTTGAGCGCACTAGCCGCTCCCAACATCCTTCGAAGAACGGCGCTGCTGGTGGAATGAAGGTCCATTTTATGCCACGCGTTGTAGCGAAGTCTTCGACGTTGTTCCCATAAAATAGCCTCAGTTCTTTTTGAGCGCCCACAAACGCCGTGCCGTTGTCTGACATGATGGTAGCTGGAGAACCTCTACGTGCAATGAATCGTCGTAAACTCACTATCGCTGAGTCAGTGGATAGGCTATGCACTACTTCCAGGTGAAGTGCTCGTACCGTTAGGCAGGTGTATAGGGCTACGTAACGCTTCTCTCTTCGACGACCGACAGTGACTTCAATAGGACCGAAGTAATCTAGGCCTACATGCGTAAACGGGCGTTTGTGGTGGGCCAGACGTTCTGCTGGTAAATCTGCAGTCGGTGGAGCGAGCGGAGGTGTTTTACGGATGCGGCAAAATAAACATGCTTTGGCGACATTCCTCACGGTGGGTCTTAGTCGTAGGATCCAATACTTTTGGCGAATCTCGTTGACCACTGTTTCGTTGTTAGCATGCGCCATTCTCTTGTGAAAGTAGTAGACCAACAGCCTCACGACTGGATGACGTCCACCAAGTAGCTCTGGTATCCTTGTGTCTGCGTTGACATGTGGGGCCCCTTTGATGCGACCAGCAAGGCGTAGCAGGTAGTCCTTTCCAAGCGTTGGTGACTGTTTTTCAAGACAACTGCTTTTTGGAAGGCTCCTAGATGTCAAAATGCATCGTATATCCTCGTCAAAGCTTTCGAGTTGGCATAGTCTTAAAATATGCCGTTCGGCTGATGCCATGTGTTCTGTTGTGAGGGTGGGCAAATTCGTCAGAGCCATGGACAGTTGCGACTCTACTCCATGATTACGTGCTGAAGATGAATTACAATTAGATGAGCTGTTTGATGGAATGAAAAAGGGATTACGACGAGACTTAAAATTTGGAGTATGAGGGCCTAAAAGTTCTCTAAATGTTATCGCGGCTTGATGAGCTCTTGCGGTTGCTCTGAGTAATCGAATCCAGTCGCTAAAACGAGCTGGTTCCGCGGTTATAGGTACTGGTAAAAGCTCTCGCGTTGATGTGAATCCCACAACTTCCCACATACTAGTTGTTTTTAGCTCTGTGAGAAATGGTGCGATTGTAGCTGTAGGTTCAGTTGGCCACATCTCTTCGGGGTCAATTAGAAACTGAGGGCCGCTAAACCATCTTGACGAGGAATCGACCGGTCGAGTTCTCGTCGCATTGTCTGCAACATTTAGGTCAGTCGGGACCCACCGCCAATCGGCGATGTTAGAGATTTCACTAATCTCGCCTACGCGGTGAGCCACAAAGGGTCTAAATGTTCGAGCATCAGCACGTAGCCAACTAAGAACAGGTCGCGAGTCAGCTTGGTAATAACTATCAGGCACGGGAGCGTTATATTTGCGCCATGGTAAACCTACAATAAAACGGCCAGAAGGTAGACGTCTGCTAGTGGAACTTAAAATGTTAACAGCACGCTGGTCTTCCGAATTATATAAAGAGTCACGCTTAGTAATGCCTATAGAGTCTAGTTTGTATTGCTCTTTGATAAGGTGTTCTAGGGATTCAAATTTATCGTCGTCGTAAAAACGGGTGTGATTGATAAATTCAATAGGCTTAGTTCTCCTACCTACAGATCCATAAAGGGTCCACCCTAACGCAGTGAAACAAGCTACTGGGTCAGAGCGAGCACCTTTACGAATCTCTCGTGTAATCGAGAGATGCCAGTCTTCCGCCCCTATAAGAACTGTTGGCTCGGCGTTACTGTAGGCGAGCATGTCAGCTATTTGTATTAAATGATCAAATTTTAACACTTCCGATCGTTCAATTGTTTGCTTATGAAGAGATAACGACTTGATAGTACGTGCGTTTTTTATAGTAAATGTCTCATGTGTGTACTTACCCTTAATATCGAACGTCACATAAGATACGTTTGTGTCTTGGCTCATACCTCCTATACCGTTTATTTTAATTGTTTGTGTAGGACCCGATATTCCGATAATTTTTGCAACCTCCTCATTTATCAGGGTGGCGGTGCTACCATCATCTAGTAAAGCAAATGTATCGTAAGAACCTACTGGGCCGCTGACAGTAATAGGCACCAATTTTAATAAAATAGAGGATGATCGTGCAGAGTAAATTTTTGGGTCGGTTGTAGATAAACTTACAACTTCTTCTATTTGAGGCCGAGCCGGTGGCGGCGCAGCTGAGCCGCCATGCAGGAGCACGTGGTGACGACGAGTACAGCCTTCTATGCCACACGGTTTTGCTTTGCACGTATTCCAAGCGTGAACGTTACCTTTTAGACACCTATAGCATACCCTTTTGCTACGCAACCAACGCCATCTATCCTCAACAAGAAGAAGCTTAAAGTCGCTACACTCCTTAATATTATGACCTTTATTGCAATATGTACACACAGTTTTGATTTTATTATCACCTAAGGCGTGAACAGATATGTTTTGGTGTCCACTAGGCTTAGTTAAAAAGGTTTTAGAGAAAGAAGTTGACTGAATAGAGTCGGGAGACAAACCAAACATTACGTGACGTTCGAGCTCTCGTATAAGAAAGTCACTAAGTAACTCTAACTTAGTTATGTTTAACTTGTTTTCCGACGCATAATCAGTCCACCTCATTCTCAAAGTGTGATTTAATTTGCCTATTATAGAGTAAAATAATTCAGGTGAGTGCAGGTACTCTGTCTGTTTAAGCAAACGTATAGTAGCTACGCTATTACGTACTCTAGACGTAAACGCAGGCAAACCCTTTAAATCAAGCGTCAAATTTGGCAAGTTCTTGAGCGACGCCACCTCGTGGAAAACGATAACTTCGGGGCGTGCGAAATTGTGCTCGAGAAGCTGCAGGATGTCATCGGGAGCTTCGGCAGACAGCAATAGCGAAGCCACGGCCTCGCGCGCCGCACCGCGAAGCACGTGCTGCAGCCGGGATACGTTCTCTAGCGGAGAATACAAGTCTTTAGTGTTTTCAAATGATCGTTTAAATTGTAGCCACTGTAATGGATCGCCTGTAAATTGTGGCAGTTCAATAAGCTGAGGTTTTCTCGCCTGTGTCTGAGTGACGACGAGGGCTCGCGTTGCAGATGCCGTGTCCGCAATAGCCTGTATCATACCAGTTATGTTAGCGGGTGACAAAGCATCAGAGTTCTCTAACTGGGTAGGTGCACATGATTGACGTTCCTTATGTGTTTTGGAAAGATTCGACTCGATATTGTTTACTACGGTTGCACGTGCCGCCGTAGATGCTGGCGCGGCCGCCAGTTGTTGAATCTCCAAGTAGCTGTCTAGGCCAATATCGTGGTTAGGCGTAAGTGGTTTGTTTGACGTATGTGCATGTGCAACGCTCTGCATGACAATGGGCATTGATTGACTGGGAACCTCATCACATATCGTGTGGTCTACTTTAGTTGCTGTATAAACATCTAAATTAGCAGTAAAATCGTTTACCTGAGCGTGTTCGGAAATGTCATTTACCCAAGCTGATACCCTTTTTGATGAGGTGCAGCTCCTGCGTGAGCAATGCGATCCACCGCTCTCGACTTCAATTGCAGCTAGCTCGGCACGAAGTTCTTCTTCCTCGACCTGCTGTTCCATGACAGCGAGTTCACGTTGGCGTTCAAGCTGACGGCGACGTAGTTGTGCCTCCGCGGCCAGCTTGCGGGCTTGAATAGTGGCCGACGATCTTGAGGAACTCAGTATATTCACTGACTGCGTGCTCACTGACATTACCATATTGATCCCCCCTGCTCGTGTTCGTGGGCTTAGTTGCCCCGGAATTGGAATTTGCGCGTGCTGCCATCGAAACCCGTTTCGTTTGGCTTCTAGTGATCGGCATAAAGAACGACACGGCACAAAAACAATTTAAAAATTTTGTAATAAATCACTGATTCGTAGCGTGGAGAAGGACCAAATTGTTAGCGACGTAGGAGGGATCAAATAATGATATTTATTAATATTATTTAATATTTATTTTAGTTAGATTATTTTCACAACGCTAAATCAAAACAATAAAGACAACGTCATATAAAAACAGTAGAATCTTATAAAAGTATAATTTAAAAATGGTAAAAGAGGTCGGTTCGCCACAGTAGTAGTAGACTAAAGTTTATTTATGGTAAGTACCTACATAAGCTAATTGAATCGACAAAACGGAAGCAGCCAATTGTATCTAAGCAGTCACCGTCGGTCGCCATCACAGTAGTACACAATGCCCTTCTTTTATATGTACTGTAGGATGTTAATAACTCAGTAAACTTCGCCATAATCTTAAATATAATTTTTTATCATCCATCTAGATTTATTATCACGGATCAATTGAAAAGTTTATTCGTCGAAAATTACTAAAACAATGGCATCAGTTAAACCACAATTAATTAGTAGATTCACTTGACATTTTTAGTTATTTGTGTGAATAGAAATTTTTTTAACGTATTATTATTATAGTTAACCATAATACGTATTATGGTAATTATTAATGGTTATTAATGGTAACTTTTAATATCGAGAATTTCAGTACATTTCAAACTGTTCAAAATATTTGGTTACCTTATGTGCTACAATATATCTGACAACTGTAGACTACAAAAGAACTAATGCCTAAACTTTGTTATGCGGATAAATTTTAAAAACTCAGAGATTCACCATTATCTGGTACTACGTATTCGGAACATTATTAGCCCATTTCCATGTCATTAAGTACTCAGTGTTGTATTATATTAACCTGCTAATTACTGGGTAGATTCTATTCACATAGCACAAGAACACAATACAGTTAGCCGTTCCAAATGCTTCTCTTTGTACCACTGTGCTCCCATCAAACAAGGTGTCTATAAAAACATTAATTATTCATTGTTATCATGCAGGCACTTGCAAACATAGCCAAATATTTCTTATGTAGGTGAGTGTATTGTTTTTGGCCAGATTCGTGGCAAAAGAATAGCTACGTTGATAATCTCGACTAATATTTTTTATTTCATCAATAAATAGAATATAGAAATATTGTGGAATCAATATTTCCTTTGATATACCGTTATGTTTAAGGAGCTGTAAAAATTCGTGCAAAAACGATCCATAATAAATGCTCCTTGCTGCCAAATAACTACTAACTGCCTTGCTGTCTAACTTAATGATATCGTTTTAATGAATGCATTTACATGCATAGCGTGCATAATTAGAATTGTGCGTTTAATGTTACTAAATTAAAAGTTCAAAATGCTAAAAAATATGCTAAAGAATTATTCAACAAATTGTTTAATATTCATATATATATAATTTTTGAATAATACTACCCATAATTTCATAATCATTCAAAAGATATATATAATTCAAAGCTTATTTCAAAGTCAAAATATATTTATTTAAATAGAATCATTTTCTTAGTTCTTTTAAATCGTCATAACTGGAAATATGTATGAGTAAAATTAATAAATATCATTATAGGTATAGCACTAGTAATAGTGATAACTTTGAGCGGTTACTAACCGAGTATTTGCAAATTGTTCCAGTTTTAGAATTTCATTATGTATTAAATTAATTATTTTAAAATTAAAACTAACACTAATATGCATATTCCCAATTTGATTTCGAATGGCTCATTCGAAATTTTCCTATCTATTTCATCTTCTTTATATCGAACATGTAAACACAAAAGGGCAATAACATCTTCAAGTTGTTGTTGTATGTTGTACATAATCCCCTTCACCCAAACGTCTGCTAATCATTGATCCATTTATTAAATTATTCGATTACCTTCTCATATGAAATCAAGCTGAGCTTATACGTGATTGCCGGTTACTATCGTTTACACCAGACACCGGTTGTTATTATCATTATATTTCATATTAATAGCTTGTGTAAAGAGTAGGAAATAGAATGACCTACATAATGTTTGAATCATGAGAATTATTTTAAGTAAAGTAGTACAAAATCAGGTAGGCAGGAACTATAAAAAAATATAGGAATGATCTTCATGATAACTTAATTTATTCATGTGATCAAATAATTATCTTTTGTATTAAGTTATTAACATATTTTGGTCTTATAAAAAACTAATTTCAAAATCAAAAAGCTCTTTATTTATATAGACTTAATTACTTAGTTTTTAAAATCGTTAATATTTAACCCTACCACCCTTCGACGAATAGTTTAGTTTTGGAGAATAAGCGGCGCATGAAACTTCTCAGCTTTCTAATGTTTGCAATAACATTTACAAATTAATATACTTAATATAATACATATATGTTTTTCATCATTAAGTATCTTACACGCTTACGCTTTAGTGTCAATAAGATAATCATTAATTTTATAGTAATCTTTCTTACAGTCTCGCTTTAATTGTTGTTTTAAATTTATTGATTGGCAAGACTCTAATACGATATCGATTGGAAGTTACTGGTAAAAACGTATACAACGCCTCATAAGAGAATGCTGTATTCTTTTATGAGACGTTGTAAATGGCTGTGGAAATGAGTGGAATGTCCAACAAGATTAAGCTTATTTCTTGTATTCTAATTAGTTACTCACATTATTCATTAAATTGTTGTTAAGTATATATTGAGATGGTACAGTTAGAATGTTCACCTCTTTGAACTTTTCGCTGAATAAAACACGTGGATGTTTGGTATATAGCTCTCACAGCACTTTTTTGCAAAATAAAAATGGTTTTTATTTCTGCAGCATTACTCCTGAGAAGAATTCTATACGACATAATACTATGAAATATTCTAGCCAAATCGACATCGGTAAGCCATCCCAGATAATGTTAATATGTGGATCCTATTACAAATTTGCATCAAACATTATGCATAATGTTGGATGCTGACTGAGAAGTATTCAATTCCATAACATTTAATTGAACATTGGTCTCTGCTTGTACATTAGGCATAGTACGTTTAATTATTTAAAATAAAATAAAAAATAAAATAAAATGATATAACTCCCAGTCATCTCATTCAAGATTTACTAGGTAGGCCATCCGACCTTAAAATATACGCACTCTCCATAATTACACATATCCGCATTCTATGGTAGTGATAGAAGTTCCCACACTCAAATATAGCCAGGAAACCGACTTATATTTTTTGTACTGTCAGATATTTTTTCTGATTAGTTTTTTGGTGTGGAAGACCGAGAAATTGATCTCAATTGAAACATTTCATCAGTTACACTGCTCATTTATTCGAACTGAAATAAATGTTTTTAGGTACTGTAGACACATGCATGTAGTTACAATGCATCCCCAAACGAAGCCATCTGGGGAAATCAAATTATCCCGTCTGAGTCTGGGAACATCCGAATTTTTTGGAAGCAAACCAAAACCAAACCAAACAAATTTAAGACCTTTGGTGGCTAGTTCATATGTTATTAGAATAATGTCTGCACTCCTACAACATCAGAAATTCAAAAATTCCTCTTCTAAAGCACTAGCAAAGCAATGTTAGATTAGGCCCTGCTTCAAAATCTGTAGAATAAATGTAGAATCGAATCCCATCCATCTGGTACTAATATAATTTTTCAAAATAATTCCACTTAATATGGTTTCTGTTAGCATTTACCTGCGTAGTTACAATTTGAAATACAAACTTAGTCTAACAATCACAGCCTATCTTCAAACCGAGCTTTCTTGTGTTTAATTGGGTAGCTTTTGGTGTTTATCTCACCTGCTGATAACTAAAAAAAAGGACAGAAGATGGAAGCGAACTACATCCCGGATTCATCAACCATAGAGCAACTGGCTATCTTACCTCCAACTGCAAAGCTGTTTACTTAACAATGTTTAAGGTAGGTAGGATAGGAGGTAAGATAGAATTGTTTTGGCATCAGACTTAGATAAGATGGTGGTAGCTAACCAGGCGGACTTAGAAATAGCCCTACCACCAACCAAACCGAGCAGAAAATTTCTACATCGAGTGGAAATTGACTCCCAGACCTCCAGATCCGAATTATGTGGTGTCAGCCACTAGGCCACAGTGGCGGTTAAATTGCTAATTTCAGATGAAACAATGTATTTTGGGCTCCCAAACTCTTTCAGGAAGATATTTCTTTCCCATCAATTACTTTTCTGTGATAGTGGCGTAACACGCGTTTGTAAATTCGAACGGAACGCTACAATTATGTTCTAACGTTTATTCTGATAGATCGTATTCATATTACCTATTATTATTATTATTATTATTATTTAATAATTAAAAATTTAATGTTCCGGAAAAGAAAAATATTTGACATCCAGGCACATCTATACCAACATAAGTAATCCTCCTCTGAACAAGATTTAAAAGTTTCTAAAAATAGAGTCAAATCCACTCGGTTTACATAGGTAGGTACTTGTATCTACAATTTGAATTGTTTATTATCGTCAGGCCATTAGTTGACCTTTAAATTTAATTATGGAAATAATTCAAAATGGAAAGTACCTTTACCAATTAATTCATTTAGTAACTGGAAACGTTTTCTTATATAAGAAATACAGACATAAATAATATTATAAACTAGCATTTAAAAATACAACACAAAAATAAAGAACAAGGTTGGCTTTGTATTCGTAACACGAAGACTCAAGACTCATACAGTGTTCAAAGTCGAACGTATATTGAAAAAACCGTAGAACACATCAACGAGACAAATCAATTATAAAATTTTAACAAAAAATAACAGGTTGACAAACTTTCGGCGAGGCACGGTACGAATAGGAAATGTGGGAACGAGGAGCATTGTTGTGAAGCATTCGTATGCTCACCCATCGCCGGGACATCCGCCGCTACTTCCGCTGCCAAAGATGGTGGATCTTGTGTCGTCTAGTTCGTTGACTGTCACTGGCGACCCCTCACCAAAACATACCTGCACTTTTGATTAAAAAACCACTTGCTAAATTACGCGGACACACGCCCATCGAGATCGGCGTCTCTCGTGAACTTACGTTCAGCGCGTCTTCTGAGCTATTTTTGATGCAAAAGCGTGTTAGGACGCCAATGTCTAGAGCATGCATGGAATATGCAATATCGTCAGTCTTTGCGTTTGGAAAGACTGATATCTCGATTTGTAAGAAATTTATTCAAGTAGAAAAATACTTGATATTCCTTTTGACGTGTATTTTTAAGTTGCTTTTGATATTTATTTAATTTACTTAGGATCTGATGCTGAACCGTTCTTTATCTCCATAAAGAACAAACTCCTTAAAATTCAGGAGCTAATATGCACGATCAAAATTTTCTTCTTTTGTTTCAGTGAATAGATAACAATAAAATATATTATAAATATTTATGATAATTTTTGATGTAGCAAATATTTATATGAATTATATTACACTTGGGGTTCAAAAGAAACCGAATAGTTTATTTCGGTTCAAACAAAAAAATTATATTCATAAAAATGGAGTGGAGCCGAGACACAATTATAATTTTATTCGTACAGAATAATAAGTAATAACTATTTTGTTACTAGTAGCCAGAGCTCGGATTTCTTACGGGTACACGTTTTCCCTACTTCATATGGAAAATATATGGAAATGGATGGAAAAGTATGTATTCCACCTACTATCAAAGGTGTGTTCGTTTTACTAATTTATTTTTTTTATTTTAATTTCTTTTGAATAAGCTTGCCTGGGTTTGTTTAGGCCTTAGCTAAGATTGGAGACGCAATAACCAATAACCTATGACCAGATTTGTAAACGTCTTTTTCTGTTACCTTATGTCTATCAATAATAAATAAGTTTTGTTTTAAGATCTGAAGTACCTTCTTATAAATAAAATAATATGATACCTTGAGTTCTCAATATATCTTGTCGTATAGTATATTGTGAGAAATTGAAATATTTATACGCAAAGATAATTTTAATAAGTAAAATAAATGATCTCAAATTATTAAAACAAATCAAAATTTAATTAATTTAGTTTTAGAACCGCTTATCTCAATATACAATCTAGGTTTGAGGGCATGCAACACTCTTATAAAGTAATTTGATCATCAGCTCAACTCTACAAGTGTACCTATTTCATTCGTAGGGTCAAATTTGTCTTACTTGGTATTGATTTTCCCTACGCCTTACCATTCACTCGTTCTAGGAAGCTGTGAAGTCCATATAGACGACCAGATAATCTACCAAAACATGTAAAATATATAATGTTCTAAAGTATAATAACTCTGAAACACTAGTCGATGACCTAATTCCTACTGTGTCACAAAAAAGGTTAATTACATTTCCACTTTAATATGGTGCATATCAATCTGAGAGGTGAAAGAATAAGGAAGTACACACATAATTTATTAGTGGGCTATTATATATATATATTAGAGCTACTACTTTTTGAGCACCAAAGATTATAACATGGCGACTAAGATAAGTCAAGCAAAACTCTACCTGATTCTTCAGCTAGTTAGCCCGTATTCGTTTAAAGTTTTAAACTTAATGTTAAAATATAGTCTAATCGTAAATATACATATTGTAATCACAAATTACCAGTTGCACTGCAAAAACTTTTATAATTAATTTTCATTAGTCCAAACTTTAATTCGATTGCCGATGCATATAATAATAATAATAATAAAAATTTATATACATTATGATGATTCATTACGATGATAGTGAAGCATGCGGAACACTGTCCTAACCACCTCCATCTTGTTGGCCGAAAAAATTTCTTTTTTACTCTTCTTTTATAGAAACACATGTTCCCTGAAGAAGGGAACTTTTACTTATTAAACATTAATTTAATGTATTTTTATTGATATAAAAAATTCATCGTATGATATCGAAAACACAAATAAATTACCAAACAAATATATTTATTAACACTAGCAACACAAAAAGAATGAATGATTACCACTTGTCTGAATGAGAGACCAATGAATTAGAATATTACACTCACGCGACAGCGTCAGCCTAGTATTCATTGGGGTTTTGCACGGGAGGGTTGTGAAAATGACTGGAGTGGATGAAATACTAAATTATCAAAGAAATCCGGACGACGATTTCTACGCATTGCTGGGTTGTGATGAAAATTCATCTGTGAGTATTATTATTACGATATAAAACCCGGAAACTCGTTTAAATGTGTTAAAATAATAATTTAAAAAGAACTGTATTGATTACATTTGCCCAGTGACCTTAATATTTTAGAGGCCCTTGGATTTGACCTAGTTATATATTCTTTTAGTGTTCAAACTTTGATGACGTAGCGGTTTTTCGATGTTTACCGTTTCATTTAACTCGAGGAAAATCCCAAACAAACCATGTAGTGCGTCATTATTTATCAACTAACTGGTTTTGGGGAAATACTCAAAGTTTGTTCATAATTTAACATCAAAATATTTATAAAAATTACAGATTGAACAAATTACAGCTGAATACAAGATCCTTGCTCTACAGCACCATCCTGATAAAAATGATGGGGATAAAGAAGCAGAAGCAAAGTTTCAAAAACTAAAAGTAAGTCCAAATATAAGTAAAATGATAATGAAGAAACTATTCTTTAAAAAGTATGTGAAAATTTAAACAATAGTTCATTAATGGGATATCTTTCGTTACAGTTATTGCTCAACACAATACAAAGTTTTTTTAAATGTGCTTGCAATGCATATTATCTTTTTTCTTTTTATATCTTCATGGTCATAAAATAGTCATTTATTTATCTTTAGGCAGTACCAGTGCACTTAGATACAGTTAGTATGTGCTACCAAATGATGAAATTGCTTGTTTTGTTTACAGGAGGCGAAAGAAACCTTGTGCGATCCTTCTAAACGGGCTCTATATGACAAATGGAGACAGAGCGGTATTTCTATGGGTTACAAGCAGTGGCTCGGTATGAAGGATCACATTCAGCAATCTATGCACTGGTCCAAGCCTAACACTAAAGACCGCATGCTGGAAGGCGAGGCT
The DNA here is from genome assembly GCA_943193645.1 of Acentria ephemerella. Taxonomy (NCBI): domain Eukaryota; kingdom Metazoa; phylum Arthropoda; class Insecta; order Lepidoptera; family Crambidae; genus Acentria; species Acentria ephemerella. Next base: position 7,821,505 of record OW971881.1, read on the forward strand.
GGCAAGGCCTCAGGCCCTTCAAGCCTCGGCCCTAGCAACTCTGCAGCACGTCGCGCCTCCGAAGGCGGCGCTGCTCTCTGGGGCCGTTGGGGAGGCGGGAACCAAGAACCCCCATCCGAAGTCATCTCAAAATTCCGCAATTATGAAATTTAATTTCAAACATGCCGATTTTTATTTTGTATTAGGGGCGTATTTTCCGTTGTATTTTTTATTTAATTTAATAAAGGAGATTACGTGTGCCCTAATCTCTTTTAAATGTATTACTACTGATATTTTGAAATCGTACTTACGTGATTAAACTATCGTTGTTTACAATTAATAAGTATTAAGCTTGATACCAGGCTGTTAATGTCTCTTGCCATTATAATTCGTGTTTTGCTCTCTTATTACTTAAGTATAACTATTATTAGGTAAGTATGAATAATTAGTTTTAAATGAGGCACAATATTCATCAAGTCAGCTCAGAAAACGTAACTCGAATGTAACTCGATAATTCTATTTTAACTTTTTCAGTGTTTTGATGTTTAAATGTCTATATTCCGTTGTTCTTAGCGTTAGTAGTTAAGATTATAGAGGTTAGACGCCCCTGATCTTAGTGTGATGTAGTGTTAAACACATATAGAACTGTCCCTTAGCTGTAAGCTATGCACATTCCTGATATTAACTTATGAGTCTGATAAATAAAAATTTCTGCTGTAGAACAATATGTTAGATCTATTTAAGAATCTCTATGATGGTTTTGAAGATTTATATTTTTGATCCTATTTTATAACTATTTACCTTACTCTAAGTATATAATTTTTTAATTTATGAGATTGGTGATAGAACGGATATTGTTGTGAGACGAATACAGGGTATAGATGCTTGGTCAGAAGGGATTGTTTTTTGTTTACTTGAAAAATCAACTTTTTAATATTACCGGACTTTCATCCGACATGGTTGTTGTGTTCCCCAAGTGTCGGTAGCTAAGTAGCGCTGTAGAATCTTTATGTGTTAAATGTTCGATCAATCAGTATTTACTTTGAATGTTAAAAATATATGTATACATAAATGTGACATGTAGTAGATTAGACATTGAATGTTTTATGTCTATAAATGAGAAACAAACTGAAAAGCCAAATATTTATGATGTTTTTACGTTGAATGTTTTGAATTAATGTATGGAAAAATAAAGGTGTTTAAACAGAATCGATTTATTATTTGTTTAGTCCAAAATACATTTTCAGTTTTTCCTTACCAATGGACCATCAACATGCAGGGAATATAAGTTTTCGGTAAAGCTTCAATTACCAAATTATTATATGACAAAAGAAAGTTGAATTCAAAGAGAGTAGTATTGATTTTCATTAGATTGCCATAAACAAAAGAAATCATTTTAAACATTTGTCAACTCTTCTACAAGACAGGTATAATAACCGTAAGTATAGTCGAACTATGAGGAAAGTTCACTTGTGTTACGGCTACGGCGAAGCTAGGCAGCGTCTATAGAAACAAGTGATCTTTGATATTTGTACCTTGACCTTGTTTGATTTGTGTACATTAATATTTTCTTGGATTTTAAATTGATATACAGCTATCAGTCAAAATTAAAATATGCTTTTAAAGTACCTACTCATTATTACAATTTTAAGAGATCCCATTTACTTGTTTACTACTGAGTAGAGTTATAAAGAACTCGAATTTTAAGTTTTAATTCGGTAGACACGGCTTAATTATACAAGACTCCGTGTGTTAACTAAACTCGGAGTCTCGAGACAAGCCGAGTTTCAGTCATGCCCCTACGAAAGGCACTCGAATAGGAGTAGATTCTAAAAAAGAACTCGAGCCTTCTTGAATCTTGGCAAGTCACACAGCAACTTGCTCTGGGAAGTTGGGCTGGGAGTTTGATATGAATTTTTGCAGTATTAAAACGCGCAATTTTGCAAATCCATTGATGTAGTACTGTGTTTTGGTCACCTGTTGCATTGGGTCTCATATAAACGCCATATAGGCTATGGCGATATTTACCAAATAAAGTGGTAACAATATTTATTTATATACTCACCTTGCTTTGTATGTACGTTAATTTGTAGATACACAATACGTACATACTGAATACAAATTTAATTTCAATATAATTACTTCAACTTATTTTAAAATATTACACATTTAATTAATAATTATTAAATATTTTATTATTCAGATTTTAAAATAATCAGCTGAATTTTTGCAGTAGGAAAAATTTACAGTTTTTCAAAGGCGTAGTTATTACACATACACTACTCGTTTAATGATCAAGACTACATTGTTTAGTTTATTGGATAGAAATGAAATGCATCTTCACAACATATTTCATAAGAAATGTTATGAAAACATGACGCGTGACAAAGCAACACGAATAGTTAGTAAAGAATCAACATTGAAGCACCCAGGCTGTCCTGTTTAATAATTCCGAGGATTCCACAGTTGAAAACAAAATCGTTTCAGCACGCGCCAAACAAAAGACGGAGGAAGCAACCTGCATATTTTGAATAGCGACTACCTGGTTTTTTAAAAAAAATAACATATCTAGATATGTTAGTTGACACAGACGATCCATAGACTAATTTTAAATGTCATGTTTTATGATAGTATGCTCTCCTCACCCATAAATGATGTCTGTCCCGTCGTATAGGTTAAATAGATATAATTCTTATGAAAGAACCATATAGAGGAAAAGAGCTAAAAATCTGCTTAGTAGTTGGTAATGATTGATACTTACCTGCAATTAAATTGGTTGATCAGATATTTTGATCGAGTCCAAATGAAAACCAAAACTGACAAGAAATTTAAATGAATACACTCACTCTTCAAGCTAAATAGCACTTTTCTCTCTGGTCGGGTTGTAATGAAACGAACAAATTTTAAGTTTTAATTCTTGTACAACAGAATCAGAGAATGTCTTAGAGTTCTATCTTTCTAGTTATATTTAAAACTTTTATTTCTAAGGTAAAAGCAAGTTGGTGAACATAAACTTTGTAGACGTGACTCTCTCCCAGTGACTGGAATAAATTAATTACTGCTACAACTATATTTACGATTTTTTTTAAATATCGCTTGACTTTTGTTTGCTGACGAGTTTTTTCTCTACGTCCCAACATCTTCATATCCATAATTTGGCTTTAGTATAGTTACTTTGAACACATAAATAATTATCAACATAGATCATCATTTGGAGGAGAAATGTGGTACCATCGATAATAAACAATATAATTTGTCTTGAGGAGTTACTTTCTTTATTCCCAAAAATCTTTGTGCTTATTATTAAGAATTATTAACGGGATATTTACCGTATTAACACAATACAAAAGTTTGAGATTTATCGCGTGTCTTCAACCCTAAGGCTTAATGAGCCGGCTCAAATTTCCATCCACGTTATCTAGAAATTTAGAATGTATGTTACACCTTACGATATATGTTTTTTTTTGGTTGACGGAATGTTTATACAGATCCACAATTTGGTTAAGCAATATAATAAACATCTAGCTACATAAATAAAAATAGATAGTATATAAATGATAGTGCACCATAAAATACAAAATAATAAAAATATATATAAAATATTTTATCTAAAAAATAAATAATACATCAACTTTTTTTTATTAAATAATATTTCTTGACAATCTAAATCATAGTATTTGCTGCACTTATTCCATTCAAAAACTTGAAATATGTATCTTTTATTTTCGATGTTGACTTATTTCTTCCTAACCTTTTTGGGATTACATAGTTAAAATTAGCTATATTATTAAAAATAATAATATTTCTCACACTACACCTGTTATCTAGCCTAAATTAAACACCATTAAAAACTTGTGTACTAGATAACGGTATAATAAAAAAAATAATGCGTAAATATCAGAATTACACAAAATAAATAATATACATATCATTGCGAGAAGTGCCATTAATGCACCATTAAAAATGACCAATTATCTATGATTCTTTTAATTCTTATTGGCCATAAATTTAAGCATTTTAATGGGCATGGCACACCATGGTGGTCACATCATTATCTTTATGTAACATTAGCGGTTACTATGGCCAGCTGAGCGGGGATGCCATCGGTGGATGTTTACAGTGCGGCTCCGGTTTCATCGGCGCGCCGGGCCCGATCACCACCAGTTACACACCAGCTTTTGTACGATAGTGACAACGGTGTTAGGTATCTAGTGCTAATTGAAGTTGATAATTAACAAGACACAATCAAGCAATTGGAAACATTTTAAAAAAGATTTTCAAGAAAAAGATATTGCCTTAACTGTTTCTCATACACTTGGATTGAAATTTTATTAAAGGTACTGTGTATAATTTATATAATTTTCATAAAATTATCTGTGTATTAATTATTTAAAAAACTTATCCGAATTACCTCGCACAATATATTTATACCATACATTATAAAGATTTGGGTAGCAATGGTGTAGTTATACGGGAACGGTATATAACTTTGAGTGCTTCGGATAAGGGAATAAGGAAGTTAGTAGTAACAGTTAAAATATTCAAACATCAATTAAAATTTCAGCAGCAACCAATGCAAGTTGAAGATTATCACGTCCACCTCGTCATCCTGCATCACCTGCTTTTACACAGCCAGACTATTCGATCCTATAAGGTAAGATAAACTGTGGGAATCACTGTGTTTTTAATCATAATTATAACTAGTTGTTAAGTTTTGAAATAATGCGATATTATAATTTTTCATCGTTTAAAACTACCTACTTTTTATAGAATACCACATCAATAGTGGTCTTTGTTAATAATCGAATTATGACTTAGAACTTTGGGGATCCAAATAATTTACTTAATGCATGGCATGCGTATGTACTTGACACCTCTGTTTGATTTATTTATTTGCACCGAATACTTTAAAAAATCATTTGGAACTGTTAATTCTTATTCCCAATATATGTATACATGACCAAAGAATTAAAAGTAAACATTACTTGTTAAAATCAATTACAAATAACACAATAAACAACAAATACAACAAACAAGTTGTTTACAACAATAATAAGAATAAAAAGTAGAATACATAATAAAATCTGTTAGAGAATGGGTGCAGGTAATCTCATCTATACTAATATTAAAAAAAGGTAAAGATGTAGCGGGTAATGTCTGGAAGTACTGGTTAGAATTGAAAAATTATTTTTGTGTTGCATTATCCATTTATCGGGAAGGTTATAGGCTATATAAGATTTATGATTGATTAAGTCCACGCGGGCGCAGACGTGCGCAGAAGTTAGTACCTAATAAAAACATATTTATACAATTTAAAGACGCATCCTCGATACAGGTTTGTGCAAATGTTCCATAAAGATTTTTAACCCGACAAAAATATGTCTTTGTTTTTATGATAGGTAAAGAATGATGGGCTGGGCCTGATTCTGGTGTACACTTAATCAAAATGGAAGTGATACGCATCTTGTTCTCTTTATACAAAAGAATAGCTGTTATATCACGTGACATTTAGGAACGTGCGCTTATTTTCCGATATTATTGAACGTATTTAAAAGCAGGTTTTAAGAAGAATATCTCTTAATGCCATCTAAAATTTTCTTCTTGTTCCTTTGTATAATAAGAGGATGGGATATCCTGAACTTAAATTCAATTATAATGTTTGTGTGTAACTTCATTATCACGTTTAAACTTTCGTGATTCAATAAAACAAATCAATAAATATCCATATTCCCTAGAAGCGCGTTATTACACACAAGTTTGTTTTTATGAATGTCCACGAGTGGAGGCAGCAGAACATTTCCGTGAATAAGGAATCCATTGAAGCAACATGAGAAGCCATTTCCAGTAGCGACTGACCTTATAACAAAGAGCCATTATGACTTGGACAGTGAAAGATAACGCTGAAGGTTACCCCAGCTAAGACAATCGAATAAGGTGGTAAGTTTCGACTATCTTAATATCTCTTAAAGAGAAATCACTTTTGCAAACAGATTACTTTGGGAAAATATAACACCATCATTGCTTTATGAAGGAACTGCCGTCAGCCGTCGTTTGATTGATGAAATTTGATTCTTAAACAAATAAGCTATATTTATTTTTTACCTAATAAGTCTCCTTTTATTTAACTATCGTTGTTATTTATCGTTTGTGTGTGTTACATTTCCAAAATTAAATAATTATAATTAAAAAATCAGACAGAAGATTCCAGAAGATTTCTGTATTTAAAAATTTGTATTATAAATGCACATGAGTATCATACAAATAATTTAAATTTAAAGTATGTCTAAATTAAAATTAATAAATTGTGTTTGGATTCACATTTAGAAATTTACTTTATAAGACATCGAAAAAAACAGAAGATTCTAGAAGACTGATGAAAACACAGAATGTTTCATAGCAAACACAGTAGTGTGCAATGCTCAAGTTGAAATATGCATGTACTTACTTTGTTTGTTCTGAAATATTCTATCAATCAACAACTTCGAAGTTTGAGAACATCTGACAAGATCATCGAAGAAAATACAATACAAAGAAGCTTTAGGGTAATGCATAAACAACAGGAATGTTATGTACAGTATACTTATAATTCTATATGTAACGTTTTTGTTGTCTTAAATTGCTCTCCGCACAACAAACTCAACAGGCGAAATGAAGAAGTTTTCGAAATGAAAACTGTACATCTTACATTCACAAATTTTGATTCATCATTATAGTTACTTAGTCAGGTACTCACAAGTACTGAAATTTATTAAAATTTAACATTAAAACTACCTCGTTATACTAGCTACACCTTATTAAACTTACGCCTTGTGAATATTGAGATGTGTTTTGTCTGAAGCACGGTAAATGAAACTAATACAAATTTATCTTAACCATATCTAGAATCGATGTTAGAATAATAGAACACTATTATATTGCATGGGAGAAGACACTTAAAATATTTTTATTCCTTTACGGTCCTGACAAAATACAGTTGTGTAAGATTCCCGGCCCTCAACACACTCCGAGTTAAGTAATTATTCCATAGAATACGACGATGTGACTGACTTTTTGTAACCTTAATAAACTTTCTTTTACATTTTTTGCAATCGTTACATCAAGTTTAATTCACTAAGCCACTACAGCAGAAGGTCAGTAAATAATAATATTATGACAATAAATAAAAACAAAATATTAACAAAATAATGTTTATTACATTTTTTTAAATTTAATAATACAATAATTGTAATACATATATAATATGTAATTGGAATTATACTGATGCAAACTTTCGTTACCGTAACATAATCATGTATGAATCTAATTATTAAGTCAGCGTAAAAAACATCAATTGATTAATTCATAATATACTGAATCACAATTCTAAATGGCACTGAAAAGCGATTGAGATTGGTTATTTGTCATTACTTTAATTAACTTCTTATTTAAAAGCATCACACATTTGAAAAAACAATAATTAAAACCAGCTAATTAAAAGTTTCTCAAAACAAAACAATAACTAGAATCAATCTGCATCAATTTGCATGCATCGTCTAGAGGTGTCTTTAATTATGGTTAAAGACACCTCTAGACCAACGGTACTTGATACTGCCGATTTACTTTTACTAAGTATCTTCTTACAATAATATAGTAGTATGATTGAAGATATTCTGTTTGAAGATTATCAAATAACTCCTATTTATTCGAAAATATTTCTAATACATTTCTATGTAATTTTCTAAAATAGATATCGTGTTTTTGTTTTTAATGACATTATGATAGTTTAGTGCTGATGCTTATCACTAGTTTCCTCCACGGCACCAGCAGTCACAGTTCCTTATTAAATAACACAAAAGCAAATTTCCTACTATAACACCATAGTAGTCTTTTTAATATTTTCTAATTTTGAACCGAATATGTGTGGCATATCTAGGTATGTGTATTCTAGGTATTCATATTCCTATAAATACGTATTTATACATATATAATATAATTAAAAATATATAAGTTTTTACTATACGTACCATAAAATATTCAAAATATATCACAATATAATGGCCCAATAAGAAATTTGTATTCATAATTAAATCAGATTCAATTTGTTTAACTTAGTAAATGCAATTTAGTAGGAGTATTATTAGTAATTAATTATGTAACGTAAATAAATATATTAAACTTATATAACACTGGTAAAAGTAAATTAAATATTTGCGACTATATGTCAGCCTCTATAGCGTTCATTATTTTATTAATTATAGTAAATTACTTAGCTATGTCTTAAATTAGGCAAGATGAATTTTAATGGCATTTGGCGCTGATTATTAGGTACAAATGGAAATCTTCATATTTTATGAAAGTGTAAATATCAAAGGGTATTAATCTAAATTACTTATGTTTAATAGGGTTGGTGGATTTTAACATTGCAACTATCAGTAAAATGTTGTTTAATATAAATTTTACGTTTTTTAAATATCGATAAATTATATATTTATAAAAACTCAATATTGTTATAGTGAGTATAATTGTCAATACTCACTTTAATTATAAAATAAAAAGTCTTTAAGTCCAATTTTTTTCATTTTTGATATAGCCTGCTAGTACACAGTTCATCACATATTCACTTTATTTTAATAACTACTTTTCATTAAAGTATTAGCATTACATAATATTTTAATACGATTTCATTCAGGAGTATTTTTGACTACTTTTGGCAAATTAGTAATTGCTTGTATTTTTAAATATTTTAATAACTCTAGCTCATACAGTTTGAGCTCCCAGTTAGTGTTTACATGGTCGCATGTTTTGTGATTTGCAATATGAATGTGTGTATTTACACAGTCATATTGCAAATTTGCAAATGAATCGTGTTAATATTATTTTAGAAATTAACACATTTCACATCGATATATATCTTTAAATTAATGTGGATAGTAGCACTAAAATAACGTAGACTGACACTTTTTGCTTACTTTATAAATACAATACAAGAAAGAATTAGATATTTGTAATTCCATTCTTTATTAAAGTTATTGGGTGCTGAGGACCTAATTTAAATATGTTACTTTAAATTGATAACACCGACTTATTCTTAGAATTCAAATTAAGATGTTTACAATTCAACATTAAAAACTGTATCACGATAAAAAGCAATTAATCTTAAAATTAATATAATGTTCTTACCGTGTGAATCACCACGTGGTTCCAGCGCCTTATCTGAAGGTCTTTGGGACCGGACGCGGAATCTTACGGATGATAGCCTCTGCCTGGTACTCGAGGCCGCAGGGCTTCAGGAGCTCCTGACCGCCTTGATGAAGCCACTTGTTTGAAACTATTAATATTATGATGTTTAAATGAACTTGGCAAGTAAATTATTTTGGACAGTTTTTCTACTACGACGATATCAAAGTAATAAGTATATGGTTATATATTTGTATTATGTAATGAAGTAGACGTAAATTCATAATACCTTAACAAACCTTAAATTGTCACCCCAAAGTAATGAAATTGTATAATAATCTAAATTAATATTATAAAGATGTAAAGATAAGTTGTAGATGGTAATCTATAGAACTACTTGATGTAATTTAAAAATTATTTTTTTGTTCGATAATCCACATATCATGGAACGTTATAAATAATAATGTTATACGACTATCAGACTCATTTGAAAGATTCAAACTCGAAGTATCCACATTTTCAGCCTAAGGTCTATGTGAATAAAGATTAGATCAATTATTTATTACCCCATTTAGATCCTCGGAGAACAGGGCACGCAGCATGCCTGGTAGCTAAATCCCCTTCTCCAGAGGGATGGAGATTAAGCCAAAAAGCCGCCGCTCCTTTGATGGGGAATAAACTCAGCCCGAGTTTAGTGAACACGGTTGCTCCTCCTTGCGCCACGTCAGACATCTTGTCCAAATATTAACATAATTATTAATGTATACAATACCCATAGTTTCTTCAGCAATAACGTCAAAATAAGACTTGGACCTATCAACTCGTTGTATCGTTGAAAATCAACACTTCACAAAGAAAAATCAACAAAATCAATACACACAAAGATAACAGAGATAAGGTAATATAGATATTTTGTGTGATTTGTAAATACTTTATAAAATATTTCAGACCTCCTTAACATATGACATAAATAATTGAATGCTTTACATTACAAATACTTATTGTAAGTCTTCAATGTAAGTATTATTTTTGACTATTTGTACTTACATAGAACAGTACTGTGGCGATTCTATTTCCGTGAAACTTCTTGAATGCATTCTCGTCTCTCTGTAAATATAAAATTGTTATTTTTCACTCGTAATGAACAACAATGATTTTAACATAGTCGATTTTGTCACGTAAATTAACTTTTCAGCCTCTTAACATTCACACTACACAATGAGCTCTTGTTTCCTATTTGTTTAAAGCCTACGTCCAATTTAGATCTTTATTTACTATGCTATAGAGTTTATAATGAAGCAGGAAAATGACCAGTCATTTAAACGAATGGAAATAAAAGTTCCATAATAAACCCCATTGAAAAAAAGAGATGCGCTTAAAGTTTTATTAATCTGTGTACAATAGAATCCGAGACACTATTTTATAATATTTTAGACAATGTAACTTCAAAACATTATATTCAATTATATGCTTTCCTTTGACTGTATTTTACAAATATTATAAGTAATTATTGGTAAACATTTTGAAAATTAAAAGAATATTCCAAAATCACGTGGACTTTACTTAAGTTTTAATGCTTGTTATTTGAAGTAACAAATAACAAGCATTAAAATTTAAAAAGAAAAGAACACAACTTTATATAATTTTAAATACCGAAGAAAGAAAATTAGAAACAAAAACTTTTATAAACGAAATAACTAAATAGTTTAAGTGGCCCAAGAGGATATTAGAAGCTCACCCTAGCGAAGTCATAGTGCGGTTCATAATGCCCCCCAATGCCGTAGTTAACCACTTGCAACTCCTCAGCCGTGTCCATATTGAGGCCAGTCATATCTGCGACACGTTGCGACACTTTCGCTATGATAGGAGATTCTTCGTCTTTAAGCCAAGCAGATTTACTGATTCGATAAGAAGCCGGTGTGAGCACGCCAGTGCGGGGATCGTGGACTACCGCACGCTTAAACTGGAAGATATAATTCGATTTTAAAAATGTTATCATTAAAAATGATTATGATGACGACGTTTGACTGTTAAATCAAGTGTTTGAATGTTAGAAAATATCCCAGATTTTGTGTGTGAAAGGTTTTAGATTATAGAGGTTTAAGGAGGTTTTAGGTTTTACACGTTATTTTGTTGAACAAACAAATTCTCTATATAAGATCAATCCAAAGATGTATATTTAGTGAAAAATAACAACACAACCAATACAACAAACACACACTTGCTAAATTACTTGTGTTACAAGAGATTATTTTACACACAACTCAATGTTATATTTGACCTGCAGGTGTGTGTATATTGAATTAAAATCTTATAAATGGACGTAAACTTTTAGAAAGTTTACAATTTTTATAAAAACATACTTTTACATTTTAACTAAATTAAAATAAAATAAATTAACATTGTTAAGTACATTTTGATGACTTAATGGAAAGTTAACTTTTAACAAAGTTATAAAGTTCAAGTAACATTCAAGATGAATTTCATAATAAATTTATTACTATGGAATATTCATTTCTAAATTTGTGTATAATATTATTTCACTAACCCTAGGCCTGGCGGATTCTTGTATGAACGAAATCTCGTCATCGCTCATGACTTCATGGAACACCACGATATCAGGCTGGAAATACATGTACTCCATCTTGATGGGCGCCAGTCTTAGGAACGGATGGTTTTCAGTTAGGTAACGGCAGTGTAATCTAAAAAATGTATATAAATGGTAATTAACTCAATATTAATATCATGGAAAATAAAATTTAAGATGATGAACTTGTGCCGACGTCTTGGTGACGACCAGATCCAAGAATTCTTTGAATAAGTTTTAATCGCCGAAATTATTTATACGTTTCAGATAATTATCATATAATACAAACCTTCTGGCTATTTCAATTGGTATATCTATTTCTCCTCTGCATAGTATTTCATAGTTACTTCTTTCTTTCAGATACTCCGACATTTCCTCGGATGGTGTACGTTTTTCCGGTTGAATCTCGTCGCCAGTATCCTAAAAAAGAAAAGAAAATATTATTAAAAATATCTTAATTAAAAAGTCTTCAGAGTTCAGAGTTCGAGTCATACTGAGATCTCTTTCTACGGAGCGCGATAAAATTTGGGTTTTCAAACTTTTGCATTGCATTTAACACATGCCCAGTAAAAACGCTAGCTAATTATCATGTAAGACCTTGTTAATCACTATGTTGTCTGATGGTGATGATCTTCTGCTGGTTTACGGTGAATGTCGAGTATCGTTGCGTAAGGACAGAATTATTCTCGACCATCGGGTCGAAAGACAGGGTCGGAACTAACTGTCGCCGCTTATTTATTCAAAGCACAACTCACATAGCCTTCTCAACCATTAAAATAAATGAGAATCATCATACGAAAAAATCTAAATATTTTTTATGTTTAGGTATAGCCAAAGTCGAACTCTTATGAAAGTCAAGATTGAAGAATATACTAGTAACAGTTTGAATTAATTTACTATAATACAATTAAACTGTTCCTGAACTTCCAGTTATCTGTACTCTAGCGGTCAAATAAGAATTGAATTTTTATATATCTACACGTAATATAAAAATGATCAATTTCACAGTTGGTGCCATACGTGCAATATAATTTGTAATATTACAATTTGATTAATTCACACAGAAAAGAAATTATTAGACTAGGATAAGAATACTCGTGATTATTTACTAGCTCATAAACAAACATCTCACGACAAATGCTCATGTCTCAGTTACTACAGTAATTTTGCAACACAAACTATATAACGAAGTTAAAAAATATTGTGGTTTTCATTTCGAGACATTCATTCCTTCCTAGCAAGCAATTACTATAATGATGTAGGTAGGTAGGTAATTTATTGTGATAATCTCCATAAAACGTTTTTATTGCTCTATTGTCCGTTTATTGTTCTTATATAATTTGTGTAAAAGAAATACAAAATTATACATGACCAGTTTTAAAAGTGCTGCCTTTGTATTTATGTATTTATTGGCTAGCAAAGCACCTACTCCGATCTACGAATACCACAACCAAAGAACTATTTGTAAGACTGTGTTCTGATAGTACGTCTACCACACAGAACTCGATGAAGAATCTTTCTGTGTGCAGAAAGTATGCTGATACCGTGATGGTGCCGACTAATTACAGTACAAAAATTACAGTTGTTTTCTAATCTATATACATATTTCAGTAATACTCAGTATTAGGCTCTTTGTGAGCTTTACTTGGCGCCCTTTTCTTTAAAATATGTTTATTATATAAGCATTATATTTTTTGTTTTGGTTGTTGATTATGTCCCATTTCTTTTACTTTATTGTTATCTAGTAACTATAACACAAACTCCTGACGATGAAGCGATAAGCTGTCTTTGGGCTAAATAATAGAACTAGATAATAGAAGGCAAATATTGGTTGGTGGGTATATTATGATTAATATGCAGTTTCGATTCTGACAGAACCTTTTAAAAAATGAGTTTGAATTAGATGGCCAATTTATCAAATTCCATAAAACCTTTGTCGTCAATTAAATGACGGAAAAATTCATGTTCATTTCATAAGTTTAAAGCTTTAGCGTTAACATTAATATCTAAAATACTGAAGAGAAATGGAAGACAAAAGCATAACTAATATAAACATATGAATGTAATATTAATAAATGTATGCATGAAGTATAAATTACCCCTCGTTTCTGTTTATTCAATTTAATCTCTTGTTCTTTAATGGTCTTTTGATAATGGGGTATGTTTCCGCGGGCTCTTATGTGGTTGGGGTTTAATTCTAACAAAGCTTGGGTCCATTCTATAGCGCTCTTGACGTCACCTGGTGAAAAAAATAAAATATTGTATTAATAACTATTTACTTTAGCTAAATAAAAAATTTTTGTACGTTATAGAATAATAAAACTGATACTTGAGTTTAAGTTTAATTGGCTACGGATTTGAAAGAACAGTATTTAGCAAAAAGAATAATCACCCAGCAAGTAATGTGTGAAACTAATATACTCCAAGATATCAATCTCGGTAAACAAATATAATTCATCCTCCTTTTTGAACTTGCGTAACGCTTCCATCATCCACGCCAAACTGTTCTTATAGTCCTTCTCGTTATACAGTGCGCGGCCAAGTTCATAACAATCTCCAGCGGTCATGGGGGTACTGTAATAGAGCACGCTATAGATTAGTCTCTTGCGTATGTATATCAATACAAACTAAGCGGTTAGTTTAAAACAGTATGTATGTGTTGTGTATTGTACTGTTTTATTATATTACTTGGAAGAAATTGATATGTCGTCTATAAAATCTAACACGCATAAATAAACTTATACAGAAGGGAAACACTACAATACTATTATTTTTACTTTTTATTTTGTAGTCGAGGGTATGAAAAATATTTTCTATTTATATATATATATACATATATATATATACGCGAAAAATACGCGAACAATGTTTATATTGTTTATCAAAATAAGGAGGAGCGTACAACAAACATTAGAATTAAAAAGAATAGGTACTTATTTTAATTGTGTTCCTATTACGAATACACAATAATAAAACAAGTGATAAAATGTTTGGTATTTTATTTACTAATAACAATTACACAAGGAAAATTACTACAAGAAACCTTTTTAAAAATGCGTGGGTTAGGTCGTTTGGGCTAAATTTGGTACTTTAGAGATGTGTGCGAATATATGCAGGAAACAAGTTACTATACTCTTTGGTTGAACAAATACAACCTGCTTTATGTAAACATGGTTGAGTAATGTGTAAATCTTAAGTTATAACAGTACTAAAATATTTGAAGGATAAGGTAAGTAAAAAGCGCAATGCTTAGGTGTTGATTCTGACATACAAGAAAGTTCATTAAACTTAAACTAATTTAAAAAATTGGTATGGTTATCCCTCGGAAAAATATATGAAGGAAATATATTATTCAAGTTCTAAGAGCAAAATAATCTAATCAGCTATTTAGAAGCCCGACTGGTCGCGTAGTCGGTATCGCTGTCTACAAAGCCAGAGGTCCCAGGTTAGAATCTCGGTAGGGGTAGATACTTGTATGATGAGTACGAATATACATTAACGAGTCATAGATGTTTGAATATTTATTTAGAATATTTCTGATATTTATTACTTATTATATGCGTATTACTTTCTGTATTCCTCTAGTTTTTGAGTATTCATTTCAGGTTTCAGTGATGCTTACTTTGGGCTAGATAATAGGTGTGTGAGATATATTTATTAATTTTAGCTAATAAAATTAGATGGCTCATAACTTGTTTAATTACCTGTAAGATACGCCGTTCAAAAGACCCTCGGCTAGTTCGCTGACATCTAAATGATATGTTTCTTGCAAACGTGTGAGTGCTTGCGCGGCACCGGTTAGATCCTCCAGCGTGGGAAATTTAACGTCATTATGATTCATTGTTATGTTCTTCACATAATCTGCGCATAAGGAATATAAATTTTGTATTAAAATTTAAAACCAAAAGGGAAACAAATATAAAATATTTTATTTAATACCCGGTTTTTAATTGATACGGGCCATTAAGCATTTTTTTAGTGTCTTGATTTTATGAAGAAACAAATACAACGAACACATGAGTATATAATTACATTTCATTATGTTGATCTTTACTGTTAATTTTTCAATCAATTTAAAATATGTTTTGGTATACTTATATCTGTATATTTTACCTGTTCCTATATTAATTCTTTGTTCTATGTAGTCGAGGTCAGCTGTCAGTCTTTTTATGAGAGTGAAGGCGTTGATGGGATTTCCCAAATAGTTGGGAATGTCTTCCATTGCTTTCTCATGTTCTTTCTTATAAAGATTTAAATGCCTGCAGATAAATTACAAATTGTAAGACAACTTTCATACCAATATACTCATTTCATACACACACAACATAAAACTTACTTCTTCAATGCAATGAGTCTTTCCTCTTCTTTGTCAATGTAGCGGTCTAAGTCATCTATTATTCTCTTATGTGTTACTAGCAGTGGTTCAACCTCCGATATAGCGGTAAAAAGTTCTGCATGCGTCCAAGATTGAAAATTTAAAACTATAAGGCAGCACATAAGCGGCAGACTAATTATATTAGGAACCATTTTCAACATCATTTCCTGTAAACGAAATATCACAAATTTAGTTGATTAATATTAAGTAACAAACACGGTGTTCATTTTCGTATGGTCCAAACGAAATCTATCGACGGAGGGACCTATGTTCTACCCAAAGGACCTCAACCTAATTTTATTTTTTTCGATTGTAATCAAAACTATCCAAACTTTAGAACTACAGCCCTGGTATTTTTTATTTGGATGTTACAGCTCTATGTCATTTCAGAGGTGGTACTAGATGTATCGGATATTGACCACCAATCGCCTGGTCATCAAGGTCCCCTTAACACCGTCGAAGTCTTACACAGTGCTAGCTAGTGTCACAGAGAATACAATAATATCGAAGTAGATAATATTTATTTGTCTCTAGAGCTTACCTACTTACTTATATAATTTTATTTTTCTTTTGAGTTAAATTTTAAATTTGAAAAAATAATAAATATTTTTCATTTAATTTAATTTTTTTATTTTATTTTTTCTTTTTAGTTTAAAAAATTAATTATTAACATCTTTTAATTTCAAAACCTAACAAACAACTTTTAGTTTTTATTATTAACTTTATTAGGTACAGTATTTGCAGTAATTACACCATTGAAATGTACAGACACTACAACAATTCAATGTCTGTACATTTCAACGGAAATATGGCCGGAGGTGTCCATAATTAATTTAGTGTGATGTTACAAAATTTATTTAATAAGAATGTGTTAAGGGAGTTGAAAAGAAAATGCAATTTTGAGCTAGTGAAATTATTGAGTATTCCGTACTACATTGCACCATAACTAAAGTTTTGTGCATTTCAGCTCAATTCGACCAAGATATGGTCGAATAGTGGTTTTCAAATTTAAAAACGGACAATATTATATCATAAGTCACAATACCGTAAAACTAAATAAAACTACATTTCTCCGCGGTGCGCGTTGTTTCAAAAGCTGCTGTCCTCTGTTCCTCGTTCAATGACTGCTTGCGGTATTTTAGTAATTTTACAGCTTAAAAAGGTACAATGCTAAATCGGTTCAAATGAACATGTTACAGCAGTAAGGTTGAACTCAAAGCACCATATATAGGTTATTATTGTTCAACGGAACTGAGCCTTTACTGATTTACAGGTCAACGCCACTGAATTGTAAAAAAAATGATGGGCATTGAAGATTAATTTAAATTGTAGTTTTATTACTAAATGGCTAGGATTTGATTTCTAGCAAGTTATTTGACACATCGTGAATTGTTAACCTTTTTTATACTTGTTCCTAATAATATGATTTCATTGGCAAAAATTTTGTTAATTTTATAGTGCAGTAGTCTCAATAAACTTATAACAGTCTTAGAAAATGAAACTATAAGTAATTACAGTAGGCACGTATGCAAACATTATTTGTAATCTTTATAATTGGCGATATAACTTCTTGAAATACAGAGATCGCTGTAGAAAAATGGAAGGTATATCTTTTTCGTTATAGCAATGCCAAATTATTATATTAAAAAAGGGTTACTCAACAAGATCATGCGATAGGTATGCCGTGCAATCGTTGTTATATAATATAGTTCACGTATATTTGTTATTCATGTAGAGTACGTCATGTACTGGTATGTGCAAAAATTGAAAAGTAAGTTTATGGAGCTCTGAAGACTACATAGGGTGAACAAATGACACAGAACCGTGAACAATATAAAATTCATTTGTATTCGACGCACCGTATGCACTTACTTAGTTCCTAACAGAGTCAAATATTCAAAACATGTTAAATTAATGGGTAACATACGAGACTGCAATACAATGCAAAAAGAAGAAACCTACATTCACATTGGCTGATCCCCAATTGTAATTCAAAGTGAACATAACACAGACAACAGAACACATATTTCCAACAGAAGAATTCATACAGTGAACAATTGGCTGGGAACAATCTAATGTAATAAAATAATAGTTAGGGCTTAGAGCATTTCGACGAAAATAAAATTAAGTCATTCATATATGTTGGATATTGGATGACAGCTTTGGTTTAAGGACCCATACATTCAGTTTCTTTCCATTGCCTTTCGGGAACAATGAAGATGAAGAAAGTTTTGTAGCAATTAAAAACATTCAATCAATCAATATTGATAAATTAATTGTAATAAATAATACGAAAAGAGTGGTAATAACAGTATTAATTAATAAACATAATGATGAAGAAAACAGAATTTCAAACTAGGCGAACGGATGATGGCATATGCGTGACATGAGATATGACACGTATGTAACTATACCAATTCCCGACCGGCGATCGTCGACCGGCCGCATTATCAATCTGTTTTTAAACGATAAACAATGAAGTGGCTGTAAGTATGCCACTTTTAAATTAATAGATCCTCCTAGAACATTAATAATACTGTTAGTGAAGCAATCATTCAGTCAAACGAATTTTATCGTTTGGTGTTGTGAAAATGAGACTTATTCAGGAAGCTTTTCTGCGGTAAATATTTAATATAAAATTTCGAGGTCAAAATAAAAATAAATAAACTTACTTGAAATTGATATTTCACTTACCTGTGTACTTATAAATCACAAACTATTACTTTTTTCAATTTCGGGAGAATGATATAATTAGCATACTAATGACTTCTCCAGAAAACCGTTTCTATACAATATCTAATAGCTAATAAGGCTGATAGATAATGTCTGCACACAATTTAATATAAGGATTCAAGCCGAATTTTATAGCGTCCTCTCAGGACTCAAACACATACACAGCCGTCTCCGGTAGAGTCAAAGCACAAAATACTGCCAAACGACGCAGCTAGTGAGCAACACGCGCTGGTGACCTTATCTAAAGCTCATAACGAACTGAAGATTAAACCGCTATTAATAATGTATACAGACCATTGCGTGTCAGCTTCTGCATTATGAACATGTTCTAACCAAAAAATAAATTTTTGTAAGTATTAAATATTTCAAACTTAAGTATCTAAAAAGATAGATAGCATTTGGGACTAAAGATACTTAATTAGAATAAACCAGAAATCTACAAGAATATTCTGGATCGATTATTTTTCTCTTAGATTGTACGCGATAAATCTTCATGAATTTTATTCAACGTGGGTGAGGCCAAGTGGATCTATTAAAAAGATAACGGTAAAATATTTGGCGATTTGTTACTGTGTGTAATAAGTTTATTAGCTTAATAGCTGCCGTTTATGGACAAATAAAAAATTCTAGACGTTGAAAAACTTTACTAAAATATTCATATTGCCATACAAAGTTGAAATCCGTCTTTAAAAGATTATACTAAAAACATCTAGATATTGGATTTCATTGTATTTTTTTATCTAAAGATATAATAAAACTTTAGAAATTGAGTTTCGGTACATTTAATATAATCACCAAATGTTGCGTTGCCTACCAAGGTTGCGTCTCCGAGTACGGTACGGTCGCAACGCGAGTAACTTTTGCTCCTATGGCCGTAAGTCCTCTTGGTAATGTTCAGGTTCATAATTCTTTGGGCTCCGTTAGCGACCCTAGTTTTTTTAGGTACGCTCCTACTGTTTACAATTTCTAATTTTAAGGCGGATTGTGATGAGGCGATGAAGTTTGAACGTCTTCGTTGCGTCATATAGCGTCGTGTTGCCATGTTTCGGGTCGTGACACCTTGCATGCAACAACTTAAACGCAGGATCTTTGCTCAGATCAACACATTCTACCTTTTTTTCAATTGCCACATCCCAAATGCGTTACACTGAGCATATATGATGCGTTATGGTCGAATATCGTGTTGGTAATCCACGACATTAATCATTAGGCCCATACATATGATATTGACGTTTTGTCGTACGAGCCACTTTGATTTGAAATATCTCCTGGATGTTAAGAATTACAAATTCAAATTTAGAAATCAATTAATTAATAAAGCTTTGTTTTTCATGATTCGGTTTTTTTAAATCGCACATATTGCACAAAGGAAAACTTTAAATATCGCTAATTTACTAATACTAGTTCTACTGCAGTATCAGTGCTGCAGACACAGCTTGAAAGATTAACGATGTGTATGCGCTGGTGTCGTTAAAGGAAATATGGTACGTTTTTGGTTCCCACCTTTTCGTTCAGGAAATTTCCACCTTCAGAACAAGCCCCATGGACAGCCGGAGACCAAAGTGGATAATGAAGAATTAAAGGCTATTGGGGTAGAGAATCCATCGCAAACCACTTCAGAGTTAGCAGCAGGCTTCGGTGTGAGTGATAGGATTGTTTTAATCTATTTAAATAAAGTAAAAATGCTTGAAAGGAAACTCATGAATTGAGTGAATCAACATGCATTGACTGCTGCTTTACATTGCTCAAACGACACAATAATAAAGGGATTTTAAATCGGATCATTACCTGTCATGACAGGTTTCCTGTTTACTTGGAACCCTTCGTCGTAATGGCTGAAACTTGAAGAATCAGCCAAACCCTGCCCCAAGCGATAACTAAGAAAAAAGTTACTTGTGAGTGTTTGGTGGAGCTTTCTAAAATCTGGCGAAACGATTACGGCTGATATTTACTGTCAGCAACTGCGAACCATGATTAAATCTGCTAGTTCTTCACTAGAAGATTTAACAGCCGAGGCTGGTCAATAGCTTTAGTCTACTGCTACTTCAGGGCAATGCTAGATCACACTCTGCACAACAAATGGCAGCTAAACTAGAGGAGCTGCAATTGAAATATCTGCGACATCCACCGTACTCCCTGGACCTCGTCCAATAAAATACAATGTGTTACCTAATTTGAATAACTTACTCTTACGAGGAAAAAAGTCAACTCTGACATGGCACTTCAAACCGCCTTCAGAGAGATTATTGATTCTCGCACCCTCAGTTTTTATAGTAAAGGGATAATGAATTACTTATAACATAGCAAAAGTGAAAAGATAATAATGGGGCATATTTTGATCAAAGAAATATATTTTACCAAACAAACTACTTTATATTCCTCTACAAAACTACAAATTCATAGGGACATAATGGTTTAAGAAGTACAATACCAAAAATTGCCAATGCCAATTGCCATATTTTGAAATTAAAATTTCAAACATATTATTAATATGGTGCTAAAATATAAGTTTTTAATTATTTGTCTGAAATCTTTCATATATGTAAACGTTACTGATAATGCTGCCCGAACTCCATCGCCAAATTCCAGTTGAAAAGGGAATGTTCAGGACAGTCAGCTTAAATATAGCCATCAGTTTACTGAGGTCATTTAGTTGCGAATAGTCAATAATTAAATGACTACATTAATCATCAGCATCGCATTATGAAATTTTGCATTCATAGTTAGCTTGATGCAAATACACAAGACACCGGACAGCCGGCAGCATGGAGTTGCACTGTGGCTTTGGGCAAACTAATAATATTGACCTCCTATGTTACTACAGTTTAAAGGACGCAAGGATCTCGGTGAGTTCTTAAGTCCTACAGACATTTCATTTTTAAAGAATTTATAATCAAGTGGTAGCAATTTAGAGGAGATGGCTCTCTGTTGTTTAGACTCCAGGGCACTTGACCCATGAGGAATCTAACACTCACTGCCTCTTTATGCTCAGTGTTTTAGTAGTTATTACTGTATTTAAAGCTACTTGCTCACAATTTTGCAAGTGTCCTTTACAAATTTATAAATCTTGATTACACAATTTAATAAGTATTCTAACAAAGCTATATTAATTCCTCTATTTGACATTTTAATTTTGGAAACAAACTAGCTTTGCACCTATCACACTCTATTATAAAATGTGTAAGGTCCTAAACCCTATTGCAAGTACTGCACAGTGGAGATAGTATAATGTGCAATAAATTCAAAATTTTATTTAGTGGCCAGGGGCCCTAACAAACTATGAAACCTGCAACAAGCATTTCCCTAGAGGCTGGCACAGACTAATCAAAAAATCTTAAATACCTTACTTGTAATAGGGTAGTACCAGGCGAAACATGGCAGCCATAAGATCCAGATACAATAGGATTTTAATTGTCTAGGGGTTTCTAAACTGAAAAAGGTGAGCTAGATACGTAACAAGTACCTAATTAAAGTAGGTCCACATTAGTATATAGTTTTAGACCATTGACCCTAAAATTCAATTTAGGGTCAGTAATCAGACACATATATAAATTAAAATGTATAATTATAAATTTCTGTGAAAAAATTTGCAATATTGATGTATTATTACGTGTTTATTAAGAATTTATCATATATTAAATAAACAAATTAAAAAATTGGTTGTAGTTGTATTGGCAGATTTAAACTTACTTAAGACATTAATCTTATAAAATTATGATAATATATTGTAATTTAACTTACATTTAACCACACATGATTCAAAAACAAAACAATTCGAACAGCAACACAGATTAGAGAGTATGTCTAAAGAACACCACAGACTACTTACTACCACAGATTAGAAAGAGTATCTTACTATATTGATAGACCATTGGTATTGGTAAATACTTGTTACGATTCCGTTGATTCAAACTAGACTAAATTTTACTACATTTAACTTTGGCGCTGTCTGATCGCGATCTCTATTTGTACCAGCCTAAAATGACAGGACTTAACTTAATTTTAAACAAGATTTGATAAGATTAAAGTAATTTTAGTTACTCAATTTAGCTTTTACTTTTCTATTGTACAAGTTTTAAGTCAAATTACCCCTAAAATTTAAAGCGTCCAGCATTAGTTGAACTGAACACTGAAAATTCAACCTAAACGTGTTACTTCTGTCAAAAAAAGAACTAAATTAAAATATATGTAACAAAAGAATGGCCCCAATTTAGTTGTGCACGGACTTAATTAAATTTAAACTATTCACACCCCTTTCATTACAATTCAATAAAAAGAGATAGAATGAGTTCTAGGATCGTCCAGTTAATTGACACTTAGACGACCAATACACTTTTGACTTATTTTAATCGGCACATTTTATGGAGCACACTAAAATAAAACAAAAATGCTTCCCGTGTTTTGTTGAATTGTACTGAAAGAGTAGTTCTGAAGTTAATTTTCAAGGGCTAAAACTAAATTAAAATTATAGATTTTTAGGTTAGTTTAGATTAGAGAGTGAAACAAGTAAGTAAAAGTAAGTACTTGTACAGCAGCTCTCACTCGTTGTTAAGATATTATTGGCATTTTATGGCGGAGTCACTTGGGTGCTGTAATTTTATATCGTATTTTGTATTTAAGTGAAATTGATATAGTTTCAATGAATAAAAGATCACAGAAAGCATATTACAGGGAAGACAAAGGGAACTACCCATACAGTCATATCTTATGTACTTATTTTTTTATTTCTGGTTCCGAGTTAGTAGTGTACCGTAACCCTTTACCCTTATTTTAATTTTTTGAAAATTGAACATTACATTCAATTTTCAAAAAATTAAAATAAGGCGTACGATGTAATAATACAAAAATGTAAAGCTAGGTTAATGATAACAATAATCAGAATGAAATAATACGATGTTAAAAATATAAGGTAACCCAAAAATAATCGAAATAAAAATCTCACAAGTCACTATATTGCACGATAAGATGATCCTTTTTGGCATGAAACTACACCAATGTCACAACAAAAATTGTACTACAACACAATATAGACCACCCAACCGATCTCGTCATTACGCGCCAGACTCCTGAATTCATTAGCTCATGATAAAAAAAAATACATATATCATTAATCTGTTCTGTCAAGTCTGGTCTATGCAAATCTTAGTACTGCGTGCGCATCTGTCTTTAGAGGTTATGTAGCATTTAGACATACTCTTTCTAATGTGTTTTGCTTGTATTCTAATATTTTTCAAGGTGTCTTGTTAAGATCTAAGATACGTACACACAGATGCTCACGAAATAAAAATGTCTAACTTAAAAATAAAAGTTATCAGTAGAAATCCTGAAGATTATTTGCGTGCAACTAAGAGAGATATTCATAAACGTTAGTTTTATTACTTTTATCTACAAACAAAACAAAAGTACCTATACATTATTCTTGAATCACTTAGTCATTTGTTTGTTACAGTTCCTCGAAATTACGATCCAAGCCTTCATCCTCTCGAAGCACCTCGTGAATACGTGCGAGCTCTGAATGCTGTCAAACTTGAAAGAGTTTTTGCAAAACCATTTATTGGAAACCTTGATGGTCACCGAGACGGCGTTTCTTCCTTAGCCAAGCATCCCAGCAGATTAGCTGTGCTTGCCAGTGGTGCTTTTGATGGAGAGATTAGAATTTGGGATTTAGTTGTCCGAAAATGTTTGAGAAACTTTGTAGCTCATGAAGGATGGGTCCGTTCACTTTGTTACACACCTGATGGAGAAATGTTCATCAGTGTCGGAGATGACAAAACAATAAAAACTTGGAAGGCTGAAGCTCAATCACTTGAAGATGAGGATCCAATCAACACATTGCTCAGCATGTCTGTAGTAACTGGTATAACTCATCACAAAAAGAAACCCATTTTTGCCACTTGTGGAGAAAATTGCCAGCTATGGGAAAAAACTAGAAATGAACCCATCAAAGTTTTCAAATGGGGTGTAGATAGTTTACACCATGTCAGTTTTAATCAGGTAACTATACAAACTATAGATGGGGCTTCCAAACAGTGATCTATGACCATTAATTATTATTTTCAGTGAGATATTGTTTAAATCTATGAAATTTTATATTATCTACAAGACCCACCTTTTTATTACGTGTTAAAAATGTTACATTGGCTGAAAACTTAAACTGTACAATCGACTATCATTTTTTATGTTTCAAGGTTTTTTTGGAAAATTTTGTGGCTCAAAAACTTAGTGTAATATTGCTCAATCATAAGAACACTTTAAAGTAAAAATATATTATAACTTATACACATTTTGTTTTGTCTCATATAAGATATTGCAAGCATCTCTGAAAAAATTTGAATTTTATAATAATTTATAAAAATTTGCTTCTTGGTTTACAATATAAAATTATTTCATAGTTTTAATAGATCCTTGCTTGCTGGGATATAAAACACCGATTATTATGACTTATTTACAGGTTTCAATAAAATGTTTTTTCCTATGTTTAGGTAGAACATAACTTACTTGCATCATGTGCCAGTGATAGAAGTATCATTTTATATGATTGTCGTGAGTCTGGGCCACTCAGGAAAGTTGTGATGGAATTGAGGTCCAATGCTCTTGCTTGGAATCCTATGGAGGCTTTCATGTTCACAGTTGCTAATGAAGATTACAAGTAAGTGGAATTTCATAGTTATTAATCAAATGATGATTAATTATAATTACTATACTATTTCCATACAAAAATTATGAATGTCTTTAATGTATGATAAAGTTGTAGGTGTGCTTATTTAGATAATCAAAACACCTCATATGTTGTCTTACAATATTGCCCTTCATTAAAACACCTAGAAATTATTTTATTATTTGCTTCCAGTTTATATACTTTTGATGTAAGAAAACTTGATCATCCTGTGAACATCCATACAGACCATACATCAGCAGTTATAGATATAGACTATGCACCTACAGGCCGTGAATTTGTTTCTGGTAGTTATGATAAAACTGTAAGGATATTTGAGACTTTAAAAGGACATTCCAGAGATGTTTATCATACAAAGAGAATGCAAAGATTAACATGTGTAAAATGGACTTTAGATAATAAATATATTTTGTCTGGCTCAGATGAAATGAATATTCGTTTGTGGAAAGCAAGAGCTGCTGAAAAACTTGGTGTTGTAAGTACTGTATATTAAGAACATAATTTCTAAACCTTTTTCTGATATTCTTATGAGAACACTTGTTGGTTTTCCAATAAGTGTTTATCAGATAAAGTGATACACTTCAGGATTTGTAAAATATTAATTTATAAATATGTTAAAAATATGATTATCATCCTTGCGGGGATAGATCTATTGATCTGTATTTAGTATTTCAACATTACACTATTCTATCATACTCTCCAAAACATTTTTAGATAAGTAATATTAGCAAATCTATCAAGAGTTGCATGCTGAAGCTAATATTACACATTTTCTGATTTATTATACTTGAAACACTGAAATAATCGTTAGTATTATTAATTATTTCAAAATGCTTACTTTACAGTTAAAACCTCGTGAAAGAACAGCACTGAATTACTCAGATGCTTTGAAAGAAAAATTTGCGCATCATCCTCAAATAAGGCGTATCGCAAGACACAGACATGTACCAAAACACATATACAATGCACAGAAGGAACTTAGAACAATTAAAGAGAAGAATAAAAGGAAAGAGTCCAATAGGCGAGCTCACAGCAAGCCTGGCGCCGTTCCGTATATCTCTGAACGAAGGAAACATATTGTTAAGGAAGACGAGTGAACTCATAGTAATAATAAAAAAACAATGTATAACTCTTGTAATTAAATAATTACCTATATTGTTTAAAAGTAGCTGACTTTCCTAAATTAATTTTAATTTGTGAAATAATTCTAAAAGCAAATAGAAAGACAGCTCTACTAGCCTAATGATGTACATAAGTACAATATTATTGGTCATTTATACATCAATAATTTGATTTATCTGTGAAGTGGAGACATGTGAGACACGACAGGTTTTCAATTGTGTGTGAAATGTCAGAGCTGGGTAAAGAACGAAACATAAGTATTGCTTTAAATAATATTTTTAATAATTTACAATTTCTCTAATATAAGTATGTATTGGTGCTGGTTTCTGAGAAATAAATATAAAAAGACAAACTAAAACAAGTAACAGAGTTACCTATTTACCAAATAGACTTTAATACACAAATTAAAGGAAATGCGAAATATTCTACTTGTTGGTGTCTAGTGGAATATATAAAATACTAAGATGAACCATTTAACATAATATTCTGTGTTATACACATTTAACTGTAATACACCATGTCATTAGTATTTCATTCTATTACAAAATAACTATGAAATGTGTGGCAACTTTCAACTTGTTTTAGTTTGAGAATCTTTTCAGAATAAGCACCATTATTTTAAATCTTAAATTATCACATTCAACAGCTTTCACGTCATATATTTGGCAAAAATAATAATATTCATAAAACTATAATTAAACATAGGACATTAATACTTTGTGTAGTAAATATAACAATCAGCAGCAGTCATGATAAGGCAGTATTACATTATAATCAAATTAAAGCAAATTAGACTATTTCCGACCCCAATAAAGAAAGTGAAAGCAGGCAGCAGTTATATGTAAGAGATACTTTTTCAGAAGGTAAACACGATTTACATTTTCGGAATATTAATCATTGGTTATTAAACATTTTAATGTGATCGAGGATTAATTATTGATATACAAATTCAATTAAATACTGTAGACTTTAAACTGAAAATTTTGTATTGTATTACTTAAATGTAATGGAAGTCTAAATATACTCAATTTATTAAATCATGTAATACTGCCTTCATATAATAATTAAAATGAAGTTTCACAGTACACTTAAAAGTTGAAACACAAAATTTAGATGTGTGGTACAAAACTAGTGTTTAGATTTCAAACAAGATATATATTAACTCACATTGTAGCAATACATATCATGTCAGCCAGATTGGTTGTTGGGTCTACTGATGCGATTTGGTAAAGTCATAGTGCGGATATCAGTGCTGGAACAAAATACTTCTTTTAGCAAGATTGACTGATGGAGGTGAGTGGCAAATATATGTACCTATAATTATTTGTAACCAAAATTTGCTTATGAAATTCAGCATTATTAAGTATTCCTGATTCTGAAGTCCATACTCAAAAATGTTTCAACTTGTTCTGTCAATATGATAACAAAAAGGAAAGCTGGCATGTCACGTGATATTAAGAATGGTACTCAAAGTGTACATTCAAAATAGGCCCAATGGGCGGCCCGATTCTGAACATACACAAAATTTAAGAGCTGTGCATTCTCAATATTAATGAAAAATACGAACAGCTTATAATGTCGCGTGATATTTTCGTCTTTAATAATCATATTAAAATAAAGCTGTCTTAATTCTATAGTTTCTTCAAATCTAAATTTCAGTGGTTTGACAGTTCTTAATTAAATAATACATTTTGTACAGGAAAAGGATGGCAATGATTTAGAACTTAAATAGGATTGAATGAGAATGAAAAAGGAAGGAAGGAGAATGTGATTTACAGAACATTAATTTATATTAAGAGTTTTTCTACAGAATCAAGCCCATGATAGCCATGATCTGATAAATTAGAAAAAGTTCCTTGATGAAAAGATAAATTTCGATAATCCCTATCTAAATGGAAATGAGAAATGGAAGTGTGGAATGGTTTGACATTTGTAGCTGTGCCTTTCGCCAAACCATGCGATAAAGGGTGAAAAGCCATATTCCCTTATATGTATTGTGTCACACAATACAAAACTATAATAATTAATTAATCAATGAAGACTGTTATTTTATTGAAAACTAAATAATTTAATATAGATGTATGTAACTGGCGAATTGTATGAAAATAAAGTTAACACAAATACTAATAATGCCACATTTATGTATTGAGTTATCTAACTGGTCTGTAGAATTCAAAACTCGACTTTATTTTACTAGATTGGTTTAAGGCGTTTTTATTCTATGAACAGAGCTAAATTTTCATCTTCATTTAACATTTGCATAAATACTTACATAATATCTCTAGGCAGACTAGATTGGTCAAGATTGTGTTCTAGGACAATTAGAATACTTAAAGTCTTCAGTGTTGGTGCATAATCCAAAACGTGTAGATCACTATTATCAATAAGCTTTTCGATGTCATCATCTAAACTATCTACTGGTTGAACATTCTGATTGGGACAAGGGCTGCAAAAATTTAAGTATATGTTACTTAAGTATATACTCAACAAGTTGTTTGTTGGTGGCTAGTGGTTGTTTGTATTGTTTCGCGGTTGTTTTATAATAAGTTGTGTTAAATTATTAAATCCTTGTGACGAAAGACAACATACTGACTGAAATCGCAAAAATAGTCATGTTTTTGTGATGATATACGTCATATGAATAAAAGCTGCGAGGTCTATATGTAGTAATAAGTAATTTAATAATAGTATGTAATAATGTGTGTCATTTATAATTCTGCCTAAATTATTTGATTTACTTATTTGATAAGTAAACTTTTTTAACAAGAAACAAGAAAATTAAATTTAGATTTAGTGTGCCTTTATAATGGAGCTCATTTTATCTGTGACCTGCTTTTTGTACTTTTCATTTTTACTTATATAACAAAAATTACCTTGTTCCACCAAATAAGTATGCCTTGTCTTCATAGATTAAGCATGCCTGGCGTCTTCTTTTACAGGGCACAGACCCATTTACATTTAAGTATTGCCAAAAATTATCTTTAATAGAATATCTATACAGATCATTAAAATGAGTTTTCGAGTTTCCATTGAAACCACCAAAGATATACATGTAACCATTGCGATACCCTGAAACAAAATAGTATTTAAAAAAAGTTTTTTTTGAAAACTAAATGAGACTACTATTATCTTAAGTGATGCTATTTTAAAAATTTTTATTCTTGTCCGACCCTAAATGAGAATTTATCTACAATATGTCGCCAGAAAAACTAGACTGCAACAATTCAGTGATGGTACAGCTCGTACTGCGAAACTATGCCGCATGATTATTTTTCTGCAGGTTGGTAATTCGTAGCGCACCAAACTATCGCGAATTTAAATCACTTTGTGGCGGGATAGTTCTAATTTTACGTGGTATTTTTATCGTAAGTGCGTGCAGCTTCATTCAATTCCCATATTTCTTAGAATCCTGGGGGTCACCAGTCCGGGTTGCCATTACATTATCATATTTGTTAGATAAGATTCGTTCAACGCGACGTTATTTGTATAATTGCGAGTTATGTCTGCACGAGAAAATTTTTTATGCTCAACGGCTGCACACATGTTGCACATCAATTTTTGCCTCAAAGTATGTTCATGTTAAGAATGCAGTGAGTAATCAGTGTATCTGCAAGGTAAAGATTTATTCACCTTGGTGTTTATAAAATAACAAATTATAGTTTTAAAGATGATAAAATGAAAATAAAGTCATTAAAATATAAATGTACATTTGTATGTACTTTTATCCTTACAGTACAATTATCAATGTGCTCTTTTTTAACTGGTTATTTTAATGTATTTAGTTTTCTTTGGTTCTCTAAGAATATTATAAACTGTACTTTCGGACACACCCCAAGCATTTCCTGTTTTTGTAATATAATGTCCAAGGTTTTATTTAAAGCACACTGTTTAAAGTACTTAAAAACACTGTGAATGACTATTCTTTCTATGCTATGAATTACTAATACTTTTAACGAATTGGTAAAGTATTAAGTTTTTTTATGCAATTAAGTTACACACAAAACAGGACACAACCATTGCATTCAAATGGTCACTGTGAACTTAACTTTCCAATTAGAAACACTTTGATTGGTTAGGGTGCACAGCTAGGCGAGCAGACAAACATGTCCCAGTGCATTTTTAATGTGAATTTAACTAAAGTATAGTGAATACGAGTTAAGCAGTCTGAACAAAGGGACTGAGTGTTTCTAATTCATATGCTGCTAATGTTTCTATTATTATACATGACTGACTAGATGTTTTTAGTTTTTTTGTCTTTTCTTGTAATTATATATATTTTAATCTATGAAACAGAGTAGTAGACAAATAAAAGTTTGCTTAGTGAAAATGATTAAATAACACACTTTTAGGTTGACAGTACTTACAAGCAGAGTGACTTCGTCTTCCTTCTGGCCAGGCTCCTTTTGGGTTGACCGCTACCCACACTTCTGTGTTAATATCTAAGTAATATACTTGGGGACAGTATATTTCTTCTTGGGAATTATAAGGGCTATTCAAATCTCCACGACCACCAAACACATACATTCTGTCACCTACAGCAATGGCTGTATGGAAATCACGGTGGGAAGGTGGAGACCCTCGAGCATCAATGAAAGCCCACTGCATAGTATCTAAATTTAAACAGTGTACTTCTTGTGAATATTGATCTGTAAGATATTCAAATCCACCAAATATGTACATTTTATTTTTTATGACACAGGCAGAGTGTCCATCTTTTGAATAAGGCACCATGCCTGACACTGGTGGAGTGCTCCATTCTAAGGTCTTAGTGTCGAAGCAGGCTAATATTTCACATGCTACAGAGTTATTCCTGCCTCCCCACATGTAAACCTGCAATAATAATTCATTAGGTAAACTCAAGAGAAGCACAGTCTGGGCAGTCCTGAAGTTAGAGCAGTTACCTGAATGGTAATATTAAATTCATATTGCAGAGCATGAAATTTTCATGAAAGTTTATATAGTATTCCAAATATATTTTAAATATTATGATATGAAAAGGTAAAATTTAATAATTAAGGTATACTTAAATTAATAGATAACAAGATGATGTAAAATTCTATAAGAAATTTGGTGGTAATTCTGTTGGCACAAAGTAGACTAAATTAAATTTAGCTTCAGTATTTACAGACTGGGATCACTATTCTGTAACAGACTAAAATGATAGTACTTTTTTAATTTTAATGTGACAGGTTATTTTAGTTACTCAATTTAGCTTATTCTAATTCCGTTGTATAAGTTTTATGTCAAAATAATCCCAAAAATTAGAAGTGTCAAGCTAATTTTAGACCATTTAAATAGGTGTGGATAAAAGTTAGTCTGACTCAAACACATTTTTGCTCTTCTTTCTTCAGATTAGCCCCATTTTGCCAAACAAAATGTATCTTATTAGGTGGTAGGATTTTATCTAACAATCATTAATATGGTGAATTTACTTAACAACATTTTAATGACCAAATATCTATATTGAGACATAACTAAATTATTGAAATCATATTCAACAATTAAAATAATGTAGGATGGAATTTCCAGTTTTTAAAAGTTACAGTTCCATTTGTTTATTGTTTTCATGAGTAAATTATAATAGTAACACTATAATTCAACTTAGATGCGAAAGGACTTTCAAAACCATTGTTTAATTTCTACATACAAAACTTAACACATTATTGTGCAAACACAAAAAGAAAAGAACAACCCAGCAAGGAGAGCAAGGTTCTTAAAATAAGAACCCTATGTTACATTTAAATATTCTTGTATTTATTATTACAAGTACTTACTTTATCCTTATATGCTACAGCTGTGTGGCCATATCTTTGAAAAGGCACGACATCGTTTCGTCTGTAATTTAATGCTGACCAACGCAACGTTGTAGTGTCTAATACATGAACAGGAATCGGTTCCCAATCTTTGTAGTCTTCAGAAGAGTAGTAACCACCGAATGAATAAATTTTATTACCAATGCAAACGGCGGCATGATTGACCCTCATCGGGCCGCCGTCAATATGAACTGTCCACCTCATTTTAGAAATAAATATATCAGGCTGAATAGGTTGGTATTTATATTTATCACTTAAAAATTAATTCTAAGAACTAAGACTCAATAAATCGTTTAAGTTTTCGGATTCAGATTTCATCAATTTCATCACAGATTAATAAATATGTTTTTCTTCTGAGTGACATAAATGACATTCTTTTTTGCCAAATTCCTATTTTTAACGGTAATGACAAAGGAAACTGCAGCTCATACAGTTATATCTTTTGTAGTTATTTATTTGCTTATGGGATACCGTTGTAACGTGTCCTTTTACTCCATGGAGTTTTTGTCAATTTTCTTATTAACTTTTTGAAAAAGGAATATAAATAATGCAGTTATAACAAGTACGATGAAATGATACGAAAATAACCTAAACTGATATGGTAATGACAAAAACTAACTACACATACAAATGAATTAACAAAAATCAAACACTGATAAAATTTAAATCACTAATCTATACGGAAATATGTATTCTATCTTTTGCGCGATGTAACGATCATTTTCACCATGCAATGAAACTGATTTCACAACAAAATTGGTATAGAACATAATAAACGGAATAAAATAAGTTCCCCAAGAGATCCCGCCATTAAGTGTCAAAAATACTTATTTTGTTTGTTCTTTATGTGAAATCCCATTTAAATAAAGAACTAATCAAAAAACACTGCAAGGCTAAGGAAACTAAAGACCATATAGTTATATTTTAAGTAATTATTATTTCCTAAGTTAAAGCTTCGGGATACTGGAGTTACGTTTCCTTTTGCCTCGTAAAGTTTCTGACGACTAATTGTGGGCGCCTTATTGATGACATACATGAAATATGTAATGAAATAACGATGAAATGATTAGAAACTGAGAAAGAAATGGTAAATAATAAATAAACATAATCTTTAATCACACTGAAAATCTCAGACTCTTTCTAAATGGAGTCGAAGTCTTTCTAAGTGGATTAAAATTAGCTCTATACTTCTTTACATCCGTCCTTGCACCAAGATGAGAGGTCTCGAAAGACCCACTGAGCATATAAACACTAAAGACGTATCTCAATCGACTATGTATCTCACTATTGGGGAATGTTATTCAGTTACATAGGCAGAGAAGATACTGCTTGCCATTATTGACGCAATCATTTCCTGTAATGTATAAAAAACGCAATTAACTTCATATAAAACTATAGTGAATGGTGATTGCTTTGATTATCACTGTGCCTATAACATAATAACAGCATAGAAAGAGTATTTTTGAAACGAAATATCAATATTGACTACCTTAAGAATCTTGCTTTTTCGCGTTTATTTCAAAACTATGAAATATTTTAAATGAAATATTATTTGCAAATTATATTTGTTTCGTATTTTTCCGAAATTATGTGGTATAGAAATTTTCAAAAATAGGTGATGTAAATATTAAAGAATTCGTTAAAACATTTATTCTATTACTTTACCCACATCAAACTTAACAATTTTATCACGTCGACTATTAATCTAAACGTATAAATTACAAACATATCATTAATTCTGTCCATGTTGGTAGCCACACGCGTGTGACGTCACACCTTTTTGAGCTACTTTTAACAACTCTGGTTGCAGATATACGGTTGACTTTGCAATATTTGTTTATATATATTATAGACATCTTATTTTTTTTATTAAATAATAAAATGATGTTATGTCTTTTCAATATAATATGTAACTTTTTCTTTGAATTGTCCTCTTGGAATTTTATTTAACAAATGGAATTCTTTACGTGATGTTAATACCATTCGAAGTTTGTGTTTTTTTCATCAAAATGAAAGCAATAGGCGTGATCTTTCAACGCCACGCGGCGTTAGGGAGCGAATCATTTGTTATTATTTCCTTCACGCGCACAGTTTCCAAACAAATTGTATTGTAACTGACAATATGAGCGATTATTGTTTGATTTGAAACAAATGTTTACTTACTTTGTCTGCTGACCATTTAATGTCTAGAAGAATTGAGGGATGAATGATATAAACTATCTAAAATGGGGAGAAACAGAATATAATAGGCTAAAAACATTGATAATCTGCAGCATGCATCACCTACCGTAAAACTATACAGTTTTACTCATTTTTTTATTGTAGAAATGTTCATGTTATTTGTTTTTCTGTATATTATTCTTTTCCTGTAACCATACAATATACAAGCACGTATTTGAAATGTAAAATAATTTATAAACCGAACAAAACATTTCTTATTTCTTAGGGGACCTGACTAGTTCACATATAGGTAGATAAATACCATAATAACAAAATACTAATACTGTAAAATTAGAAGAGCGTCAAGGGTAGGTAGATACTATTGATAACAAAATATATTTTTCTTTTTCCCCTCGTAGTGACAAGTCCTGTGACGTATAGAAAGCGTATTGGCGATGACGTACGATCTATAAATCATATTTCGGGATCGGCAATCGTCCGTCCGCCCGTCTGCCTCGACTTTCCTTGTTTTTTGTCTGACTCCTAAACCGTTAACTGTGATTGAAGGGTGGCGACATGTGTTGGTAGACACAGTTTGTTTACAATTATTAGTATTATACGTAAAGTTTATTGTGTTTTACATTAATTTACATGATTTAGGTCTCTGTCTTGAAAATGAATAATAAGTATTGGTATTATAGTAAAATATTAAACATAAGCCAATTTGTATCCATTCTAATATTTACGTATCCCAATAGTTCAGCGCAATTCACCCTGCCATTTGGATACGTTTCACGCACCACCCGTTACCGTATAGAGCGAACGCATTTATCATCAGAATCCTATAAAACGTAAACCGGAACTAATCCCGGTTCACCAGCACCAGCCAGCAGCCACCCCTGGCTAATCTGCATACGCCAAGGAAAATAATTTCACGCTCTCGACAACACGTGATAAGATGCCCTTTTGTTGTGATTTTGGGGCAGTGAACGTGAGTAAGTGTGATATATATTTGTGCTTTAAGATTTACTTTATTTTATTCCATAAATTCTCTACTGTATCTTGAGGATTTGGCCAACATTACTTTAATTAAAGGACTTTAAACAAACGGAACAATTTATGTATTCACATTTTGAGATTAGATTTTATTTTTTAAACATTATCAAGTTATTTATACACAATGTGTCCAAGTGCTGATAAACGTCAACCGGCAAAAATACGCATCAGACATTTTCCTATTTTATTATTTCAAAAGATGATATTACATTTTATATTTATATCACAATTTCGACTACGCTAATGTCGGCCCATTAGCTCAGTTGGTTAGAGCGTCGTGCTAATAACGCGAAGGTCGCGGGTTCGATCCCCTCATGGGCCAAATTTTTTTAATTTATATTAATTGATATTTTATGATACAAATTAATCTACTTCAAAGTATTAATTATTTACAAAAAGCCACTAAATAAATACAACTCTTATACATAATTATTAGGTCCGGGAAAAAGTCTTTTCGTTTATAGTTTGTATAAACTTTTAAAAAAATATCTCTGGGTGTACTATTTATATCTGGCAGATTTTTATGACATTAAAAAACTGAACTAATTTAACTAGGAAAATTTTGTTTCCCACTATTTTTCATTTGTTTTTCTTTGTGTCAAAATGAGCGAATCGAATGAAAAAATAGCATCATTTTAAAGTTTTATTACTAAAAAAGAAAAAATGCAAGGCAAGCCTCCAAACAAATTGTGACATTTATTGACCTAATGCAGTAGTGTCAGGAAGACTAACACAAAGTTGGTTAAAGCGTTTTCAATCTGGTAATTTTGATGTCAAAGATTCACCTCGTTCTGGTCGCCCTGAAACGGATAAAATGGACGCTATTTTTAAAAAAAAGGAGCAAGATCGGCATATTGCTGAAAAATTGGGAATTGACAACAAAACAGTTTTGACCCATTTAAAAAAAGCTGGGTACACAAAAAAGTTTGATATTTGGGTGCCACATGAGCTCACTGAAAGAAATCTAATGAACTTTGTACTCATTTGCGATTCGTTATTGAGACGTAAAGAAACCGAACCGTTTTTGAAGAGATTGATAACTGGCAAGAACGTGGTTAAACAGGTCGTCGACAAAGGTCGGTCA
Source organism: Acentria ephemerella (assembly GCA_943193645.1). NCBI lineage: Eukaryota > Metazoa > Arthropoda > Insecta > Lepidoptera > Crambidae > Acentria > Acentria ephemerella. The sequence continues at coordinate 7,858,246 of OW971881.1, forward strand.
GGCTTCACAGACTGTGGCAACACCTTGATTAACTCGTAGTAAGGTGATGCTGTGTCGATGGTGGGATTGGAAGGGCAGTGTTTTATTGATTTCATTAAGAGCTTTTACCGCCGTAGAACCATCGATTCGGATCTGTACAGCATACAACTGATGGGATTAAAGTAAGAAGTTGAGAGAGAGCGGCCGGAATGGATTAATAAAAAGAGTATGGTCTTTCATCACGATAATGCTAGACATCATACTCTCTTAATTTTTGCAATTTTTAAAATTAAGAGAGTTTGGCTGGGAGGTGTTAATGCATCTGCTATATACCTTGCACCTTCAGATTTCCACCTGTTTTAGGTCTCTTCAGAATTCTTTAGGCAGTGTCAAGTTAAAATCAAGAGAGCCCTGTCTAAACTACTTGTTAGGTTTTTTGATCAGAAGTCCCAAAATTTCAACAACAACGAGATCATAAAATGTCACATATATATTGTAATTAAATGTAAATTAACTTTGAAAAATCTTGAATTTTCATATAAAATGCAAAGAAACATTTTCTCCAACACATTTTAAAAATAAAACAAAACTTAGAAATTTTACTAAAATATAATTTAAATGGAAGAAAGAAAAAACAACAAAATATAAAAGGGAAAAGTAACGTTTAATTTACTTCTTTTTATATATCCTAAATTCTTAAAAACAATTATTATTTTCAGGAAACATGGAAGGTAAAATTGCCTTGAAGGTTATCTTTTACTTTGATCCTGTTTTTTGAAGACGATTCTTTTTTTTGAAAAAAATCATATTCTGAGTGAGTTTAACTAAATCAGATTTTATATGTTTTCTTTTTTTAGATTCTCCATGTTTATCTTCTTAATATATACATTTATAATAAGTAAAACTATTTAATAAAATATTTAATAGATACCACCTACTTTAATCTTATTATTGTGCATAAACATACACGTCAAATGACATAAAAGCAATGGGCAACTTAACATGTCTGGCGGCGACGTCGAACGTTTCTCTCATGTTATTGATACACGGAAAAGATTTCTCTTTGATAGTTGCGGTTGGTGCGATTTGACGCCTCGATATTCAATAGTGACATGGCAATAAGCTTGAAGTCGATACGATAATACTAATTATATTTCCTCTAGAAATTAGCACCGATTCCGTTAAGCACGAACTAAATTAAATTTAAATTCAGTCCTACTCTTTCTGTACAATACAAGTAAAATAAAACAGATCATTTGACGTTTGTAAAATGGACACTCAAAAGCATTTTTGCTTTATTGATAATTTAGTCAAAATTGTATGGATCGTTTAAGTGTCAACGTCTGTGGTAGACTAGTTAGTTAGCTAGCTATTATTTACAAGTTATTTAAAATTGAGAATAAAACTGACATATGACAAGAGATATTCATTAAAGTCTAAGGAAGACAATGGCTTTAATATTAAATGTCTATGTCATGTCTAGCCATCAACAATGATTTTATCACATATATTTTTTATATAATCTGATTGTACAATAAATATCGATATTCTGAATAAGTACGGCACTAGCATCATAAGGTCGCATAACGTTCCCCCACGACGATGTCACATTTATTGATGGACTTTGGAAGTTTTCAATATTACGGCTACTTTACATACCGTACGAATAGTTTTATTACGATTTCGCATTTGCCGCCTGATGTGAAAACCTATTTCAAACCCCAGGCCGACTTGAGTGCTTTATTTCATGAATTTGGTGAAGACTCGTCAAATATACTTTTACTTTTAATTTTTTTTACGGAAGATTATAAAAAATATGATTTCTACTTACATATATTTAAATAATTAAAAATAGTTCAAGTTTAACACGAGTACTTCAATTCAATAGATTAGACTTACAAATATGCAAACATTTCATTAACTTATTAATTGAAATAATAAATAATTGAATGAATTAGCTATGAGTGTCAAAAGAATTATTCGCATTATTCATGTTAAATATTGTTTTATAATCTTCTCATATCTAGTAATGAATAAGTATAACCTAGCTACTATCTACAATAAAAAAAACTGCAAATATCAATAACTTTCCGTTTTAAAAAACACAGTCCTATCGTGGCAAGGAATTTTCACATAGAATTATTGGTAGAACAACTCGCGAGCGTTGAAACCGTATGTCATTTTTATGTGGCCACTTTTCGACATTATATTCCTTTCTATTGTCGCATAGGTGCTTGCAGGGATAAGGGCCTTAATATACGATTATCGATGGCACTCAGTATTGTACTTGACCTGCACGTGAGTTATCGGCCTTATCACTAAAGACGGCTCAATTTCAAGATTCTTTTATGACCGTAAGAAAGAAATGATAGGGTTTTTATAGTCTTGGTTATTATCACAGCGATATAACTAGGAAGGTATTTAGAAGTTAAAATTGTTACATAAAATAAAATATGTGACTTCCGAGGTTACCTGAAAATCGACTAATTAAATTGTTTATTCTCTTTTACTATTCTTTTATTACTAATAATAGTATTTGTGATACACAGCACAGGCGTGAAAATTCCGAAGTCCGTTTTATATATCACTCAGTAAATACTAATGAGGTTAGAAGAGGTTAGTAAATGACTCGAAACCACCTGATGATAAGCAGTAGGTGAGGGTGGCTAGGGTAATATGCTATATGTGTAAATAGCATACTACCCTAGCCACCGCCGACGCAAAAGTGCTTTTTTACGTAAGAAATGGCCATTTTGTTATTTTATTTTATTAATGTTCTATGTTCCGTATCTAGACAGTAACTGTGTAACTCAGGGTTTTTTTACTAATCCTAGTTGCAAATAATATAATATGGGTTGCGCACGAGATGGTTGACCACAAAAACAGGCGGCCATTATGAGCAGTTACTCAAAAGTCGCAACTTAAAAAATATTCTCACTTATCCTGGGAACCCATAAAAAACAGACATCGTTTTTCTTTTAAAAAACTCTCTCATTTGCCTATCAATAGTGGTTGAGGCAGATCTGACCGTAATAAATGTCATACTTTATAGCTTTTAGGAAAAAAATGCAAGGGAGCCATTTTACATTTTAGTCGGTGACCGGGGATCGGTATGCCGAATTACGTATCTCGAGTAGCCATTTCCTTGGGGGATTTAAAATGTTCTTGTGTTTGCCAGTTGGCTTTTTAAGCTATGGGGTTAGATATTGTGAAATTGTATAGTTTTACCCACATGTGGTATTGTAGTTATGTATGTGTGTATTGTAGGCTTGTAGTTATGCAATTATGAATGGGAATCTATCCCATGATGTCTAAACGAATCATAATACAGTCACTTTTATTATACATTTACTAATCAATTCATCTATTGGAGGAATTGGAGGAGAGTGTATGAAGTTACAATAAATCTCTTTAATCTAGGTTTTGACAGTCTGTGAAGCCTTACCGATCTTTGACAACGACGTTTTTCGCACGTTCTTATCATAAGTGATCTACATTTCATCGCCAGTTATTAATCTCTTCAAAAACTGTTCGGTTTCATTACGTCTCAATAAAGAATCGCAAATGAGTTCACGGTTCATTAGATTTCTTTTAGTGAGCTCGTGTGGCACCCAAATATCGAGCTTTTTAGTGTACCAAGCTTTTTTCAAATGGGTCAAAACTGTTTTGTGGAAAATGTCAAATTCTTCAGCTATGTCGTAACTGCTAATATGCCGCTCTTGCTCCACTTTTTCAAAAATAGCGCCTTTTTTATCCGTATCACGGCGAACAGAGCTAGTTGAAAATGCTTAAACCAGCGTTGTGCTACTCTTACTGACACTACATTAGGTCCATATACGTCACATTTTTTTTTCGCAGCTTGCGTTGCATTATTTTCTTTTTTATATAAAGTTTTAGAGTGTAAGTAATTTCTTCACTCAATTCGCAAATTTTGTCAGAAAGAAATAGAAATGAAAATTAGTGGGACACAAAATTTTCCAATTTCTTTTTCTGAAATGTCACATTTTAATGTCATGAAAACCAGCCAGATTCAAATAGTACAGTCAAAGATATATTATTAATATTATACATACTATATGTGAAAAGACTTTTCTATAGAAAATACCTTTCTAATAGGTTACAATGTAAAATACGGTTTTACTTTTTATTTTGCGATATGAATTAAAATACAACCAAAACCATTTATTACATAAATATAAGTCTTTGAAAATCTGTAACTCGTTTAGTCGTTAAGTGCAATTAGATTTCACTTTATTCGATAATATTAAAAATATACCAATTTAAAAAAAAACTGTGAAACCTTTCTTTTGTTTTTTCTTTTTCTTTTCTTGATATCATTTTTTATCTTTATTTTTTATCATATTATTTTTATTTTTCCTTATTACTATTTTTTATTTACAACACTGATCTCAGTATGTAATATTTATATTGGTTGACTAAATTAATGAAAAACCAGCTATCGAAAATAAGCTATTTTTCGAAAAACTTATTTTTCATATAATGATGACCTCGTTATAAGAAAACCTAATGCAAGATAACGCAAGGGTAGTGACCGAAATAATCATAGATATACCGATATGTGGAGTAACGCTAAACCAGCCTTTGTATGTTTTTTCCATTTGTGTTATTGTTCATTTGTATGTGCATTATAGATATATGACATAATTTAAAATTACAAAAAGGATATCATGTCACTATTTATTTACCTTTTTTGAAGATGTCTTGAAATTTAAAAATATACTTAACTCACATTATAATATGTTATTTAAGCAGCATTGCATTTAGTGGAAAACAATTCTTTAAGTTTACTCTTCTCATTAAAAACGGATTAATTGAATTCTGAAATATAGAGACTAACTAATCTTATGTTTAATCAGATTATTTATATGAGCTGAGCCCTGAAAGCATCGCTATCGTATCAGATTAGGCGCTACCATTGTGAGGTAATGAGATTACTCATGTATGATGCAAAACACCGCGGTACTCTGAAATTCCCTAAAATGCAGTAACGCTTAGCATCAGATTAGACTGCAGGTCCTCAAGCAGGAAGAAGAAGAATTTGACATAGGTTTTATATATGGTTTTTTTTTTGTTTTGTGCATTTCTGTTAGCTGAACTTGTACCAGTTTCCAATACGGCGACAGTGCTTTAAGAATCCTGTTTGTGTAGAATATTATATTTTTTTTAAAGATATTACCATCATAGGCATTCAATTAAGAAAGAGAAACAAATTAATGTTGACCAAAACTCCAATCTTTATTTGGATCTGGGACATACTTATTGTCTATAAAATGATATAATTCCTTATCTAGACACTGGAGAGATATGGAGGAATATTACAATTTTGCAGTTTATTTGAAAATCATTTGAATGTTAGTGTTACTGTTGTTTAAATGAATATTGGTCATTCAAATAGTAGATATTTATACATATTTAAAACAGCATGTTGGTTTATGTTAACTTTGTCTTCATGTATGTAACTATGATAATTGCTTCGTGTAAAATTAAAATATTATGGCTCTATAGCATAAAGTATCGTTAATGTATCGTCGCAGGGTTCAGGCGTCAAGCCATGTTTTCTTTATGAAAATACTATTTAGTTTATTTTAGTAAGTATAGTCTGCAGTAGTTAAAAATAGAGCGATTTTTGCTGTTTTGTTTATTCTAAACTTGCAAGTAATCAATCATAGGTTTAAACAGCCTCCCCCAAAGGGGTCGTATTTAAGGAATTTGAATGGAAGCTGCGCGTACGTGTCTATCAGAACGTTTGTCGAATTATTCATAATTTGCCATTTAGCATGTACATAAGGTCATACCATATCATAAAATATTCGAAAGATCATGTAGGTTTAGCCAACGATCCATTCCAAATATCCCAAGGTTTTGTTGAAATTCATAAGTATTCATCAGTAAAATCAGCTAAGAGTGAATTTAAATAACTAATTTACAATCCTAGTATTATATTTTTGAACGTAAAAATTTGTCTATAAGTACCTGCAAACGAATTATTGATTGTCATAATTAACTATATAGTGCTTGACAGAATTTTTACTTTTATTGCTTTTTCAAAGTTTAATCTGAATAAAGCTTGAAAGAGACGGGTGTATGGGATTACTCTACGAAGCTTATTGGCAAGGGTTTTGATGTTGACGGATTGATGGATCGAGGATTGTAATAAAATGCTTTACGCAAATATGCGTCCGAATAAAATTGATCATTGCTGGGGTGCTATGTTAAGATAGGCACGTACCGGAGCTTTAACCGCAGAGTTCTTTGTAAAATTGAGTTACAAAATCAAGGATTTTGTATTATATTATACTAAGGTTAAAAGTAGCAAATAATTTTTTAAAGTTCTTTTTGGTTAGATGAATGTATTAGAGCTCAAAAATGTACTAGAAATAAAAAAAACGGAAGTAATATACATATAAAGTTACTAGCTGCTCCCCGCGGCTTCACTCGTGTGGCCTACAGGAAAGAAATGATTTTTTTACGTCTTACGTCCTAAGATCATGTTTAACGTTTTCATTTGTATATTTCACTTTCACAAATTTAGCTTTCACTATATTTTTTGAATTACTCTTAAACATTTTTCATAGCGTGAAAATAAAAATGGATTTGGAAGCAAATTTGGAAGAAAAATTTTGGGAACTAAACCTATAGCGTAGCTGTTGAACGACGATAACTTTTTCCCAACATCCGGTTTTGATGAATCGAAGCTTAGATATTATGCCGAAAAAAATTTGCATCTAACTTGTTACAACCAGACTGCAACAACATATGTTCAGTATCATCGGTATCAATAGCATCGGAGATTATCACGTACAGACAGACAGAGACAAAATAATGTTATAAATCTAATTTTTATGCTCTCCTACTCTTCTGTTATCGGTTGAATCAGTATTTGGTGATTATATTCAATGTACAGGTAATACATTTCTACAGTCTTATTATATTGATAGATTTAACGTTATTCAATAAGAGACGTCAAAGTGTAGATATATGATTATTATATATTTAAAAGAAACCAATTTTTAAAAGACTGCTCTTGCTTTTGTTGTTTGGTTCTTAGAAAAGCTTTTACTTTTGATTTATTTTTCTTTAAATCGTGATTACAAATGAAAAATCTATTTATAAATGTCACATTTCAAATAACTTGGTCTGTAGTTATTAAAATTACTAAATATTATTAAAAGTATTATTTATAAGATTATTTTTGGGGAACTATTGTTTATAATTACTTTTTAATCTTTACAATATACAGTTGTGACCATTCAAGGACATTTGAAGGCGCACGCTACCGCGGGTTAGCTATAGAGGTCTCAATAAAATTTTTTAAAGATTAAAGGGTTCCAGTTCTGTCTAGACATGCACCATCTTTGATTTTATTTAAGATTGTTAGTTACGTTCGTGTATGGTCGGTTATAAAGATATATTAAAACGCATATAATAACTGTAGTGATAACGGGATACAAATGTTACATCTTGACAACAACAACAACATTGCCAACATTCAAATAATAATAAAATAGTAATAAATAGATTTTTATTTATTTTTATTTAAGGAACTTGTCACAAGTAGCCCAAACTCTGTAGAGAAGAAGTGGCTACGAAAATAGTCTGCATAGGCAAAAGTCGCCAATGTAATTTACACAGAATTTCTTGTCTCTAGGAAGTCAAGCACAATCATTAACGATGCTTATCACTCACCATCAGGTTGACCATTCTTGACTCATTCTCTAATGTATAAAACTCTTAAATACCTTATCGAATCTTGAATAATTACTCGTATTTAATGCAGTTTAATAATGTATTATTTTACCAGCTTTTATCCGGAGTATACTTATATTTTTGGATAATCGTTGTCCATGTACATAGGTAGGTAGTTGATATTTTCGGCAGTCTGTTAAGAGTTCGCTCCTAGCGACAAGTCCGCATTTTTAGGCTTATTATGTTTGTTCTATTCCAGTGTTGTTAATATAAATATGCTAAACAAAGTGTTTCTATCTTTCTATCAAGCTATCTATGTTGACGGAGGTACTCGTATTTCAAAAAGATTTTCATCAAACCACTGAACAAAAATAGTAGGTACAATCTATTATTTTCTACAACGTACCTATATGTTAAAGTCAAAATAAAATAGCTCCACTTCCTGACAGTACTGAATGCTAAGGGATCCTCGAGTTCACAAAGGAGCTCCGAGATTAGGCGGAGGCTACAATATTTGCCGGCAGCAACTGCGGGCGCCGATAAAAATATTCTATTTATTACGCGCTACAGTTGCGTACATTCAAACCGAGTCATGGGTTGACATCCGACTTCGGCGCGTATAAAAACACGATGATGCGTAGGGTTGGACATAATTAAAATAACATAGGTATAATATTTATCACACTCGCACATATAGCCCAAAATAATCATCATTAAAAGCTTGTGTTATGGACACTAGATAACGGATAAAAATAGATAGTAATAGAAAGTATATACATATGAGAAATGTACTAAAACACACATCCATGACTCATGAATAAATTTTCATACTTATCATACGAATATCTGCCCCTACTGGGATCCGAACCTGGGACCTCCGGATAAGTAGTCAGGGGTACCGAAAATTCGACCAGATCACTATAGATAATCTTATTAACATATTTACTGACAATGAGGTCAGCTATAACTGAATTCTCATTTGTTATGTCGTTACAATCTTAAAAAATATGTTCATTTAAAAAAATTCAGAAAAAGTCTGTAAGTATTAAAATTTCGCTGCAACATTACGATAACTGATATAGAATAGAATAATATTTATACTTTTAAGTACCTAATGATAGAATATAAATACTTCTTGATACAGTAAATAACCATACATTGATCGGTTCAAAATTTTCTAAGTGGACTAATATATTTGCAATTATTTATTAATAAGAAATTAATAATTTAATGATTATAAATTTATTAAATATATATATAACTAATTTATATTAATTATTTTTTTGATATATTCATTTGAACTGAAGATAAATTTCATTTCAATTCGTATCCTGATTATCATTTTTTAAATTAAAAAATCTGTTACATACTATAGTTTACCAAAATTGATAAGTCATTAGTAAAGTATGTTATTAAATTATTTCTAGAGCTATGGCAGCCCTGCGTCTTCGCGCCCTGTCAATGGGTATAAAGTCAATACGCGCGAGTGTGAATAATTTTTCATCTATTCCCATTATGTGTCGCCAGCCACCGTCGTCGTCGCTTTGTGATATCAGCTTAAGTATATGTAGGAGCTTACAAGATCGTATGCCTTATCTATAAATAACTATTGTATCTGTAACAAAGATTAATTTCTTCAATTTTGTATTCGTTTATTTTGAATTTCGTGTATAATTTTAAGTTGGTACTAAGATTTAGTAAATCCTAGTTTTTTTAAAATTTTCATTGAAATTCAATTGATTGAAATATTTATTATTATAAGACTGAATGTTTTAAAAGTTCATTATTCGTTCCATGAACTGAAATATCGTCCAGTATTTTAAAAGCACGCACTTAAAATTTTCAAAAGATTAAATGTATCTATCATCGAATATTATAAACGAAATTTTTGCGATCGTTTTAAACGTCTCTTGTCAAAGCTCTAGATATTTCTGGCCAAAACTAACGCCTAAAAACACCTTTGTAGCTAAAAAATCTACAGTGTGCGACCGACTATTCAGGGTAAAAGTATCATTCATACGTGCGGTCAGCGACTAAGCCGCCCTACAAAATCAAAAGAGCTTTGACTTCAAAGCGTTGCGGAATACTGGCAACACTACGAACACAGAGGAAAGTGCAAAATAAATGCACCAACAGCGCATTACACAGCCACTGAATCAAAAGACAGACCGAGCGTGAAGTGATGAAAACTGGAAAAAATAATAAAGGTGCCCTTTGGTACCACACCAGTGAGAAAGTAGGACTATTCTGGGATCTTAGAGCTGAGGCATCTGGAAACGGGAGCACTTCAGCTACGTGCCATTAAACATTGACAGTACAGAACTATATTTAATATTAAAATTACTTCTTTTGGTTTTAAGATTTATATCTTTATTTTTATTTATGATTCTGATTGTTATGGATGTATATATAAGATAGGGACGCATATAATAAATTATTGTTAGTTAAATTATAACTTTCTATTTCTGTAAATATTAACAGAATATTTTATATTTGTATATAGGTAAAACTAAAACGGAATTTTTTAAATACTTTCTGCAAAAATTTATATCTGTATTTGAATATATTTTTGCATTTATACAATTAACAAAAAACTTGTATCTTTCATTAACATTAACAATGATTTTAAATGGCTATTGACTCCAGATTCGTTATCGATTGTAATGGTTGGTTCCAGTAAATGTTACCGAATGTATTATTGGTGAGCTATTTCACCTCACTGTTGCATGTTATTTGATCCCTCGGGGGAATTGCGCGTTCAATTGGATTGGATCAATCGAACTTAATTGTTCCCTTAGGAGAATCGAATGACCGATTCTAAGCACTTAAACTTTCTTGCATCAATCAATATTGTTTGTACATTTTATTATATTTGTAAAAAAATATATTAGGAAATATATTGAAGCTTCACTTTGATGGATTAATATTTAGCAATTAAGTGATATTGATAAATTTAAAGTACCTAATTAATCGATTAAAGTAAATTTGTTGTAACTATCCAAGAGAAAAAATATTATCGATAACTTAAAAATTATTCATCTTCATGTCTTTGATTATGGAAACCAGCTCCTTGTGATTTAAAAGAAAAAAAGTTCCAGAATACGGTTCCATGAAGCATGTCAATATTGAGATGGTAGACACCAATGACTTTTTACATCAAAGCGTGTCTCCACAAAGATGAATGGGACTAGAATCACACATCGCAAACACTCTGTAAATGGATTGCGGTGAGTTTTCGCATGTGAGGTGTTCAATGAAACTTATTTATACAGCTATGAATGGGTAAAACTCGGGAAATATAAAAAGAAAATTCAGAGAAATGAGAGAGTCTTACGATTCACTATAAGCTTTGTATTAATCATAACTAGGGTAACTTTAATGAGGATTAAAGAGGTACCTAAAAAGTAATTAAAAGAGAGAAAGGCAGTTTAATACTATTGCCAACTGAGAAAAACTTAGATTAATCATAACCCCTAGCTCTAGAGTTTTAAACGTATTGAACCTTTAATCGTGTTTATCGTCAGCTGTCACATCGTCTGAAAACTACAACAGCGTCTCTGTTGTAAAATATTGGAAGTATAGAAATATTTAAAAATATGTAATAATTAATATAATAATAATTTAATTATATTTTCATATATGGATTTAACAATTAAACGCAACTGTGATCGTAATGTCTCGATATGCTATACACTTACACTTAATAATGTTGATATTTGAATACAATTTGCCAAAAGTAAAGAGGAGCATTATGATGTAGTGGCTGACATTAAGAAAACGAAGAAATGTTCTCCGTTTAATCCTGAAAGGTTAATGAAAATCTCTAGCTCCTTCGTGCTTCGAAAGACACGTTTCTGCTACCGTTTTTACCGACCAACCCTTTCGGCCAGCGTTATGTTGTGACCTAGACCTACCAACGTGTTTTTCCTATATATAATTAGATTGGCTTATTCCAATGGGATGTATATAAGCTGTTGTTTACCAAAGAAGTTTATTTCATGACTCCATAATAGGATTGAATTGGGTGAAGTTAGTTTAAACTAAATTAACTTTCAGGTTTCAGCTTCGTTTTAAAGTATTATTATTTCAGGGCTGTAACGTGTTACCTATTCGGTTAGGGTACAAATTTAGTGAATGATATCGTATATTACTGAAAGCTGTGTCGCACCTTGTATTGTACACAAATTTAATTTCATAGTCCACCAGCACCGTCGGGGGTGGTGGGGTCTCTGCATTATTTACTGCATTTAGCAGGGCGCGGCCAAAAGCAGTGTAATTCGGTTATTCATCGGTGGAACTATTTATTGTTAAGACTTCAAAATTTTAGTTTATTTCATATATCCAAAATCTGTCTAGTTACTAATTCGTTATTTATCTCAATTAGCTTTTCGTATTCTAATAGAATTAAGTAATATTGTAAAAAATTAAGAAGCGATTATATAGAGGGTTTTTCAAATATACTGTCCGCTTAATGGAAGACTGATGTTGAGTTCTTTTAAATCAATCAAGTATAAAATTTGGTGTTGATAAAATTTAGGACAAAGTTTAGGTCTATTCGCAAAAGTCTTGCTATTTATTAAATTAATCTTATATAGATAATAAGAGTTCAATATGATTTTACGTGCACCGATTTTTCCTCGAAATTCGATTTAAGAATGGAGCCCAATGCCGACGTCTAAATTGTAAGCACATTTTTTTGATACTTGATTTTTTTTTACCTAAATTAACTATGAAATTGAATACCTAACGCCTATATCACAGTTTGACTAAACTATGATATGCAAGTCGTGCAGGCTTAATCTTGTTACTATGTATATCTTGGGATTCGTGGTCTTGGTGTAACTAATATTAGGCAAGAGAATTTTATTTTGTGCAAAAATAATTCTAAAACATTAATGACAATTGCTAACCCGGTTGAAGCTGTTCTTAAAAAGGGGATACAAAGAAATAAAATTTATTGTAATTCAAAGATACTTTATCGATAGATTATTACTGAAGATTAGATAAAGGGTTCATATCAGTCTCATATGGATTCCTTATTAGGAAAATTTAAATGGAGGTAAGTTAAGTATTCTATTAAAAACTCATAAGCAAATTTCAACAGGTTTAATTTACTATTTTCTCCAAAAACACAAAACAAGAAAAAGAAAATTGAAAAGTCATACAAAAGTTTACTTTAACCATCCATTTTCACAACTGTTGTACCATGTTCCTTGAACTGTTATGAAAAACAAGTCCATGTTACAAATGAAACGCAGGAACAACTAGTAGACAATAAATGAGTGAATAGAAGATGTCAAAGTTAATTTCAAACAATTTTGCTTACCATTCTTTGCATCTTATTTATAATATGAGTATTATAGATACTTATCTACCCATCCACTAAAATACTTTAATGTAAGTATGTACATTTAAGAAATTAATACTTGCGTAAACTTATGCCCAGAGAATTTTAAGGTGAGAAATCATGGGTGCAGATAATGACTGATAAAAACAAAATATCGTAAAAAATACAGAGGGAGGATTACAACAATGTCTACTCGATCGCATCGCAAAGTTACGGCTGTAATATAAAAATAAAGTTTAACGAGTTGCGCAGTTGCTGCAAACTTGAAATGTTGAGCTCGATTTATTGCCGGCATCGACCATTTGTTTCCGATACTCATTTGAGTACAAAAATTTCGGTTATAGTTTACTGACAGTTTTTGACAACAGTAATTTGTTAATCAATCTTTCAATTAAAAGAGTCTATCTACCTTTCTTTGCTTTTTTACAGAGTACTGAAATGATCCTTATAATTTCATATCACAAGCTTAATTTAAATTGATTTTTTACATGTATTTCTATAACAAAAAATCATGAAATTTCCCTATGATAAAATCATTCTTACAAGTGCTTGTCCTCTTCATAATGTTAAAAAACAATAGTGCCTACATAATTTCTAAGAGCAATATCTTATTCCAACATTCCCTTGCTCTTAGTAAATTATTATGAATTTGACAGGAGTCGCAACTTCTGATACTAACATTCTTAAGATATATTTATGAAAAAGTTTGATGAAGATATTAAGATGAAATTTGCATTAGTAGGTATAATTCGTCAAATAAAAGTTGACGTTGCAAAGGCGGCTCCGGCGGAAACTCTGCTCCTATACCATATTTTCCCGTCAATTCCATAGCATTGTTTCTGTTTTTTATAAAATTAAAATGAAATTATCATTAAAGTTCGCTTTTAAGGTTCCGCAGTTCACATAAAATGAACCTTAATAGGGCTAGTAGATTCTTACAAGAAAATCACAATATATATTTCCGGTTGGATTAATATCATTAAATTTGGAGGCAAGAAATATAGTATTTTTTACAAGTGTAAAAAATACTACGCTTTACGCTTTACACGCTTACATAATTCAGTAAAATATATAAGATCACAAAGAAAATATATACAACCACACTTGTTGAATGACCCTCTTAGTGAATAAGTATGCCTGAAATAAGTATTTAAGTACAAATAATTTGTTTGTCTGCGAGTAAGATTATCTGCACGTATAATATTCTGGGCTTTATGTCCTGAACATAACTTCTTTAAGAAGAATAAGGAATGGTGTAGAGCTCTTTTCTACATGTGATATTAATTGAATAAGCTTATATTCATATTTTACACAGATAACAACATTACTTTTACTACTAACGTTCTTTTTATTAATGTAGTTATGGTATATTCAATTATTGTTTAATCTGCTAAAGTTGTAACCTTTTCATCCAGCGAACTTCATTTATTTTAAACTGAAGGTAGCTGTAGAATAGGCTAGACCAAATACTTAAACAAAAGTGCATTTTATGAACCTCTCTTGAAATAATACAAACACGGTAAGTAGGTATATTTTTTATATAAGGCTCTGGAATAAGAATTATAAGGAGTCAAAAATAGCTATGTAGCATGCAGTTCGAAAATAGCTATGTAGCATGCAATAACAACGTACTGCTCTAGCCACCTCCACTTGCCAGCCCAAAAGGTACCTTTTCATGCCTCTTTTGAAGAAACCTAAATTATATGAGGGATAGAGCCGTGTGATACTAAGGAATTTTGCAATCTGAATGTGCAGTAAAGAAATAAGTTACTGGATACTGAATTTCTTAGTGCATGACAATTAAGAAGAGTGAACTTATATTTGACTAGGTAGCGTTACTTGGACAATTGGGTCTACAACTTGATAAGAAGATTTCCATGTATGAACCTAGATCATATATATATTTATGCAAAATGAAGCTTATTACGTTTTAACACTACGTGTTATGATAAGATAGTAGGAAGTTGATTTTTGTTTTAACCATTAAATTATTTCTCTTGAATTTTTGTGTAAATCAGTGACTATAATGTACAAATGAAAAATTTATATTTGGCAATAAAGAATACTGGACATTTTAATAATATTTCTCCTAAGAAATGATTATGAAGAACTAATGTTAAAAAAACTTCAATAGAACAATATTTTTATTTTATCTAATTTAAAAAAAAATTTGCTTACATATTCTTTAACTTATTCTATTTATTATAATAAGTAAGTCTCAAGTCGATCTTATTAGATTTTTATAAGCCCTACTAAATTAAATTTATATCCACTAAAATAACTAGCTATTGATATCACAAATTATAGTTAATATATGACGTAGAATTTCAACTCAATTAGTATTTGTCCTACTTATTGTCTATATGTGTTATTTTTCATAAACAATAATATACAAAACCATTTTGTTATTCTTTGAAGCAAAAGCGAATAATAAGTACACACTTGGACGCAAGTACCAACATCTCAAGGAAATGTTGACAAGAAAATACAATGCTGCTTGTCATGAAAAGCTTTTACGAAAATACTTAAATAAAGATCACTAATCTTTAGATACACTTGCCTTTTTATTAAGAACTAGTACTTTATTACAATAGAAACAAATTCGTATTTCCCTTGCTGAAATTCGAAGTTCAAATGTATGTAACCAAGTTATGGTTCGGTTATATTGAAGTGGATACGTGGTTGAATGCCCCAGATGGTATTGTTTCAACACTTACAACCCCATAGTAATAAGTACTGTAGCGTTAAGAACACTGTATTTGAAGGACACTTTTTATTGTGATATTCTAGTTTCCATTGATATCGCTATACGTTTGCCTATATAGGTAAGTATTATTAATTTAGTAAATTAAAAGGGAAAGAAAGGAAAGTAAAATTGATAGTATTCTCTATAAATAATTTAAAGACCAATGAAACTAGATAATTCAAATGTGAACTCACATATGTCGAGATAGGTTTGATAATTATAGATTTGCATCCTTAATAATCCTAAGACTTATAATATCAATAGAATTCTATTGATTCATTCATAATATCAATAGAGTTCTATTAATATTATGAGTCTTAACAAGAGAAAGTTTCAAAGTCGATCTCTTAAGCGATAAAAATATAGGTGAAAGGAATTTGGCTGTATGAAAAAGCTATCATAGACAGTTTTACAAAGTAAAAAGGACATACCTACCACCTACTTCAGATCTATAGGTCCGGGGTTCAATTCCCAGTGTGGTCAGAAATTTTTGTTGGTTTTTTTGGGGGTATAATTTTTTGGAGTTCGCCTGGTAAGCTACAGCCATCTTATCTAAATCTGCCAAAATAACTACAATGTAAATTCTTGTGTTCTTGTGATTGAAGGTAAGAAAAAAATAAAAAAGATAAAATAAAAAATTAAAATGACTCCGTGGTTAAGGAATCCGGGTGTAGCTCGCTTCCATTAACGGCCTGTTTATCACTAACCATCAGGTGGGATAAACGCAAAGATGCGTTCATATTTTTTAATGAAATTACTTTTATAAAACGTTTTAATATTTCTGAATCAATATTGTAAGAAATAAGATTGAAGTTTCAAATCCCCTTAAAAACAATAATCTTTAAAACTGCACTAAATGTTTTTCCTTTAGGTGCTTACATATTAGAAGTCTGTAGGTTTATATTTTATTTTTACGTTTTGTCATCTATCTTATTTTTGTGTATTATGTCCATCCAAAGGTTGTCTGGAAGAGATTGCTGTTAGTTAATTAGTGATTAGGCCGCCATTGTACAATATTACATCTGTAAAATTATCTGTATTTATTATTTATGGCTTACAATAAAGCATATTTTGTATCTAAACGTAATCACAAGTAGGCATCTATTTTAAACATTAGAATTATAAACGGCATATTTACCACGTAATTAGTTTTTTATATTTTAGTTTATATTATATAAAACGAATAATCAAATCAAATGGTAAAGATACTGTTAATATTTTTTTTTTATGTCAGTACCAACAAAAGCATAAAATGCTGTAGGTATCTAATTAAATTAAAATGTAGTCATTGTAGCAAGGTGAATTAAAACTTTTAGTTTTTACAAAAAAATATTTAAAAATTATGTGTCAACATAAGTAGGGTTTCAATCTAGTACAAATTATATACAGTCCATAACCTACTTATAATTTGTATATGTATCTTGATTGATTTATATCTGTTTTGTTGTCCAAATAAATTTTTAAATTAACCTTTCAATATATATTAATGTTTTTACATATCTAATTAAGTTTAGCATTAATATCAAATGTTAAAACTTCAGGTAGTAGGTACTCATCTACATTAGGTGCTTACTTAGTAAAATGAATTACGTAATAACTTTATTAACCACTCTTTACACAAAAATTTGCGTTTGAACTATCTTATTAACACTTAGGAGATAGCAATAATTATAATTAGCTACGTTAAAGGAAGATTGTTTTTGTAAAGTTTATTTACTAAAAGTAACTCGTGCAAATATTATGGCTTTACATTGGTAGAGCCATTAAAGTTTCCATTCCAACAGTTAAAGATTCTACTAATCAACATAGGTACTAGATATATAATATGTTAATATAAAGTATACTGAAAATGAATTTTGTAAATGAAGTTCACGAAAATCTAAAGAAGGAATAATTGTGACAGATTGAACACCTTCTAAAACTTATAAATTAGTATAACAGTACGACTCCAGTAAGAGTTGTGTTAAATATTTGTACACAGTTGTACGTGGGCGTACGGGATTGTGCCGCGGCGGCAGCGGCATCTAGGCTCATATTGATTACCGGTGACATTCTTATCAATACACCCCCGGCCGGCGCGCGGCCGCTCCACACAACACCCAAAAGAAACAGGAACGTTTCTTCGCGCGCTTGGATCGGAACGCAACGAAAAAAGGGCGGAGACTCCGCGACAGCGGCAATATCCAATAGAATCAAACTCGGAACGTAGCCGGACCAATAGGACGATAGCGCCGGGGCGGGCGCGCGCACGCGGCCGCGCCCTCGTTTTCCTCCGGCTTTTTATTTATTGTTGCGCGGAAGAGCGCGCGCGACGGGTGTGTGATGCGCGCGTAGTCAGTCCCCAAGCATGGAGTCCGCCGTGGACTCAGCGTCAACCGCGAGCGAAGTGAGTGGCTCCTCTGGGGGTTCGCCGAGAGTAAAGGCTGCATCGCCAGCACGTGCTTTGAGTCCGCCGCAGTTACTGGCACCGAGGATGCCGTTGCCGCCTCCGGGCCTCGGGCTACTAGGCTCGCTGCAGATGATGCACCACTCACCACTCGAGCTGATGGCGGCTGCTCACCATCACGGTCCACCACGTTACGGCAGCCCGCCACCCATCTCCACCTCTGATCCCTCCGCCAATGAGTGCAAGCTTGTTGACTATCGCGGCCAGAAAGTCGCCGCCTTCATCATACAGGGCGACACGATGCTTTGCCTACCGCAAGCTTTTGAACTGTTCTTGAAGCACCTTGTCGGTGGGCTGCACACTGTGTACACTAAGCTTAAGAGACTGGACATAGTGCCGCTGGTGTGCAATGTGGAGCAGGTGCGCATCCTGCGTGGGCTGGGCGCCATACAGCCGGGTGTCAACCGGTGTAAGCTTCTTTCCTGCAAGGATTTCGACGTGCTCTATAGGGACTGCACTACAGCAAGGTACGTTTTAAACTCGTAAGTGTGAATGTGGTCGCTTTTTATGTTTTACGTTAAGTATAAACTCGGCAACTTCGAAAGTAAATAGTTTCCGTGGGACTAAAGGGTGTCTAATGTGTATTTAGTTCAAGTCCTTGTTATATTTTATATTTTTATTGTACACAAATAGATTTTTATAATTTGGAATTAGTTACACTTGTTTGTATTTATTTTACCTTTTATGATCTTAGTATTGTAGAAATTCTGTTATAAATGGTAATTATTGAAATTATTAGAAGATTCATTGATTATTAATATTGTAGTACGATTATGATCGCTATAAGAAGGGAGAGTAGACTCTTTAAGTAGCGCACAAATTCTGCTGCGGCCTCTGGTAGAGCCGCGCACCACATTAATTTTTAACATTTTAATACGCGCCAAATATTTCCACTGGGTTAAATATTCAAGTGAGCTTCGGCGACGGAAGGGTTAAATCTCTGTTAATTAGTGGTCGGTGCGTAAATTTTTAAATAGTAATTTTTACAAACGCTAAAGTTAAATTAAAAAATCTTGTTTTGTTGTGGGAGCGCGCACCGTAGGCCTATATCGGCGGAGCTTGAACGTGGTTTAAAAATGTAATGTTCTCGTTGAGAGCGCATTTGGGACACGTAAAGTTTAATTTTTCCGCACATTTGACGCTTTGTGTTTGTAATAATTAATGTTTATTTATCGGCGAGCGGAAGCTCAACCCTGGACGATCATTTTGAATTGATTTGAAATTTTGAATGTCTTTAAATCTATTTTGCACCATTTACAATGGGTATTTTTTCACTAAATTTTTAGTAACAGTACCTATGTAAAATACGAAAAGAATAATAAAAAAATAATAATAAAAAACGAAATATTTTCGAAAAAAAAGAATTTCGAAAATATACATATGCCCATTATTTATAGCTCTACAAATCTCAGCAATTTAAATTTATGAAAAATGTGAAATTACGAAAATATATTTATTTATTATGAATATATAGCTAGTTTTAAACATTTTAAGTTCAACTGATTACATTATTAGTATCATGTGATATTTATTTACCTAGGTATTTTTTTGCTTTGTTATAATGAAGAAATAAGCCCATCTGGATATATACTCACTTATCACCTATGAGTGCTCTAAATATTAGATAGTTTAGTACCTACTTCCGTGTTTTTCTGTCGATTACAAGCATTTCTTTTGTAATCTAATAATTTTAAAATACATACATCAAAACACACTCTATTATAAATAAAATCGCAAACATGTACGTAGTCTCATTGAAGAAAAATTGTTATTTTAAATTCCAACTCCGAATATCAGGACCACCAATCCAGTTATTGTTAAAACTTTACATCTGAACATGCAGCGGCAACAGTAACGCAAAAAACCATTCAATGCCCTGGCGGTCTCTCAATCAAGTTAATGTGTATTGGCATTTTTCCGCCATTACGATTCTACTAATGCAATCCACTATACTCTTATTTATTTTTTGTTAGTTAGTTTTTATATTATTAGTATTGGGATTGGTTGGTATAAAAATTAATATTTAAGAAACTAATTTTTACAGCTAATCTACCTGTGATCAATAGTCTTTGATAGACAATTCTTTCATAGACAACCAGAAGACAAGTAGGAAATACCTATCTATAGGTACTTCTTGCTGACATTCGCACTCACTCAATCAATACTATAGCATTTCTACATTTTAATTCTTAGTATTAAAGTTCTAATAAGTATTATGATCTTTTATTAAATATCATAGATGTAACTATGTATATTTAGAATAGCCTTAGGTACTAAATACCTATGTATTACTATCCTGTATCAAAACCCATGCTTAGGTATAGCCACTGGCAGATATCAATATAAAGTTATTTTGGTTTAAGGGTTCTCTGCAATATTCTTAGTATTAAAAATATCTTCTTAATTTGTGATAATAAATTTTTCAGTTTTTTTTATAATAATTTGATAAGGCGGTAGACAGGTATAACTAGATAAAACAGCTGTGTCGATGACGAGTTTGACGGTGTGACTGCACTAGGAAATGCGATATTTTTTAAAAACTGAATGCCCGCATTACAAAATGCTCTGTAAATAATAGGAGGATGCTCCTTTTCACGCTTCAATAATTGCTCGACGGCAGATAAACGAGTACAGATCAGGTTACTTACCGAGCTGAGAACGGAACGGGGTGTCCGCTGACTTTATTTCTCTAACTCTTTTATTAGCGACCAATGCTTATTGTATTTAAATTAACCATTTTATATTATTTAATTTAAATTAAGAATTATTATTTTTAAACCATAGACACATGAAAATAGTCAAAATGTTAGAAAGCATGTAATTAAATCGATTGCTATGGGGTAGGGCCCCATTCATTGTCTCTGCTACAAGCGGGGTTCAATTACGGAGGTCATCAACACGACTTTTTACGGAATTTTCAGGTTTATGACTCATTTTGATGGTCCGCCTTCAAACGGAGTGATATTTTGTAAATAAACAAGCACTGAAATAACTGGCTCATTACCTTTGTAAAGCCGATGGGTGTGGCGGAACTTTGATATTTTTGTTTCTAATTTCAGTTTGAGGATAAGGTGTTTCAAAGACATATAAGGATGTCGTTTGTTTTATGTAGTAAAACTTAAAAAGATTTTTACTATTTATTTATCTATTGTTATTATTTAAAGCTTATAGTAGTACTAAATCTTGGTTAGAATATATAATAGATATATTTAATATCATATTAGCTATATACCTATAATTAACTTACTTGAATTGTAATGGTCAAATATATTAAATAATTATTCTTGCAAATCCTATAACGGACCCTATAGACTTTTTATAGCTACAAGACAAGAATTGGCATATACGTTTGGGAATATTTATGTTTAATGTTTATTTGTTGAGACTTTCAAAGTTTTTGCTACAATAAATACGAGTTATAACAATTAGTAGGTATTAAATGAACGGTTTGATACAAAGGAAACTTATTCAATGTATCTAACGGTCATCGAAATACAGATAACAATATAACAATTATAAACTTTATTACTTTTTAATCACCATACATTACTTTTTCATTTCAAAAGAAATGATGTTTTGTATAGTAATATAGATGTATTTATTTAGACTGTTTCTGTAAAGTGGCTGTTATCAATAGTTTATTGTGTCCAAAGTAATAAACCGGTGATACCGTTCGCAGTTCGATTGGCCGCGGTCCAAGTGGTGATACTCATTGAAATATTAAACCAAGACACCCGCAATGCGGTGTCTCAGACCGAAGCTGTCAATGAATATCTCTAAAACGAGTACTTTTCATTAGTAGCAGCACTTAATGCAATAATATTAATTATTAATTTTCATTATATTTGTATACATACGTTTAGTTCACAGAACACTTTCATATAATAAACTCTAATTCTAACAATATTTCTACCCGTTACCTTGCGATAGAAACATTTAATATGAAAAGTGTACGCATGAGTTATAATATCGGGTGCCTACGACTTCCTACCTACGATAGATTTTCTTTGTGTAAGTAATAAAAAAATATTTGTACGATATTTGAAACCGTCGATGAATTAGGGTTCTACTAACAGGACATGAATTTTAATGAAATCAGTCAAGCTACACAATCCAGATACAACTGTTTTTAATTGTATTCATTGGACTCTTACTAAAAACTCGTTGTTCTTGTTTTAGTTCTGTCTTAGTGAAAAATAGTGTGTGTATTGTTAAGATAGTGATTTTTAAATGAAATATAAATGGTGAGTTTTTTAAATAATATTTTTACTCTTGTGATACGGTTGAATAATGACGTCAATGAATTTTTCATCAATATTTTAGTTATTGGTCTGGCATACTCATTTATTAATTGTCAATATTATTGCACATTAATATAGCATAGCGAAGAGTAGAATCCTCTCATTAAAAGTTTATAAAAACTTAAAAACAGAATTCCTAACATAGTTCTCCAAAAATTGTGTACAATTTTTGATAATAATAAATAATTTATATTTTTATTTCTGAATGTCTCAAGGCACCCGGGTGTTTATTGCCAATCAATAAATCAAACGCTATTAATTAGCTTGCCTCGTTTTATTGTTAATTAAGTTCAAATTCAGGAATTGAAATTTAAACCCTTGCTTCTTCTTGATAGATTTACTATCAAGAAGACAGATTGGACTAATGTTTGGTAAGCACATATAGTTAGATTACAATACTTACAATTAAATTACTTTAGTTTTATTGTGAATTCAAGATATCCTCTGCCACTCTATAGCGGATTACATATTTTTACGCAACCCTATGTCAAGTGATTGACCTACTAGGTTTCTGGTAAGGAATACAGAAATTGATTTATCTCACCCGAAATGGAGAACTGGCTACTATAACAAGCAACCTGAAACAGTAGCCTGCATAGGCCTTAAAATTATCAATGCGATGCTTATCATTAGCTAGGTGTCACCATAAATTTCATTTAAAAACTGTAATATCTCTATTTTATAGAAAGGTAATATAATAGTATATCTATTTTATATAACTATTGCCAAATCTATGCCAATTACAGCTATTGCTTGCTTACTAGTTAAGTTAATAAAAAATTACACAATTTAGATCACGATTTCCTTTTTATTAGGTAATCAGTTGTTTGATTGAATTAAACTCATTAGGCTCACTTAATTTTTTTTGTTTGATGCTAGTTATATCTTTTGTTCCTGTTTCTTGTTATGAATTGACCACTCGCCAAAGATATCGCTCAGTTTTTTACTTTTTATAATTTTAAACTTGTCTAATTTCAGCTTTTTTTGTAATCTTGTATAACTAGAAAACTTTTTGGTCATAATTGCATTATCATTTAAAAATCTTTAAAAATCATTTGATAATCTATATCAAATGACAATAATGACGCCTTAAAGTACTATTGTCTCAATCCACCGTAATCAGTGAAGTGACAAATAAACTGGAGTGTTTCAAGGAAACACAATTTCCTTTAAGGCAGTAAAGCGACAAACTGCTCCACAATGGGAATATCATGAAGGCAATTTATTACGATTGATCAACAAGTAGCTGGGGAAGTGCCTCGGAAGGAAAGAATGAACGCCGACAATCCAAATGGAAACGGCGACCCCTCGACAACTCACACCGACATTCGAAAATCTCGTGTACAATTCGAAAAACGCACACAAATGACACGAGGGAATCCCTCCGGCTAGACGGAATCATCTCGGCTCTCTATTTCCTTTTCACGTACTATTGAAATTGCGTCTCGCTTCCACTTCGTATAATGCTTACAGCCGTCTCTTTCGCATTCGGTTCATTCATGACTCTGAATTTGAATGGGATTCGGTACGTGCATTTCCTTCCCACAATTCCTAGCATTTCGGGATTGTGTCGGGCGTCGTCAGCACGCGTCCCGACGCTGCACACGATTCGCTCACGTCACGGTCAACAAGACAAGATTAACAAAAAGCGACAATTAAATAACGAGCTCAATTTATATTCACTTCCGTGTAATGTAGTTATTGAATGGTCGATAGAAACTCTTACATGACGTGTAGCGTAGCGCCGCCGGTAGCCGTTGTAACGTCTTATAATTGCAGTTCACCATGTGTTGAGCGCTAATCATGTTTAATTATAGTTAGAAGAAAGAGTCATTGCCGTTTATCATGAGATGAACTGTTATAAATGTATAAACGCTACGAGAAAATGATGAATTAGACGGAACCACACTTACACCTGTAGTAGCGACTGCACAATAATGTATTTATATCTATATTAATATAGTTAATTGATATGCCGGCTCACTACATGACGATGGATTAAATGTATCAAGAATAATCGATAGAACACATTAGATACTTAATTTATAGGTAACAGGCATAAAAATGTAGAGTATACTATATTATTACTGTCTGTTCCTTTTTTCTTTATTTCAAACATGCGACGGCAATAACTTATTTTTCAGATAATTTAAGATACGGCACCAATTATACTATGTTTTAAATATTGCTTAGGTCGTACCTATGTGAAAAATAAAAAAAAATGGTTACATGAAATATTAAACAGCTTACAGTAAATCTGGATCGATACGGCATTGTTAATTATATATTGCATTTGCTACGGATATTTGATACCGCAACTCTGAAACTAGTGGTGATGTAATATAATATTTTGACATGACATTGATTAGCAACGTATAAGAATAAACTATAACTAATACTATCATGTTTTTTTTGCTGTCTTAATTCGACTATCACATAGGTAAGTTAATAAATTGTCTCCTGACCTGACTCGAGAGACAAGTGTCCTGAAAAGAAAGATATACCATCATTTCCAATGATTTCCTTTCTTTGGATAATAAACCAATGCAGATAATAATCAAAACAATGGTAAGGAGTATTTAGTTTTTGCGGCCCACTTCACTTATTGTGGGAATAAGATATGAAATAATCAGAGGGAAATTAATAATGTTCGTTCATTACCTACGACTGTACGGTTGTACTTAACTAATCCGATTCCAATAGGCACTGTTGTAATCTAACTGCAAAGTTTATTATTTGAAATTAGTCACTTCAGCATCTACTATGAATTTTTTTTCTGGTAGATAGACTTTTGTAAGCAAAACTAATTACTTGTAATTGTAACTGCAAGTGAGATTTTGTTATTACTGCTTCGAATTATATTGTGAAAATATGATAAATTTTTATCAAGTTGTAATGACAACGAAATTCAGTAAATGAAATCATTATGAAAAAAATAATTCTGTAATTTACAACGGAATTTAGTTTCAAAATATAGTTAACCATTATTAGTTATTCTTAATTAATAATTTCTAAGCTTTTCTTACTGTTTACATTCATGCATAAAGTTTAAAGTTGTAAGTTTTTATATAATCGTAAAAACCAGTATAGTAAAATGCAAATCCGCGGTCTTATCAGGTTTGTATTTACAACTCCAATTTGCTGTAGGTAATATAATCTTGCGTTAGTGTGTATTTAATAAATTATATTACATTGCTGTCGGTAATCTGTTAACATGTCCCATTGTTCGTTAGAATCGATTGAGTTATTAATTAAATCCGCACAATTGTAACAAGAAACTCTTCGCACAACTAGCTAATTCACAAACTGATACTATTCAGGTACATTTTGCTCGATCCCGTATCGATTCACTTCAAATTAATTTTTAGGTTGTTGATAGTTGGCAGCTACTCATCAGACAACGGTTTAGTGTTGCTATAAATATCGAAATAAAAACTCCCTTAACAAACAAAAAAAGAGAGATATTTTAAATTATTTTGTAGTTAAAAATAAGACTAAACACTGTCGGAGGAGATATCCTTCAAGATTGTTTGATATTATTTGTTGCTTTCATTATTTATATTTAGTGGCTTCGGGAAGGTATTCGAGAATAAAAAGAAAAAGTAAATATTATTGTTTCCAAAAACCATTGCAGGTTGATTTGTTAAACTAATTTTTGGAGACGAGTGAGTTAATTATTTTCATAAGGTTATCAAATGTGTCTACAAATTACAGTTGCCCATGGGTGGCGCCGACTAATCTATAATCAAAGTTCACTTGATGCCCGCTCGTTTGCCTTCTGTTACAGAAGTAAATATATACCGTTACATGTGCCATTTTTATTGGATTTTGTTGTCTTACACTTAAAGTTGATGATAACAATATGCCTAGAAGGATAGATGTGTCATACGTGTAGCTATGACTCTTGGGTTCGTGGGCGGTTAGGCGGAACGTAAAGCAAACAAATATTAAATCAATGCTGTAATTTCAATAACATTTTGAAATAAAATCGGCGAAATCGGAAAATAGAAATCTTAAAGCAGGAGTGCATATTAATGCGCACAATAATAAAGCAATCCTTTCAATAGAAAGTATTTCTAGAAGTTTGAATGATTCAAACTTTTAATTACTGAAAAATCATTCCAATTTATATTATAATTACAAAAATATATAATTTTTAATTATACGAAAATTAAGTTAATTTTTGAATTATAACTAGAATTATATCAAGGATGTCTGGTAAAGATTACTTCTAGCGATACATCAGCCGTTTAACTTATTTTGTTAGTCTTTCTATGCGTTGTTTAATTTGTGTATAAAAAATCTATGTGTATAATTACTGTTTAGAAGAAGGTATTGTAAAAACAGAGTTTAAAGTCTCGCGGCCTTTATATAATAAATTCTGTCAATGTCGCCGTTTATCTATCGATAGAAAAATTTAGTCTCCTAGCCGAAGCTCTAGCTATTATCACAAACACCAAGACAAATCGAAACATTCACAACAAAGCAACAAAATGGCATATAGGCTACTTAAGGCCCGTCCGAGGGCTCGTTAAACCTTGATATACGGTTTATAATAAAACGTAATAAAACATTTGCAACAATTTAAAAGGGAATCAATAAAAGCCGTCGTAGGTGACTATCAAATATGCCGGAGGTTGGACTTAAAACATAGTACTAAATTGCTTTTTACTGCCTTCAAACTGTTTGCTTTATTTTTAATCAAATCGTTCATAAATAACTTAACAATGTTACAATTTTCAATGTTTTGCATTCGACGTTGCAGATTTTTTTATTGGATAATAATTTCTTTTGCTTTTCGATGTGGAGCTACATACTTGTAGATTGTTTTAATTGTCGAAGATATTGCCTCTGTAATCGTTTAACAATATTGATTTACGTAAACAGCTAATACAGGTCAATGACTTGAACCCCGTGTTGTGAGCAATAGTCTTACATTGCCATAAAGATTTTATATTGGAATAGCTTAATATGTTGATATAACTACTTTATTACGATTACTTATAATTTTTGAGAGCTGTTTAGAATAAGATATTTAATTAATTTATTTTTTTAAAGCAAATTATGGCTTAAGTTACTAATGTATAACAAATTCTTTTATTTTAACATAGGATTTAATAAGTAATAAATAAAAATAATAATTTTTTACAAAAAGAAATAGTAAATCGTCGTTTTTAAATTTATAGGGTGTAGTTGTAGGTACTCGTATAAGGCGAACTTTCAGATTAAAACTAATTTACAGCCAACATAAAACTATTACATTTCGACGGTGGACACATTTAAAATAATTATCGCAGACGCAATTAAATTACTTTGTATACATTTTATGGGTCTAAAGTGTAAATCATAGCTATATTGCCAATTATTATTTTACTTACTTTTAAGTGCGGTGTACCTTAAAAGTTAAGTTAAGACTCTACTAGTGATAAAAATTCAACTTGGAATTTTAATAAAGTGTGAATGTTAATATAAATGTATTTACAATATAATATATGATTGTTAAGATGTTTTATTTGTAACACAGCAATATCAACAATTGTAGATACATAAGAAATTACCTACAAAAATGCATTAAGGTCATATAAATTTTATTTCATAAATTTCAAGAAATTATCTAAATAAAATGGTAAAGCTACCCATTGTACAATAAATCGATCCTCGGTGAGTCATGCGAAAATCGATTTTGGTCCAGATGCACTAAAATGGGGCACAAGAATCGATTTGCCCCATATTTTGGCGGTCTAGCGGCCGCGAGGGTAACGCTCGCGATAAGGGATAGTGCCCCCCCGGAGGCGGGGGCCACCCGACCCCCTGATAATATTTACCGCCCCCCGGCGATACTTACGCCCCTTAGTATTTACGGGTTAGAGAAAAACAAGGGTACTCGAGCTTCGGAAGGTGCAACGTAGATTTTAATCCTTTCTGATGTTTATGATTGATGGCGGATTTTGTGATCGGAGTTGCTCTGATGTTGATGGATTCTTTATGATTCCCCGTTGTTGCCTATTGCTCTCACGGTGTTAGCGACTCTATCTACATATTAGCAAACGCTACATAGATCTAATTTACATTATCAATTTGTCTCCCTTTGCTCAATGAATTAAAATAATACCGACTAGCTGAGAACACAAACAAATTACTTTCTAATTTGATAGAAACTTTAAAAATGTATACGTATTAGTTTTTTTTTCATGAAAAAAATATCAAAGAAAATCTATCAAAGTTGCTCCGAAACGTCTTCGTCAATATTAAAATAAGAGCATTCGCAGTTAAAGTAATCAATAATCTTCTTCTAAGTAACTTATTCATTTCGAGTCGCCGATAGCGCCATCCGTCAATCAATAATATATTTCAATAGAGTAAAAAAACTTAATTAGGCTGCTTTCAAAGACAGAGTAACATCGAGAGCTGAGAGAGCGGTTTGATCTGGTAAATAGCAGCGTTACAAAATAAGCTTTACGATTAACGTGGTAAGGTTTTATGTTTAAGGTGAAGCAATTTAGTACGTGAATTTGTAACGTTGTTGTGTTGTGATGTGATGATGATGGGTAAAGATGTCAATCACATAATATTGACGCGTGCCCAATGGACTAGCGTGTCCGTATGTCATGACAGGGTCAAAATAGTAATTACTATTTTAGTAATAATAAATTCCAAGAATTTAAAGTATATTCAATATTAATATAATTTTATTTATGTATGGTAGTTAGGTAGGGATTAATTTATTGTGATCCCGGTATTAGGCTAAATAAAATTTTAAGCTTTAATTTTCAAAGACATTTCTTTTTAAGGTTATTTAAATTACTCCTATTTATTAAAAGTCTCCCAGGAGTCCCACCTTGGAATTCCAGTAGACTTAGAAGAGATACACATTGGTGCATGAGTTGAAGATACTTGATAGTTCTAGTATTCATTTGTACATATTTATTTAGAATCCATAGTTTGGGCTAATAAAATTGTAAAAAATGGATGAACCTTGTGTTGTTTAACAAAATATCAATTTGGGAGTCACTTAGTTTATTAAGCCACTAAAATTCATGTACCCACAATATATTTCCAGAGCTGGAATAAAAAAAAAATAAAGTAAGTATATTACAGATAAATATCATTTTTCTTTTACACATAAAGATAAATTGGCTGACCATCATTGCAAACGGGAAAATATCTACATATTTAAGAATGGTTTCATGAACAGTGAATTTTAGATTTAAATGCTGTAAATTTTACACATTGAAAATTCACTAGATTATATCCCACATTTAAATGCACCCATTTCATTTTGAAAAATAATCTTCTAAAATTTTTTATGTTGTGGTATTTTGCCAAATGAATTGGAGTATAATTTCATAGCCGTATCATAAAGATTTTCAATAATTAATAAAAATAATAAACCTTTACTTTTCCGCGACATTATTCACCATCAAAGAGATCTCCCCGAATGGAAAGCCAAATGTTTTATAGCATGCTAGTTGACCCATTAAAATTTGTATGACCTTAGCTTAGCTTAGACCATAAGTTTACCAGATGAGTATATAGTCCCTAAATTGGTCTGCCACTACCACCATCTATCAAAAGTTATTCGAATAAGAGCTTAAAGTAATGACAGTTTTAAAATTCTTTTCGATTAATTTAGAAGATATTCTATACCCAATTACAAATTTTTAGTTTTTTTTTGTTTCTTTAGGATTTTCCTTATTTTTCACATTTTCATACTACCCCTGAATTAAACTAACAAAGCAATAAAAATAGTCTGATCATTTAAGTCATTTATTAATGTTAGCAAGATTAACAAACTGCTAACTAAACTAAACATTGATTTGGTTTCACTTGTAGCTGTGTATGTTTTCTGAGTTAAAATACTTAGTAACTATTTTTAATTGCCTAAGAATGACCAAAATAGTTCTATTTAGCTTTATTTAAAACAAGTAAAAATTATACCTCATTGGTTGTGTATGTGTATGATACTTTACATCAACAACAAAAGAATATAAAGTTGTATTGGATACGTCTAAGCGAATAAAGGTAATTTATTTATAAAAGCGTTATATTTCGGTTAGTTACACGTTAGCTTCGTCGGAAATTAAGTTTAGGGAATTGAAACTAGTCATTGTTCTTTTAATTGCGGTCAATTTGAGCCGTTCTAGACGAAATATGCCAATCATTGTATATTGAGGTGAAACGTTGCTACAAAGGTTTCGTGGGGTTAAAATGGTTGTCGATTACGCGGCACCCACTTTTTCATCGTTCTATTTAACTTTTACATTGGGATTTCTCTATTAGACATTATTCACGAATCTAATACGAGGATATTTTAATCGTGTCTAATTGACAAAAAAATAATAAAATAAAACATTTGATATATATATAAGTCTTGATACTATAGTAAGTTTTTTAGTAATCTCAGAAAAATTATATAATTTTTTGAAACATTACAAAAATACGTTTATTACTTGTGTTATACTATACGTTTAATTTTAAATAATTTATGATAGTTTTGTTCGGATTGAAAACTTTATATCGATACTCAACCCCATCCCTAAAAGTACGAAGAAGTTTTTAATAAATCTATTCGAAATATCATTACTGATATCAAAGAAAGGGTTGCACAGTGGGCCGAGTACGCGCTGACTCGCACAAATGCTCTATCTGCATATGCCTTCTGATTGATGTGCCCTGTAATTATTTGGACGCGTTAATAACACCGCCGACGACGGCCGCACTTTGTTTCTGACGACTTAAGACGAATGAAATGAGAAATTCTATCGGACTCTTAATAGAGCTTATTGCTTTCTGATGTTTTGTTGATTAAATGAACAGAAATTGTTATTAAGTTCCGCGCAATGTTTTGCATTTTGTTTTTGGGATCAGTATTTTAAATACAGCTCATTTAATTAAAATCGTGAATATCATTTCAATGTCAAACTGTACGTTTCGTAGCCTATAATAACGTTAGTGTTGTGGCATGGGAACGTTAAAATAATTTTCGGACTCAGTCGACACAAATTATATTATTTCCTGGATTAATACCACGCCTAAACAAAAATGTAAATACATGGGCCACTCCCGTTTGTACAATTTTCATAATAGCACAGTATCGTGGATTTATTTACATAAATGGCCACCACATACTGATTGTCTTTATGTTTTATGTGCGTGCGACCCCAGTTCAAACGAATCAGAATATTAACGTAAATAGTAATGGCAGGAAAAAAAGCTATTATGCAAATGAAACATTTTGAGGTAAATAGAAACTGACGTAACACGATGTAAAGAAATGAATATTAAAGCGTTTTTGTTACAAAATTTTATATTAGATTATTTTTATTCCTATGCGTGACTTTTACTGATTTTATACACCGACGACTTACTGATTGCTTTTTTCAGTCTTACTAAATAGTTATTATAAAGAAACAGGTTTTAACTGTTTTATAAGTGTAATGTTTTATAATGGAATCGATTTGTTTATATTATTTACTTCGACAGTTCTTCAGTAATGCATATAGTACATTCAAACATAATTAAACGTTAGTCAATAAGTAGGCAGATATAATAAATAAGAAGGGTTAAATTTAATCATTACAATTACCAATATAACTGTGCCATATGTTCAAAAAGTAATAAAAGTATTCTACTCATATTTATCTCACAAACACAAAGTAATCCAATTGGCATTCAGATCATAGATATGAATACGTTATGATATACATTATTACTTTTAACAACAAACGGCTATTGAGAGTAGAATATGCCTACGTCACAACCAAACGGGAACCGAATAATAGAGTTCGCTTCAAACGTTTACGAACCCTCGAAAATTGAAATAAAAAAGAACCATTCGAGATGTAACAGCAATATGATTTTGCACTTTTTTTTTCTATTTTATGCGAGTTTTTAGCACTGAGCGGGTGGTAGAGCTACAAATCGATTGGACACGTTCAAATTGCACACTAAACTGTGACGCAATATTTGTCGACTATTCGAATTCACCATTTTCTTCTTCTATTGTGTGAACAACTTAAAAGTTGAATTTTTTTTAAATAAATTCATTGCGAAATTCTGTTTTTGATTTATGATTTTAATCTGGTGTTTTATTAATAAACTTCGATGCTTTACTACAGCATAGTGGAGAGTACTTTTGAAAAAAACATAAGAATAAAAACGCCTAGAAATTGAGTGCCATCGTGCCCCCACTTTGAGGCTAGTAAAACCAATCCTGTTTATCTCAGTTTCCAGTTTCTTTTTATAGTATACAAACACTATATATTCAATACACTGCAATCAACCGCATCCACTTCGCAAGATAAACCAATAAGTTTTTAGACATGGTGAATTTATTAAGCATATGTATTATAATAATATTGTAGAAATTAATTTAAAAACAAATCTCTTTCAAGATTGTATCAAATATTTAACCGACGGAGAATTTAAAATATTATTAAGTAGTTGAAAAGCCACCTCTACAGCTAGCGTAGTCACTAACAACACCCCATATTTTTGTGAGTCTAACATAATTACAAGCGAAATTGTTGCGAAGTGACTGGTAATTCGACCCCTTCACTACTGCACTTTTTAATTTTACTGTATTTGTAATCATATATTGCTTTTGTTAAGAGACCTTATTATTTTAAATTTATATTTTAACGTGTAAATAATCTTTGCAGTCTTATTTTGTTGTTAAGTTTGATGTAAAAAAATTTCTTTGTGTATATATTTTCAATAAAATTTAAAAAAACATTCTAAATATTAAATGCCATACTTGAATGTTTAAAAAAAGTATTTATTGGCCAGTTCTGATGAGCATTCCATAAAAGTACTTCCAAGTATTCGGCCATTCGGACGCGGACCCCCAAACGTAAGAATGTGATTAATTAAATTAATGTACAGACCCGGAAAGAAATTCGCTAACCCTTAGCTGGCATTTTTTATAACAGACATAGCTCATTTTGTTTCGGGACTGTAATTGACTCGTTGTTAATATTATTTTAATTTTCTCCCGGCACGATATTTTTTCTTTTTACAGTAATATAAATTTCCCCTTCGGAAATAAAACAACTTTATATTCGGAAGTTTAAATTTAGTTCAATAAATAATTGTTTATTAATTGTATAAATATAAAATTTTAATTCCTAATATTTATTTATTGAATACCTATAAATTATTTAAGTAAATTTAAACTAATGCTTTCATTGTTACTAGCATAAAAAATAAAATAATATCTGGGATATTGACAATGAAGGTTTGTTTTGGACTGGAGACTGGTTTAATTTTAATTCCAAACTCCAAACTAATTAATTGCTTGGAATTAAACCCAATTTAATTCCAAACATCAACCTGTTTATGTCACTTAAAGTATCTCAACAATACATATCACACTGTAAATCTAACAGAGACAGTCCGGTAACAGTTCCAGATCGTAACAAAGCAGTCGCCACTCATATTTCCAATTAAAATTCCTATACATATGCAACGCTAGATTCAGATATCTCTATTGTCCGGTGAATAGTGGAGTATACGAGTGTAATAAGCGATTCTAGCAATTGATCGTTAGTTGTATAAACAAATAGGTAGGCTTATACGCAACAGCAGACGGTCGTATTTCACTTTGCAATGTACCATTATTTACTAATGTTATGGGTAATTTAAAAACCAAATGAATGCAAATTAATTTGATTTTTTAATTGCAGTAAAATTCATCCAATTATGTAATTTCACTTTTAATTATATACCTCATGTAAGTTTCAATGGAATTGAACGGTTCTGATCGTATTTGTCGTTGGTTATCATATTGTATGGAACCAACAGTGTTGTGAAGTATTAGAATCGATTTTTTATATATGCAATTTTCAGCGGAATACGTTTAGGTTCAACGACGATCGTAACGTCTCGATACGATTGATACTCACACTAGGGGTACTGATGAAACTTTAATATACATACAACACAAGTCAATTTTCTTGAAAACTTATCCATACATACATATGTGTACATACACACACATACGCACTCACACACCGGGAAGACTCGAAACTTAATTGTAAAAGATTTACATAAATAAAACATATTTTTATTTTATTTTATAATATTCTTAATTCAAAAATTAAAATAAGCATAAATATATTTTTTTCTACAATCCAATCCAAAGCTAGAAGAAAACAGACGATCTAAAATTTTGAATGAGTTGAATTCGACGATCTAAAGTTTATAAAAATAAAGTATGCATATAATCTATGGCTAAATTAATACTATTGAAATAAAAGCTAAAGTGATTGAAGATGAGTTGACGTGCCAGCAGATTTTTGCGATTGCTTTTTGATTTTTGAATTTTTTTGTAAATAAAATTTATGGGATTATCAAACTAGGTTCTAGCTTGAGTAAAATATCTTACATGTGTAAAAGTTTTTTAAAAGTCTTTACATGAAGAATAAGTAAAATGGGATACAACCAAATAAAGTAACTTAAAGCTATCGTTTTATTTTCTCATGACTACGAACGGATATTGTGAGATACTCTTGAGATGTATTTAAATTTTCAACCAAGAATTACTGATGAGATGTCGCGTGTTTTATAAAATATGCTCTATCTAAACGTCAAAAGACCAGGAAACGTAAACGTAACATTCAGTACTGAACAAACAGGATTATACGCACATCCTGCTTGCTTCAAAGGTGGGCTGATTTAATTGTCTTATCAAAGTTACCGTTTTAAATATCTGCCTCGCTATAATCACACTCTAAAAATGAAGAAAAGACAGAAATAATTTTTTTCAAATTTTTTTTCACTAACTGCACACTAACAACTGCAAACATATCTCTAGTAAGAAAAAAATTGGCTCAAAAATCAAATTAATCATAAAAAACGGTAAACAATCGAACTATAAATTCAAGAAAAGATTTTTCTCACGCTGCTGTGACAACGCGTAAATATATTATTATGATATATTACATGATGAAAAGTTAATGTTACCTTTGGGCCTGTCTGTCCTAGTAGCTTCTAGGAATGTTAAAGCAACAATGATATTGTTTGCACAAGAAATAGCTTGATACAGTATTCACTTTGTATTAGATACCGCGACTGTAGTTCTAATAACTCTACTTACAAAAAAAGCAACAAAAAAAGGCACGATTCTCTTCAAATAATGCAAAAATTATTTTAATTTGTTTAACATTTGGCCGTTTTCTTTGAAGCTAAGAATGTCTTAATCTATACTCAATGAATGTATTTCAAACAAAAGCGTTGGTAAGTGTTACAGTAACTCTAGTTTTTAAAGCGATTGTTTGATTTACGTTTTTACCATATAGTCTGTTCATATTTGGTTAGCTTTATCTATTTCTTTCCACCGTTTACTGTAACAGACAAAGTGAAGTGAAATATAATGTACGGTATTTAATAAATCAAAAAGTTTAACGAACCAAAAGTTTGTAATAGTGCACTCGTTATGCACAAATGTAGTAACACAGTAGGAAATGCAATTAAGTGGTGTTCACCAGCGATGCCTTTAAGTCACTCAACCATGTAACGCCTTATCTCTGTTGCATGTTTTTTCAATATGCACCCGAGACAATCGTGCTTCTTTATCTGGCAATCAGAATTCTCAGGTATTTTTTCTTTCGTTAACAGTTTTAATTATTGCGGTTTCGTAACTAGCCGCTAGCAGTTCGTGTCAATTGAACAGTGAATAATTCTCAGTACACAGTGCATTGGTGCCCAACGAACCCACAACCGATACCCTCTTTACGTTTCCCTTTACTTGGTTAGTAAAATTTAAATTTAATTGAGATTTTACTTTGAGTACATTAATTTCAACTTTTGTTTGGGTTGCTTGAGTTTCATCTAATTATTGGATAAAAATATAGATTGTAGGAGCAGTTGTTCGAACACTCTGGTTGACGAAAACAAAGCAACTTTGCCATGGTCGGTCTCTGGATGGGTCAATCAAAATATGCCCCTCCATGCTTTGCACGGCACGTTAAGCTGTTGGTCCCGGTTAGGTTTTAAGTCAATCGCCACAATGGTGAAACTCGTGTGTCTTCATTCTCTCATTAGGTTTCAATGTTTCGTTGCAGTTTTTTAATAACTGACTTGATCGAGTTGATTAAGATCAGTTTTTCGTCTGTTGACTTAATGGTAATTGTCTTTGATTGAAACGTTTTCAGTGACACTTTACAACAACATTTACTTTCAAAGTCAATGAAAGTCACAAGAACCTTTTCATGGTTGTTTGTGTTGAACTTGATAAAACTGCATGAATAATGAATTGATAAATCAAAGTCGGATTGAAACGAATATTTTGGGGTGTTGTAATGTTTCACTAACATCATGATTTCCTGAATTATACAAATTGAGGTGTGTTTTCCCCTCGCTACATTATGATATCTTAATCGCATAATATCGTCCGTATGATGTATGCAGTTAGTTAATTATAGATAGTGTAATCACGTACATACTGCAAGTTACAGCTACCAGTAGACGATTCATGTATTTTTAAAATCTATTGATTTCTGATGATTGAGGTCGTGTTTCCCTAAGATGTGATGGGTGGATAAAGTAAGTAGTGGTAAAGAAATCTTGAGAATTTTCTGGTTTCATCGCTCAGTTCAGAGTTTGACTTAATCTTTCATGATTCATTAAAACTCGTTTTCTGGAATCAATTTGAATAGTTATAAATACAGTTGAAGATGATTAAAAATAAGTCTAAAGTGTATTTCGGCTAGAACTATTACTGTTAAGAACACTTTAATTTATAAGTATTTATAATATTGATCCTAGAGCTTTTAATTCAATAAAAATTGCTATTAGTATGTACTTAACATTGATAATATTCACTGTTGGGTCCGCGTGATACTGCAATAAATTGCTGCAAACTTAGTCTATGGTCAGTCATTCTTGCCTCTTGTTATAAGTGTCATATTAATGTTATACTTAATATATATTACATATAATTATGGTGCCCGTTTAGACGTTATCAGCACATGTGACGTTCTTAACTTCAACGTCCGATTAGCAAATGATATATGATTTTGATAGTACTGTGTTGGTTCCTTTTAATATGGTTATGTTATATTGTTCCGTTCTTGACAATTGTAAAAATATTACATCTTATTTTACGACGCACAGCTTACGAAAATCTCTGTGTTATTAAAGTTTCTTTGTTATTTAAAGAATTTAGTGAAACAGTTATCGGAACTGAAGAGAACTGATGGCTCGG
The DNA here is from genome assembly GCA_943193645.1 of Acentria ephemerella. Classification (NCBI taxonomy): domain Eukaryota; kingdom Metazoa; phylum Arthropoda; class Insecta; order Lepidoptera; family Crambidae; genus Acentria; species Acentria ephemerella. Next base: position 7,895,977 of record OW971881.1, read on the forward strand.
TGAAACCGGTTGTAAACTGTGTCTCTTGTGGTATTGTTTTGTATTACAAATCTATATCACCTGTAACAATATATTTAACAATTTACATCAATACTATTTTATCTCAAGCATTTACAAAGAAAATTTTGTAGTGAAAAGAGTTGAAATGGCCTGCTCCAATCATTTTTGATGTAACTTATACTGTTCTAGACAAGCATCTTCCTTAAACAGTATGGACAGTACTAAGCTGAGTCTACAACGGACCAACTTAAGTTTTGAGTGAAGAGACACCTGCTTCAGTAATGAGAACCCTTTTAGTATAAAGTGAAGGTTCATTTACTGCGATAAAGGCTATACCGGCCGTAAATTTAATTAGGTCCAGCCACAATAAATCGTGACCACGCACTAGGTGCCTTAGGCTAATCGCTTCTGTTGCCTTTTATTCTACCTTTACTGTCTAAGGCTTCACGTACTTGAATATTTGTACACATTGTGCTTCGTTTATATCTAGATTAAAGTTTGTTTTAGAAATTAATATTTATATGTTTTCATTTAACTCATGGCATTTCTTGTAATTATCTTGGTTTATAATAAGGCCCACACATTTTATACGTAGCAAATTAAAGTGGTGTGTTACGCTATGTTCCAAGTCATAACATGCTAGCATTTTAATAACTGTAATTAATGTTCAGTTAATATTACAGCTATGTATACCTATATTTATATATTGCATACCTATATTTATATATTTTATTTGGCACTGTTTTATGTCTATTTAGTAACACATATATATTCTATTTATGCAGTACAAAAGTTGATGTTGAAGTACAATATATATACGCAATCGGGTAGTAAAAATTGTCTCTAATTATTAACTGTCTCAAATTTGAGAAAAAGGTTAGTGTTGTAACGCTGACCTTTTTCTGTTTTCTTTTCCTTTTTTTGTGTAGTTTGTAAACCATGTTATAAAAAAAGGTATCTATGTAAAACGTAAGTAAACACTCATCGAGTTTGTTTCTACATTTTCTCCATACCAATATCTTAAAAAATGTAAATGCTAACCATTTAAAAGTATCTAGTAAAATAAAGTAAGAACGGAACTGTTACGATTAATCATTACGGCAAAAAGTTACCCTTTTAATTAGCGGTGGGCGAACATTTTAATCTCAGCTCTCGGGATTACAAGCACTGCGCAAGGACTTAAACGATTCAGAAGTAATAATTCTTTAAGTTTTATAAATAAGAAAAATAAAGGATGTACTCCATCGCAAGCAAGAAAGGGGTTGTTTGATTTTGAAGAGTTGAGACATCACGCGCTGTATGAAACAATTGTGTGTTCAATAGCGCCTGCGCATAGATACTAGTGATTAATTGCAAGCATCTTAAAAATGTTATCTATGTTTTGTATCTCTGAGCGCAATAATTATACATTAGGTCGTCAAAATCGTTGTAAATGCAAAATAATTTTTCTTTTAATTGGTAGGAGAGTTACTACTTACGCATTATTAAATTACACGGCAATTTTGCTCTGACTGCTCCACTATAGGGCTACACACACGTCTGAAAGATCCCAGTCTATTAATGTAGAAAAAAGCCATGGTAAATAGCATAATTACTACGTAATGCTCATGGCCGCTAAGTATCATTAGTATCAAGTACATCTTTTATTGTTATCCTAATTTGCCGCCACTTGGATGATGTTTTAGTAACAGTTTATTAACTTTGAAGTTGAAAAATAATAATAATTGCATAATTTTTAAAAAGGGTAAATGTAGCTATTTTAGTATAACTCTTTTGTTAATTTACCGTTATTTGAAATGTTAAAAATAATTTAGTTCGTTAAAATAAAAACATGACATAGCAAACTAAATTGCTTCTAAACTATTGTGTGAGCTCACCCCTATTTCTTTTTAAGTGAGAGAGATTGCACTAATTGTACTGTTTCCTTGGCCGATTCACAGGTGAAGGGAAATAAATGCCCCTCAGAGGATAAACTTGCAATTATTTTCCCGAAAAATATCGCTAAGGTGGTGTCAAAAGTTTGTTCAAAGGGGCAGGTGTTTTAAAAGGGCTACCGCTATTGTATCCAGGTTAATGTATTTTGGAATTTTAATTATTTTTGTCAGGTAATCGGCTGTGACAAATATTATAAGATTTAAAGATAATTTTGTTCACAAAAAAACGATATTTCATTATTAATTGGTATTTATTAACCAGTTCCAATTAGTTTAAGATTAACAGGAAATATAAAAAAAAGTAAATGTTCGTGTTACTATAGAAACAGATGAGAAATACAATTTACTTTATTAAAATTATTTATAAGTGGGGTGGATGCTTAGGAATAAAATGATCTCTACGTTTTAATTGAATGCTTTGAAATTTCTAGACACTTGAGCAAATCATTGCTTAAGAGGAAAACGAGTACCTACCTTTAGCTTTATAATAATATGGTTGGGTATTTGAAATATAACATTTTCAAATAAAGAAAGGAATTACAAAGATATATTTAGTTAAGTCTCTGTAGCACGAAGAAATATTACCATAGCAACGAAGACAATTTTTAATCCGCCTTTGATTAATTATATCTAAGTATTTAATATATTATTTGTACGTTTGGCAAAGAGATGCATAGTATAATGATGTGTGTAATTTTAGCCACAAATAGGCTGCTAGACCCCCACTTCCTGGCGGATTGTTACCAATTGATTGTTTAGCTTAGGCCGTATTAATCTAATAGCAGCTGTCAAATGTAATATATATAACCGTGATAACTTTGTTCTATATCACAAACTACACATCTAAAAGGGTGCCCAAAATTATCGAACTAGATATTTGGCCTTGATATTGCAATGAAAAAATTATTATTAAAGTTTTTGGGAATCCAACTCAAAAGTAATGGACTGGAATATTTGTGGTCAATTTATTTACTAGTGATTCGTTATGGTTTGGGCGGATACTTGGTTCGATGATAAATTGTATGCAGTCACTCATTTTCTCCATCCTTAAAAAACACAACATAGCTAATATAAGACTTAAAACCAAGAAGTAGAGATAAAAATTTAATGTCATGGTTGTGAGCAGAGTTTTAAATGAAGAATGCTCTCTATTTTAAATTTCAACCTTATTACAAGGAGCGTCATATCAATCTTCTGTAATTGCAGTGAATTTTATTTCTTTGGGATACCGAATGACACAACAGATTGACAAATGATTAACAGTCACAGTTCAACAGTTAATTTGTATGTAAATATGATATTTGTTATTTTGTGTTCACATGGTGTGTTAGTTTTTAAAGAATAACATGTACAATATTTATTGTAAAACTGCAAGGAAAATACTTTTGTTTAGTATGATAATAATACCAAATGTGTGGAAGGAAAAATAAACGGTAAATTGCACTCATTTAGTGGGTCGGACGATCAATCATGGCGGCCAAGTCATCAGCCGGTTCAAATGTCAAACGTACCTAGGGTGGCAATAAAAAGAAAAACTGAGTTGCTATTATTAAAAAAGTGACTGTGACTTTATTTCCATTGTCGATTGCCGATTCGGGATTATTAACTGACTTGCATATTTTTTTGTGTTCTAATATTGATAGATTGTTTTTTTCGAGTAGGCGATATTGTTGCGTGTGTGCTCGGAACGTTAAGTGCTGTGGATTATAATATCTGCAAGAATTGTATTTATGTCAAAATAGCACAAAACGATAGTCATCGACGTCTGTTCACACGCGAAGTGAAATGTATTATCAGAACCGTTAGACTAGTCCAGTTTATTTATTGAACGTTCCTTTTTACTGCGAGTTTTGTTCGAAGTTATACTATCAATTATTTTATAAGAATGGTCACACATACTTTTAACTAGATGGCGTTAGTAGTCATACAATATTAATTTTGATACAAATAAAGATTCCACCACTTATCAAAATAACTAATAAAACAGACTAATGAAATTCTTATAATGCCAAACAAATTCATTAACTTATAATGTTTATGTGACTCAGACCTTTCGCCAGTATTTCAACTGGTTTTTTATGATTTTCATTACTGAAAGCTAACTTTAAATGTAATTTGATTATGCAATATAAGGCAATTACAGCATTTGAATCAGTAATCATCATGCATTTAATTCTTTAAGTAGAAAGCTTCTCTGGAAACTTTGGACAAGACTGTGAATTCCGTCTCTGTACTAGACAGACTGTTTTCTACTTTGCCAAGAAATAGCTACTCCTAACAGTGCAAGTAAAAACCTATGTTTAAGTATGTTTTTATATTTTGAAAATTTTGAGTAAAATGCAATGCAATGCAATTATCAAAAAATAAGTTTTGTATAGTTCTAATGACTATATCAATTATTGCTGACTAAGAAAGCTCACAGAATAAGCATATATAAAAGCGTAAATAAGCAAAAAAATATTAAAATTACAAAATAATATAATTAATAAGCGTATGTAACTCTGTCACACTTATCTATTTTTCTATTTTGATAAAATAGTGCGTTCGTGTTTAGAGACAGTTCTAATATTCGTATGTATGTCTCATTATTAAGGGAATATATTAAGGGGATTGAAATCAATTTAACGGAATTGATTCTCGTCAATTTTACGATTTCGTTTGCGTGACCTCGTCCGGTAATAACCTAATAAATTCATCCGTTGGGAAGAGGGCTTACTAAATAATAAAAGCATTTCATTGGGATTTTGGTCAATTGATTTAATATATGGATGATATAAATTGGAATTAATTATGGCATGAATAAAGCACAGAATTATTTGTTACCATAGTTTTTTATTTACTTGTTAATTTTTATTTATAGAACTTTTCTTTTGTTTATACTTTTTTATGACTCAGGAGTGTTGTTAATCTTAATTTGATATATGAAATAATGAACCGCTGTAGCGCCATCAGTGTGTGAAGGCAAACACGAGAGAATCGCGTGCACGCGCTCCATATCAACTGCTCCCGCGCCGCCCGCCGCCCGCTGCCGGCCGGCCGCAGCACCTTCCCGCACCGCGCTATATGATGGCTCGCGCTACCCCGTATTTTAACAACTGTCCTAATACATCTTGCAATGTTGTTTTTAACTGTTTTTGCCACATTGATGTTTATTCTTTTTCTACATGTTTACTTTTCATTTTATATTATGTTATGTTGACTTTATCTTAAATAGGGTACTAATGTTGTTTTGTGTTACTAGCTTGTATAGATATCCTTTTTGGTTATTGTTATTATTCCAGTTATAAATTGGTTAGGATAGGGAAACGTTATGTTACATATATTTCGAATATATGTTTACGAAATATCCTTCATATTAAAGCTGTTTTAAAACCATTTCATATTTAAGGTACACTGTTTAAGTCACGTTATTGCATGTAAATTTATCTGTGTAATAATTATAAAACAAATCAAAATTTTGAAAACTTTAAAATATTCAACGAATTGGATCGATTTTTTTCTTCATTTCAGGTGCCTGTCAATGAAAGCGCCAGACAGGTATGTCGCTAAGTCGCTCGCGCCGCTCTTTTGGTTTCGTTCGGCCGGGTTCGGTTTCGTTCGGAAATGTTCGAGCGGGCTTGGCCGCTCGACCGGTTGCCCACAGGCCAAAGGGGTAGCCTGGAAGACCACACGACACACCCGCAACGCAGGATTATTACGAACAGTATTATTTTTCCAACAAAAATTGCTTATTGGTGTGTTTTTCTTTGATTACTTTTCGATATTTATTTTATTTTCACTCAGCCTAAATTCCATGTGATCCTTACCAGGTAGGTTCCATTTCATTTGCCATTAAAATTTCGACTTGAGGTATCACTCGTTCATTTTGTTTATGCTTGATTGGACCGTGAATTAATTGAAAAGTTTCGATTGCATATGTTAAGTGGTGTGATTATTTTTTGTATTATTGTGGGTGAAATGTTAGTTGTCGTTGTTTTGGTTCCAGGTTACACCCTAGCTCTTGAACGAAAGAATTCCCAACCAAATCACAGATAAATTTACAAAGTAATAAATACCTAGTAGATGATTTGATTGTATTAGTTTTTTATGTTTAGTTTTATAAGCATGGTTGTGTGGTTTTTTATTTCCCTATTGTTGTCCTTCAAATTAATTAGTATTTGGTATGTTTTCGATTAGGTTTGACTTGTTACGACAATATAAAAATATTATAAAAGATTATGAAATTGTATTTGTTGTGAAATATTTAAAACAAATTATTTCGATCGATGAAGCGTTAGTAATTTAGAGTAACGTAAAATCGACTCTCACGATCACTAATTTCTACATCTGTCTCAGTTACCGATCACGCATGACCGATAACGAGACCCAAAATCTCTCGAATGACAAACGCGTGATCATCATCATCAAATCGTAAAGGATTTAACGCCTCTGTTGGCACGCTTCTTTTGTTGGCGTCATAAAGCCGGCCATTAAAATGTTTGATAAAACGTTGGTCCAACAAAAAGAGACTGCGGAGCTACCGTGGGCTCCCCACTGCGCGGCCTCATTCAAGAATGGTGCCACGCTGTGGTACTCACAAAGAAACATAATGCCAAATGTACCGCTTGTCTGTTCCCGATGATATTGCCAATCTTGAGTGGTCTCCGTTGCATAAAATTGTGAGCAGCATAAAAATGCACTAGAAAAACGATAAAACATTAACTAATTTCAGTGACGTGTAATTAGGGTACACTAATATTTCTATTTATAATATGCTTCTATCACCAAAGTTCTAAAAAGAATTTAATTTTCAAATGTGTGTGTATGTTGAAGGTAAAAATTAGTTTATAAATATTATCAGTAAAACACTTGATTTGTAGGAGCTACGAAATTGCTACGGAACGCTAGTAAGAAAGATATTATTCCCTCACTCAACAATCTTTTTTAATCCAGGACTGTAAAACTTTTAAGCGCATTAAGATAAAATATAAATGTGAATCAAAATAATCCTTTGACTACTCGTCTTTTTAAATTTTGAATTATGGCAATGAATAACATTATGTTGGTTGGTTTATGTGATTTATCAAAGCAATGTAAAAAATATAAAGAAAATAGATACATTATATTAATTAGGTAGCTAAATAGTATTTTCAAATCTAAAAAGATGTGTGATTTTTCTATTAGAGGAATTTTTTAGTAGAATGGAACTACAGACACCAAAAAGAGTAAAATTATTTTAATTTCGAAAATTTTTATTGAACTTTTGCTATTTATATTCTGATAATGTTAGAAAGCAACATTTTATTCAATACCTAACATTAAGGTTAGTAGTTATTATTAAACATTTATAAAACAATTAACCACTCGCAAGGAGGAATCGGTTTACAGAACTACCCACTTCTGGCTAAGCAGCGGGGGTGTTGAGTCTATCTCAGTGCCTCGGCGAAGCAACACTGGAAATACCCACCAAAAACTTCCCGGGGAGGACTTGGCTTGGCTTCTGCCGCCGTAACAATAATGTTATCAGCATTTTGGGTTCCGAAAACGTTAACTACCCGGCCATCCGGTTAAGAATAAAAGAAGAAGCTAAAAATATTTTATATTTAGCAACGTCATATTAAAAATCCTTTTTGTCATTCAAATAAGTATTATCAGATAGTATTTTAACATAATATGCATAATCATTATAACAAAATTTAAAAAATAATTCAATCGCAGTAGAATAAATATTACATTATCAGAGTTTTAAGACTTTTACTAGTTAACTTTCCTCAACGCCCTTTCCCCCATTTTCGTAATAACGTTTGTTACCTGTGACTTTAAATAAAAGGTTTGTTTCCCAAAGTGAATGTTTTCACCGGGCCCAGTGCAATCACAACAAAGGATCAGTTTACATTCTAACGCCTTTTAAACTAACAAAGGCGGAATTCAAATAAACACTAAATTGTTAACCCTTTGACCGTCGGTGGGCAATTTTCGCTTTGGAAAATGGAATAGAAATGATTTTGTAAAGGGTCTTGGGGACCGACGCATTGTCACACCCATGGCTGTTGGTTTATTTTGGAATCAGTCTCTGTTTTATTTGGAATCGAAGGTATAATAGTCTACTGATATATGTGACATGCTGTATCTGAAAAAACTGAAAATAACAATTAATATTCCCTGTTTTTAACACCGAATTATATTATAATGTATAATTGAACTATGTCACCATTTTAACTCATTGTATGTAATGTAATGATTGGTGAGTGAAATCGATTGCAGTTACAACCGCAACCAACGATTTTACAAGAAAAACTATTTACTGTCGATTAAAGATCATTCAATAACTATTTATTGATAAGTAAATTAATAACAATTCATATCAATAAATTATTCATAAGCTTTAAAACCCAGGACAAAAACCTGTTATTTTTATTTTGTAACAATGGATCATTTTTTTTATAGTAAAATTAAAATTGTTATTTTCATGATCGAGTGGTAAAGAAATATAGGCTCGTTTAACACAGTCACCTGAGGTGTCCGCATGTCTCGTTTAATTTTCTCTGGCGTGATATATATTTATGAAAATTATGTTCTAGGCTATATCATACAGTTAAATTGATTTTAATAATATGAGTAGTATATCTACACTATAAAGGCCTAATAACTAAGTATTCTCCTTTTTCAAATCTATGACAGTACCGAAATACCTAAAGCTGACATCTAATCTATTATTCTATTAAATGCATTATATTAATAAATTATTTGATTTGATTTGATTTGATTTATAAAATCAAACTACATTCCACTACATTTTATACTATGTAGTACCAACGCCATTATTTTCCTTGTATTTGTATTGTAATTTTTTTCTAAAAAAAACAAAAATAATAATAAAACTCATTCGTTGAAGGTGTGGTCACATCTCAATGTCAATCGGATTGGGCTTTGATCTCGCCCGCGCCGCCGCCGCATGCCTTTGCCCCTGCCATTGCGCTCACGCCGAATTGAACAATAGGTATTCTCTTAACACTTTGTCTATCTGTAGATAAATGTGTTACTACTATCCACCTTTACATGCAGTGATAAAGTCGAATTTTTAACAACAGACTAGTCGTTATTCCTAGCAGAATAACCATGATGACGACAATAAATATTACTATGAACATAGTAACTTTTCTTCTATGACTCAAAAAATAAGGCTTCATTTTGAGTGTTGTTCAAAGTCCTTGTTTGGTAGTTAATAAAATAATCGGACACACTATTGTAGTATTCAAATGTGATTGGTTGAAACGGCGTCGACAATTAAATTGATTCATTATGGTTTACATTGAGAATAATTGAAGGTTGCTATGATATATAAGTATCATTTTGATTGTTCCACCATTGAAAATTTACTTATAATTTCCTAATAAAACTCACTGCATTTAGACTTTAGGGTAACAAAAATATTAGGGAGATGTGTAAATTTAGCGAATGTTTAATCTACCTAATGATCGTTTTAGCAGATAAATATAGAGTCAAAATCTTTTTACGTTTGGTGTTTTCTTGCTTCGCACTCGAGCACGAAGGTGTTAATGTGTGATTCATGTGAAAAATCTTGTGTTTAATGAGCCCCCCTGCCAATTATGTCATGACTGGCCGGTGCGTTGGAAGCCACTCACCGCACTCACCCACTTGCGCAAGCAGGCGTGATGACAAACGGAACGTGCACTTTCCCTCTCATGGCTATGCCCAACATCCAACCCCGGTCTTCTGGGCCATTCTAACTAAAGGTCACAAGCTTATGCAAGAGCAAAACTTCTCCGTGAGTTAATTCATGATAATGCAATGAAATGTGCATGCTTCCCAAAGACGAGTCACGCTAGTCAATTGATTATTATTGCTTAAATAACTAGTAATATATGTAAAATTTATATCTGGCACGGAACTAGCAACCGATAGTTATTAAAATTCGACACAAAGGTTTTTATCAATTCCGTAGCGTCAAATTTCGCTTATAGAGAGATCCATTCCCATATATCATGTCACAATACCATGAAATTAAGTCGTATGACATTTTCTTGCAAAAGGTTTATTTAATTATACCAAAATTCCATCATATTTAGTTTATACATATTGCGCGTAATTACTATTAATTAAATCGATGCACATGCTTTTACTTAAATTTAAAGTTGTCAGCTCCAGATGTGTAAGAGAGGTACAATAACAAATAAAACGTTCAATATTCAGAAGGCAAATATTTCAAAGCGTCTAAGACAAATGAATCTATAAAATTAATTGGACAAGTAATCGAAAACTCAGAAAGAATTTCTTCATCTCTGGTGTGGGGGAGCGGGAAACAAATGAGGGGCGGACATTGAATTATTCGATTTCCTTATTTGCACCAATCAATATCGTATAAGGGAATTCGATATCATGCTCAGGCGGAAGTTATTTGGCTATTGACATGGTATATTAGCGTTTCATTTGGTACTCACATTTTACGATTAGCGAAAATATGTTTCGGCAATGGAATAACTTAAAAAGGCCTTGTTGCTAAATTATGAGGTTATTTTTAGATTTTCATACAATATTGGACAAGCTTGAAATTTTCTAGTAGTTAATCTGTCAGTTTGAAAGTTGCTAATGAAAGTCAGGTGCGAGAGTAAAATAACTGAGTTGTAAGTGGTCCCCTGTAAACAGTTCAGGGTGGCGTGGCATGGTGGCAGAGGCGGTCGCAGACGGCATATTAGCTGGTATAATTGCATTTGCTACCGAGCTCGCTGACATTTCCAACGGTGGATCCACAGCTAGATCTTATAGACAATCGAGTTACCAACACAAACCACCCTCGGAAATAAGTTACCGTTGATGAGAATATTTCGCATCTTGATGGAAAATTGAAGTTTCCATAAGCTTTGCAATAGTAGGACGGTGGCATCAGACATCAAGTCTTATAAAATAAACATTGGATTTTTCATAATTCAATAACAGTATCCGATTAATTAACAAAGATACTCGTCTGCAAATAAGCTCATATTAAATTTGGTCCGTAATACTGACGGGTACTTATTTAATTCCGGATATAAAATTTCTGTGATTGAGTCCCAGCGGGAGGGGCTGAGGGGCGTGAATTCCTACAAAATTAGCACCAGGGGTCGAAATAAAAAAGCGAAGGAAAAATTTAATGAACAGGAAAATGCTCCTTTTTGCAGCTATTCCATCTATTTATCTACATCGGGATGCCCATTACCTTGCTAAGAGAAAAGTTTACATTTTTAATTTAATGATTCCACTTTGTGGAAGTTGGGCGGGTTTCGGCGAGATCTTAATTTGGGGATTTCTGAGGCGTCTCGTTTTGTAAATATTATTCCTTTAATAAGACCTCACGTCGAGGGGGTGCCTACTGAACTCCGTGATTACGACTCTCTTTGCAAGCTTCATTTTAGACCTCGTCATTTTGATTGGCGCTAATGAAATTTTTCTTACTCCCGTGTGCTATTTTCTTGTTCTTGACAGAATAATTTCCAAGGAGCATGAATCGTTTTTCGTCGTCACCAACACACCCCAGCTACGTTTATTGAAGTAATCCGAGACTTCGGAGACGTTGTTTTGTCGTACTCATTTATGTTTTTCACTTTTGCTAATGCAATTTCTTATCTTTCCTGGTTGAGTGCGTGTCCCATCTGTAAGTAAATTTCTAAATAGTCAAGTCCCAGCTGCGGTTGGGTAGACAATGATGTTTCGCTTTTAGCGGATGTTTTAAAATTGAATATTTGATGGAGCATTCCCTTATGACGAATCCTCGGCGGGTGCGAAGTACCCGATTCCGCGGCAGATAATTTTTTGAATGTCTTTGTTAACGACCGCAAGCATTACCCTCAGTCCCCGCGCTGTACTCGCAGCTCATTTATTTTTCAACAATTTATGTTATGGATTGTTTGTTTCAAAGAGAACTTAGAACGATATAGTTTTTATATTTGTAAGTTCATGATAAGATTCTTTTAATTCAACACTAGACAAATACACTACGAATATAACAAGTAAGGATTTAAAAACACTAAAAATTACTCAATCGATATGTAGGTAACTTACAGGTTTTGTTAAGTACTAATTAATTATAAAAATTGTTAATAACTTATTAATTTATATTTATACTTTTATCATCTTTGTAAGAGCTAAAGTATATATCTAATGGTAAATGTAGGTATTCCTCGATTGCATACATGTTAGCATCCAATAAAACCTCGTTGATCATGATCTTAACCTCTGCCTGACGTAAACGACAACACGATAATACGAGGCATGAATTCCCATTAAATTCACTAAGTTATATGTCAGCTTTTACCTGTTATCTATTGTATGATTGTACAGCACTCGTAGTTTCCCATTATAAATACAAATGGTTACAGCTTAGTTTCCTTCTAATTACGCAGATAAGCCAGTCCAATAACGGTTGGTTTATCACATTCATATGTTCTGAATCTAATTGGAATTTTGCATGTTGATATGTTAACTCTTTATTAGTCGATATTATGTTTACTTTCAGATATTGATGGTTGTATTTCATATGTATCGATTTGAGTTCCGATAAAATTGGGTACTCTTTTAAGTTGACAACAATATTATTTTCGATTAATGGTTTATTGTATAGATATATAATTATTCTATTGAAATAAATTTATTCATCGTCTAAAATATGTTAGATAAGAAATTTTTGGAAATAAAATTCTAATGTAAGCACCCGTCAGATCCCGCTCAAGTTTACGTTTATAACATAATTAATATTTTGATAGTTGACTGCCTCAATTTGTCAAAACTATGACCACATTAATATATCAGAATGCCAAATTTACATTAAAACGTCTCCGATAGAAAGATAATTTGGTAAATTACAGTTATTTTAATAGAAATTATAGTTGGCGTTTTACAAGCCAGGGTTGATGGGGTCGAGTTTTTATACTTAAACATCTGTTGTGTGCGTCGTATGAGTTTTTTGTTATTTTAAAAGGAGACATGATGGATCAGTTTCAACACGTATTCGTCGGTGCCTTTGTTGCTTGCTTTATGGCTTTGTAATGTTTTTCTTTGTTTGTTCAGTACCTACGTGTTACAGTTGCTCGCTATAGTTTGAAAACCCGGTCAACTTCTGCTAAGATAAACAACAACATGTCGCGGAATATGACAATACTTATCTTGGATACTGATGTCAAAATGGAATAGTCTTAGTCAAATATAAATATAGAGCCATTTTAAATTTTAAAGCTTTTAATATCATTATTTAACTAAATAAGTTGACATTGTCCTGTACAATGGTGAGTTTTACATACTTACCAGCTTAGTTTATAGCCTTAATGATCTCCATCACTAGTCTCTGTTGGTTAGTATGATAATGTGGATTATTAAAAATTAGATTCCATCAGAAAAAATCAATAAATTTTAGTTTACGTCCAGATATAAAGTTAAGTTAACATTAAAATTAAAATTTGAGGGATTATATTAATCGCTAGAGACATTCGTACACCCACCAAGAAACTACAAGGATTCAACAGCGAATAAGACACTATTCGCTATAGAATTCTTACAACTTATATTTTGCTCCCCTATTAGATACGTTGTGGTTTTTATGAAAAGTAAGTGAGTTTTTGTCACTTACGCAAGTTTTACGAGGCTATAGATACAAAATTCAATTACATATAGATTAAAGGATAAGCCGTTTTTATGCCAATGGCTCCTTTTGTAAGTGAAGTTGGAAAAAAATTGTCCCGATAGGCTTTTGTGTGCAAGTGTGAGTGTCGAGTGATCTTCAAGAACCACTGTTGCGTGGTTTCGAAATAGGATTTCGCACAGATTGCCGGCGGCGCGGCGTCAGGCAGAGACTAATCTTATCTTTCAACTACAAAAAACTAACCAGAATTTCTTTCAAAAATACTCGCATTGAACGACCATGTGACATTAAGCTAGGCTGGAAAGGATTTTGAACCATAAAAAGAAGATCAGTAATAATTTTTTTCGGAATCACTTGAATAGTTTTTTTCTTAAAAGCCAGATGTCATAACTCATCGTCAGCTTAAAAGTTTGGAGCACAAGTTTTACAAGAGTATGAAATATTCAGACATCGAAACAAATAAACCATTTAAGTACACTCGTTTACATATTTCAATAAAGCAAAAATATTGAATTTAAGTCTTTCTTTGAGATTAGCAATTCATGTATCAATAATTTCACTTTAACTTCATTAAAGCTATTGAAGTAACAATTTTCAATAAGTAAAAAAAGTTAATGATCAATCACTTTGAAAGTTAGAATTAATACATAATTAGGCACGTCGCGAACGAAATCCATCAAAGTAATTTAATTCAAAACGTATCCATTTCCTTTTTGCAAACAATATAATAAAGGCGCATTTATAGCGGTTACAGAGAGGCGAAAGTGTAATGCAATGAAGTGTAGAAAAAAAGAAACGCCAAGAGTTTTGATTGATCACCGACTCGGACGTTTTTGTGTGAAATTAAAAACAAGCCGGGGCATGCATTGGATTAAAGAGGAATCCGCCGGTGCCGGATCTACCCTACGCTGGCGAATGCGAATGTTGAAATTAACTTATTTTTATTACGAAAAGTATCCCCTTAATGACTACTACCTAATGACACAAATATTGATGCATTATAATGGAAATCAAAGTTATTAGTATTAAAAACCCCAATGTCGCAAACCTGAATTTGCACTTTCTCTGCTCCTGCGCTCCTTTAATGCATTAACGAATTATTTTGCCGGGGAAGCATACAGTGCGTCCAAAGAAGGTGCAACATATCACTGCCCGATAAATCTGGAAATTTCTGGAATCAACGGGGCTAGGCAGTGAATTCCAAAAGGCTACTACAAAAGATCTGATCGAAGTTGCCCAAAACCAAGTAGAATAATAATAATTTTAATTGTCTTTGTGTGTACATAAATTGTTAAATAAATAAATAAACTTCAATTTTACAAATAACACATTTTATTCAAGTTATTAAACTAGAATATTGTGTAATTTACCATTAATTTATAACAATGTAAGATCTGTTAATCATCATTTACAGTACGCACCACGTTACTGGCCTAGTGAACCTTTGAACATAAGATAAATCAAACGGCTTAACGTGATTTCTGAAGCACAGAAGATCTGTAGATTGATAACAAAACCTGGATTGATCAGTCAGGGATCATACGGGGTGGTTTCGAATATAAATTAGAGAACATAGCAATTATTTGTTTTATATGCATGTTAGGAAGCAATAATTTAGTTGATCTATATGGATATGGAAAAGACTATTAAAACCGTGTAAAACACTGTGTGTATCTCTGGTTAGTCTTTAAATCTTGTTTAATTCAGTAGTAATTATTGTCAAGCACATAATATGTATGTGGGTAAGTTTATTTATTATCGTTCTGGAGTTTTTTTTTACCAAAAGTTATTTATTATTGTTTTTGATTGATTGTTATCGCGGTAGATTTCAGTAAGATGTTGCTATATACCACAGCCAGGTGAGCTTAAAAATTTCTGCCACTAATCAAATAGAGCAAAATACAAATGTCTGTCCCGCCGATGAAATGTACCCTGTTCTTAACCACCAGACCACTTAAGCGGTTTAGCTAGACAATTGAGGATGTTTTCTTGAAAAAGCTATGAGAAATGGTTATACACGAAACATTCGTAGAATCATATGAAAACGAACAAGAACGCACACACAGTCGGCAACCTCAAGTGTACCACAAACGAGTAATTAATGCATCTATAATGTATGAACGTTATGCATACTATATTCTTGACGGCATTAGTCCTAATGTCGGGAACGGAGAGTAACACCCAATACCGCAAAGGTAAAGCGTAATAATAGAAGCTATTTGAAGGTTTATGAACGATCAAAATTGCATGAGCACGTGTATAAAATACACTTTGCAAAGTAGATTTAAATTTTAATACAAAGCTTTCAGTCGGGGGTTGTAATGTCTTGCCGTTGGAAATGTATGGAACTGCTCGTTTCCAGGTTTTAAGTGTTGCTTTGTATTCTGTAGGTATGTTTTTTCAATTATTTAATCTGTTTTGTAAGTAATTTCCTTAAAAAATTACGACCAACAATATTGATATTTAGCATTTATAGAAACAAATACAACAAATAAATTAACGATTGCATTGATTTTTAACTGGGTGTAAAAGACAAAATAGTTTCACAGATTTGATGTATCTACCAGAGTGGGATTCAGTTTTTGAGTTGTTTATGGAGCGGGATATCCACATTAAGCTTCCGGAATAAAGACTCAGGTGTCGACTGCGGCCGATTCCACAAGACAATGCTTAATAATTTCATTTCGCCATTACGGCGGCCATCTTTGCGAGTCGCACAGTTAGAGGGCATCGGCGCACCCCTCCACGGCAATTTGCATTGTAACTCGGACCACGTAGAGGCCCTAACTGCCATACCACCACCTCCTAACTCTTGAATATATAATTTTGTTGCTTTTATTAACAGCAACTTTGCGTGGGAATTGGCGATAGCCTTCCGCGGCGACTGTTTATTGTAGACGATAACTTGCTAGATTTATTTTATAGTGCAGGAGACTTTGTCCCGACCGTAAGGGTTGGTTCACGTTTTACGCGGACGCTTTTATGCCGCCAATAAAGAGGGCCGATGCATGTGGCCATTAAAATATTTGCTGGATTTATTTGACAGGCTGCTTGTTTTGTTGAAATGTTTATTGGATACCATAATTACATTGTTGCAGAAATTAAACACTGAATCATATGTTGAGGTTGATTGCTATATAAAATACACAACATGTGGTCCAAGGTTTCATTATTGTAATTATAATTTATAAATTTTTAATAACCAATATCCATACGCATTAGGATTCATTTGTAATGTACAGTACATTACAAATGAATCCTAATGCGTATGGATTCTTAACAATGAAATTGTAATTATCGAAAGTTTTACCTAAATCAAAGCAAATGTAACAGAAATAAAGGGGAAGTTATCAAACAAACGGCACGACACTGTTCTAAATGTAACCGTAATTGCTTCCCCGACCTTAATGTAAAAGTTAGCAAGTCTGGCTGACTTAAAAGTTTGTTTTGGTGCCTATAAATTAATGTGTTTGTATGTCTCAACTGCTGTTTGAGGTCGCTTTACAAGTTTCTTCTCGAAGGACTCCTTAACTGTGAGGCTTCTTTACTTTGGTAATTGATTTAAATATTCTACATTATTTTTGATTTAGGTAATATATAAAAATATATTTCAGTACTGAAAATGAGTATATAATAATAACAGGAAATATTCACTGAAATTTAAAAATGATCATTTAAAAAAAAGCAAAAACCATCCATTCCATTATTTATTGCATTTATAAAAAATATAGAAGCTTTAATAAAGAGACATAGTTAGATTACTGTAGGTATATTTTTACATTGTACCTGGTGGATTGAAAAAAATTTGCCTTTCAGAACTATTTAGTTCTGCTATAAGGTCTAGAATCACACATATTTAACACCCTATTCATATCATCAATGTAGTGTGTAATATGTACTTCTGATTGAAAACCAGTATTAATGAGACACACAAATATGTATGGAAGATGACCCGAGAACATAGATAATATTACGCCCCGGTGCGGAATAAATTGTCTCTCTAATTCTAATGGCGACTTTTAGGGGAATACGTAATTCCATTTCGTGTTGCCAACTCTTTAGGGTCGGAATATCGACATTAATAAGTTTTGAAAGGTTTCTTATAGGGCTGTTATTTGGAAATGCTTTAAGTTCTTTGTCTGCTCGGGGACTTCAATGGACTTTACTCGAAGAATAATGCATTTAGGGGTTCGCATTGGCGCCGTTTTATTGATTTAAATATGAAACATTAAGGTTGTCCATTGGTTTATTTTAGATTTAAATCGTTAATTTTGTTGTAATTATATGATTCACTCAAAGACTATTGTTGTAATATAATACTTTTTTGAATTAGGCGTAGCTCTTAGCATAAATCCTTCGTGCTTTGAGTATAAGTTGTAGATATTATTTTCTGAGGCGCTACGATACGCTAATTAAAGAATACCAATGAAACCTGAGCAGCTTTAATTTAGGTTTAACAATATCCCTAGTGAAAGTTTCAATCGAATAGTACTGTCTTTAAAAAGTTTGCTTTAAGCTGAACTAGCTAACAAATCCATATTTAAAAAGTAGTCTTCAACACTTCACAAAAGAGGCGCTGCTATTGTATTCATAAAATTTGACAGATACGAAGACTTGGTAAAGTTACAACAAGCATTACTATGTACTTATTATTTGGTGTCACGTGGTACTTGTGTAAATCTACTGTTGTGACCTTACAGTTAGTCTCAGAAGGTCCAGCACAACGTAACACAAAACGCAATATTTTGGCGTCGACCAGATATGTTAGTTAAGGAGCCCATATTTCAGTCCAATCATTGAGTAATAATTAACAAAAAATAAAAACTATATCTTTAAATTAACGTAAACTCCGTGTGTGTTTTCCACATTCCCACATAAAGGCCGAGTGCTATTGTGCTGCGTGAATGAAGTGCAGGCATCATAGGGGCGTCTTATGCTCTTCAGCCAAGGATATTGACACTTGGCCGTTGTCACGAGCTTTTGTTTCACCACGTGTAAGCCTACCCCCGCAAAATCACGTGTGCGTTGCTCCCACATTATAATTATCAATTTCTTTAGACAGGTTTCAATAGAGCTTTGTTATAAATGTCATACTAATTTAGAATCGGCTATTTTCCAATTATAGTCGTGATCGCAGTGTAATTGTTGTGACAACTTTTCTATTCAGTAAGAGATGGATAATAAGTAGATGTCAAATTTAACAAATTGTGATATGTTTGAGTAAGCCAAAGTTGCAATACATGGTGACGTACTTTAAAAATGTAAACAATTAAAGTATACGCTAAAATACTTTATTGAAATAATTTTCTTTTTATATATTTTTGTTTCTAAATGAAAGAATGTTGTGTAATTTCAATTTATGGCTATCACATGAACATTCACTGAGAATGGTAGGAAATTAAAATAGAAATAAAATTAATAAATATTTGATAATGTAGTCTTGAATCTTTCATACCTGAATTATGTACATATATGAATTTATAAATAGTTTTTAGTCTGACTCGTGTAGTACAAGTGAGAAAAAAAGTTGAAAAATGAAATGAATATAACAAATGATTATGACAGATATTTCTAAAAAAAAATAGAAGTCTCTTAAAAATATGATTTTGATTACAACTCTTCGATTTGGATTAGACGATTAGTACCAAAAAATTTGAATTGAGACTTCATGAATTTAAACGCTTAAACGTAAAAATTGTAAGCTAGCTGAGATTTGCAGTAACGTTTGCACTCGGCGATCATTTTTATCGTCGTTTGTATTTGGTGGATTGCAACCTAGAAAATACTAAGATTTACGTGTTGTGTTAATTACAGTAATTATTACATAATGTTCATATTGTTTATAATCCAGTGTGATTGAAACAACTGTAAGCAAGAGCTGTTGGCGTTTAAAAATTATTTCAATATCTTCTTCAAAGAAAATGTATCAAAGAATTTTGATACATTTTCTAAACACAATTAGCCGTAAATAAAAATAAAATATCATTATTATTTAAATAATGTCTTTTAAAACATAAACACTACAACATTCAACGGCCTCAGGTGTGAACTGACATAAACTATAAAGTTGCGGGTAACCCCCGGTTCCATACTACGGCTACTCACGGTGAAGGCCGAGCGTTAATCTAACCACGAAATCCGTATTTTGATCGTCTATATTTTTTTATTATTTTTAGATGAAATAGAATATATAGTAGCCATTTACAACATGATACAACTGGTGGAGTTAATGCTATACATACGGATTGTAAAGGTTCAGATAGTAAAATTCATTTAATTGTAGATTTCCGAATGTTGTGCATCCGAATTAGTTAAGTTTATTCTCTAAGAGAATACAATAAATGTATGTGTTTAAAAAATATATAGGTTTATTAAATTGAGCTTTCTTAAAGCTTTTTATTAGTAAAAATAACTTCAAATGTTCTACTATTTTAGGACAATATCAACGAAGGAACGGGAGAATTAATAAATAATGAAATATAAATGAACCGAATGATTAAAATATAAGTGAGGTAATTAATAAGAAAAGTCTTCGCCTGTGGAAATCCAAGCATTCCAATAGCGGGCCGTGAACCCGTTCGCTTCGAGTGGAAAGCTAATCGCGTCGCCGTCGTTCGCGCGTTATAATTAGTACAAATTGTCTGCTTGATCCGCGCTTAGTAGACCGAACAACTTGTAGACAGCGCTAAATCACTTGCTCTACGGTGAGAATGCTTTCTTTTTGTGTTCGTTCCTGAGAAAAATATAAATGACTCTTTCATCATAAAGTAATGTGACAATGACATATTTCTGTAATTAAATTACTGACTAGATATTCAGTTCAGAAAATGCATCAAATAAAAACGAAAACTTTTAATTATAATTGAATATAATTCAATTTTACCATAAAAATATATTTTGACACTTTCAAAACATAACATATATTGTTACAAACTTTTCTTAATAACATGAAATGATAATGTTAAATATAAAGAAAATAAAAATTATTTCAAATTATAGACAAAGTCATATTTTGTAATTGTTTTGTCTTATTTTATTAAAAATCATAACATGTAGGTATCATAAGAAACAAGTACCAAAAATTTTTAGCAGGTAAATAATACTTTGCAACCAAAGTTATTTGAGAAATCTCACCATACAACGGGTAAATTTAACACAAGATATACTTAGTATAGTATATTGTATTGTATTTGTATATGTAAATTGTGTAAATAAGTGTTATACTTAATCATAGAGTGAAGAAAATAGGCACTCGTCACAAATCTTAATTTTGCTTGCATGATAAATTCAGTAGGAATTTATTATTTCCATTCTTTGTTAAAATCTAGGTTTCTTCGGAAGGTTTAACTATTATATAGTAACAATGTGCGATTTTAGAAGTGGAAAATTATAAATAAATATACTTCTTCATATTATAGAGTATGCGTCATAATTATAATTATAATCATCTATAGTTATGTGATAGAGATTTAGTACTTTCTTGAATATATGTTTCTTAAATGATCATATTTAGTAGTAATGTAGAAAAAATATTCTGTATTTTTTTCCAGATTCATTTTAGGCTTTTTTATGTCCTTTACCACTAACCAGAACTTCTCATTGAATTACTATTATAATAATATACTAGACAGCTAAACAGTTTAAATAAAATGAACTTATTGATTTATGAGATAGATCTCATAAATTAATTAGTTCATCGAATGAATAAGTCAATTTTTATTTACTTATAGAAAAATAAAAGGAGTGCGTTCATAAAAAAAAAATTGCACATACTTGTTTTAAAATAGTCTATTAAATACTCTTGTTTATATTAATATTAAATACGCTATGCCCGGTCTAAACTTTATTAGTTCTGTAATTCCAGTACGGAATTCAGTAATCTCGCGAGTTAATAGATTCAATAATTCATCGCGACGCCGGGCATTCGATAGTGACGATTGATGGGGCTCGTGACTTTGGACATATTCTCCGTTTTATTTTTGTCCCAGGCTTCGATTCGATTTTCGTGAATGTCGATTTTTAATTAAAAATAATAGTAAAGGCCAGCCGTTAGCGGTGGCCCAGGATTTTGGTGTTGGGACTGACCGTTGGAGCATTATATTCTGACGAGTTGTTTAAGGGTATTGGATGCGATCATCTTTATAGTTATTTGACAATTTTACTTTATTTTACAATTTTTATTAAATCAATGATCGTGTATTCTGTAGGTAATATGTTAAAAAATAGTACGCTTAAAACACTCAAAATATGGCGACATGATACTTAGTGTAATTCTACTTAAAGTGTAAACGCAGTCTATAATTTAAGGTAAATGTAAATATTTTCTTGTATATGTTTATGTAAATGTAAATTGTTTATGTAAATTTTTTTTAATTACATATTTTTCAACAAAACCTTATCTTGTGCTTGACAATTTAAAGTTAGTCTCGCAAAGATTGTTAAGCTCGCCTCTGTACATGACCTTTTCTGTGTATTTATATTTTTATCTGTCTGTAAAGAATAAAGAAACACAAACTGTAACTATCTATTATAGTAGATCAACCTAAGTAGTTGATCAATTTTATAATCATCTTATGAACCGACCAACCATAATTACCGATGTTTTTGACCGACTTCAATACCATTGCCGTTAAAATCTCCCAGCTACGATTAGAGATCGAACTGTAACAGAATCGATTCTAAGGTGCTATTTTTTATCATTAACTTAAACACTGTTTAAAAATCTATTATGTAGTACCGCTTTTTGCGCCGCTTTCCCATCACAGCCGCCTATAAGTAACTAATTTGAGTTGTGTCACTAAGCGATCGGTTACGGCTCCGAATTCTGAAGATACACATTTTTGTAGTCAACAGCCGTTTCGTCGTGGTCACATTCCAATAGCCGCATCACTGATCGCTTCTGGTACCAGCACCTTGAATGTGATTAGCATTTTATTTTTGAAGTCGTAATTCAACAATTTATTCATTTATAGATTCTTATAATGTTACCTGCATTTATATTATTTGCCAATAAATTAATGATGATAATTATGCTGGAAATTTGTTGCCAGCAAGTAAAACAGTTTCCATCATGCTTTCAAGGTGATAAGTTATCAACAAACAAACTTAAACAAATTAGTAACTTAGCTATAAATTATGTTTTCGACAACCAAATATTTTTTGCATAGAAATGTATAGCCTGATACGGAATTGCTATATATTATTATATTTTTGGAAGGTAGGTAAAAACCTGCTTTCCTCAAAAAGAAATTATTTGCGCTCAACTTAATCGTCGGTCCTAAGCGTTAATAAAATTAACAACAGAACTAAATTAGAGTGAGAAATGAGCTGGCTACCGTAGGTCGTAAACTGAATGCGGAATAACCTACCGTAACTAATTACACACCAAAAAAATGATGGAATTGAATCCAAACATTTGTATCTTAACGAATCGTGTCGTGTCGGCTTCTAGTCAAAGCAGCGTGATTCGGCAGTTGAATTCCATTTTCGAATGCTCGCTGCCCATTCGTTCCCTCGGCTACGCCTACCTAATAAATTAGATGCTTCGCGCAACATACCGCATAGTTACAAACTAATGAAATCCCGAAAAGATCTCAACCCATTTTCTTAACAACTTTTCCAAAAGAGCAAGCGCCTTCAAAGATTTTACCCCAAGAAATAATTCCGCTAATAACGCTCTGCTCTCGCACGGGTATGTTATGCAACCATAGGAATTTCATTAGATACACACGCGTTTGTTTGTTAAGGCGCTTTCCATTGCTAAAAGTTTCTTGAGGCGGGTATAATTCCTTTGTTTGTTCTCGGGGTGGCGCTCCCACCTCACCCACTACGTTTTCTAAGTCATCGGGTCCAATTATGCCCCTTTGTAGGTTTTGATATGTAAATTCACGATTTTATTAAACAAACCATGATGCCATTCGGGGGCAGCGAGCCGGATTAATAGCTTCTTCAGATTTGTGTAATCGCTTTCTCTTAAGACAATATTGGAGGTACATCACAAGGGAGCAATCCGCTTGTGATACGTCTGGGTTCATCGTTGCTTCTAATCATTAGGAAAAAATAGATATCTGGACCGATAGATGAGAGCTATTAAAAAAAGATACATATCGGTTTTGCCTTTTCCTTGACATATGAAATATTGCCTTAGTCAGGATAAAATTATTATGTTAAGTAGAGAATTCAGAGCTACTACAGTACCTACTATTAACTTAACTCAACTTACTTAATTTACTGGTCAATTTATTACATAGCGATGTAACACTTCAATAAAGCTTTCATAAATTCATAGCAACATTTACATTTCCTATAAACAGATTTTGCGAATTGTCACAGCGTGTGGATCGGCAAATTAATCTGCACATAGAAACATAAAACGGGCGTTACGACCGAAACTACCCATTCGATTTAAGCTTAATTTTTACCCCAGCACTATTAATAATTTACACGGGATAACGCCAACGTTTGCGCCATATTACAACGCATAAATTAATAATGTCGCTCGCTTGTTTAACTGCGAATCAGATGAGTTTTATTGACAATTTTGTTGGGAAAGAGCAATTTGCGGGATGGCCGCCCAGCGACGCCAAGTGCTCACCAAATAGGGGATACTCGAGCTCATTTAGGAGGGCGCTCGCTGGACGCCAATAGTCAATTAAATATATTTGCGTGTATTGATGATATTTGTAAACACAACACAAAGTCTGTATATGCCAATATACTGACAGATGAATCATAATATTTCCTCGTAAAAGATTAAACATTATGGAAATTTGATTAAATTGTTATATGTTAAATTTATATAAATTGTTAATCTACAACTATACATTCAATTAATTCTTTATTCAATACAAGAAATATTATTATTTGATATTAATTTTATATCTTGAACAACTTATTAATTGACGCAATTTTTTATTATTAGAGAATAAACAGGGAGATTAAATAATATTTTGAAGAATGTTTAATACATACGTTGGTAAAACATGAGTTGTATTAAATGAACCTTCCTTCTGGTATTATTAGACCTTAAGGCATCGTTATGGCATATAACTAAAACTAATCAGATTTACATGTAACTGTATTTTATCCGTAAAAAGGAATAAATTTATCATATGATGCTGTTTCACAATTATGAAATAAAGAACACATTATATACGACAGAAACTTTACTTATTAGTTAATAAAGAGCAATTAGCAGAAGAGCCATTGGTTCCGATACTTGCCACGTCATACCGGAACATGCAAATGTTTCCATGGCATTTACTGTAACTCAATCCGCGCACGAATGTACACAATTGCATTTGGGGTTGCACTGAGTAGTTGCCACACTGACGCATTACCTCTCCAAATAGCCAGGGCTGTTACAATCCTGAAAGCTCTACTTTTAGAGTAAACTTACTCATAAAGGACTTATATACACTTTGAAAATTAGATTCAATATACATTGCATCTTGATAGTATTTTTTATAATGTTTTGGTTGTTTTTTTATAATTTTATTAACTAAGTCAAAGAGTTAAGCATATTTAACAATTTTTTTTAATTTCCTTCACAGATACATTTTATTTATTAAAATATTTGAGTATGTGCGCACGCGTACATACGCATAGTTTGTGCGTGTGTATTTGTTTGTATAGATAGTATTTTTATGTTCATTTCATTTTAATAATTTTAACATTTTACTATTTTATTTTTACTGATAGTATTGTTTAATTTGTCGACGAAATATATTTTAATTTTCATAATTGTATGTCCAAATTTTATGTTAAATTCGATTTGATTTGGTAACCCTGTATCTCATATCCGTTTGTACCAACTATGTATTATAAAGTTCTTTGGGAAACAAACTTAATTAGCGACCAATTATTGGATGTATGTACCAGAGATGGATCAGACGCTTAATTGATATTTTTCTCTTGACTAATTGCACACGGTACCGTGAAACATTATATGAGCGGGCTCGGTTTTAATTTGTAGGGATGTTTTTTGTCTGCAAGAAATTTTATGAATGCCTTTGATCAAGTTAAAAATATTGTAGTAAATTATGTATTTTCTACTATAGCGAATCTTCATTGATAGTGTGATTGTTGGTAACAACGCTGCGTACTGTTAGCAAAGAGGACAAAGATTGCTTGTCACCATTACGAACAACCACTTGATTCCTCTTATCGTTGCAAATTATGCTGTTATTGTAAATTAATATGAGCTTTTGTTATCATTCAATTTGATTTCGCCGTTGGCTGTTTTATTATTTTAATGAGCTTCAATTTCGAGGGATAATTGAATGGACGTCGCCACTACGATTATTATTTCATTCGATACCGTTGGGTAGTTGATACTGTGGCAGGAGATGCAATGCCCGAAATTTTAGTTATAAATAGCTGTTATTTCTGAGCGTTGATTTCATAACATTGACTGAGACTAAAAAATATGCATGCAGAATAAGTTTATAAGCATAAATGCGGCGTAATAATATTATTTCTGGAACTTGTATTACATGACATGTGAATAAAAAATTTAATATTTATGCCAATAGTTAACTATATTTACTAACGATAAATATATATCTTGTTGTTCAAGTATGAAATAATTTATGTATTGCTACAAATGTTTGTTATTAATCCTTATTTCAACAAAATATTGATGAGGCTTTATATTGTAGAGATAACTATATGATTTAACTTTATCTAACAATATCAACATACAGACTTCAACGTAGAAAATTGTCCTATTGACTCTAATTGTATCAACTCAAGACATGGTAGATATCATAATAAGTTAAAATCAATTGTTTATGATGACTTCATCGATAAATCCAACATTAAATTTAATTTTTTCATTGTATTAAATCGTAATAAACGCTAACTCTATTCCACTGGAAGCACAATACGATTGTACGAGTAAATTATACGTGCCTTTATTTCCTATCTAACAGCTAGTTTGCCATACAGTCAAAGTTGACTTAGTGCCGCCACTTTAATTAAAGGGGTGCGTGTTGATTTGTAGTTGGCAATATAAAAGGCATTTCATAATGTGATTGTAAATAGTTTTTAACGTTCGATTTGTTACACGCGTGCTCAACATTACTGCAAGTAAATATTTATATACTGAAAATAATCGTTTCTAAGAAATTTTTGTGTACAGTTACATATAGTGTTGATCGATCCAGTTTATAAAATACTATATGTAGAGGCTATTGGATATAACAATTATGGGGATTTTTCGGAAGAATGTTAAGTTAAAATTAAAATTTTACATTTCACAAGACGATATGCTACTTCAATATTTTGATTATCTAATTAAAATAGATACCATCACATTGATATTTAGTGTATTTGGTATTACAGAATGCCGAGTAAGGAAATTAATATGATTTGAAACTTTTTACATAAACAAATCAAAGAGTTTTCGAAAGTAACAAACACAATCAACATAAGACTTTTTTGAATAAGGTAAAACAGCATATCGTCTACAATATGGAGAGATTATAAATAACATTCATAATTTACTTTCATCTACGGTATATCTGTTCGGTCGACTGTAGGTGTAATTTATTGCGTATAGTTTAACCTAGTGTTTACAAAAAAATTAATATAACAATATTTGATTAGCAATTGCGATACAAAGCGATGCTCTATAAGGCGTATAAATCAGTGTAAGTTATGCCTACTGCGCGGACGTAGAGGTGTGACACGGCCGGCCAACCGCAGACCACGGCACGCGCTTGTGTTATCCACTGTTATTTTGTTACACCGCCATAGTGTGGGCTAGCTACAGTAAGTACACTAATGTAACGAAATGCAGTTACTTTTTATAAATTTTACTACCTACAATTTGACGGCAGCGGATAAATTATAGTTTGAATATTAACAAAAGTAAATCATCATACAGCTCATATACGTGAGTGACCTATCGCATGGATTCGGAGTAATCTTAAGTATTTCTTAAGAGTCCAGAAGCATGTAAATAGCCAGAGGCAAATTTTGCTTTTTTTCAAAGGGATATTTATGTCTCTACTGCAATATAGAACAAATATTAAAGGTAGTTAATGTATTGGGTACTTTGGCTCATTCACAATAAAGTGTTCTTATCTTGCGTAGCTGCATAATAAGCACGCTTACTGTCTACGTATGGGCGCTACAGTGCTGGGCTCGTTCAGATACGGTATTGTTTTCTAAATCAAGATTGGGAATTGGAAAACATACTCAGATAGTAAGCGAACCAAAATACCGTTGTATCCGAACGGTTGCGACAAATATAGTGCGCATGGTGGGTGAGGGCACACCGATACTTTGAATGAGCCACGCTATTGACATACAAACTACCTACTGGTAGGTGCTATGTTATTTTTTTCATAATAATATTATTACGGTGTTTGTCAAGTGAAATTTCCTCAGGAAATCTTGAACATAAACAAAGGAATTGTAGTACGATCACGTCTCTTTCGTCCTTTCCAGAGCTTAGTGTTACGGGTAGGTAGGACTCTTGTTATTTTGCGTCACCCATGTCGTGTATTGAACCGCTTTTTATCTGGAGACCTTAGTAAAGTAAGCATGTGCTCAATTCGCGTCACTTGTCGCATACAAAAAAACAGCAATATAACATTTTTTCATTATATAGTATATTTATAAGTACTTAACCAAAAAAATATATTGTAAAAGCTAAATAATCTTATCGAACGAATATTAGTACTCAACAACATAAAGCTTTAAGTTACTCATACCTGGATAGTGATGAAATTAAGAATACACACTTCTTCATTATGAACACGACTATTTTTGTATCTAAAATAGTTGAATGTTTTAAATAAGATATTGGTAAACATATTTCCTTCCCAATGAGTTCCCAACATCGCATGTTGCTACACCTACGCTGTCACACATCAACGTTAAAACGATGCAAATAATAGTTATCTATATTAAATCTATTTACGTAGTCAAAGCAGTTACCGGTCACTGGCTAACCCTAAGTTTAGACAGCCCCGTTCGCGTGACCATCGACTTAATATTTATTTTTCTCGTACAAAACTTCAAACAAATTGATTAGCTCCATTAACTTGTTTCTCCAAAATGACAGCCTGGAATTAACGATGTGTACAGTTTGATTCTTTCTCAAACAGAAAAAAACACTTTCATTATAATAACAACTATTAGCAACCAATGACATATAACATTATTAATAAATGAAGTAAACCATTAAATCATACGAGATAACAATCTTTAGATGAAGACATTGTTTTAATTAATGACTTTTTTTCCATGTGTTCTGGAAATCGTTGTTTGAATAAACAAAAAATACGTGTACAAAATGAAATATTTTATGCGTTAACAGAAGTTAAGCTTAATTTGTAATATTTGTACAAGATAAACTAAGACGTTGCTTGAACGGAAGTTGGACAGGAACACGTCAAGTGACTAAGATAATGAACTCACGTTTTTATTGAAAAAATGCAATGTTATTTTAATGATAGTGAAACGTTTACTGTTTAATTTCCAAGCATATATAAAAATATGCAAAATACAGATAATATTGTGCGAAAACTTTAGAAACACTGATGCTGGGGTATATTGCTGTGTTTCTTCCTTAGTGGACAGAACTTACGGTCTTAACATTATAAATTATTTTAATAAGGTACAAGACAGCTTACAATTCTTGCTATTTAGTGAGCGCAATGACATTAACAGTTTAAATCCTAATAGGTTATTTTCAGTAAGTCTTTTCAGCTTAATTAATTTTGATGACAATAATTGTATCCTAGTTTTATAAAGTTGCTTGTCTATGTTAGTATATTAAGTGGCAACATAAAGCAATGATCAAAATAGAAATGTTAAGACGAAATTCCTTAAACGACCAATTAGTCTAAATTTGAAACGAAAAGAGCCAATCATAACCCGGATGTAGAATACAATAGAATGATTCCCACATGCCTCCGACAAAGCAAAACAAGGTTTAAACATCATCTAAACGCTGAAATAACAAACCGATTACGCCACGATAACTCACATTGTGCAGTCTAAGAGAAAAACTTGAAGCGTCGCTTAAAGAATTGTCAATGTGCTCCGATGAATATGTTTTAGACTTTGTTTAAATTACAAATATTTCTATAATTTTGAAAGCAATAACTTAAATTTTATATCTTTTCTAAACGATGTTGGTTTTTAAAGTTTTTTTGTACTCACGTCTGTAAATATTTTCTATTTTTCCAAGTTAAAAAGAGTTATTCACCTGCTAGAAAACAAAATAATATTACAAACATATTTAACTTAAAAAAGTAAATAAATGTAGGCCGATCTCATTTAATTCTTAACTTAAACCAACCCATGAAAACAGTAGCGTTGCTAGTCTCACTCAGCGATACAATATTTAATAGTTTTATGATGTATTATCAAAACAAATCCCTGTGAGTTACTATGAACCACTAGGATACGTTTCGGCTGTGAGTGTTTCGACTCCGAATGATTTTGATATTTGATTGTCATTTTTATTCTATGAAATTCCTAGAGTATTTTGTACACTTGACTGGTATAAAAGTAATGATTGTTAATTCATTGTTAATTTTACTAATCCTAGCAAAGGTGTTGAGACGAAACATATTCGAATACTCGCTTGGAATACTAACTTAAAACTTGTATGGGAATAAATGAGTAGCATGAAAGATCGTCAATCCATTAATTAGTATTTTCCGAATCAATACATTAATTAGTATTTTTTGCATATTAACGAACTCCGGTCAGCTTGTTCGTTACATTGTAATTGGGTTTGAACTTCAATTATGTGCACTTGATTAAGTGCTACGTATTATGAATATAGTATATTGTATAAAAATAGTATCATTCTACTAAATTTAATATCTATCGTAACAGTTGCGCAATTTAATTTTAAACAGTCCATGTTAATTCTAAACGGTATGATTTCAATACATCGTTATGTATTAAGTTACATCGTTAGCTATCATTATAAATTTATCTCTGTAGACAGAGTAGATGATAATCGCCATTGACACAAACGTGTAGCGTCATAACCGGTAAAAAATACCGGTGCGGAAACGTTAGGAATTTAATGACACGTCGCATAGTAGGATTCTATTTATAATTGTTAATTGTATTCGTGCATTAATTTTAAAGCAAAGTTAATTGTAATATAATAAAAATAATTTATGTTTTGCCTGGATTCCGTTAGAGTATCCTCAGAGTACTGTCTATCCCTACGGATCATTAAACATTGTCATTTGTTGGTGTATATTAATAGATAAAGACAAATATCGTAAATTTTAAACCTTCCGTTAATTGTCTACTGTCTATATTCTATACCTTAGTTTTTCTTAATTCCAAAGAAATACAAGTATCAAGATTAACTGCTCCTAATAGCTTGCAGGCAGCGGGCATTACAAAAGGACTTAACGCATTTTTTCTTCATATTTTATTATGAACTTCTGTTCAACATCCAGATGTTTGAGTTTGATCAAACAAAAGATTTTTCAGATGTACTTGCATACCGTTGTAACTATTACGTTCTTAATTTATGGAACAATCATTGTTTACATAGAAATACCTAGTGGTTTTGTAATTTAAACATCCTTGATTAGCTTTATATTTCCTTTGTCCGTTGTATAATATTCTGATGTAGTGTTAATGGTAGATACTATTTCCCTACTTGTTTTATTTTTGTAATATGTCATCTCATGTGGGGCCTTTTTATTGACAAAAACAACTTTTACAGCCGATTCTTTCCTGATTGCAGCCACCTATGAAACTATTCAAACTAAACTAAACTAAGTTTAATAGCGTACCTGTCACTATAAACACTCCACATGTTAATAAAACAATTACGTTAGTACTTAAAGAAGTGCACTGTGTTATTTAATAATCAATAGTTGTAAAGGAGAACTTGCCAGATAGCAATTATTTGCTTTCTCATTATAAGTAAAAGTTAAATAAAAACTGTAGTACGATGTTTACTTACGTTGAGTTAATGATACGAGAAATCCGTGTTCTCAGTTTTTATCGAGGCTTAATAAATAAAGATTAATCAACTAATTATTTTCATTTTTTGCATTATTAAGTATATTCATTTTTAATAAACATCTTGTTCTTAATGAAAACACATTAGAACTCAAAACAATACAAGCAGCCCGCTCATGCTTGACCACTTTTTAATAGTTTATTTCCTAACTATGCGTCGACAGCTCCGATGTTTTTCTAATAACTTGTTTAACAAATCATAACGTTTATTTTTGTTCAGCACTGAACGATCACACGTCCGGGACTCCATTCTGTTTCAAATCTTCTACGGGTTTGCTATGATTATTTTAATTTTTCATTGAACGCACGAAAATAGCCCCGTAATCTTGTTGCGACTTAAACTATTTTACTGGTGCACAATTAATTTGTTTCTTTTATATTTTTATGGCTTGATACAAAATTTTATGTTTTTATTATAAGCCGGTTAATTTCAATGAATAATAAATCAAAATATGTTGTATTTAATTTATTAATTTAATAAACATTTTCTTTATTTAATACCCATACGGTGGTATTAAGCTCACTTTGTAGTTTATTTTACTCTAAACTATTTTACGTTTAAAATATTTCTCAGCTAATCCTTCAAGTGTCTCTCTAATGGCAGTTGATGAAAAACGAACTTCTAAGTTTTTTGCTTCTAAAGCTCTGTTTGGTTAAAAGCCGCCGATGGCATATGTACGATGTATGACTCGACACTATTTTCTGAATTTAGATGAAATTAATTTAGGAACTAACTGTTTAAAGAAGAGTCAGGTAACAAGCTAAAAAACTGCCCTTAGAAAGAACGGTAGCAGATCATTTCGATTATTTTTTGAAATGCGTAACAGTATCAATAGAAAACTATTAAATATCGAAAATAGTAAGAATAGCAACACATCCGTCATGGACCACGGGTTAAATTAATTTGTGTTAATTATTTATAATAAGTTTATTTAAAAACTGGCGCCATTGGCGAAACAGTTTTTTCAATCAGCTATAAAATATGGTATGTAGTTAAAAGTAGTCTGGAGTTTTTAGCGAGTAAGCTTTTTAGAGTTTAACCATCTTCCATGTCTTTTTGGAAATAGGTTTAACATATTTTTAAACTCTGATGCTAATAAAAATAAAGTATTAGAATATTGTTCATGATTTTATTTTGTAAAAACTGACTGATGGCTTATTTCACGTGTAACCATCGCCTATTGCATACTAAATTATAAATTAGCTGTGTTAGGCCAATATATAAAATAATATATTAGCGTTATTTTTACCTAAAGCACAATTTAACAAGAAGCAAATTTATTGTTTAGTTGTGTGTTCTTTTTCTACATTATTCTATAAACTGAACTATGCATTTACTACACATGTAAGTCGGTTTAAAACCTTCTTAATCTTAAAACGAATGCTAGTAGGTACTCACGAATATATTAAAGACTTCGTTCTTTTCTATAGAACGTTGGATAATATCAATGTAATTTTATCATGCTTCAGGAGTCTTAAAAGTCTTTCCTTTGTCGAGTCCCTATTGTCAGACGGTTCTCGCGACATATTATCGTTTTATTTCATTTCCTCAGTCCGCTATGACATTCCCTTTTTAACTATTACCTGTCAGGGGATTTCATTATTGTTGACTATAGAATTCTGCTTTTGCGTAAGCTAGGTTTTTGCTTTGACTTAAACTTATATTTTATACTAAAACTATACTATAGTAGCTCAATATTTTCATCATTCATTTAAAAAGAGGCTGAGGAAGTTTTACATATATACCTACATGTAGCCAAAAGGTTTTACGTAAATGTGTAAACTTTTAAGTATCGTTACTTTACAAATTTATGCATATGACATAAATATAATACAATTACGAAGTAACTTGTCAATAGTTATTTATACCATGTACCTCTTTGTATTTTGAGTTCCCTATATTTCGGTACTGTTGCGCCATTATCTTGAAGATAACGGACGATTTCGTGGGTGAGATGTTATGGGCAGAAATATCGATATACCTTCTTTCTAAGTCTTTAATGACTATGAAAGTATTATTTCATGTAACGAAGTAACTTGTCTATGATGATAAGACAGAATTATTAAATTGCATTTGCTACGGAACCCTAAAAAGGGATCAAAGGCATGTGATTTTCAAAACTGGCAATTTCTTTGTGGACACAAAATTCCCCTATACGACTGTAAAATTGGTGGTGATGACGTTTTTCATATTAAACTTTGGCGTTGATTCGGTTACAACCGAATGGTGTGTGTTTGGCACGTTTTGTTCGCATATGTGACGACTGCTGGCCGAGACGTGGCCATTCAGTGACCGCGTGGATTGTTTTGTAAAATTATACAACTCCTGGACCGATGGCTCGCCGCTTAAATTTTGGGGGCAACAAAAATTGCGTACATTTTGTAGTTAACAATTATAGTGGTTAACGCACGGACAGCGGGTTCGACACGCACGCTGTGTCAATCACTAAATACGACAAAAGGAAACTAAATGTAACTTTTTAATTAAAGTACTTAGTGGCTGTAATTTTGAGATAAACAAAGTATCTGTTGATTTCAGAAATTGTGAATTCAACCTAGCTTTAGATTCTCGACATTAAGATTTTTGAAAACAAAGTTACGAAGTACCCATAGATTTTGTAAAAAGATACTTTAAAATGATAATAACTTTTTTCAATGTTCTTACCAAGTGTAGATGACACTGAATTTTGTATTTATAAGTGCAACTAATAAATATAACATCTTATGACCTCCTTCGCCTAATTTTTAAAGGCTGCAGGTAAATTTAACAGAAACATGTAATATTTCTAATAAGCATGTTATGAAACTGTACATATCAACATATCCAAATGTAACCGCAGATATCATATACTATATTATTCGCTCATATGAATTAAAGAAGTAGATGTTAAACCCAAAAGTGCTCCTAGATCAGTATATAGTTATTAAATTATAAATAAGTTTACGATATCAAAAGGAGTTTCAATTAAAGTATCCTTTTGAAGTAGACAAAGAAACGATACCGAAGCCCGTATCAAACGTGGTCTTAACGAATTAGAAACAAAACGGATTCGCGACTCTTTCTGAGGATGACGTTTCTCCGAGCAGTCATTGAGTTTCCTTTGTAATTAAATATTGAAATTAAGAAATGAACAGCCGCTAATTACGGGAGGTTGTCCCTCGGGGGCTGATTATGCCCTTATTCGTGGAAGGGATGCCGGGCCGGGAGCTCCTGTTACGATTAATATTTAACATTTTAATGTTGCACCCGCTCGGTTATTACAAATTTGATTTGTTGACTTGTGACGATTTCCTTCTCAAAGTTTCTTACTAATTTGCTTGCTGCTGGTTAATTGTAAATTTATTTTAAGACGATTTCACAAAAAAGTGCTTATTTAGAATTTTCATGACAATCAGTTATAATAATCAATCATGGAACTAATAACGAGATCTGGGTACAATCAATTTCCATTCATTATCAGAATAAAATATTAACATTGTATTATATTATTATACTACAGCCAACCTTATGTTTACTATAATAAAAAAGAAATAGAGTCACAGTAGGAACATAAATTCAATGTTTGGACATTTCAATTATCCAGACCACGTGGCGTGCCAACAATGATGTTCGTGCCAAGAGTAATAAAAATTAACAAAAAAAAAACGATCTAAAACACTGATGCTTCAGACAGACTAACAAACGAATACTTTAACATATCTACTCTACCGCTAATAAGATCGGAGCCGATTAACAAGTCAGAGAGCTATAGTCGCACGCGAAAAAAAGAGAAAACCAAATAATAACTCTATCACGAAGCGATCAGATCTCAGATGAAATAGGTTCGGATTTTAATACGTTCGGAATGTCTTTATTAACTGTCAACAAATCAAGTGGAGCACCGGGAGCTGTTTAATACTCCATCAGACAAACGTAATTAGTTTTGTAAATAAAATGCCTCCAGAAATTGAAACGTAGCAGCTACCTGACGGTTGCGGTGACTTGCTACATTGTTATGATTGTGTATGGTGTGTACAGTCAGCAACAACGGCGCTTACTCTACGTAATAAATAAATGATATATATATTATATTTTACTACTATACTGTCATGATGAATTGTCAGTGACATGTGTGATTTATTATGTTAATGTAATTTCACTGAAATATTTATATGTAAGTAATAGTGCAATGAAATCGAAATTAAGGAAGCGAAAAAACTGAATAGAAACTTTTAGGAATTCAGTCAACATAAACGGTTCTACAAAAAACTTGCAAATGCGGATTTCAAATGAATTTTTTTTCATTGACTGTGCTTAGTTACTTATTTTCTGATAGATTACAGAAAAAGAAAATTTATAGTGGATTCCAGCAACACAAAGTCTTTTTATGTCGTCAATTCTCTAAAAGTCTAAACTAAACAACGCGAAGGGACTTAAAACATTACGAAAACAGATTTCTTGCTGAAGAGAAATTATTTTTAAGCAGAATTACGGTCACAAAACTTTCCCACCCCAAACAATTTTTTATTTAATTTTTATTTTTATGACACGATTAAACGCGGCTTTGCTTTCACTTTTTATTGTTACTGTCTATGTGCCCTCTAATTCTTGGCTTCAATTACATTTTGTTATCTTGTTTTATTAAAAAAATCTTTTTAATGATTAAACTTTGAGGTGCTGTAGCAAGGTATGGCTTATTATACTTTTTCCTTGGTGGTTAATTAATTTCCCTTAACGCATATAAATAAAAAGTACGACTTCAGTACCTAGTATCCGAAATGTTTTAGAGAAGTATCTACGTTTGAAGTTTTATACTTACTGTCAATATGAATATATTTATTTTTTCGGTGTTAGTGGTCGTGTTAGAATTAACTAACTTTTATGTTTAAAAAAAATGAAGTGAATAATGTGTACCTCTCTTTTTCTTCAGGTACTTCTCAAGGTGAATAGGTATTGTCTATCTCGAGAGAAACCAAGACCGGAACCTTAGAATACTATACCAACGCTTTTTATAACCGAAATCATTTATCATGTTTGCTTTGAGTCCAAGACAAACTGCTACTGCGTTTGAGTTTAACGTAGATAAGATTAGATCGTTTGTTTTTACCTTGTCTACCGATTCTTGAACCGTTTTGAGACAGAGCTTCGTTATTTTATGTTGTACCCGGAGACTCAGTTTCCGATGAAATAGGGAGAAAATTATGTAACATTATATTATAAGTAAAGTCTCAAGACGAAAGTCCTTAATACGTGTGTGTTGCCAGTGATGTGACGTATGGAACACGTGACCGCTTACAATGAGTCTCATAAAGAAGGCTCAAAGTCACTGAAAGGCAATGGAGTGGGCTAAACTCGGAGTTTCTCTGCGTAATTGAATCAGCAATGATGAGATCCGCAAGAGAACTATGGCCGCCTATCCAGCCCAACGAATTACCAGCTTGAAGTGGCAGTGGGCAAGGACACATTGCCAATAACACTGACGGCCGTTGTGGCGCAAAGGTCACCTCGAGTGACGGCCGCGTACCGGAACAGTATTGATAGGCCCCCTAAAAGATAGACCGAGATCTAGTTAAGTTTGGAAGTCGCTGAATGTGGACAGCGCAGGACCGTTCGTTTCGGAGATCCCTGGGGAGATCTATATCCAGCATTGGGCGTTTCTCAAATGATATGATGATGATGATGATAAGTAGAATAGGTACTAATGAAATGCAATATTTTTGTTCAAAATAAATTATTCCTCCTTAATATTACAATGATTTGTTTAGTGAAGTAAGTGTCAGTACGAGGGTTATTTAGACACTAATAAGAACATAGTGTAGTAAACCGAAACTTATAAAATTAATCAATGGTACCTTTAGTATGGCGTAGGATTTTAATGCAAGGTTCTTTCTTATTTAACAACAAATATATACCATAGAGGTTATTTATGGATGATGCCGGCCGGCTTACAGAGAGTTTAATTTAATATGTAAACATTCCCATACGGCTTGTAGTGCTGTTACGTGTAAATAATGGGATAGTCCAAACAAAAACAAACAAAGAATATATACAGATTATGACTATTACCTTACGGGAGCCTGTCAACGAGTCATTTTTGGTCCTTCTTTACTTTTTTAAGATATTAAAGGATGTTTACGCTACATGAGCTACGATTTAGTGTCAGTAATTGGGAGTGTGAAACTGAAAAAAACTACTTTGTGTCGAGTATGCTACAACAAATATTATTACACGAATAACAGAGAGTATATTCGTGTAAGTACTCGCCAGTGCTATTGTTGAAGTGAAGATAACATCATTTTATGATAAATTATGAATGTGTTAGAGAACTGTATCTTATTCTTAATTAATAAAAACAATTATAGGCAAACGAAATGAAAAAAGTACAATATACCATAAATGCTATCAAATATCCAAAGTCAAATAGTGTTGAACTAAAACGTTCAAAAACATGGTTGTTTGATTGTTTATTCTAAACGTACCATAATTATTACATAGTGTTTAGATTATGTCATATATAATTTGGACTTAGGTACCTTAAAGCATAACTGTACCCTATCTACATTTGTTAAAGTTTATCAATGACAAAATGAAAAGTATTAACTAAATTACCTATTTTGCAAAATATTTATCTATGCTAGTCGATCAGGATTTATTCGGTAGTATGTTTGCCGAACTATCTATCAAAGGTATATCTGTCAGAAATATCTGGGGACTCCTTTGGGGATGTTATTTGAACAGTGACAGAGGCGGTGAGTGATGAATATTGCCAGGCAAATATCACACAAAGCAAAACTATCTGCGGTGTTAGTTTCACTGGGGTCGGCATGCGAGTGTTTTCTGTGCGGAATGTACTTTGATGTTTGGGATATTATTATTTTTATAGAACATATACCTAGTCTTATATAAGAAATGTACAAGATAAATAGTTGATTAGAATCATTGAATCTAAAAAACGCAGATAAGTGAAGTCAAAAATTAAATAACTTAAGTTACCTAGAAACTATCTTAATTTCGTAAAAGGGAAACGTAAAGGACTGAAGTGGTAAAAAAAGGAAGAAAATAAAAAAGCGTGTTTATAGTGTGTGCATAATAGAGTCAAAACTGAAATATTCTTACAAATTTTCTTACAAAATTTTGACGATTGAAGTAGCGAATTAATTGTTTTTTATATAATGTTAGGCAGATTATCCAAAGTCGTAGCTAATATCTGTTTAGTCACATACGTACTCTATCATTTTCGCTTACTAGCATAAATCGTTCGGAAATCGTTCGGTAATAAATCGAATGCTTTTTAATGGCGGTTTATCGCGGTGAGCTTTGCAGTATTCAGATTACGGTATGGTCTAAGTGGCGGCAAGGGAGCGGCACGTGCTCTCCTTATCTCCGTCCCTCGACACTTTC
Source organism: Acentria ephemerella (assembly GCA_943193645.1). NCBI lineage: Eukaryota > Metazoa > Arthropoda > Insecta > Lepidoptera > Crambidae > Acentria > Acentria ephemerella. The sequence goes on from OW971881.1 coordinate 7,934,921, forward strand.
AATATTCGATTTCGTCGCCGGCGCGGTTTTGTTTAGTTTTTTCTCGCTGACTATATATTGACGCACCAAAAATAAATTCTTTTCGAGTTCATTGACGTTAATAAATAATAATTTGTGATTTATTAACGCTTGAACTAAAAATAATTATAAAAGTGTGTTAATTACTATTTTATAAATTAAAAACTCTTTCCAAGATTTATTAATATATTAATCTACTAAATTACATGAAAGGACCTATGACCTTAAAGTAAAGATTCTTCAAATCTGATTACCAAAACCCTTTGAAAAGTCGCGGAAATAAAAAAAGCGACATAACAATCGCACCCTAACGTAACCGAAAACGGGACTCACCGCAATCCAAGCTAATGGAGTGTCTCATAATGACGGTTGCTGACATAAAAATAAATAGGCGAGAGTCAGTTTCTGCGTAAGCCGATACTATGATAACAGCATCGCTCCCCCAATAATTGCCGAAGTTGGCCACCTAGTTGTAATGTAGTGCGGATTATGGTACCACTGTAATTGATCTCATCGTGACGCCAATTAGCGACGGACTTCCAGCAGTGATATGACTCCAGATATGTTACCGTAATATTTTTGTCACGTTCACTCATTAATATATACCATGTACAGTCTATTCAAACCAAATGTTTGTAGCAAATAAAGATATATCTCATTGTCAACAGAAAAAGTAAGTGTGATTAAGCAATATGAAGAGAATTATGAAGATTCATAAATAAGTCTAGTGTACTTGGGTGTAATAAGGTTATACATACCATAATAAACTATATAATACGCTGATATGAGGAATGGGGGACTTCATCATAATGTTTACTAATATTTTATGTACTGTACAATATATCAAACTAGTAGATATGATGCAGAAAGCTCGCTTCCTAAAAATTCATCCCAAATTTGCGGTCGGATGAGGCTAAGATTGGTTCTATCCTGATAGGCTTAGTAAGATTTAGGTGACAAACTTTATTGCGTCCAAGAATATACTGTTTTCCATTACTTGGACATAAATCACGGATGGGAAAACAATAAGCGTGAAATTGTGGAAACTGTGGCCGACGTCTTACGGTAATAATTCTTGGGGCGGCAAATAAATAAAAATAAACTCTGCACCCACCCTCACGCGAGAACTTGATTTATATGGTAACTGCCAAGTAGAACCGCGGGAAGATTCCAGATTTTTAATAGAAATTAATTAATAATGAGTTCGTTGTTATTTTTAACAATAACGTAGGCTTATTGTGGTGAAGATTATGAAGTTTAATATTTAACCTTTATTTAAGTATAAGAAATTGGTCTTTTTGATTTTCCTGTTACTTTATTTGGCACTACATTGATTTGCTTGCTTGTATTTCCACTGTATAGTGGATTTGTGGTGGTAAAAATAATACTGATTTGTATTTTATTCAATATTAAAAGGAAGTACCATACATATGTGCATCTTACGCTAAACTAATGCCAACTTTCTTGTTGAAAACATTAAACATTCAACTTTTGAAAACATTGTTTTGTTCGCTTCTCTGGATTTAGTGCTCGCCTCTAAGACCCTGTATAAGCTAAGTGTACCGTCCTAAACGGCAGTAACGTGCTACTATGTCCGCAGCTCCAGACCGGGCAGGCCTCCGAAGCGTGCCTCCGGCGTGGGTCTGTCGCTTGCAGCCACGCAGTTCCCCGGGCATCCCTTCAAGAAGCACCGCCTTGAGAACGGCGAGTACTCACCCTATGAAAATGGACATATGAGCGGTAAGTTAAGAATTTTTAAGTATAGTTATGTTTGCATATAGAATAATCACGTCCTCGTTTTAGAAGTATAGTTCCATATCAATCGAGCTACCAAACGTGTAGCCAAAATAGATTTATGATGGTGGGCATACTACACATCATGTATTTACGTGGCACGTCAGTCGCGCAAACAAGGATAATATGATTTTTTTTTTGATTGAATGATATTTAAAAAAATGGTTAGAGACACCTATATATAGTAGCGTTTTTATTAGCTGTTTCAGTTGCTATCATTAATTTGAATCAAAAAAGATTTTTGGACTCAAATTAGGTGCGTATATTTTATGGTTTGAAATTCCACCCAAATATAAAACTACTTCACAAATAATTCTGTTTCTTATACAAAAATATTAATAAAAGTAATATAACGAGATATTATTAATACCACCTCGCTGTATGTCATGCAATAAATTATCTGGAAACGAATAAATATTCCCAACATCATGACTCAAATGTAATTATCATTTATAAAAAGCTGTAACCATAATCGGACACATAATATTTGAATCCACTATTCGTGTCCTACGAGTTACCAGTTCGCAAAGATAAATAATATGTTTTTATTATACTTATCTCTTTGTTTGATTACCTTGTGATAAAATATAATAGTTCCCCGTAACAAATGAGTTAGCATTGCATTCTCGTGACTTCTCATATAAAGTAACTATGCCTATCTAAATGTAAACATGATGTTATAAAAAAAATATTAAATTGTTCACGTATTTCAATGAAAATCGAGATCGGCCCAAAATGCAATACGCCTAATAATGGAAATGTAATGGTTGGTTGTAAACCATCATATATGTCGCTAAAATGATGTCGTAATTGAAACAAACCATTTTTGTATCAATATAACATGATTACTAAACAAAATCATTATTACCTATTTTATAGTTTTACATTTTTAGAAAACCTGACATATGATAGATAGTTAGATTTATATGTTTTGATAAGGTTTCAATCTCAATAATTAGCATCATCACAACCTGTACAGATTTTGTCCAATGATGATCGCTCAAAAGTCAATTTTATATGACAGTATAAATGCATTATTCTAATTACTATTGTAGTTCCCTTTGTATTTGCGTGCGAATTAGGAATATAAGATGATATGCTATATTATGACGTTAATACTACAAAAATAGACTTATGCGATTAAGTTTTTTACTTAACATATGTTGTTAGTATTATAGGTAGCTAATATAATGCAAAATTCGAAAAGTTAAGTATCGTATGTTCAATAGAAAGGTAAATAAGTAAATATTTATATTATTATTATACTATTTATTATATCAAATATAAATAAATGTACATAGTTTTATGCTTATTTCTAATAGAGTTCTCTCTATTAGAGATAAGTCGTTTTTGTCTATAATAAATAAAATAATATTGAACTATAATTAACGTACATAAAAACGACTATACTAAACATACATAAATATAATAAGAATAATATTCATTTATTATAACAAATTCTTATTTTGTTCACGTAGTTCAAATTTGAGCTGACAAGATAATAAATTATTTTAATGTAAATAATCGTTTTATGATCACACAAAAAATTGTTATTATTTACTATTAATTTCGTTTTGTTTTCATAGTTTAATACCCAAAAACTAAATAATAAATTATTAATTCTACTAAATTCCTTGTACTAAATTCTGAATTAATTTTTATTAAAAACTGTACATTCATCTTTTATTTAAAATTAATTCAAAATGTAACCTATTACTGATTTATGCATAAGATCTCGGATGCTTCCTCATAAAAACGTATAGGTTAGAATAATTAAGCTCCTTCTTCTGTTTCATACACTCATTATCGTTATTCACATTTTAAATTTCTGTTAAACCGTTATGAATAATAAATGGACGCATTCTAAATATTGTGTTTTAACACAAACGTTAATCGTTTATGTCGGAAAGGCATGCGGAATAACCGTGACATGTGATAATATCAAAATCTGTATTACTCGCCCCAAATAGGCGCCGGATATGAACTCTGTGCCACCCGGGTGGTGTACCTCCTCATTTCATATACAAATTACACAAATACAAAATTATCTCAGCACAAACGGAGAAAAGGGAATAAAGTGATTAAATAGAGCTCAGCGCAAGACGGCTAGCAATCAATCATTTTCGTCGCTTACGGCTTTGTTGATTCTGCTCTCATTCATCTCTTTTCCTCCGATATATTTAGTTGCCCCTATCCCTTTCTCGCTGGAAGTGTCGTGCCAGACAAGGGAGCAATTACATTCGTGATGTTGCATAAGCGGCACTTGCTTATCGCGCTCTGCCGCATTCGACTTGAGTGTAGTTGATACTTTTTCCCTAAATTTGCAATTCGAAACGCTCTCATAAGTGAAAAAGGCGGTGGTTTGTTTCGCTGTTATTGCATTTTTTATTTGTTTGTTTTTTAATGTTCTGTCTGTTTAAAAATTATAGACCATGGACATCACAGATTTTCTTTTATTCGTGTAGAAATGCTAACATCTATGAGCACTGAAGCTCGAGTAAGTTATATTTCAACGTAAATTATAAAAAACGTAAACAACGAACTTCTAATGATCAGACTAAACAAAAGCATAAAATTGTGCCCTACCAACTACCATTAAAAATAGGAAATGTTTATTAATTTTCATTATATTCTTGTCATTAGTTGTCTTACGGGTAAGCATTCAATGTTATTGAACAATAACGTCTGTCTAGTTGATTTTAATTATTTTACAATTAGTCGGAAGATGGATGGGTGTGGGGGATTGTTTTGAGATTCGAAGCTTACGATCAATCTTAGATGGGCTATAGATAGCAATGTGTTGTTGAAATTCTCTTACAAAAAATATACGACTGACTCATGAAGAAATAATAATAATAAAAAATAATGTTTTATCCTATACATTCCATTTAACTGAATAAGTCAAAATAAAAGTCAAAAAAGAAGGGTAGTGAGGTAATTAAAAAACTTATTCAATAATTTTTGTAGCATGTCCGTGTAAATCACAAAACTTTAAATAAAATTAAAGCCCAAATATAAATAAGTACAATATATGTAAACACTCCCGTTTAGGCAATTCTAATTAAATTTGTGCACGTATCAGGTTGCTACTGTATCTATACGGGCTCCAGAGTTAAGCCAATATTATTTTGACGAGTCGTTGACAGTGGTTTACAGTTGATGTAACATACACGCACACAACAACAGCTCATCACACTAACTCGCGTTGCTGTGTCAGTGAGGGGGGTGGCCCATTTTCACCCCGTGAAATAATAGGATACGAAAACATTGGAGGCAGAATATAATCCTCCTTCGAAGGTTGAACGGAATGGAAATACTAATATGAAATGCGTGAAAGGGACGCGCCGGTCCACGTGCTCGGAGAAAGGGTTACGTTGATGTTTATCTTCAGACAGCAAATCAAAATCGATGTTCATTCCGTGTCGCGCTTAAATTCTGATTAGATATTTATGGAAGTTAATGTGTTTTTCCACACATTATTCTTAGAATTGTGAACTACTATTATGCAGTTGAAAACACAAACTTTTTATTACATAAAATACATATGTTTTAAGGAATTTATAATTTATATCGGAACAATAGAACGAGAGAATAAGAAAATGAGGATTTCATAGATTACATTAATGATTCAAGTAATTATTGGATTTATACTCAATGAATATAAAATTTATATTTGACAACCCTAACATTCTGTAGAAAGGCATGAAAATGACGTGTTGATAATAATTAAAGGCTTCGTAGTGTCGCGGCGGCCCGAGGGGGATAATGTGAGGCATTATAACATTACTCGCATAAAGCTCTACATTCTGATTGAATTCTGCAACTGAAATTAAGTAAGGATTTGCCTGTTTATGTTGGGGTTGAGACGGATCAGTCAATTACGCCTCAGCATATCCGCGCTCGTATTGTTAACACGTTTGTACACTACTTGATTACAGCATCAGATTAGGCATTAAAGCCTATTGCCTTATTAATTGTTATACCAGTATATTTATACTGTTACATCATTTTAATTTTTACGAACAACACATACTTAGTTTCTCACTTTCAACTATAATTTACATTAGCGCCAACTACAAAACCTTATTGAACGTGATTATATTAATTGTAATGTGATGATGTAAATTTAATTGTTATTCACATCTTGTTCAAGCCTTATCGCCTTGAATTAGAAGCTGATGAGTTCTCTATAGACTGTTATAGAGCATACATAACTAAATGTTAACAAGCGCCCATTACTTACGCCGACTTCTTGCATAAAACAACACTATTAACCATTTATCACAACACAAAAAGCATAGAAAACTCTCCGCAATCAGTGAATCGAAAGTTTATAATTGTTTTTTATTTCAGAGCACCGCATACGCAAAAACGGTCTATAAACAGTGCTCCAGTCAGCAATCATAGCAATTTCTTGCTAGCTCCGGCTGCGTTTACAATTTTAATGGTTAAAACATCAACTAGCAATTGCTGGCAATCAAACAAATTGGCCGTTGCTCTTATAAGGAAATCGCAATAGTAAACGAAGTGGCAACAATAATTAAACGCCATAGTGGTGCGGAACGATTCAAAATCTGCTTTTTTGATTAGTGTTGGCATGTTACTAAGTATTTGTATGCCGAATTTAGGCGGCACGGTTAGATGAACAGATGCCCGTTTTAAGATTGATTTTGTGTGTAAATGAGAAAATATTTGGATATAGGAAATGTAAGAATACTGGAACTCATAGTATTCTTACTGTAACCATTTATGTAGCCCAAATTAATGATTAATTTGAGGTAAACGTAAACGTAGCTAGTTACCGAAAGGTGTATTAGAAGTTGACCTAGTTAATTCACATAGCTATAAAATTATACTTAAAACAGCACTTCGAACCTAGAAGACCTTAGCAAATTAAGTCTCAGGACACTTCGCAATTGGTCCTTGCAGTTCAATTAATATAAGGGTAAAAAGTAAGAAAAGTTAATTCCACCTACTGAGCGTTCAGAGGAGGAAATTACTGAATGAATTAAATAAATTTAATTATTTTGGTATATTAATTATTTTAATGCAATCACTTTCATCCATCTTAGCGCAGTGAGATAGTGGGATGGTGTTCCAGCCAAAACTCCTCATGTATTTTTCACATCAAGGAAGACCTACGCTCAGCAGTTAGACGTATATAAGCTAATGATGAATTTTTGATTTATGTTGAATGAGATACAATAATATAAATTAAGACGAAATTCATATAACGATGACAATATCTAATATAGTTATTGTTGTCGAGATTTATATGACATATATTAAGAAAATTTAATTGTATTGATTAATTATATAATTCGTAAAAATTATACTTTTATATAAAAGTTTAGAATTTTTGGTTATATATATACTATACTTTTTTATTAATATGATAATCAAATAAAATGAAACTCAACAATTCTCCACGGACTTTCCGATTCAAGTGTTAGGACTGTCCGTAGGAAAGAGACGCATATTTTTGGTAAAGCTGATGTTAATCCAGTTTTTTGCAATAAAAAAATTCTTATTTAGTTCTACTCCTGTAAGTCAATTTAAATTTCTATTTATGGTAAAACAGGTGAGATACTTCAGACCTTAGTTTCAAACAATCAATTTAATGCAGAAAGTTCTGTAGTGAATGTTTTAATATATGTCATTTTTAATGGAAACGTGTAGATATATTTATTCCTGACGGGAATTAATTGCCTCGTGAATTTTTTTATCGATGTTCATTAAAGTTCTCAGTGTACTGATTAAAAAACTAAAAAAAATATCCAAAACCATACAACAAATAGTAGTATAAATTCTGCTTGTTCACTCGATTATTATACTTATAGTTAATGATGGTACAATATATTTTCAATTAACATATTTAAGGTCGTAATTATTTTGAAGGACCTCAAGAACAATTAAGTGAATGTAATTCATACACCTGCTAGCCCTTGCATCATCTCTGACAATCGATTATTATCATCGATAAAATGTTAGATATCTATTATCAATTAGTAGAATAGAGTATTGTCGTTAATTGATGGGTATGGTGGCGTTTGTGAGACTTCATTTACGTCGTTTGTTTAAATTATAAGATGGTTATAATATACACTTCTGTAGATTTATTTCTCTTTTATAATATTTATGTTTTTAGTATTAAATCGATTCTCTTTTATTTTTTAAAATCGGAAATCTGACTAGTATTTTGGAATTACAAAATCAGTACTAGTTATTTTTTACGTAAAAAATGTTTCCTCTTCTATTTCGGATATTGTTTCCAAAAATGTTAAATAGTTGCATTACTGATATACTTATATTTTATGCTCACTATATTTCATATAAACAATTAGCGATCTGACTAGGCACATACCCAAATACCATTCATTTTTGACTTAAAAATCTCAGAAAAAAAATATTTTTTTTAGTTTTGTAGACACTATAATTAATATCAATTTGTTGAAAGTTGATTAGACAAAAATTAATGTAATGTCATCGATATAAGGAACAGATGCGTGGTGTCGTTATCGCTATCACCAGGATAATAATAATATAAGCAGCAGCTATACAAAGTTTTTTTTACCAATAATAAACTTTTCTTGTCAGACCATTTCCATACTCACATTAGCTTTGAAATTCTTAATTCCCATCTTTTTGCATGATATGCAAATCATCATTTGCAGAGAACGTGTGTTTTATTATGTAACGGGGCTCACACCTTAAGCTCAGCAAATACCATTCATTGCTTTTTATACCCAGATAAATGCGCAGGAGTATATTTAATTGGCTCCGACAACGTTTGCACAATCGATTCTAATAATAAATTAATAGTGACGCCAGTTAATTGAAGGTTGTTATTTCATTAAAGGGGTCCAACAATGTTGCATTCCTAAGTAATATTTCTTCAGGTTTTATTTCCCCTACCTTATATTCATTATCTTCCCGCCTCCTTATTTTTTAAATAAGGTACATCATGTAAAGCTTCACATATAATAACAGACTTACATTCAACATAATAATTGTAGACGAACTTTTTTAAACTAGTTATTAATACCTGTTTCAAATACAAAGTTATTTGAAACAGTTTGTAATACAGTGTCTTTACAGTGATAAAACTAAACATAAATTTAAGATGCAGTGTATCTCGTTCTTTCAATATTATTGCAAAAAGAACAGCTATCATATCACGTGACATTTAGAAATGTGTATTCAATTTTCTACCCTAAAGATCGCGTTAAAATGAACGTACATGCCTTCAAAAAATTTGGGTTCTTTAACAGTTGTTCACGGGCTTAAATTTAGTATTCATTGATTATAATTCAACCAGAAAAACACGACTGTTGACGGCATTGCCAACATCGTATTAAGTGAATGAATCGTCAAGTGTCGTTAATTTTATTTTTTAAGAATCTTTACAGAGTTTACTGAATTTTACTGATTTTTAGATGTCTTTTCTATCCATTCTACTTAACTGCCGGTGGAAAGAAGTCAATAAATAGTGTTTTTTATAAATTCAAATTGCTCGAAAAGTAGACTTGTTCAAGGTTGTTTGCGCGGGAAAATTTATTCTTTTCCGTAGTAGTGCTTTTTGTTTTTCCACCTTCATATAACATCCAAATTTTGATTAAAAGTTTTATGAAGAATTTTTTTCTTTGAAATGATTATTATACAGCGAAAATACTATTTACATATGAATTAAATTTACAATAAATTAAATTTGATATATACCTATGTATAATCCAAACGAATAAACCGCATGTGAAACTAATAGTCTGAATCAAACTTTAAATTGGCCCTCCAAAAAGTTCATATAGCTCTACATACAAATATACTCTACAAATATAATTGTTACAACTGTAATATAAATAGTTACTTTTTGAAGGATTAAGCTATTTCGCATTGATATTCTTTCGTTGTTTTATTTTTTCGCAAATGTATATTAAAAATCGTCATTCGATGCACGTGCGGATTTGTCATTTCCACACGTCCCTCCTACTTTTGACCCGTATATGTATCGACGTGTACTATTATCGACGAGTAGTAGTTATTTAGAAAACATCATAGCTACCACACCTTAACTATACTATGTTATATGTCAGAAATCTTCACTGCGTGTACACTTTTGATTTATCAACCATTTATCGACAAGCTGATTCGATATCCCCTCAGGCATTTATTACAGAATCGAATATTCGAACGTCGACTTGGGGTGAAATTACACGTTGTTTCTTTCCGTAACTTTGTTCGTTAGTTATAAAACCGACGACAAGTAATAACCGCCATTAACCCATCGAACGATTAGCATGATTAATACTTACATGATTAGCAATTAATAATATTGTATCCAACGTTGTGCTAACCATTCAAATTGCATTTATCAAAATATCATATTTGTATTTTTCTGACGACTACCAATGCGTCTGTTTACTATAATTTATGCTTTCAATGCATATAATTATAAGTTATTTAGACCATGTTATCTACTTGATTTCAACTATTTTGTATAACGTTTGTAAATACTTACATAGATACTAAAAAGTAAAGTCAACAATTATTATTGAATGTTTGAAGCTTTTATAACATATCTCAATTTAAATTGTAAAATATGCTAGAATATATTTTAATATTTTCTGATACTACATTTCATACCTCTACGATAAATTTGCAGCTGTTCCTTAAACCGCCGACATAATCTCTCCTTTGTGTAACTTATTAATAAAAATATGCTTTGATATTACTGTAACTGAGTAGTTCGTAGTTGAGTTAGTAGACTCAACAAAAGCAAAGTTCTATTGTAAATGTTTACAGATGACTTCATTTTTATTGTAATGTGTATCATATCCAACATTTTGTACGTCAAAAGAAATATCAATGTCTTTGGGTTGTTTTCTTATGTTTGATATATAATTAATTTTGCTACCTATTTTCTACGTTAAGTTTTACATTACAAATGACACGTTTCAATGAAAAAAGATATAAGTCTATGACACGTCATTATTCTACCATATATATTTATCCGGGATAAACTGTATCCCGGTCAATTTACGAGTAATTAAGCCTGACCCTCTTTCAGGGGAACTTTTATTTGACCGGTTGGAATAGACCCGGACAGTATACTGGATCCTATTGGCTTGAATGGCGTTAAGATCTGCTACAGACTTGATTAATGTGTGCTTGCAAAACTTGCTGCTTATTGCTAAATGTCTTTAATGTTGGTACTATATTTCAAATTAAATATAACCTAAGTTTTATTTATATTTTAAATGTAGAAATCTATGAGATATTTATTATCTTGCGCTTCTCCGAGCTTTGGAAGCCACGTTAAACTGTTGGCCCCGGTCATTATAACAATCGTTTTAACCCACCAAACCGCATTGGGCCACCACGTTGGTGTGATGGCCTAAACTCCCATGTATTTTTAGTAATAAATTTTTAAATATGTTAATCTGTTAAATGTTAATTAGGGACGAAACAATGCAAGTTTGCAATAGGAAAATAATATCTGATTTGAATATTGTCTTAACTTAATAACACTTTACTTTTACAAATATATAAATTCACAAATATAAAAATCCTTTGAGCAAAGTCATATCTATAAAATGTACTGTTATTACTAAGTTGTGAATTAATTAAATTAAAATATCATGTACTATTTCCTATAAATATTATTAAAACGAAATATTATCTCATTTATTATTTAGTGTCGAGTTATTGCGTATTACGTTAAAATAGTTAATCCATTTTACGTCGCTGTACGGAGTTCCTTCTCGACTATAACATCTCAAATTGTGCCCGTAAGTAGGGGAGACGGATTAGCGTGTACCACGGCAAATATTTTATTACAGTCCAAATCTCCAGCCCTCAAGGTTTTATTGTTCATAAGGCTCGTCCGAGCCAAATGAAAGAGTTTATGGCGAAGACGTAAGTCTGTCAGTGTTGCCGCGTAGGGGAGTTTTTGCGTGAAACGAGGAGATATTTCTAACACTGTAACTTATGGTTTTAGGCTTGTAAAGCATAGATAAATCAATTTATAAAGAAAGATTAAATTCAAAATTAAAACAAATGAACTATGAATTCTAATGTAAGACTAGGTCTAAGGTCTCGAATTCCCGGGAGTATATCGCGGCATAAATAAAATAAAATAAATTTTCAAAACTAGTTGTAAGTTCTGTCATTAATTGAAGCTCTGAACTTTCAAGAAGAGAATACAAAACGTGATATATCGAACAAAATGCTTGTATCTGGCAACACAATCGCTATGTTGTTGACTCAAGTTATTGACCGTACTTTGTCGGCGATTGTATATTACTGTTATTGATTGTACTTGGCACGTGACTTGTGTTGGTGATTGTATATGATAGGCTGTTTAGTTTGTGTTTGCAGGGCAGTAGGGAATCAGAAACAAAGCATCTCACAAGGGCGCGTCTTCGGACACTGTTTATTCTAGTTGTATGAATTTGCTTTGATTAGAATCCTTGTGCAATGACTACACGACTATGATATATCGGATTAATTAGTTTTACTTGATAATCTTAAGTTAATCTTCTTTCATTAATATTAAGTTTCAAGACCATTTTCATTAACCTTTTTATGTCTCTGACGAGTACTTATTTAAAAAAAGATAACAATTCGATCATAGTCACTTTAGTCTTTAGGATTTAATTTGTGATGCCCCATAAACTAGATACAGTAGATATTACATCGCCGGTGGGATAGTGAGGTGGAAACATTAAAATGATTATGAAGAGCATACATTGAACAGAACAGCTGCGGCTATATTTTTAAAGTATGCAAAAGGGACAATTTTAAAGAAATTTATCGTCGGACCTTCGAACCGCTACTTTTGCCAATCCTATATGCCATTGGAATACTGACCGTACAATTATGTATTTATTGTAAACGCTACGATTGCCGGCCGCCTGTAATTTGTTTTTAATTCGCTGCTCTTTTGTATCATTTTCGAGTTTCTTCGTTTTGCCATGGATTTGTTGTACTTCGTACTATGTTACTATAGAGATATATTAGCGTGTTTTTTCTTTAGTTACATATCTCACGTAAGTTACGGACCTAAGCACCAAAACTAGATTGCTTTTCATAAAAAACTCATTTGATGTTTGTGAAATTTTGATTTATTTAATTAGTTACACCTATAAAACTGTGCTGTTTGATGACTCAAAGCTAAGTTCTTTTATATCATAATTCTTATAAAATTAACTATTGTTGAAGAGGGACAAAATATTGTAAAAAAATGTTAGATAACTTTGACGAAGGTCTGATTTCGAAGGTCTGACGATAATAACATTAAGAGCAATGGTTTATATAATTGTATGATAATATTTACATTGTATTTAATGTATTATTCTCGTATTTATCCTTGGGGACTTAATACTTTATTCCTCGTTGTGATTTACAGGCCATTATGGTTGTGTTAAAGGTTTCCAGTTAAAACCACCGGGTTATAAAGTCTAGGAGGCTGCATTTACGATAAATATTTTCTATTTTACGATAGCAACAAAAAGATAGCTCTGATTTTATTTACGAGTACTATTTGAAAATGCCCGCTCCATACATTGAACTGTTCACGGCTCCAGGGAACCCTCGACATTAATGGTCTTGCTAACTTAAGCATGTTAAGGTTAAAAAGCTTTCTTTAAATTTATTGTTATAATTTGATGTTACAATGCAAACTTGATGCATCAAGTTTTTATTTGTAAATGGTTTGCATTCTAGTGTTACTTTTTGTAGAATTGAAAATAGCGAATGTTCAGATGCATTGCTTCTTGCAACTGATGTATAATTTGATGCTTGAGCATAATTGATATAGACGACAAGGAAACATACAATGTCAGTCACCGACGCTCGCTCTTTTGGCTTTATAGCCAATAATTTATTCTTGACTCGATTCATCATTTGTAATTTGCCTGTAAAAAAAACTTCTCTGTTATTATGTCTTATTTTCGTATGTTAGTTATTATCTGTGATGTTGCAAGTGCAAACATTTTAATTTTCTTTGGCTGAACTTACAATGTCACCACATTACGGAAAAATCAAAACAAATTACTAATTTTAACAAACACCTTTTCGCTTATAATCTTTTGCGGTTATGATTGCTTTTATCCCAACCTCCTTTAAACACATAAGTGATATAATTGGGGTTCCGATTCTATCGATTCTAATTCGAAATAATGGCCGGTAATTTGGTACGATCATTTGCCGAGGACAGTCGATTTTCGATCAATAAATCGATGAGAATCGTTATAATGGCGGTTCAAAATCGACGTTTCATTTCTTTAAATGCCTGATCAGTGGATTCGCCTAATAATAGTCATAATGTTAAACGATGAACATTTTTGTCGGTTATAGAACAATCAATTTTTTATCATTTAATATCTGATTCCAAAAGACTATTATGTAATGATTTTTGTGCTTGTTTAGATTTAGATAGTTTAAGTGGAAGTATATAATAAATATATCAATATAATAAAAAGAAATATTTAAAAAAGTTGTTGATATGTTGCTTTTTAAATGTAAATATGTTTCAAAATAATCTTAACATAAGAAACCATAAATTTTGTAATTCCATTCAAATATAAATTATCTAATCCTCGTTGACCAACCATCCCAATCAGAAAGGGACAACACATTAGAAATACTCTTATTAGAAAGAGATGAACCAAAAGGGTTGTTTTAACCGCAGGTTATTACGAGACTTAACACGTATTTAGTTAATTAGTAAGTGCGGTTGACCGGTGTGGTTGTAGGGCTGTTTACTTCTACGGGGATTTGTTAATGCCCTTTAAGGTACAGTGACCTAATTGTGGTATTTGGATATTGTTTTCTAACGATTTGTTGAAATAATTTTATTCAAAGCTTTGAATTAACGGGTACGACCGTAAGATTGATGGAATCATAGAAATTTCATTGTCCTACTAATTTTAGTAAGTTAGTAACGTTTTTGCAGGGAGCACGGTTCGTAATATTTTTCATTACTAAGTAACTAAAACTCAGAAAATACGAGCCTCTATTGTTCTATTTGATTTTATTTTATTTGGGAAGCTTATCCATACATTGTTACTAACTGTATGTTTTATCAAGGAGTAATTTCAAGCTCCAAATATATTTTTATTCAAAAACAAACAACACAAAAAACTTTAATGTTTTAAGTTTTGTCGTTGTATCGTTGAAGTTTTAAAAATATAAATTGATCTGTTTTACAACTACTTGCATGATTTTCGAATCGTCGTCAGTAGCCACTGTAAAAAAAGCTTTTAAAAAGTTGGCAGTTCGCATTTCAACCTGGGGCATGCCTGTTTTTTAGTTTTAAGTAAACTATTTTGTAAAAAGTAGGTACCTATGCAGTGTTCAATTACGAATCCTTAAATATTTTTTCTGGCTAAGGTAATTAGTAAGTAAGTAATTATAACTTGCTGAATTATTTCTAAAATCTAACAAAACCTTAGGTTCCTTAGTTAACCTGATGGTTATACGTATGAAGTACAAGTTATTCAAAAGCATAGGTCCAACATTTTGTCTATAAACTTTAACAAAATAAATATAAAATATATACACTATTCGTAACAGTTAAGTATTTGCCTCTAATATATTTTGAATAATTAATTATAAATATAATATAGTTTGAGCGGTGTATGGCTCAAAAGATAACCGAGACGGCAAGCAGTGTAAATAAACCCCAACAATTAATTCAGGGTCCATTGGTCATATATAATATTTGTTTGTCTGTAACTTTGTTGTGTCCAAAAAACGATCCAAGAGTAAACAGTTTTTATATTCAGTTATTACATTTTACCTGAAAATTTAAATAGCAACATCAATAAAAACTTTTCACTCGAATTTCTCACAAAACGAATACATATTTTACTTAGAATCCGAATATATTTAATTTTAACTTTTGACGTTCGTTCAAGTTGATAATTAAACTTTCCTCTGATACACCATTAAATACCATAGCTGTAATTGCGGAACAAAGCAACACATAATATTTAATATTCAGCAATCCTGAAATCCTCTGTAAAACGCTACCACAGTGGAAAAGGGTTATACTCCTTTAAAGGTCCAACCGTTAACTCGCGTTTAATTCGACACCTTGTTAATTGTTTCCGACGCCCGGTCGGTTTGGTGACCTCACGGGCAGTTCGCGACGACCGCCCGGCACCTCCAAAAACACCCCCGCGGGGGGTCATTTTAAGAATATTTGCGCAACACCCCTCCATGTTTACTTGGGTTGTTTGTGGTACCCAGAAAACAATAGTCTCGAAATTCATTGCTCATTTTATTATTGTTTGTTCACCGTTTTACGGGCGATTCGATTATTGGAACGTGTAATTAAATGATAATACAGGGTATTAATTGGATTTTACCTGAGAGTTACTTCTGAGTGCTGTGATGTTTATCTTAGAATTCGAAAATTGAATTTAGGTATTGTTTCTGAATATGCTTAATCGTTTTGCTTTGCTCACAAGTGTCAAATCTTTTTGTTCTCAGAAATGGCACGATTGGAAAAGTCTCCTCTTCTGGCGAATGGATACAATGCACCTCCGACCCACCTTGGACCCATGGGTTTCATGCACCAACATGCGCTCATGTCGCCTGGTATGCCACACCATGGCGTGCCAAGACCGGATGGCTCCATTATTAAGGGTCAACCTATGCACAATATGGAAGCACTTGCAAGGTAAGATAACTGTGCTTACAATTTATTTATTTATTTTAAGGGCAGTCAACAAAAACACAAACTAACAAAAATATTAAACGGTAGCGTAGACATTAAATTAAGTATAGTTTTTAATTACAGACAGCCACGGCATGCGATGTGGACTAACAGTTATAGTTATGATATCTTAGGTTTATATGTTTTTTAACGTTAATATTGAAACACTGATTACAGGGGGTTTACCTTTCTGCTAATGATTTTGAAGTTAGCCTTGTATTTTCGTGCACTAAGGTGAAATATGTCCAACTCTCCTACTTTATTGTTCCGAGAAAGAAGGTTATAGTATTTCTGGATCCTGTTTAATGTGGAATGGGAGCCTAGATTGCTCCTTGCTACTTTGGGTACAAACATGTTAAACCTACTGACACGTGACAATGTACGTATCTATACAAGAATTAGAGTTGGAAACGAACTTTCAAAATTTTATATATTCGTTTTAAATAAAACTAAGATTATACATAAGTTTAGAAACTTCATCTGAAAAATAAAAATGAAAAATAGGACGAGATAGAAACGAAAATAAAAAATGTATATGTAGTAAAAATTTACTGAAAAATATTGGTGAAAAGCAGCACCAAATAAGGGTAAATAGGGTACTTATATTATTAATTTATAATACGTAATACTTGACTTCGCCAAATATTTTAAAGAAATCTCTGTAGATAGTGGGTTGTGACATAATAATTTAAGTCAAAACAATTATTTATCAATATTATTTCAAATGTGCCATAGAGATAAGTAATGCACAGCGTTTCCAGTTCTATATCTGTATACATATTTATTTTTAATTATACTAATAGTAACATAGATGGCGCCACATGCCTATAGGATGGTAAATACGATATACTTCTAGAATAAGTTTTATTGTACTATTTTTTAACTATTTTGCATTCAGTCTAAAGACTTTATGTCCAGATTAATGTATTAACAATAAGTGAAGGAGTTTCATTGATTCGGTTAAAGAGTAATTAAGATGTCAATTACGTTTAATATTCGGTATTTTTTTTATATCTAAAATTGAAGCACTATTGATGACAGTAAAATTAATCATTTCATCTTTTTTTAAGTTTATCTTTTAGTTCATCTTTTATTAGCAACATCGATATTGCATAAAAATCAATGACAGTGTGTCACATAAAGAATTAAGTATAATTAACTTATAAAAACACGTTAAAAAAATCTTTTAGCTAATACTTATCTATTCAAACACATATCGTAATAATAAATAATTATTATACAAATTAATAGTTTTTTTTCCAAATTGTTCAAATACAAAAATACCAATGAAAAAGTAATGGTTGTTATGAGTATCAAATTAAAAAATGAAATTTTTGATAGAAATCTACTAGGTGGCTTCTAGAAAAATATTTTTATATTGAGATAGAATAAATTTCCAGTATTGCTTAAATTAGGCGTAGGTTAATATATTATTCTATAGAATCGCTTTTTTTCATTAGTTTAGAGTGTTATATTACCGCTAAGTAAGCTTCAATTTCAAAACACTATATTAAAAATTATGATAACTTATAAAACAGATGCTTCACTCACACACGCTGACGTAATACTCATTAGTACGTTCAAAAAAGAAACCTTTAAGCAGGTCACAAGTCAAGCAGGTTAAATGACCAAGGGAGTTAATCCAGTTAGAAAAGTACAAACAGTACTGCCCTCACTTCCGCTCTGAAGACCCACAATACTCACTTGACTTACCCCACTGTCTTACTGCAACTTTAATATCTTGCATATATGTTTCTCAGTCACTATAGTGTTTTCATTGACGAATAAGTGCGCTGCAAATATATATATATAAATATGCACTATGAAAATCTCTATACATAAATATTTATGAATTCAACATTTATTACATTATGTTAAAAAAAATTAAAGTTGGTATATTATATCATAACTAACTTTATTACAGTTCAATTTCTAGAAGACTAATTGTGTATAGTATTGATTGCACCTAGGAGCTAAAAGCTTAATAGTCAGTTCACTTTAATTAAGTAACAAACTGAAATTAGTTGCCCTGATTTAGCAACTTTCTACCTAAGCAGTTTAGATATATTTTGCAGAAGTTTAGATAGAATCTTGTTTTAACTAATTCCGTCTTACATCTTTCAATTATCTGAAATAGTTAAAGTGTATACAAAACAATGGTGCATAGTTTAAGGAAAAAGACTTTATATTCACTCAATACAAAATGCTGATTTCATTTGTAATGACCTAATATCAGTATATTCTCTGTATATGAAAATATAATTAGTGTAAAAATTTGCGATACTCAATTTAATCAATATTAACAGAAACAGGTTATTTCTGATTGATACTTATTACTTTCAAAGATCTTTAAAGAAAGTGTAATGAAAACAAAGAGCTAAAGTAATCGAGGAACAATTTCAACGATCACGCATGAGTTGTTACGGCACAAATATAAGTGATTGTTTTAAAAACATAATTAATTTCTTCGACCCCTCGTTCAACCTAACGGAACATTTAATATTGAGTGCTCATAATTATTATTCCTTTTAAACTCAAACCCTTTTTAATTCAAGAACTTTCTGTTAAAAGTACTTTAAAATCATTTGTTCGTTTGGATTTTTTTCTCTTCAAAGATAGGTAGAGTAAAATTATAAAGAATCACGATTATAAATTCTGAAACCGTAGGATTAGTTTCATTTTCTTATTATTCTCTTCTTTTTTGATTTCAAGCATGTAATTTCTGTAACCTTTATTAATTTCAATCATTTTATTTTCTTTGTCTGCAGATCTGGTATATGGGAGAATTGTAGAGCGGCTTACGAAGACATCGTAAAACATCTTGAAAGGTAAGAATATTGAACTTACCTCAAAGTTGATTACGCATGATTACACATCAACAATGAGCTCAATTTATCAAAACAGTGAAATATGAAAATGATCCACTCGATCATTGTTAAGGGAATCGGTCTGCGAGTTATCTACTTAGAAATTTTATTCTTCTTGTATTATTTTCCTTTTTTCTCTGTGTCTTGGTTTTCGTTTCTTTTATCACTTCATTGTGAACATAATTTGTAAAAGTATTTCTTCTACTTATTTTAATTCATAACATTTCAGTAATTATAACACTGTGAAACTTAAAAATAACTATCAGTTGGTGACACAACAAAACAACAAATCGTAAAATAGGAGTGCGCAAGATTAAATTCTAATTAAGTAAGCTTTACCAAGAGACATAAAAAATAGGTTCAGTATAAACGAGGGCCAGATATCACAGGAGGGAGTGAAATTAGAGGAGACAATTAGATCCGTGGATCGGGTGTATTTTTAACAAATGACCGCTCGCCGGCACCGCTTGCGGGGTGTGAACAATTCATCAAACTCATTCAAGGGCTAATCTCGATGTGAGGAAAAAGCGGCTCTCATGTAAATTGGGCCGATTCAAGGGCCAATCGTTGGGGGAAAGCGCTTTTCTTTCCGTGTTTAATGGATGGTGATTGATCGGCGGGTACGCTTTGAAAGATACGCGGTTTTGATTTCATTTTCAAGTGCCGTTCAAATCCTGTGATGATTTTTAACGATACGACAATACCACTCGATACTTTTGGGATAAATCACAATTAATATATCAATTTCATCTGTACAGACGTTCAAGACGAGTAATCGTTAAAATTTTAGTAGGTTAATCACAATTTAGGGGAAATAAGACAATTTATAACATTTGGGTATCAAAATATCAATTTGGCAACCACTTTATCCAATAACTTAATAGTTTTTATTGACTAGGTAAGTAAGACCTTAACTAGTAATTATACAACTCGAAGTCTGATTTCTTTTTATTTGGGTGCAACTTCTTCAAATGACCATTATTTGAATTGTCATTGACACTGGAAAATTGAAGGACTTTAAATATTTAAATACTCCTCAAATCTTTAGCAGTACACATTATGGATCAAGTTAATTTTTAAAGTAAATCCTTATAATTTTAGATATGTAAATTAAAGGGCTTCAAAGTGGCTTAGTAACTCAATTCTCTGAAACTCCTACATTTTTAATAATGAAATATTTGACGTCCGTTTTGTATATTGACGGCCGTCTGGTCGAGTGTTCAGTATCCCTGCCTTATTAGCCAGAGGTCCCGGATTCGAATACCTGTAAGGACATATATTTCTATGATGAGTACGAATAAATGTGAACAAATCACGAGCTATGGATGTTTGTATGTTTATAGAACTAGAAATATACTAATTTTCTAATATTTATATACATATTATTATCCTCATTTCTCCGTTGTTATAACACTAGCTCTTAATGATGCTTACTTTGGGCTAGATAATCGGTGTAAATGTGAGGATTATTATTATTATTATATAGAGGAAACTAAAAATATATTATTTTATAAATTAATAGGTCAAATTAGATTCTGCTGTTCTGTGATCACTGCCATTATAAAATGAATATTTTCCAATATTATGCAATGCCGTAAGCTAAAAACGTATTCGATAACTGAAGTAACCAAAAATAAAAAACTTTCAACATTTTAGTCATTTCCTAAGTCGTTAGTAATTAGCTCATGGAGGCAGACGAATGGATAAAACCGTACACAGAAGCAGAAACGCTGTAAATCCATATATTAGCTTCGCGTCAGAAAATAAAATCGTATCCGTAAAATAAAGGCTCGGCGAATATGGGGTAGAATTACAGTCGGACAGCGGGCCTTGTACCGATGTGTCACTGTCATCCGGCGATCGCTCGACACGTCGCGGGATTAGAGGCGTTTTAAAAGAAATTACCCCTAATACCCAATTCGAACGTATAAAAACGAATGATTTTTTCGAAAGTTCGAAAGCATTTGAGGAAAATTCAAAGTTAGTGAAATTTATTTAATAGGTCTACTAAACATATCAACAATTTTAGTCCATACATTACAAGGACTACAATAATGAATTATTATTTTCTAAGATTTAAATTGCAAGTGACTGTAAAAACAAAGGTTATAGAAGGACACACCGAAAAACCCAGACGTTAGAAAAACAATAATAATTTAATGAAAATAAGATAGAACATGATTTATTAAACATAAGTGATCCTCAAAACTTTAAATATTACAACAAATCTTTTCAGGTAAGATAATCCGTGATGCCTGGTATGCACTTTTGTAAGATGTAGATGAAATAATAATCAATCAATAGAATAGATTACCTATATAGAATTTTATAAAACTGTTAACATACGTAATCTTGCTAACAGCAGGTAACTCAGTTAAATTATACGTTAATATTGTCCTTGTCTGAGTGGCAGGCTTACTTACTCTTACATTATCTTTGGTTCGTTTAATTTACGCATGCGCTCCAAACCGGTTCTCAATGCTAAGTCCAATTAATTGACAGGATTATCTCTGATTTAATATAATTTGTACTGTTTGTTTTGTTTTCTACTCTATTTCGTTGTGCTTAACTAATAACGCTCTAAAACAGATTAACATTTGGAATTAGTAGCCACTTTGAGCAAGGAAATTTCTAAATTGCTTATTACTATTATTAGACATGGAGAGTAAAATATTATTGGAAACATTTATAGATTAAAATTGAATTTTCGTCGTACCTAATTTTGTGAAATGAAATCTTCGACCGCTATGCTATGCTAGAATCAACCATACAAAGGTTTGTATTTTCCAAGGTTCTTGTGAAACCTAGACGAAACTAGTCATTTAGCTCCAACAAATCGTCGGGATCAATGCATTCGTCCGGTTTAATTCCATTTCGGTTCGAATTAGCTGCGATTAATTGGCGCACAGCGGGTTAAGCCCGCTACGAGGGCATACGCCGGCATCGGCACACATCGGTGTGACGGCCATCGTTATTCATCCTGTTCCCCTTGCCACCAAAGATAGCTATGTTTGTTCAACCCTTCATACGCCATTGTTTTAAAATTCGCTGTTAATACGCGATGCTGATATATACTATAATCATGGTGAATGATATTCGCAATTGAATAATATTTTGGTCGAGACAAAAATAATGTGAAAAATCAAATATTACATTTAAGTTTCATAAGGGTGTATTAATGAAAATTAACGTTATTGATTTTAGTATAGTATGACTGAATAATATTAAATATTTTATCAGTGTCATCCGCAAAGGCCAAGAACCACGTCGGTAACATTTGCGTGATTGAATCCTCCACCATTAATTTCAGCGAAGATCAAACGGAGACCGAGGGTGATATTTATCAAAGATATTGCGAATTATTTTAATCAAATCAAATTCCCTTCGTTGTAAACAAATGCTTTTGATTAATGAGACGCGCGACAGAGTTTCACAGCCGTTGTGATAAAACACCCGAGGAAAAGGCAAAATTAATGGTCATAAAATGAACTCTTGTATCCATAAGATAAAGATGCTGAATGCCGTGAATCTTAAGTGATTTTTCTTCTTTCCTATTTGAAAGATGAGCCTGCGATCGCATCTGGTGACTCTGTACATTTATTTCGGGACTCTGGTATTAGCCGGGAGTAATTTTGTGTGATTAGTGCGTAACTTTTACCAGCTTCTGGGAGATATTTAGATTGTCATGGTGCGGAATCATTAATAATAACGAGCTTTGATTTTCAGTAAGCTAATATGCATAGCGCAATGCGAAGGGAGACGAGTCACGGCAGTCATCCCTTGAATACCTTTCGTGTTTGTCACCCATGTGGCAGTTGAAGAATTTTATTTAGACCTCTGTAATATGCCTTTCTATATGTAAAACTATTGTCTTCTGTAATTTATCGCTTTGATGTACACATTTAAAATAAATGCGTACAACACAACCACTTTGAACTCTGAGCTAATCGTAAGCGGAAATCTTATAGATTTTTAAGAAAATGGCGAAAAAAATTTAATGCTCTTGATTGTGTTAATCGTTTTATGATTATCTGCTGTTTCTGTTTAAAATCACTTATTATTAAATCAAAACTCTTTTTACTTGTGAATCAAAAGGAACCCAATTTAAACAGTGCGTAGGGAGTAGGTACGTCTAGCTCTATAATGTAACTTGCAGAGTCAGCTAATATTAATCTGGATGTGGCGGCTGACAGCGCAAGTCAAATTTCTCATCAAAAATAAGAATTAATGGGTAACAGCATTAATCATCACTCGCAAACGGCACGAGGTATCCGTATCCCATTATTTTGCATTACTAATGATATGTATACGACGATAAGGGATGCTTTTGAATTTTCTAAAGTCACTACCCTCGATTGGTGAGCTGTTAAATCATTATTAATAATTGGAAAATCTTATTACGTCTTAACTTTTGTGTAACTAAAGAAACTTTTCCAATTAGGAATTCTTTTATATAAAACTTACCTTGAGACAAAAAATATTTAGGTATCATTGGTGATTTTATTATCTACGCAAAAGAGATTATTGGGTATCAATTTTACATGGCTTCAAGGTATTTCAGTTTGGTATTAGCAGCTAACATGTTTAATGGTTGTCAGCTAACGTGAAAAACGCGAAGGCGTGCTTAGGTTTAGAAAATAATCATATTATAACAAATAATAATTTATAACAGCGAAAATTTTCTAAACATGGTTGTCAGTGAATAGTCTTAACATGAAAAGTAAACAGTAAAAATACACTATAAGTTGCATAGCGGACGGCCGGTGGAGTGCGACGAGACACTAACGCAACGATCAATTAATTACGTGCCTTCACTCAATAATTTTTAATAAGTGTGCAGCACTAATCACTTCCTCTAAGTAAGGCGTGACCGTTCTATTTGGAGTGTCGTCGACAGAAGATGTCACTTTTTCTTTAATTATGTAGCGACCTCATTTCTTCGCGCCCTATTAGTACACATCAATCAATGTTGCCAATACCTATTTTTTACCCCGCGACTTGAGTGTTTTTTCCCTTGTTCCATTTTTGTTTACGGAGATTTTTTAAGTGGGGAATAATTTGATGAGGTCCGCCACCCGACTGTGTTCGATGCGAGCGATGCTCATTTGTCATCGTCTTGTCATTTCTGCGTTTCTTTCGAGCAGTTGAATTGCTAAAGTAATTATGTAAGTTTTTAGTCGATTTTTTCCATTTTGCACTCCCTCACACATCTTTCGTATCGATCTGATACTCAATTTATTATTGATCGAGCTTTAAATAAATGCAGACATGTTGCATAAAATAATTATGACAAGGCTTTTGTTACTTCTCGTTGTCAATATAATCTTGCAAAATGCAAATGGTTTATTCAATTTCTTTTCCGTTATCCAAATTAACCATTTAACGTTTTTAGTTTACAAACAAATGTCGTGTTTAATGTATAATCATTATCACAGCATATTTAATGAAACATTCATCAATGTGCAGTCAATTTTGTGATTAACAGATGAAAATGGTTGCAGAAACTATGAATACGAAATCAACGTGTCATGTTAATATGGACATCGATGGGGTAAATCAAATATGTGAATCCACAGATCAAAAGAATTCATTACAATGTGTAAATCACAATTTGCATGTGGCGCATGAATATGTATCCGGAACGCCTGAGTTTGAACATCCAGTGCTGCGTTCAAACGCAATGCTAGAATTTGCAAACTTGACAATTTTGTGACAATACTCCACAAAAATTATACAACGATTTTAATGCTTATTTCAGTGCCTTTTTCTAATCGTATGAAACAAAAGATTTGGATAATATATAAACATATTAATTATAGTCCTCAATGAATAAAATAAAATGAACTTAAATGCTTAAATGAAGCAGTTGCATCGACAACTGATTTGGAACTTTGAATTTAAATTTTATTACACAGTGTAAGTAATTTATTGCTTAATTATATATACTAACCTTTGAATAGAAATAAACATTACTTACTTATTTATTAAAATAAATCTTACTTATAGTGCATTAGAAAAATATTTTTTCTGTGCTAATATACTGTTACAAGTCCTATGGCAACACTGAACAGACTCATGGGGTAATGCTGACTGGGCATCAAACCGGACACTTGCCATTCCGTTCGCTTCCTGACCTTCCCAGTTTTGTTATGCTAATTCCAGCTCAGGGGAATTACATAACGCAATAAAAAGTATTCCACTGTTTACATGCTGACTTCGCACTGAGTGAGAGTCGTGTGTGAGTTCGCATAACTCGACAAAAATGCGTTAATCTCGCGCAAACATTTGTTGTTTGTATAAATTGGTCAAATAGATATGTTTTTTCTTTAATTTCCAACGTTTCATAACTTTGCATATTCTGCTTGTGTTCATTTCGTTAATCGTTTAAATAGTTTATGTTGACTTTTTTCTTATATCTTGTACGTATTACTTAAAATTATCCATAGATTATATTTCTTTCTAACGACAGCGAAGACTTTTCAACAATTGATACGTCTATGATAAATAATACATAATTGAATATAAGCAGGGGTCATCAAACGAAGTCAGCTATCGGATGGCTAAATAACCGCTCAACCCTACGCCGCGGCCCACAAATCAAATGTTTTGATAGCACCGCGGTATTAACGAGACAATTTGATTGCGGACATATACACAGCAAATTGCTTCTAAATTATATTTTCTGTTTACTTTCTGCCAAACTCCCCGTTTCGATATGTGACGTGTGTGCACAACAGATGCTCGCTTGTTTCATTTTCGTTAATTATCGAATTTGTTCCTGCGTTTTGTAATGGCTTCATCATTATTTACATACCTATTTTGCATTTCTATTTCGACTGTAAAACATGTATTAATAATACACAAATTATATGACAAAATTAGTTAGTGTAATTAAAAACTCAATTTATTGTATTATATACAAAATAATGGCATAATCAGTTTTAAATAATCTAATTAAAATTCACACAGTTTTGTTGGTTATATATTAACAAGGTGTGTTGACTACTATCTAACAATTCTGTCATTTTAAAGTTTCGCTGTTAGTTCTAATTGATTGGTCTTTAAGAACACGTTTTTTAATTACAGCGTTGCTTGATTTAATAAAGCGTAAGGTATATTCATGCAACCATAGCTGGCTCTCACGTAATAAAACCTTGATTCCGCGAAAGTGAGATTGTTATCTATAGTAAAATATTTTATCTTATGTGCTATTGCAAGTATATTATGTCCATATTATTTCTGCATTTATATATGTTTTTTAAAAATTCAATTACAATCTCTAACGTAGTTCTTCACTTAAATCAACACACAGTGGTGTATTGAGGGTCGAAAGCCTTTCTATAGTTATCTATTGAAAGACATAGTCGCTATCATTATGAGTGAACAAAACTATGATCGATGCTCCACACGACCCAACTCTAGTTTGAGATAAATCGACATAGATACTGTATTTGTCTGACCGATAATACATCTAAAGAGACAGGCGTTTATTTTTAAAGATATTGTTAGTTATTAGGAAAATATTATATATGTAAGTTTGGAAAGTTTAAGAAATTCATATCTAGTTATATTGCAATTTGTCTCGTCACCAAAATATCTATTTTATGATGAAAGGTTGTGTAAAGATATTTAACCGCAGCTAAATTTATAAAATTATATTTATCACCACAAAAATAAAAGAGCTACGTCGATAGACCATTATCGTCTCGTTCAGAACATGTTGTGGTCAAAGCGAGCGATCATTTCGATCACAATCATTACTCGTTCATCTGAGCCATGACCATTCAGCGACTTCTCGATATCTACAGCCCAGTCAAGCGAAATTGTTTAAATTGCTAAGTTAGCAGTCAAGCTGCTGGATAACAAGGAACACATTGAGTGACATTGGAGTGTCACATTATCCAAGGAATTGAATTGGAAGCGTGTCTATGGCTCTGGATTTTCTGCGGTTGTCCTATATGCGAGTACGTTGAAGCCATATATATGCAATCAATGATCGCTGAATTGTTCGGCTAAAATTACAATGCATTTTAAAACATTGTGCTCAACCGAGAAAACATTATCGTTTCATCTAAACTGACATAAAACAGACTATTATAAGGAAGCTATTCAAATCGCTTTTCCCTAATATTCGTGTAATAAAATTCAGCATTATCAAAACGCAGTCCCATTACAGATAATGGTAATGTCCCAAAAAAGTCGGGGTCTACGATTCGTAGTAGCAATTTTGCATAATTATCCAACACTGTGCCGGGGACAGGCGACGCGCTGCCACTTAAATCCTAATAAGATCGCACAGACTCGATCGGAATCTCGTTACGCTTCTATAATCTGTTGTGAACAAATAGGTTGTTATTTCTTGATTTTATTTAAAGTTGTACATACTACTTATGAAGGGTAATATATGGTTATATCGTCGCATACTTTTCTATTATCATTAATGATTGTGGAAGCAACTAGCAATCATAATATATTTGCTATGAAAACTTTGAAACCATTGAAAAATATTGTTTCCTTTGGTGCCTTTTAAAGCATCATCATTCCAAGAACCACCTTTCGTTGGCTCACGTCCACAACTTCGTTACAAGTAACTTAAATCTCCTCACGCACTTATAATATCACAATGAGCTTTAAAGCTTCAGAAGACATATTTTATTTTCCTCCAAACGCATTTTATATTTCATTCCACGTTTCATAAGCGAAATTTGCATGGCCCTCCGCGTTTGCGAACCGTAATACCCCGGTCGCTTAGTGCACTTTTATTATGGTATTAAGTGATGTAATTTTTTTCATATTATATTATTCAAATTTAAATAACTGTCTCCGGTTTCCCCTGCGGAGGACCCACTGTCTTCGCCATTTCTTTTTGTCGCCCCCAAATTTGCTTATTTTGGTTAGACATTTCCGCCAGGAACATTGCTCTGTGGAGTAATTTCTTGCTAAGAAATTGTAAAAGTGAAACGTATAATTTTTTTTTAATGTATCTAGACAATATATGTATGAACTAGTCGGATCAAAGGTTTTGCAAATAAATTAATACAAAAGGTCAGATGTTCTAATGGGGCATAGGTATTATATACCACTTGAAATTCCATATATATGCTTCTTTTTGTAAAGGTTAGTAATTTTTTTGATGACAGCATAAGTGAAAGTATTTAGAAAGTAAAAGGTAACCATGTTATTGCATTTTTAATATTTAACTACTCTAATAGCTATTTAGAATAATGACGCTCCATGGATGTGTTGTGCCCAAATTCGAGAAGTTAGGAGGCCACAATTTTTACAAATGACATTGTGACGTTTATGTGGAGGGTGACTCGACGACAAGTCATCATGTTACAGCTTTCCTATTATTTCAGCTTTCCGCCATCTTTCATGGCTTAAATATTTTTCCTTTATATTGATAACGCCATTACAAAGTTATTGAA
Source organism: Acentria ephemerella (assembly GCA_943193645.1). NCBI lineage: Eukaryota > Metazoa > Arthropoda > Insecta > Lepidoptera > Crambidae > Acentria > Acentria ephemerella. Next base: position 7,963,747 of record OW971881.1, read on the forward strand.
AATCGATCAACTCATTCGATTGCTCGGTTATAAAAACAGATTATTTTACAGTCAAACACTGCCAAATAATATATGCTACACTTAAGTTGAATCATATTCAATTAATATAAGTTTTTTGTGTAGATTTTTTTTTAATTTATTATAATTTTTAGTTGATGCCTGTAAATTTTGCATGTATCAACGGATTATTATATTCAATGTAATTACGACTTCTCTGATTTTCGCTGATTAATTTATTTTAGTTAAAACATTGATAAATATAGTAATAAAATATTGGGAGGTATTAAAGTAACAAAATAAAAAATCAATAATAAAATTGGAGTTCTACGTTATCTACTGTCAGACCGCAGTGGCTTATCTGCTGCAACCCTTGAAATCTGCCTAAAATGGTTCGTGACGCATTATTACACAGCGATATTGCTTTGAGATCATTTCAAAGGCAAAACATTACTTTATCTGCATATGTTCGAAACTTTTTACTCATAACAACAGCCCCTTCTGCTACTTGTATTTTCTTTATAATTTATTCCATTCCTCCCCTACACATTGGCATCGGCCGCTGATATTTTTTATTCGATTAGTAAACCCCTAAGGTGTTTTTAGCCTTTTTTCGCTCGATTTTCTTCGAAGCTTTGTTGACTGTTTGGGGGTTACAATGCTCGTTTCTTTTCGATGAGCAAGCTTGTTTATTATTGAGATTAGCTGCATATTTTTTGTTTAGTTTTTTAAATTGCCTTTTCTAATTTTTTTTTAGGTGTTTTTAGGTGACCAACTTTTGTCAGAGATTTATATTGATTAATGTAAATTAACAATTATGCTACTTCTTATTAGGCATACACTAATCATTGACATAAAATAAACATGTTAGTTTAACTTGTAAATTAAACATAATTAATCACATGACAAAGTATAAGATATTTATTTCGCATCAAGTTAAATGCAATGGCAAATTACTAAAATAAATATGGAATCGCTGATTAATAGTCAAAAGTGCACAAGTAACAATTGATTCCATTCAAATTCTTTGGTAAACCGTCGACCAATGACCCCATTTCCTCAAACCACGATACTTACACACTCGATTTGTGTTAAAGGGGAGGCGCGGGGGGATAAGAGGAAACTTTTTGATGGATCGGACGGAGTTTGTTTTGCATGTGAGTGATATGTCTGAAATAATAAATGTTGAGGCGTCGACGCTTCCCGGCTCCCTTCCCTGCGAGGGTGGGCTAAAACGATTTTTGATTTGGGTGTCAAGCAAATGTTTTACGCAGTGACGCTCCGACTGGATTTGATTTTCTCAATCGATTCCCTGGATTGCAAATAAGATTAGTACGTGCATTTCATTATTAACTATGTAATGTGTAATGTAAATCGGTGATATGGAAAGCTTTGTTTAATACTTACGTTAATCAGATTATGCATACAAGAACAGGTCGGAACGTTCGATGGTGCAGTATTAGGTGATGTGAGCTTTCGGTATTAACTAATCAGCGTACATTGGCTTTGGTGGTAGATTGCAACTATTGTCCGCGCTCGTGGCCCCGGAATATCTGTTTAGGCCAGTGGCCACTCTGTAATGGCAATGGTTAGCGTTAACTACCTACGTCAAACTTCATAAGCGTAACGTTTTCGTGTGCACTGAAACTTAATCTAATGTTATTATCAACGCCATCTATACGGGACGCTGTTAATCTAAGTTTGATCCATGTTTAGTTTTCGCTTTTTGCGTATAATATAAGCAATTTAACTAACCATTTTTTCATAACCTCTGAATGTTATTTAGTAATAGTAGTTAAATTGCTTATTTAATTCCTCATTATTTATTATTCAGTTAATCACCCACATGACAGCCCAATAATTTGGCTGATTAACTGAATAATTACAAACTCGAGTTTTTTACTATACTGTAAATAAATATTCTTAGAGTAAACCCAATTACATGATTACTACTAATTATTTGGCGTTAGATTATTATCTTTGGAAATGAAGTGAAAATTATAAATTTAATATTTGCAAGAGTTAAATCTAAGTTAAATAATTATATTATTATCTGAATACGTTATACCTGTGATCAATCAGAACAGTTGACTAAACTTTAACTTGGTCTTCAGTAACAACTATTGTATTCTTCAAAGCAGTATTTCATTCAGCATAAAAAGGATTCGGACTTATCGTTTCAAAGAATTGCAATATCTTTATTTTTTCTATTTATCATACTACTAAATTTTTTATTAATATATTTATTTATTACTTGACCGTTGACCCAGTGAACTTTGTGTCACATAAAACTACCACTAACGCCATCTATTAAAAGAAACCTAGACTAGCGTTGAAAGAAATGTCATGGCGTTTTAATAGTTTTTCTTTAGAAGTTTCTCCACACGTCATTACAAACTTTAATTTATAGTTATTATTGGCTTCTCTTCAAGGTTTTCCTTATAATCATGGTTTTAAGCCACCCCTCAATTAAACCGATTAAAGCACAATAAAAGTTATTGGACTTAGTCAAGCCATTTTGTCTAATTAACTATTTTACTAACGAATAACAAATTACACTAACGAATGTCTGTGTATTTGTAAAGGACAGTATTTGAATTTTTCTGTGATCATGTCGAATCATATTCACATCCTTAATTTACGTATCTTTACATCCTGTGTTATACTTATTCAAAGCCAATTATAAATGAACTTGATCATTTTTTCTTGAGTATCGAGTCAACCTTCATCAATCACAGCAACACTAGTGAAGATAAAGGCATCGAAGGAAGTCGTAATAATTTATTATTTTATTGATTTGCGTTATCTTTTGTCCGATCAATGATGATCTGTCCCTTTTGATTAGTAGGCATAAGTTTGGGATATGTTTTGTTTAGCAAGTAATAAAACAAAAGTTTGTGCGTATTAGGTAACGTATTCTTAATAGTAATATTTAAAAAAAACATTATTTTTATGAATCAATAAATATTGTTGATATGTTTAACTTTTTTATATTTTCAAGTAAATTAACCAAATATGAAAATTTTAATAGATCGAACATTCACTACTGACTGTTACCAAACGTTAATAAATAAATAATTAAAACATATTTATTAATAAGTTATTATACTAATTATATACTTGTCAAATTAATAAAATGGTATAAAACAGGCATGAAAACAAAACCATTATCACAGAGACAGAATATAACTTGAGAGTTTGTGAAAAATTTGTTGTAAAAGTTAAATTTTTAGATTCACACGATCAAAAGATTTCAAGGGTAGGGAATTATTTACATATTAATGGGTACGGAAATGAAAAATATATTAAATTCAAACCGAGGCCGTGACTCGTCAGTAAAGACGAAACCGCTCCATTGCGAGGGTTCCGCACAGAGCACTTGGCGGTACAGAAGCAGTTGCCATAAGAACAAATTTTGATATTAGTAAATAATTTTACGATTTGTTTCTTATAATGTAATTTAGTTACCAAATAATTAATTTAGTAACCAAATTATTAATTTACTATTAAAGCATTGGCTTTAATCGTATTATAAGGAGTACTAAGTAACAAAACTTTAGAAAGCTTACTTCTTTCTGTAGATAAAAAATTTAAACCAGCCGTTATGTCTAAGTTTGATTGTATTGTCAGAAATATTTTTTTTAATTACATTTTATGTACACTAAGAGCATAAATAGGAGTAGATCTACTCACTCTATGCTTACTCTCTGCTTGACTCAATAGTTGATAAATAAAGTAAAGAAAGACAGATACTTGTTCATCATTACGTTCGCAATCAAGAGCAATTTGTTTGGACGTCAAAGTATAAATAGTCTTGTAATTACCAAAATTAATATTCAATTGCTGAAGAAATACTCCTTCAATGGCAAATAATGTATTCATACATCAATACGTACAGATTTTTTTCCAATTTATATCGATCTAGCAATGTTTATAGAGCAAAGGTGACTAAAATCATAGCTTTATTTTAATGTACACAAGACCAATGTTAATTCTCTTGCGGTTAATGCTCTGTAACCCACAAAAGGGTTCTGCAAAAGCTTAAAACAGCCACTTATTATGTATGTTACATTTCACTTTCAGACGTCATTTATATTCAAATGCGCAAAAGGCATTACTGAGCAAAAATTGTAGCATTAACCCCTTTTGAAATAAACCAAATTGGTTTCTTTAACGAATTCATCCGTTCTTTTTCTACTTTGATAGTTGTTAAAATTAGTTGTAGATTCCTTTTTTATTCATTTATTTCCCCCTTTTCTTTCGAATCGAAATCAAAATGTAAATAAACAACTTTGAAGTTCATAATTATTTTTATTTAAACCTTCTTGGCCAGGCTGCGTCCCACTGGCGATATACATATCATTAAATATTGTGTTTAATTCTCACATTTATTTTTCTAATAATTTTAATGAATATACAAGAAACAGATAATCTTCCAATACCTTCATATCACACAAAAAGTTAATAAGCAAATATTCATAAAAACGAATACAAACGGAAGCATCAAAAGTCCAATATTTTACAATCAAAAAGAACCTACGGAATTAGGGTAGCGGTACCAAAGATTGGCATACAAAATAATTACATGCGCCGTCTTCATCCGCTCACAAAAGATCTCAGCGGGGTTCTATAATATTATACTTTTGCCTTTGTAGTAGCACCATAACTCGGTGGGAAGCATGCTTTATGGTTTCAAATGATAAAACTGTTTGTCAGTAGCTTTTTTCGGATTCTTTTAGAGGTAGCGTGACTGATTCCTGATGTTCTAACGAGATATTGACAGGTTGTAATGTAAAAAGATGAAATAGAAGTTTCTAATGAAACTACGATTGTTGCAGATTGCGCGACGAACGTGGTGATATGGAGCGGGTTATGGCGATGGACAAGGCGCGCGAGGGATCACACAATGGTTAGTATACTAATATTTAGTCCTAAAAAAACTATTAAGAATGTAAAAAAGTAATATATAATTTAACGCTTTGAAATAATTCTAACAACGCATTATTTTTTTACATAACTATTGATCAAGTCTTCAAGACTAGATATTGCGGACAATTTAGTGATTATCCTGCAATTAACGTAAATGGGTATGTTATTATTACATAACTAATGACTTTATTAAACATTGAGTATTAATCAAAACTATAATTACAACAGGTTCATCTCCTGGCCATAGTCCAGTTCTCAACCTGTCAAAGTCTGGCTCTGGTGGAGACAGAGACCGACCAGATCGAAGAGACCAAGATCGTGGGGACCGGGGTGAGGGCTCAGTCAGTGGGAGGAGCTCTGCAGCTTCACGACGTACTCCTCAGCCCCCCAGACTACCATCTGCTGCCACCGCCGCTGCGTCACCGAGGTCGCATAGCGACGAAAGCGACGCGGCATTGTCCGATCAAGAAGACCATAATGTCAAAGATGAGGATGAAGGTTTGTTATGAGATTCTTCTTGATTATTAAAAATAATTGTAAAAAGCGAAATAGCCGCCAAAAGCGAAAAGTTGAAATGGGAAAATTCCATCACCTATGAAGCCTCAATTCTGAACAGGATAGCTTTAAAGGATTGAGTTTTCATTTACTGAAACCAATTGCTAATAGTTCATACCGCGGTGTTTATATCAGTTTCGCATAAATGCCCTGTAGTTTTTAATAAGTCATATCCATTCGGGTAGCAATCACGGCCAGGCATGACAGGAAAGTGTCCGTGTACCATTAACACAAGCTAGTGATACCACCGGCTCAATATACTGCCATGTAATGCACAACGAAATTACCCAGTAATAGCCCTGGAACCTTCAGCATTCATAGTTCGGAAATTATCAGACATAAAACCACGTTCCTTTTATTCTAGAAACTGGAAACACTTATTATAATAAGTGTAAAATGGCTACTCTTCAATACATTGTAAGTCGATATCCTATGTTAATTATCAAATACACATCAACGAAATGCAGTGGGTATTTAATTTGTCTTATATTAACAAAGGTATATAACACCATAGTAAACTGTACTTTTGGTAATAGTAATTTAAATATATAAAGTATCAATGCTTGTAAGACTTAACCACAAAGGACTATTACGGAGTACGATGGCCTGCGTTCCCATACGGTCCTTGGTCTTGATCCCTAGACACCGCACGTTTGCCTGTAATGGTCCTATATAATAAAGTCTTATTACGAGTATCGTCCGCAATTGCCCTCAATGATGTATGAATAGCTCTTAAAAGAACCCAATTCAACTTATAAGTAGGTCCAGAGATCGGTGCTTAAAGATTTTTTTATTAATACTTTGTTTGTATTTGATTCGTAATCAAAAAGGAAGACGTTCATCATAACAGACTATGAATATTGCTACAACATACATCCCAGCCTATTAAGACTATTAGGCACATGATGGATGGCATGACAACTTCTCCGTCAACGTGGCCAGATTCGTTTTATCTGCAGCTTTTTGTTCATTGAATCTATTGCCGCACTAAATATTTTAATCAATTTAGTGCTATCTTCGTGTCTATCATCAATCAAGCGAAAACTTGTTATTAGACCGACGTCACTATCTCATAAGCGCATTTACAGCTATTTGATATGAAATCATAAAATCAAAATAACGAATGAGAAAAAGATGAAACGACCTATCTTTTGATTTGAAAAAGAACAATAAATACAGAAAATGCATATTAACAATTATTATAGTAAAATTAAAATTAAAAAATAGGGATTTAGTATAACGTCATAGACCAATAATAAACTTTAAATGTAGGAATATCATATCATAATAATTGCACGATTTGGAATAATAATTTGGTCAGGTATTGTATCTAAGCAGTTGGCTAGGTGACGATGTATAAATCAAAACATTGGTCCAGAAATGCAAATACATGAGGCACACAATAGCTAAATTAAGTGAAACAATAAGGATTGTGTATTGTAGATATTGCAAGTTACACACAAAATGCTCACAGAGCGTGGGAACGGATACCTGCTAACGATTATAGAAAATGTTCACTTTGCCACGATTTTATGGGATGAGCCCCGGGAAATTTATGCAAACAATGGGTGTGATGACGAAATCTATGAACGATCAAAAATACATTATTTGCATTTACAAAACGCTTAGTCTAGTCTATACAAGCGTTACAATCATGATGTAATGGAAATAAAAATATAAACTAATTAATTACTCCAATGCATAATTCATCTGTGTCACGTTTGCTCTTAACGCCTTTTCACGATTTCACGTCTATGTCATTCAACTTTGATCTCAGTAAATCTGATATTGCCTTTTTCTTTCAATCAACCTTCTCAATTTAAATATATATGAATTTGACTTATTCCAAAGTGTTCCATTGTTCTCCAAAAGTATATTCTTTGTTATTGAAATAAAGTTTGAATTCCACTGAATGAATTTAAATATATCCTGTTAATTGGCCTTATTAGGAAGATTGTGTTGTGACAACCCGAGAGTGGTATCGTGAGCATCTACAATGACGAAACGATGTTGTCTTCATTATTTGATGAGCCCTCACTATCTTGTCAGCTAAATTAAATGTATCGATAGATTATTTCGGACCGTGAGAGACGTCAATGGAAACACTTTCTTTTTTATGCGTGAGGTCCGTTATTGACAAAGCGTGTACATTATTGTAATTATCTCGTCATTTTTTAAAATAATAATGTTCTTATTGAGTTTCGTCACACAAATTAAATCATTCTACTAAATATTTACGGTTATTAAAGTTACCGTAAATATTTAGTACGGCATGATTAAAGTTGTGCGATTAGACTTGTGCGGAATGCCAACTAAGTAATTATAAAATAATCGATGTGAGGCATATTGGTGTAGATGACTCAAGTTGTATGCAAAAGGAATAACTAGAGGCATGGTGCAGCGGGGCATATAAATCGGTTAGAGACAGCCCATTCGGTGTCGAATGGCTTCACTGAGTCCTTATTCCAACAGCCTATAGATTCATAGGTCGTTCAGGTTAAAAATAAATATACTCTTTAGTGATTTCATTAAAGTTGTGTTTTGTTTTATACATACGTACACTCTTGAATCTTTTTTGATTGCAGATTCTTTTTTTATAAGATACACCTATATAAGAATATTTTTCATCGTTCATAAGAACTTTTAGTTAAAACGTAAACATAACTTTAACATATGACATTCATGCGAGTTTACAATCGGATTCCCATTATTATTGAATCAATGCTTATGAATAAATTTTTTCTTGACTCGAAGCTCGTATCTAAATACCGTCCATCAAAGCCTTTTGCACATGATCGCCACGCGATATCGATGTTCAGGGTAATAATAATTGCGATACCAATGATACAGGCACGCGATTCTTGAATAACTGTGTTTATTCGTATGTACAGATATCTACAGCGGTTATACTCTCATTCCTTATAGGGCTTCTTATGAAGCTGTTACTGCATAAGTGATTTATAATAAGACATATTTTAATGTAGGTACTTTTCTTGCTACAAGTCTCAGCAAGCTCTTACTTATAATATTTATTTAAGTATCTACTGTTAGGGACAGTAACATAGTACTTGAAATTAAAAAAGGACCTTTTTATTATTTATCTATATTAATAAATGTATGTTCAAACTGTGTTTATCGCTTTCATCAATATGTGAACCTATTGTGTAACTATTACCTATTATTATTAGTATTATTTTAATAGGAAAGTACAAACTAGGCACACTTTTTTACTTTTTTTGAATTTTACAACCGTTTCCAAATATTTATTTTAATTACTAATTTGTGGAGTGGTTAAGATATATCTTTGTATTCATAAGAATTTACATCATATTTTGAATACAGGAGGAGACTTGAGCGACGGTGAACGTGACCTACAAGCGTCAACGTCGCCGGCACCTGTGAGTTACGCCGCGCCAACAGCAACGCCGCCATCAGTCCCCGTCGACCCCAGTGCCGACACCCTCGTCTCATCCACCGAGACCTTGCTCCGGAACATACAGGGCCTTCTTAAGGTCGCGGCTGATAATGCCAGGCAACAGGAGAGGCAAATCAGCTACGAGAAAGGTAAGTCATTATTTTACATAAAAATTTGGATACCATACAAGAATGGTAGCATAGTGGTTATTTCAATCACCTTTCTAGATATCGTACCGAAATAAGAGCTAACAAAGCACAAAAATCAAATTAGCAGTTTACCTATTATTCGAGCCTTTTGCTTATGATCTTAATTTTTGGACTTTAAGTTGTCAGTTTTGTAATTTTGTTAATTGACCAAAATTTACTTTCAGTACTGCTAAATATTAAGCACCTTGGTATATTGCCAGGAAATGACATAAAATTTAATTTTATACCTGGATATTTCGAAATTATTCAACAATACTTTAATTGAATTGCATTAATAGTGAAAATCCGCGATTAACAATACGTTTAATCCTGATTTATGTATCAATTTTTAAAAAGAGTTGTGCACTTCTATAAAACCAATCAAAACATGATCCTGATCCTGATACTGGTCCTGGTGAATATATAATTAAACAATGTCACCATTTAGAAAAGTTATATTATTAATAATGCTATGAGTTTTGGCTACCCAAAATACCTAATCTTTGCACACCTAACACAGTATGTATCGTTTATACCAAAAGCATGTGCAGTATATTTCTATCTAGCCTATGTTATTATTGTATTAATAATTTAGACTAAAAAGCGAGTTTGCCTTTCATGACCGTATTTGTAAAGGAAGCAGTATTTCCTCTTGTAAATGTAATAATGTTTCTCGATATACTCACCATAAAGGCAAGTAAGGAGAGCAGAGATACTATTAAATTGCAGCTGAAAACTATTATATATTAGTAATTATGTACCACGAAGGACAACAAAACGATGCGTCGTTCTGAGAAAGATAAACGTACCTTTCAGATTTACATAAGAAATTATCATAGATTATAGAATACAGAGACACTGTGTGCAGGAAGCCTAATCGATGTAAATGTTATAATCGATATTGGTTAACGTCTCACGAATCGTTTCCCCGTAATCGTACCTACAAGCAGCACAGATTAGGTGCTCTTAGCGTCTTAGATCACGTACTTTTAGCGTTTAGTTCCACACACTTGTTCACCCGAGCTCATTATGGCAATATATGTTTCATTTGCATCACATTATATTTGCGTATTTATTACGTTATTACGCAAAATTATTGAAATTAGAAAATAGTCGGTAAATAGCAGTTTTGTTGTAATAATTATTTACGACCATAGGCGAGCCTGTAGCCTTCTTGGAACCATATAGTGTATAAACCCTTTTCTATCGTTGTACTCACAATGTAATCGCGCGGGATCGACCAATAAAGTGAGTACCTATAATGAGGTAAGAAGTGTGTATTGATGTTTGTTTTCCAAGATTACTTTTATCAGCAACATGAAATAACAATGCACGGCCCATAAGGCCCATGTTCAATACTCGAAGAGAGACAGGTACGGCCGCTCGCATCTCAAACTCACTACTCTTGTCGTGCGTTTGCAAATAGCCGTAGAACAGATGCGCCTGAGTTATGGGCCGGCCCACTATCATTACATACGATTCCATTCAGACAGCATAATTGTTTAATTGATATTTCTGCAAGTTATTTATACACGTCATTTCGTTTTCCCCACGAGAAACGTTCGTGCGCTATGGTGATCTTGACAAGTTGCAAATAAGATACTATTGCAGATGTTGATGCAAGGGAAAATGCAGCAAAACTATCAAAAACATTTCAATCAATGGAACCATATCGCCCTAACAAAAATGTTTATAAGTTAGAAAAATCTTTATGAATTTTAAATTTAATCAAAATTATATACATTTTCCCATTTTGGTTCTTGAAACATCTAAACAAAAAAACCATTGTTATAAAATATACATAAAAATACAGAAGAGTTGGGGAGAACACCCGTGGGCCGAGTCATCATCAAACTTGAATATCAATATTGCGCCTCCAGCCAATTGTATTAATAAACAAAACAAAATGAGAAATAATAACGCTATAGGCTAACAAAAGGTTCCATTTCTCCCCCCGTATATAAAAGCAACTGTAAAGAAATAACAGTCTAAGCAAAAGAGACTAAGAGTGGTATTCCCATATAGACACAACCCGTAATTTTGTTATTACGATAATAAAATTATTGTTGATGAAACATTTTTTTGAATCGATGTGTCTGGCGAACTTTACCGATGAAATTTTTAAAGAAATTACAGCAATCACTTGGTGGGTACGTATCAACTCAATTGATAGGCGTTTCTGTTATAGCTTGCATTTTCTTTGGTACTACTTTCCATTGGTGCTTATAAAAGCGATTTAGTACATCGACTTCATTCAAAGAACATAAAGCCCTGTGTGAATGAGAAAAAGAATACTGTTTATGAATTCTTTGAGAGTACTTGAGTATTTTAAAGAATTTGGTACCTTACGTTATAGCTCGATCTGTTGAGTTAATATAAAAAAATATTTTTAAACACTTTACTAGGCGTCGCGATGTAGGGTTAGCAATCCAGCCACTGGATTAACACAGGAATCTCCCCCTGGCGCGTCAAGATCACTATCTAGGAACATTCGCTGACAATTTTTACACTAGTGCTCAGTGGGTGACAGACAAATGTGTTGCGCATTCACTGCGTTATCTGATAACTGCTAGAAGGGTTGTGTGAAAGGCCTTTCCCATAAAACGTTGTCGATTCGTTCCTGTAAATAGAGTAGCAATGAATGGGAAATGGCCGTCATATTGTACCTTTTCAAATTTTTTCATAGATAGGTAAAAAGTGTTAACGTACCTTATGAGTGAGGTTCTTTTTTATCTCTTGTAAATATTAGAGGATGTATTGAGGCTATTTTCGTATATTTATCATTGAAGAAATACAATTTTACAAACTTAATATTGTAACTGTATAAAGTAACTTAAGAATTGAACAATTAAAGAAAAAGTAGCATTTCAATATTGCACATCGAAATTCCAAACGCCACCATTCGAAAAATAAACCGGCTGTTACAAGGGGATTCGGTTCGATTGCGATCATCGCGACATAAATCTACTTCGGCTACTCTTTTAAGCCTTTATCCTTGTTAATTCTTACCGCTTAGTTTATTTCTGACCGAAATGGCCCGCCCGCTCTTGTTACCGCGGTTTTGTTCTTCTTTGTTTTACAACTATCAGTTTTTGTTAAGCTAAGTGCTGGTCAATGGACACATGGCACAAGGGTAGATACGGTTTGTTTATAGTGTTTTGTAAAGGGCAAACCATCAATACGCCACATTTATTTTCGCAACTTGCCTATTTATTTAGTTATCTTAACTCCCTCTTCATTAAATAATGTTAATTTCCTAAGCATTACTAGATCGGGATGTTTTTCTTTTTACGGTATCGCCTCAATATCCGCAAATGTTTTTAAATACAATACCGATGATAAAAATATACTGTAAACAATAAATTTAAAGTTCAATATTTGTGGATTAAAGTTTAAAAAAATTGCCATCTGGTAACTCTCACTATGAGTTTCTCATTTTTTACCTTGATTACTGTAACACTAGAAGAAATAATTGTAAATAATTAAAGATGTACATAAGTAATAGTAATTTTAAATTTTTATAAAAAGTAATATTAGAGAAAAAAAATATTGAAGTCAAATATTATGTAAGCGAATAAGAATTATCCTATCAATAATGTGGAAGTGACCGATCGGACAAAAATGGACTGGTCAATGATAAAAACTGATGAGCAAATATACAGCCGGGACTTGTGTACTCAGCTAATGGATTCAATTGATATGAAAGCTTTTACAATGCTGACGGCGACGTTATCGCGGTAAACTAAATTACTGTTATATGCGAGATCTATAAATAAACAGATAAAATAATACTGATCAAATTTTGTGCGATAAAATGACGAGGTAATATGACGTATCTATTAGTGCAGGTAATTTGCGTATTTTGAATGCGTGATATTTTTGATTTTCTTACTTAAAATAAATTTAAATAATGACAGTGTATAGTTTATTCAATGCACAGAATACAGTGAATTTTTAAAAGAAATATGACCAGAAACCACGTGCCTTTATTTTTGTCAACAAAACCTGCAATAAAGCTTCTAATAGACCTTATTATTTACTTTTATGTTATTTTATGTAGACGGTCTGTTTTATGCAGCATTGCAAATAAGGTATATCACTGAACAATACTTATCCTCTCTACTCTACAATAAGATGATCTGCTTAAAGCATGGCATTGGCAATAAGTATTTCGGCTTCAATTTTCTTAAAATGTAAAAGTAAACATTTCGGAATTGATTACTTATAGATTTGCTTCTTTAAAGATTTACTGAAACAAAAATAATCAGCACTTTCGATTATTTTACTCTGATGTGTATTAAACACATTAATCGCGCTCCAAGGGTTTTCAGTGTTTTTATCAATTTTATTATTAAAGCAAATATAGGACTTGTCAGTCGCGGTGTCTTCGCTGCTTCTAAAGTCAAGCAACTTCTTAATTCTATAGCCCCTAGCCGCCAATACACCACGAAATCAGCCAATTCTATCAGCTTCAACAGATTAGATACTGTTTGTAATTTGAAAAGGACGGGGTAATTGCGATTCTATCTGTTTTGAATTCAGTTGCAATATTATTTCTCACATTACAAAGTTCTGTATAAACATTACCAATAAATTCTAATTTTTAATTATATGTATATTTTATTACAAGATAGAATTAGAATTTTTTCTAAGAGCACAGTTTAGAATGCTAATTAAAATTAATTGGTCGTCAATGACAGCATCACAAGAAGTGTGATATAATTTTAATCAATCTTTAGATAGAGTTAATTGCTATTCTAGATACTTTGATTATTATAAACAAGCATGATAAAGGCTTTAAGTTTTAAGTAATTTGCTAGAATACTGCAAGGGAATAGTTTTGATACTGGAGCAGTTTTATAATCCCATGATCTTGGAGTTCTTTGTGCTACTTGGTCAAGTTGTAAATGTAGTCAAACAGATAAAAACATAATCAGTTCCTTGCTGGATGGCGTCCATCAGCAAGCTTCTCAGCCGACTAGCTCCCACAGCACTACCGCCCCCAGGTAACGAGCCACCGCTGATGCGCGGGCGCCGATACGGCAACGACGCATTGTTGCCGCACCGCGCCAGCTTTCACACCATTGTGCACAGGGAGGTGTGCGCAAAAATCACTAAAACAGATCTTCGTTTGTTTACATTAAGTTCTGCTGAATTATGAGCTTTGTGATAATCGGAACACCATTTTTGAATCGGTAAACTGTATTTTTAAATTCACCATCAGTTTTCATAAAATCTTTAATGTTAAATATCTCAAAGGAAGACTAATAGGTTTACAATGTGAATGTGAAAAGAATGTGAATGCGAATGGAACAGTATATTTATGTGAGGTTTCAATTAATTTCAATATCTGTTTGAATAATACTATTTTGAAATGCCACATTCTTCCCTACCCACCTAATAACTTAAAGAAGAGAATCGGAGAAGAGCATATTGGTATGTACAATAAAGCCAATTTCTTTCTATCTATCTTAGATAGATATCTTTCTGCCTATTTCGATGGATTGATTTCAGTTATCATGATCCTAGGCCTAAGCAATGATATAAGTAATCTAGTTATTTCTAAGTAGAAATAACTAGCCGTAAAGACTTATTCGTGCGAAAGCTCTGCGGTTTCCTTGCATTCGCTCATTGAGCTAAGTAAACAATAAGTGACATTAACGTCGGGGTATTAAAATGCCATTCCAGCTATGTACCGATACGCGAGAGACATCGCCGCCATATTGGATTACTGCGCGTGTCGCTCCAGTTACATTGCGCACGCGACTCGACCACACGCGCGCCATCTAGTGCACACTCTGACTATTGGAAATGGCCGCACTTTTACTCGTATTGACAAGTATTAACTTATGTTAACAACTTATGTTATATATAATATGATTTTTTTAAACAGTCTAATTATTGTAGTACTTTTATTATATTCATAAGCAATGGAATATAATAAGTACTACCATAGATAACTTAATAGTTGTACTACACAAAAACTGACTGAAATTTAAATTTTTTAAAACGGAAAACAAGTTTAGTATATTCGGTACGTACTACTGGGTTCAATGATTTTGTTGGTGTATATCAAAATATATTAATTCCTTTATACGGTTGGCAAGCCTTTGACGTAGTTTGACGATATTTTTTAATTATTATCAATAATACAATTTGACCAGCTTTTGTTATTAGGACTTTAACTGATGTATTATAAAAAGCTAAGCATTCATAATACTAAAAAACCTTTTCCAAGGTATAAGTCAATTATTTTTATTGTGGAAGAAAATGGTGCTTTCGTGTCTGTGAGAGGATAAATAATTATCCTTATTTTCTTAGGGGAAAACTTTGCAAGCGTTTTAGTCCCGAGGCGTTGCTCAAATATTTAACAATGGAAATATTAAATTTCATTTCCGCTGAGTTTTCTTATGTTCGTGTTATTAATGTGACGCCTACATGAGTCTTGTGTTTGGTTAACAAACAGTCTGGTTCTAAACAATATTCTTACATTTATACGTTACCCTTGCCGATCGAAATATTACCTTAATAATCTTTTAAAATTAAAATGCTTTATTACTATGTGGGTGTGGTGTGCATGTTATAATATAAATGTTCAATTATGAACATGCACACCACTAAAAATAATTTTAATTCAATAATATTAAAAATAAACTTTGTAAGTTGTTGGTCGGAGTAGAATTTGTACAGCTTTCTGAAATGTTCTCTACATATACTATGAAATGTTAATCCTATTTTCTTAAGTAGCGAAGGGGTAACATTCACTCGGCCGCCCGAGGCTGCATCCACTATTGAATTCATCAAGTCACCCATGCGAGAACTTTGTAATCCATTTGGTTTTGCTTTTAATAACTACCAACTAACGAGTTGTTGTTTTGTTCAAAATTGTGTACAGTTCATTGAAGGTTATCTCGGTGATGGAGCGCCGAAGAAATATAAAATATATCAAAACTTACTTACACTTTTGAAGGAGTTAGATATTACTTAAGTCGTATATCTTTATCTATTAAAACCCTATTAGACGGCTGGTCGAGTGGTCAATACCCCTGTCTACTTGATCTGAGATTCCAGGATCGAATCCCGGTAGGGACAGATATTAGTACAAATATTTTGCACTACTCATGGAAGTTTGTATGCATATTTATAATATGTATATTACATATCACTATCTATATTTCTAGTTAAGCTAAGCTCGTAATGATACTTACTTTGTGCTAGATAAAAGGTGTGATTGAGAGAAATATATATTATTATACATATTATTTGATGTTGCATACAGTCTCTACACTCATTTGGGTACTCATTATATAATACATGATATAAAAGGATTTCACCAATATTTTTTACTTATTCAGCAAAATGGACTAAAATAAATATACTTATTTTATTGAATAAATGTAAAACTGTACATGTTTAAAACAATTGCCTGAAGCTCTAAGCAAATATAGCAGCAGAATTTAATACACATATAACTCACAGATAGTAGCTCAAATATGAATCTTGTACCGCAACAAACCAAGAAACTCCCATAGGATCCAAGGATCTAATGTAACTCAAGTTCATTAATTAGGACATTACATGCGAAACGGGTGTATTTAATTCTGACCCTTAAGTCGGTGAAATTAACGTCACGAATGGAGCGAGTAGATATTCCGTTTACATCCTTTAGGGTTGCGAGTTTAAAGTAAAGGGGTAAAGTGAGACAATCGTAAAGTTTAATAATAATTACATTCTCAACTCTCCTCCCAGGTTGTGCACAATAATTAACCGCTCGGAATTACTTAGCCGAAATAATTTAATATGACACGTGCCCAATTGTTCGTGTGCGTACGATGTCTTTATGCTACACGCATCGAATTCAATGCTCTATTTTGTTGGAATTATCTGTATCGCTTACGATGTTTTTACTTGTACAATACGTTAATAAAATTTTAACTCTGAGAAAAGCAAACTGCTATAGACGTACTAGAAACGATAAATTAAGTAGATACCTAAAGTAGATTTACAACCAATATATTTTACTAATTATGATAGTATACTGATTAGTGGTGCGCCATTAATAAGCTCATAATAATATGTATATTTGAATTAATATCATCGTTATAGACATAATATTTACTATAATATATATTATAATGCAATAAAAAACACCAAGTTTTTTTGCGACTAGTAAATATTTATATTATAAAATAGCAAGCTCCATTTTATTCCTGATGTCATAAATGTTCACACGTCTGTGTTAGCAACTGTTCTTAATATTTAAAACTTGCATAAACCAAGGTTTAAGGGCGGGTTACCTTGTCCAATATAAATAGATCTGTTACTATTTGCTACGCTATTACTTGCAGAGCTCTTCTCTACGTGGTTTAAATATTGTCTCTATGGGGTGAACCCTTGTTCTAGTTGTAATTTACATACGGAATTACAAGAGAGAATTATGTGTTTATTCACATATGTATACTTGTTTACGAGACTAAGAAATTTATGTCACCGCTTTTTGTTCGTCACAACTTTTTCTCGTTAGTGTTTTCTACCTTATTATTCGCTTATAAATATTTTACTTATTCTATGTATATCTCGAAGTATTAATAATTAATATTTATTTTCATTGCTAACCATTTGCGAGATTATGACATAAATATACATTTATCAAATATACATTAACAAATATAAAATAAATAACGAAATGTACATTTCGTATAGATTATACCAACTTCTTTTCTAAGAGCAGAATTACTTTACATCTTATTTTCATTAAAAAAGAAAATATTTCAAGAAGATTTCATTACGTTAATGGGAACTTGGAATTGAAATAAAATAAGTCATATCGTGCACCTGCTTGGGACTCCCAACAGCATTAATATTCTTTATATGCAGTTAAATTTAGGTACGATGGCGCCCAAAACATCGGGAAGTTAGCAAAAAATGAAAAATTACCGGTCAGGGTGCGACGACCGCAAGAACACCGCGCAAGAACAACTAATGAAAGCTTAGAGCCATTCGCATAAATCTCCCTTACATTTTTAATACCAATATATCCGACGAGGGGAGCTTCCGTCGGGGAGAAAAATGTTGCCACAAAACAAAACATTCGCGGACTTTCACGTTTATATCTTATTTAAATACCGACAGATGTTGTCCGCTTATAAATGTGGTTGTTTTATTCGGTGCTTTACCAGGGACATAATAGTATCGGTCGATCTGCCGTCAGCTGGTATGTAGATGTAAACAGGCTTACAGTGTTCGATGGCTAATTTAAAAAATCTCTCTTTAAGTAAATTTATGCTCGAGAGCGCGTCATCTCGGCTTGGCCGCTTTACATCTCTCTTGACCCCTATATTTTTATTCGCTTCGTTACCTAAGGTTTTTGGTATCGTATTGAATCTCGCGGAGTTGTGTAGTCTCATTAAAATAATACAGGGCTACCGGATAATCTTATCCGGTATGCTTCGATCGCAGATTGGGTGCGCGTGCGTCGATAACACTACGAGTTATTCCGGCGGTGCACGCTCGATACGCTACCACTTTTTAGTCCATTTTGCGACGACATCTTCATTATTGTGCCCTTAACATTATAATAATACTTCAACAACGTAAGAAATTGAGTGGCCTGTAAATACAAAATCAAATTAATAGTTCCCCTCAAACTATACGTAAACAATATTTGTAATTATAGTTAATAAAAAGAAACTTATACCTAAGTAGTATTACAAACACGCATTAGGGGGTATAGGGTATTCATATATTTAATTTTGAAAAACAACGGAAAAAAGTTTCAAAAAGCTCTTCCAAAGATTTTCAAACGGAACGGTTTCTTGCGGCCTGCATCAGCTCACCACGACTCTGACCGTCATCTGACTATCATGCTGAAGACGTCCTTTACGCATTCCGCTATTTAGTCACTGTGATAGAATATTTGCGCCTCATTCTGCCATCTCTGCTATATAACCTACTCGTTTCCTCTTCACCTTGCTAATAATACAGGCAGTTCAATTTCATAAAATTAGTATAGTATCCTCTATAATATCTCACATTTGGTTAAAGTCTGGTTTATGGGTTTCGCCTTTTTAACCGTGGAAAGAGAAAAGTGCTTTTTGATATTATTTCTCCTCTATTACGCAGTAGTTACAAAATAATTGTATAATCCACACTGTATACATTTTTTTGTGTTTGATAACATTGATTTTATTGAGCAACGACAACTTCTTGACACATTAAGAGAATTAAAACAATTGTATCTGGATTCTCAATAATAAGTTATAATAGTAACTAGAAGTGAATAAAACTAATTATAGTGTAATAACTAAGTATAGTGCTAACAAATTAAACCAAATTATCGTGTTGACAAAGAGGACATTTTTATGAATAAATCAAAAACGCTGCTATAAAATTTACTGCTGTATTTTGTCAGATTTTTTCTGCCAGAATATAAAAGTGGGAAAGATTGGCTGCCACAGTTTTATGTTCTAAATTTCACACATAATAAAGGGAAGCAATTCTTATGATTATTAGAGCAGAGACTGCGGGAATAATCCTCCGCAGTGACATCGCCGTGTGACATAATCCGGAAAAATCTAATAACAATAAAATAAAATTGCCAACGGTTTGTAAATTTAAAAAGGCATAGGGAAGAAAATTCGTTTTCCGCGTCGTGACGACCGTTATCGTTACTCTGAATTTACTTTTTAAAGGCTTTGTGAATTTAGATAATGTATTCCTTTCACAGTATCTCCAATAAACAAAGTAACATGAGTTACAACGGCTTCGTTGTTCTGAATCAATTTTCTTATTAAGATTTACAAACAATATCTCTGATAAATCAAATTCTTCCGTCTTAAACCTCTAAAAGTGCTTAAATCAACAATGTTACTTCGTAATATCTTCTTACATTATTACTATTAAAATTTCAGCTAAGGCCGGAGAGTTTCGCCGATTCATTCTCATTCAAAAACGCCAAAACGCAATTCAGGGGGTGATCTGAATACTTACCTTTGTTTCCCCATTTCAAAGATCCATTTCGTTCGTGTTCGCCGCAGAGCTCTTTCAAATTATTTTAGCAGTTACGAGTCGTAAATTTTACGAAGACTTTAATTGTTATTTTAACTGCAAGCTCAACTTAGACTTCGCCAAGGCAGGGCCATGGAAATATGTCTTAATTCGCTTACCCTATGACTAATGTTTTAATGGAATTAAACAAGCCCGTGATAAGTTAGCGGTTATTGTAATAACTTGTAACTTTGTCCAATTACACCTCATAATTCTTTCTTCATTTTCCCCAGAAAAAGATTTCCTGTGTGTAATCGTTTTCAATTTAAATGTAAGTGGAAATCCATCTCGTTGGACAATTCTCCAAGGGCATAACGTTTGAAATTTAAATATTATTGTTGTTTTTGCTGAGTGCACGAAATTGAAGAGAAATAGAATTTTCCACGCTACCCTTCGAGAATCTGTTGAGTCGTTGTTACAAAATAAAATTCAAACACCCTTTCCGTTTCCATTTCATTTCAAAGTAAGTATTAACGTTCTCATAACATCTTAACATCAGCTAATTACTTTACGTTATTAAATTGTGTAATCGAAATTGATCCTTTTGTTTATGGGACCCGATCCTTTCAATCATCTATCAGCCATTGAGTTTCGGTATCATAATAATTGTCCATAATTATATATTCCCTTGAACCGAGCGCATCATTTTTATTGTTATTTTATTTATAAAGTAATAATTTTTTCGTCGGACGCAACTCGATCAGGTTTTGAATTTGATTGATCCGATATAAAGATCAATTTAATAATCGGCTGTTCCGCTTTGCCGTCTCGATTTTCTCTTGTTTTTATCGATAAACGGTTCTCATTGGATCGATTTCGGGTTCTGACTGCTGAGTTTGTGTCTGGACGATTTATTAGTTTCTAATTTAAATTATGTTTAAAACAGTTTTGTGCTTCATTATTATTGATACTATTATCTATAACTATATTGATGTGAATAATAATTGTAAAAAAGTATAGTTATTTTGAAATTATCAACAATATTTACGTTTTCTGATTCAAATCATTAAGCTATGTTAATGAGTATTTTTTAGTTATGCAACTAGTCTTAATGTATTTGAAGTATAAACTTATTTACAACATAGTTATGCAACAGTATTGTTCAACTTTATCTTCACTTCATATATAAGCGTAAATCTTAGCATTAAAAAACAGCAACACAAGCTGTATCTGGTCTTACGAACAAGCGAGCATGGTAGCACCTATATCATTAACATAAAACAATACAAAGATACTTAGATCGTTACCAAGTACGCAGAGACCACCAGGCGCACCTTTGTAAAAGCGTCTCTAGTCACAAATCGCGAGATGTTGAGATACGCGCATACCGACGCGGCCCCTTAATGGCCGTCCCTGGCTCAGGTAATTTACGTCTTATGTGCGAAGCCACTCTTAACTAAAAGCCCACTAAATTACACCATACAGGATTGATTCAAAATTAATCTCGCATCCGACGCGTCTCTAAGATTGACTCTTTTTCCATTATAAAAAATTCCACAATAAAATTCTGATTGCGAGTTTTCGCGCTAACCGTGATCTTGGGGTCTGAGTAATAATCGTCGTTTTCAGGACTATTAGCCAACGGCAAACATACAATTTTTAAGTATTACATTACTACTAGGCAAAGTTTATACTTAGAAACGTACAATAATATTTAACTGCTATTAATATTACGTTTTCTCTCAACAAGATAAAAATACCTACATATAACATATTGGAACCGTAGCTAACAAAGCCTAATCAAATCGATAAAAGAGAACAATGAACAGGGAATATGTGAACATTTCAATTTACAAGATTAGCATCCGCGATAGCTGGAACGATACTCATACCTTTATCCAGGCCTTATTATAATCCTACGCGGGCAAGTTAACTTGTCTCTTCTTTATCGCCAAGATTTTGGAACATCGATACGACATGAGCGGTTACCTGGCTACTTCTTACATGGGCGCTCATATTGGTATAGATTAATATCGCACGTAGTTAGTTTTGATGCTTTTACTGTTAATTTGCATGTGTATACAGAAAAGAAAACAAAATAAATAGTCACTTTACAAATTTTAAAAATAACTCGAGTCCTTCAATTAATAATTTAACATGCTGAATATTCTTAGCCTTTCTATATTAAATTAAATGATAATCATAATATATTTATCAATATTTATGTCGAAACTGAGAAGTTATTTATTATTTAATTGATTGTTGTCTTTATAGATTCGATATAACTGAACCTTATATTAAACCTGTTGAAATAATTGAATCGCTAACGGAATCATTAAACGGCTAAGTTCCTGTTGCATCTTACAAGATAGTTGCGGGACGGTAATACTGTTCCAATTTAACTAACAATATTGAATTATATATGCTGTAAACAAAGGACTTGTATATGCCTATTACCATTGGGCATGCAGATGAAAGTACAGCTATACAGTACAGTATAAACAAGATTATTCATGTTATGGTTGCCAAGATTAAGTCAAATAAATAAATAGTTGATGTGAATTCCGAAAATAATTACCTAGAATTATCATTTATCTACAGATTAAGATGTTATTAAAAACTTATAATTTACAGTATATTTTCTTGCAAATCATAAGATTTGATAATCATTAACAATTACTTTGAATAGTATTATAAAGGTATAATTCTTAGGATGTAGATAAACTAGATTTAATTAAGATGACATTATTGCAGCTTTAGCAGATATAGACGTAAGAAACAATGGCAACAATGTGATTCTCATTGCAGTTAACGTAGGTGCTAAAGCAAGTTAATCAGTAGGATCCCCTTACGAGCTCCATTAGATTGACGCTGCTTGGGCGCTTAATAGAATGAGGGACCAAATTAAACCTTCAGCATGACCTCTTTCTATTCAAATTGAACTCCTCTTTAGCACCAACGGTGCGTATGGGTATTGATAGTTTCGATTCTACAGCCGAGATTAGTTCTAATTGAAAGTTGTGGGTTAATTCAGCTACGAAGTTGACTTTACGTAAAATTAAAAGAGTACAAGAGTACAACTATCGTTTTATATAAATTTAATGAAATTTAGTCGACATCAATTTTTGGACGAAGACGATGTCTTGTAATTTTTTTAAGTACAACTTATCGTTACATCTGTAAATTTTATTTGTTGAATTCAAATAATATATTTTAATAAAATAAAAAAAAAACTTAAATTCAAACTCTGTGTTAAAACACCCAGTAAAGATTTAAACATGTTTGAATCAATGAAACATGATTCAATGAATGATTTATTTAATTTATATTAATATTTAATAAAACTTACTAGTAAGAAAAATACTTTTACATGCACACTTATATTACGTAGGCATCATTTAGAGCTTGTGTTATGGATACAGAAAGGTAACGGAACAAATATTTAATATTATACTTATTTAGAAAATGAGAAATATACATACATAACTATATACACTACAACTTTGACCCGAGAACAAATATTCATGTTTATTACACAAACATATGCCACGGCTTTTACCAAACCTGGGACCGCTAGTACCTGACCACTCGACTAAAATAAAAATCATAAACTAATGAAAGTTCAATGCAATTAGAAATATTTTGTTACTGATATGCGATTTACAGATACATAAAAGCCCTTAACTTTGAAAACATTATTTATTTATTTAATATGTATATATTTAATATGTATCATATTTATCTAAAACTGCATTTGAATAATCTACACATAAGTGATTCTATTTGTGAACAGAAATCGGGAATTGCTTCCCAATTATTTCCGTCAGGTTGGATTTAATTGAAAGTTATGCAAATCTCTCAATTCGACTCCTTCACAATACTATCCGGATTCCGAATGAGTTAATCCGTGTTTATGTTCTTAATCGGCCCCTTGCTGACGGCCTTGTTGGCAGTTTAGCTACTGTTAAATTTATACAATACCTTTTGTGTAAAATGAACCATTTATTTTACTTAAAACCTTGTTTATGGTAATGTTTTCTTTTATTCGAATGCCTCTATTGAAGTCGTCATTCTTCGTAAACAAATGTACAAAGGAGTAAATTTTAAAAATATTGTTTCAGCTGAACTGAAAATGGATGTCCTGAGGGAAAGAGAAGTAAAAGACAACCTAGAGCGACAACTGTTGGATGAGCAAAAAATGAGAGGTATGATGATTTTTTTAATAATAAGATTGCTTAAACTTATTTTAACGTGACAATGCGTGGGTTGAAAATCTTACATTATATTTTAAATATAATGAAATATATGATTTTTAATATATGATTTTTACTAGTCACATTTTAGAAATCTTGAAAATAGCAATAACAACATTCCAACCGCTATGAAAAGAACAAATAGGGTGTAATTTCAATGCTTTCATAAATCTCCGATCACTGGCCCTCGCTCCGCATTCGCCACAATTAACAGAGGATCTTGTTACAACACCATTGTCTTCTTCCTTGCTTCGTTATTTATTTCGAACATTAAAACTATTATTTTCTCATATTACACTGCTGGAGCCTTATGTTGCCAATTTCCTTTACGTGCCACCGACTCATAGCCGCCTCTTCTATAATTATTGTCTACACGACAATACGTTGTGGGTGTTCAATTAATATTATTTTTATGCGACTATTCACACGTTATAATCTCTCGGTTCTTGCATTTAATGTTGTCTGTTTGTTTCTGTATTTTCTCAAGCCAGCGGCTCGCGTGTTCCGACGTTTTCTATAGTTTATAGGTTCAATGATAGTTTTATGGGCTGCTTTTGACGTCTATGTAATCAACATAATTACGCCATTTATTAAAACAATTTTGCTGTGCTCGGTTGTCGACTCAAAGAGCATCATTGTTGTATGCATATTATGAGTTACGGTATAATATACGGTATAATAGTCTAAACCAAATAAGAAAATTATTTTATAAATCTAGAACCCTCTAAACTTAGATAAATCGTAAAGTTGTCCAAATACCCTTTGCAATTGGAAAGGTTAATTCGAACACAATACAACACCCTTTCTTGAACAATTCAACGCAGTGTCAGGAAGTAAAAAGAGAGCCAACAGAATAGAGGTACGTAACCTTTGTACAAATGTCAAGCGACATCGCAGTGGTGAACTAACGCCTTGAGACAAAGGGTTTGATTCTATTCAAAACAATAATAACATGGCAAATTCAACTCTACCAGTAAAATAATAGTATCCAATTTTAATTTTCATGTTAGTTAATGTTCCACATGTCACAGATAATATAAGGCCCGATAGATGTTTTATCAAAGTAACATTTCTCTTATGTATATGTAATATGAATTTAAATGTTAATAAAGGGACGACGACAGGTCACAGTGCGCCCTGTATAATGAAAATAAATATAGACATTGAAACGTTTGTTAAGCCGTCACTAAATGCTATGCTATATGTTTAGTTAAAAAACGACGTTTAATTTCTAGAAGTCGATAAAATTTTTGACGCCGCGCTATATTATGATAATAATAATAATTTAACACACTTTTTTTTAAATTTATGGTGTACAGTAAAGCATATTCTATCTATCTATATAACCGAGAACCCCAGGCAGAGTAACCTTTAGCTAGGGATACTGATCACTTGGCCAGCCAGCCTCAATCGAATTAAAATTAATATTTAATTGTGTTCGTAAGCTAAGGAAATCGCTAAAAACTTATAAGATATTCCAATTTTTATTTTATTCATTTCAACTTATTATTCGATATATAATAATTGAAAAAGGTTATACATTTGTAAGTTGATAATTAGAAATTCTTCTTAATTTGCAAATCAAGTTACGCAATACTACACTTAGTTACTACACTTTAATAATGTAATATTACTAGAATGCTTTGCTGCTTTATACTTCTTATTTTAGATGTGTTTTATTCGGAAAACAGGGTTGGCAGAAGTTAAAAGAAATTAAAATTACATTTCTAAATATTTTTTCATAATATGTTAAAATATTTCTAACCTTAAATTTTCTGGATTATGAAACTACGAAATAGGAGCGCTAGAAAATAAATCGTTGTTAATGGATTTTCTACACTATTTAGTCTTCGGTCTATTTTAAAAGCTTTTTGACAACTTACCTGCGCCGTCAATTAATGCCTTAATACTTTACTTCGACCGACCCTCATTTTTAATTGCAATAAAATCCTACAAGTTTTCTTTTGTTAATTCTCGACAGAACGTTCAACAACAGCTAAAGTTGATATAACGACTGAATATATGACTGAATTATGAAATATATTATATATACAAAAAATGAATAAAAATGCGAGAACAGAACCATTATATCTAGTAGTAATGTTGAAATACAAATTGTATATATACACATATTGCTTTGTCCATATTCAAAATAAATGTTAGTTTTACTGCGTTTGTCAGTCGTGTGAAGGATTTTAGAACTGGCAATGTAACAAAGAGGGAAATGAAGGTTCCATACATATTTCACATGGTGAATGAACTCGATTGCGACGTGAGCAATACTGTTAATTGCCAAAAACCAATCATCAGATAGCAGTCTATGCGTCCGCGCTGTGAAATACAACTTTAGTTACAAAGGCTCGACCATAACGATAGTCGAACGATATTCAGCTATACAAAACACATATTTCATATTAGTGTGATTAATATTTCTACTCTTTGTAAATTGATAATATTATAAACGAAAAATAATTTTCTTCATACACTTGAACAAAATGACGTAAAAACGTAGTTGTATCTGATGACACTGTTTAATTGTTTGATTACTTAAATAGAGTTCTCTTTAAGTCCTCCGGTTATAAAATATAGAAAAACTTTTTTTGCATTTATTTTTACATAGACAATACAGAGGTTGAACAAACACAATACGTCAAAAAGGCGGTCTTATAACAAGGAGCTATTTTGAGTTGACAACCATAGAGAAAAAAGTTTCAAAATAATATTACGAAAATTTCAACCTGAAAAAACCGCCAACACAAATTCGTTAATTTGTTTTTTTTTAAACAAAAACATACAACCAAATATTTGATTTGATGTTTAAAAGATCTTAAACATGTAATTCATTGCATTTATTTCATACAAATTTTTATCGAAATATACGGTATTCATATATAAACTTCAAAATTTTCTAGCATATCAGCGGGATCGTTTTCTGCAATTATTAAAAAAAAACTAATTTGAAATAAATACAACTCTAAGTTAAATAAATAAAAAACACCACATTTACAATAAGTTTACTTTTTTCCGGATAACAATAAAAAAAAATCACTTATTTCCTTGTCGATATTTTTATATATAATAGATATAAATAATTTTTGTCTCTTTATGTTGAGTTCTTATCCAATATGAAATTACATATTTCAATTGAAAGGTGTTGTGTGGCTGGCTGTACAGAAAATCTCAGTTGTTTTCATAGTCCACACTGGTCCAATCAATCGGCTATCCGATCGCAGTCGCCATGGAAATTGGAATACAGCCGTGTACAAACCTAATCAACGGTCGTGAGCGCCCATTCATAATAGATATTGTATTGAATAGTGGTTATCGTCGAATCTAGCACTTTCGTAATGCACCGCGCTTCCATTTAAATACAGAGATGATATGCACCATTATCTGTGTAATTAATATGCATTGAACACACATAATCATGGTATTCATTGCGGCAATTCGATATTGTTTTTAACCTGGTTAGTATTAATATTATATATTGAAATCAATTATTTCTTAAAAATGTTATCTTGTTATATTTACTTGAATGTACGACATAAATCATAGTTCTCTTGATAAAATTTAACGGGCAGGACTAATATTAATAGGTCCTATATTAATATATCCTTAATAGGTCCAAAGCTTAAATTAAACAAGTTTCATAAGTCAGTAGGGTAGTTAGGGCAGTATATTTAGACAATTGTATTTTACAATGAAATTTTCACCAGTACCTAGTACCTCGGAAAATCACAAGTAAGTGTTAGTTTACCAATTAACATAATATGAGTAATTTTTTAAATGAACTTACTTTTACGTTTCTACTTTTTAGTTTCCTATGGAATCTCATAATTAATAGTTTCTTATACAAGTTAATAGTTTTAGACCCCAAACTTTCTCCTACAAAATATTCAATAAGATCTTGTATTTCATTTTCAAAATCCATCCCCCACCTATAAGAAATAAGGAGTCTGTATAATTCACATTGTATTCAAGATTGCGTAATTAAATAACATGTAGGCCGTAACATCATGGCGTCTTGAAAGGGTACGCAATAGGAATGTAACGCCAATTATGCCAAAATTATGGTTGGTATGGGGGCTATCGATGTCTATTTTGATGTTGAGTATTTGATGTACGTATCCCTTCAGATATGTTATAATCCGTTATATTAATACATCTGAGAGGTAACGTGTTGATTACAATCATGCTAATATGAGAATCGTACAACAGAGTTCAATTTAGTGTGGACATCGAAACTATTTCCAAACAAAATCTGTGCTAACTGCACTATAGCTAATTCAACTGCGTTTGCAATCTATTTCTGGTCAACGATGATGTCCCGTCATCCCTATTTCAGCAAACATTATCAAGGGCGGACAGTCGAGTGATCAAATTCAAATGAAAACGTTTAACAGGCGGACAATCGTATCAACATACGTCAGTGGCGGTCGCAATCAGTTCTCTGCTGACGTTTGCACCCTAATGCCACAATGCATCTATTTGATTCAATAGTGTTTACGTTGAGTGTCAGAATATAGTTATTCAGAATAATGTAACTACGTCTGTTTTTAAATTGTACACATTTTCGCTTTTATCACAGCCTGTGTTTAAGTCTTATTTATATAGTGGCTTCATAGGATCATTTTCAGCAGCTAGCATAAATAAATTAATAAACAAAATTATGAATATAGTTTTCGAAGAACGAAATAACATCTATCTGAACACTTTGTTTGAACAGTTAAAGCCACAAACTCGTCACAAAATAAATATATCAGATAGCACAATTTATCGTAACTTATCAAAATGTTAGAATTAGATTCCAAAATAATCCTCTATCATATTGTTCGTAAGTTCATTAATATATTCAGAGGCACCATTCGAGTGCACGCCGTAATGGATGCAATCTGCACTGTCCAATGCGCATCTCTCCTCTATTGTGTGTTGGCGTTAGACGGAAACCTCCTATTACAGGTCCCCACATCTGTTTGTTTGGACATCCGATGTTGCCGTAAATGGGTTTGGCTTTATTCATTTTCACGTAACATTTGATGTGACGACTTGTGATTTGACAGGTTTCTCACTGCATTCCAGAACAAAGTTATATTAGAAGTAAAAACATTAGTCAATATTGAATGATTATCTTCATCTAAGATCTTCATGGCAATGCAGTTTGAGGGTAAAAAAAAATATAAATAAAGTGTTCTCAATTCCGACATGGTATAACATCATTATCAGCTCCCAATAAAGGAATTCGTAAATGAAGAACGAATCGTGAAAATACCGACCATTCTTCGCCCATTGAGTCGAGTAGGAAGACATCAAAAAATATTTCCTACACACGCCAAATCCTGACCACAACGCGACGTGCAACCCGAACCGAATACCGGCCCAGAAACGCGCCGTGTACGGAATTCAATTACAGTCTTGGAAACGTATTTTAGGGTTCTTGCATAAATATGTGAGGTATAATGCTTTAATTTGCTTAAAAGGTAAATTTATCATGTTGCAATCAGTATAATATACAAAGAAATCTGGATTCTTACCATATGTTATGTTTATAAAATTCTACTGAAACTTTCGCATTAATATACTAATACATTGAAATGTATGGAACCTGTGGTGATTCGATTGCCAAAGTTGAACCAGTGTACGGTTTTATTAATTTTTTGCAAGTGTGAGGTCTCGCCGAAGTTACTGGCGCTACGAAAGTTTTCGTGGACGATGCCGGGTAAATATTTACACTTGAACGTTGCTTCGGTGGTTTATACGTTTTTTGTTGAGGTTTGATTATGGCCAAGTGAAATTGTTTCGCTATCCGAGGCTTTCGTGTTCATTAAACGTCTTATTTTAGGCTTAGCTTCGTGGGATTTTGCAGGAGTCACGAATGCTAACAAGGCCACAACGTATAAATTTTGTTCTTCATTTTGGATTCCAAAGTGTTTCTTTGCCACTAAATAAGTTTTCACTTCTGAATAGAAACATGATGATTTGTTTTATCCAAAGGCGTAGTTTATATTTATTATAATATAATGAAGTAACTTATCACTGAAAAGAATATCTCAAATAAAATTATTAGAAAGTAGTTATGGTAATACAGAGTTCACTTGTATATGTAAAAAAAAAATATAGAAACTTCCACTGAAAACATTCATTTCTAATGGATCCATGATATTTCCGTGAAACGAAGCGCAGTATGAGATGCACGCCCCGTAAGTAATTCAAATGATTAGATTTAGCCGACTGGCCAGAACCATTCTCCCTTTTAACGTACTGAAAGCAGAGCTATGGAAACGTTTGTACGTATTAAAGTAAAAATTAAACAGTAAAACTTTTCCTGTTTTTTCCATTTAAATCTCGTTTGCCAAAGATGGAATATGAAAAGACTAGAACTATGTACTTACACAATTCGTTAAGTAGAATACGATGTTGGAGCTCATTCCATAGTGCATATACATCGACCGACCGCCTCTTAAGAAAACTTACCTTTATTTATTGAACGGTTCATAGCACACTACGAGGTATGTAATTGTTAGGAGAGTATTATGTGCACAATAATAAATTTTCTGGTTTATATAAATATAACGTATTTTTCTGAAACAGGTCTATCGCCTGAACGAATAAGTGCAAATTAAAACATTGCAAACTAGGCGTACTTAAATAGGCGTTCGTAATCATGGAAATGGCAGCTCAGTACACGACGTTTAATTTAACAAACCATCAACAGTCGCAGAGAGATAACGAAATGGAAAGCCGACGAAGGTTCTACATTGTAAGCTACCTTGTAATTACAACTGCTATAATTATAAACTTGTAGCTAAAGAGAACGCATCCTTACTGGGACGATACTAATCAAGAGCGTATTCAGATTCATTATACGCGGAAAGTAATAAATATGACGCTCTAATAAAATCTCGCACAACAGCGGAAATAATAATAAAATATTACAAGATGCCGGGATTTCGTCTAATTAATTTTGTATATACTTACGTTCTTTGGGGCAATATCTTGGGAGTAACATACAATGAGTCCGGAAAACTGAACGGGAGATGGTAACAAGATCCACGAACGCTCCAAATTAGAATTTATGATTGTATGTGAAATTGTTAGAACACGTCTCAATGTAAGATAATGTTTCCATATAACAAGAAGGAGGTGAAAACAACTTTCGAAGGAATCGACGAAGTACGTGAACTTTGTAATTACTTGATGTTCAGTGTTGTATTGATATTAATATGGAAAGCTTCCAACGTTGTATTTCTCATATACATATATTATATATCTCTCTTCTGTTGCTCTAAAATACAGATAATATTTAACTCTGTTTAAATTCACCTAACTAAACATTTTCTAACTGTTTAAAAAACATTTTACCGAGTCTTAAAAATTATCCTTAATTTTTAATATTGGCCCTGTGGTACTTTGGCTTGATATTGTGTGCAATTTCGTACGCGTGAATTTAAAAAAATATCTCGTCTTCTGTCTCTTCTGATTTAATAAAAATGTGAAATATATTGTAATAATTATTTAAAAAAATTCTTTAAATGATTGCTAGGCACAGAAGTCTTAACTGCATCAAACTTTGCAAGAAAACGGATAGAATGGAATGTAGAGAGTAAAACTTAACCACTATTTCCAAATTGCCCATCGGAGCGCATAAACTACTGAGCCGAAGTTGCGTGTTAGCGCCAGACCACTGTGCAGTGAGACTAGTACTAGCAACACTGCGAGTGGCGACACCATAGTGACTCAGCTGGGCATCGGGCCGAGGTAATGTGCCCACCCGTGCGCCCGTCACCGAACTGACATGCGACACGTTTTGACGGCTTTTTGATAATTTAAGGAACAAGATAACAAATTCTTTTATTGATATCTTTCTGTCAGAATAGAATTTCAAAAAAGAAAAACATTTTTTTTATTATAATCATTATACAGTTTATCCTTGTTCTTGGTACAATAAAGGATTATTACTCTTGAAAAATAAAAACTTAATGAAGTTCAGTTCCCCAGGCATTAAATTAATTGATAGAGTTATATTGTGATATGTGGAAAATATATTTTTTTGTATTTCAAATATTTAACGTAACGCAACGTATATTTCTTGTAAAAAGTTTGATTTAGAATTTGATAGAACTTAATATTAACGATAGTATTATTATTATTTAGATATAATTATACTATCTTAAATAAGCAATATTTAGTTTAATTTCTTTTAAAAAGCTCATTAACTTAATTTAATATATACTATTCAATTTTAATAAAGATTGAAAACGGATAATGTTATTAAGAACATTCATTTCTACATGCATTTAATGTCAAAAGTTTGAAAGTTAAGTATGTAGAATAATATTCAGACTAGATATTTGTGTGGACTGTATTGATTTTCATACGACCGTAAAAGCGTTTGTAATCAACTATACTCGTATACCTCGGACTCAGATGTATACATACTTTAATCTTTATTGGCCAAAACAACCCTTCTAAAATCCGATTTCCTAGAAATAGCAGCTTCAAGTGGGTTTATAATTAAAGGAAGAGCGTTCAAGTCGTGTTTTAATTATAGAAACAAACAAAAACGGGAGTTTTCGCGGACTTAGAGAAGTTACAGAATGATTCGGGAGTTTAATTCTTGATTAATTTATTGGAAGAATTCGAAATGAATTACATAGTTAAGTAATGCTAATCAATGACATGAACTTAACACCGGTATTGACTTAGATGATGCATTTTGTAATCAAAGCAAAATAATTAACAAAAGGGGTAATAAATATTACAGTGCATCTAGATTTATTTCGCCAAGATAGGTTTCATCCCCAACTACCGGCGAAGCACCCTCGCTTATGCTTAGGAAATTCAATAATAATTGAACCTGTGAGCGGTACCCCGCAACCGGTACCCGTGGAAACAGATTATTAATGAAAGATGTAGTTATATACTCAAAGAGGAAACTTCCAATCTTTGAAAGAGTTCTAAAATAATAACTAAAAACTATTGGGGCATGGTTTAAATTTGAAGCCAGTACTTATATTATTCAAATGTGTAACCTAAATTATGATATAATAATATATGCGAAATTCTTATGAAAGCAAAGACGCGTAAGGAATGTTAGTACAAAACCCAATTACCACTCGATCCGCCAATAAGCCAGAGTGCTTCAACGGAATTGTATCGATGAATCGAATGCATGAATCGTATGTCGATTGCGCACTAATAAATTGTTTACGTTGAACGGCATGAGCATTAAGATCTTTGTTTACTGCGACCACACACGAGGAGCAGACGTCGAAGAAGCCATACCGATTTGATTGCAGGATATCATATTAATGATACCGCAGACATCATGACTTTGTAACAACAATATATTTGAATTGCTGTATTTCTAACGTTAATGTTTACTGGATGCCTTGCTATAAATTGAATCAAAAGCTTATTTTGCTTTCGTTTTCTTGCGTGCTTTGAGAATGTATTGTAAAACCAAATTTGAAATAATTAAATACCATTTCTTAACCTAATAAAATTAATTTGTAATCGTCAAGGCCAATGATATAGTTTGTTTCCAATCGTCTCCAGTTTATTCTGGTATGGTAACAGACATACGGTTTATGTATTACTTAACAGACTGTTTACCCATTTAACGGTTTTTATCGAGAATCTTCGTTTGTTTATCCCATCTTTAAGTGTTATTGCCGTATTTCTACTGATATAGTGTGTTTATTTCAAGATTTAAATGAGATAATTATGTTGATTTCTCGAATTTGGGCAGAATAAATGAGTTATTGGAATAAAATACGATCTAAACAAAATTGCTGGTACAATAAAACAAAAGGGGTATATATATTATAAAGGTCATATGTACAGAATCATCAATATAAATAGTAGATAAGTAATTGGTGTTCATAAAAATAATTGAAATATGCCTGACGTAAAGCAATATTCGATTTCTGAAATATTACAGGCGTATAATTTAATTTTTGGATGGCACGAGAACCACCAGACAATATTTCGGCAAAAATGAATTATCCTCCACCCTTCTATTTAGAGCATACACGAATGGAAGTACCTATATTTGAGCGGTGTGGGTAAATTCTTCCTGGAATTTCTTTTATAAGCATTTCGAATAGAGTCAGTTCTTTGCATATTGAAGTGTGAAATACAGTTATTATGTGCAGAAGTTTTAAAACTCCAATTCATAGGTAATATAAATATACATATTGATGTTTACGGTGACAGTAAACAACACGGACATTGAAAAATTTATTACCGTAGTTGGCTGCGGCGAGACCACTGTGCACTCTAGCTTATGAATTGAATGTTAAAAAATTGAATTCCATAACAAACCGCTTTTTGTTTAATTGGTAGTTGAAAAATTCGCTCAACTAAATTCATGAATGAAATTCCTGAGTGTATTGAAAACTGATGTGATGAAGATGAAAAGAGGATTTTGTTTTCTATGATATCTAAGTAATTCAAGATAATAGTAACAGGACCAAATCTACATTTTTGGAAAAATACTTTGCTGTACATTAATATTGATACAAAATACAGATGGCAATTTACCAAGTGTTTGACTAATCGCGCAACACATAAAAACTAATTAACTGATTTGTGTATCTAATACTTCAAATCAAAACCTTAGATGTATATCAACCCGTAAATAATCATTGTACCATCTGGCGATGCTCATTATAATTAAATTCCAGAAAGTAAATAAAAGTGTCTTATTTTGAATGTTTAGGTTCATATTTTCTTATCCCTTTAAGACGCATATAACAATGGAAGGTAACTTTGGGTTCAGTAAAATGTAGCTCGCCCATTTGCTACCAAATTCGTACGTAGGAAACTTTCTCTTACAACATAAAACAATGGTTAATCTAAATATAATACAGTACGATTGAACTATGCTTTTTTACAACTCTGCTGAAAAACAAATTCACGGAGCGAACGAAGGCACGGACACAGTAGACAATACATAAGCAAGTCAACAAACTTTTTCGTTCTTCCTTTAATAAAAATTGTGTTATAAATCTTAAAACTTACCCATTTATCTTTCCATGATATAATACCTTCAAGTTTGTTTTATTTAAATCTCAATTGGTACAGTCTGCAACAATTGTACACACCATTTGATTTAATAAACTGTCAAAAAGCTGTCGGTGCCTGTTAGTGTTTACAAATGGACCGGACATACGTTTCCCGGCTTGGTTTCCCCAATAGGGGGCGTTTCGCACCCCCATGATGAATTCACCTTTTATTTTGTCCCACTTGACTCGATTGAGAGTGATTTTTGAGCGTGAATGGGCAGCCTGCGTAATTTGCCACTGACAGGACGAAATGTGCATTGAAAAGCTGTAAAAGGTTCGGACCAAACTCAATCAGGGTCGTGCTGCTATTTTATTGTTTTGTCTCAATAAAAGCAAATGGATTTGTTGGAAAAAAATCACATTATTTTTCAAAATAGAAGTTATTTGAATTAATTGTGTTATTCACTTTCTTAAATTGAGGTTCAAATTATTATGTTTTGTATAACAGCAGGTTTTAAATTTATATCAGATAATCATAAACCATATATAAGACAGCAAAATCTTCGCAGACCATTAGAACAGTGCCCCTCACGAGCATGTTGCCAGACAATAAATTATTTAATAACCCCTCAGTTTGCTCCGACCCGTGCACTTAATCAGGGATGCATTGGCTCGAATCACCTCTTTAGAAACAATTAGTTCGGTCCTGATTAGGGCCTTGGTACTTTAGAGATGTCGTTGCGGTAACAAATACTTGGTAACTTGAACAGATTTTAATTTATTTTTGCAATCGTAACTATGTAAAACTATAACTAATAAATTCACAATAAAATAAAACGATCAAGATTATATAAGCTTCAATAGAAGTACAATTTAAAATCGATCACATTTCTCGAGGGTTCGAACGAGCACTTAACATTCAGAATCCTTCCAAGTTTATTTGTCTAATTCCTCCCAGGGTTTGTGTTTCAAAGGTTTGCAAAGTCTCATCTGTAATTATTCATCCCGACTGGACGGTGACCGGTATCGGGTTTGGCAAGAACTTTAACAACTCATTGGTAAGTACGAGCCTGTTAAGTCGTCAATAAATAAACGGGACTTTCGCTAGAAACCCAACTGTATATGTATATAAATTAGTCTGTGAAATGGTATGAGTATTAACTGTCTCGTATTTAAATGTGATGTGAGACAGTCTGGACGAGCTATTGTTGGAAACTTTACATTGAATGATGAACTCTATAGTTCCAGTTCAGCCATGTTGCAAGACTTATACCAACTTGATAGTTTATAAGTCTTCAGTATTATGTTGGTTTCGTATCAATGCTACATATGGAAAATAATATTTACGTATTTCCCAATATAATGATGTTATTATTAAATTAAATCATCGAATACGTTCCTTATTTGATTTTTTAAATAAGGTTTTTATTGATTCTCAAAAATAATGATGTACGTTACTCTTACTTTGTTTTGGAATAAAACATTACTTTTACTTTTTTTATTTTTCATTTTTAACTTAATTGTATTAATCTGAAATTACTACGGAGCCTTTTTTGTTTGTCTGCCTACCTGTACCCTGCTGGTACTTCTGGCCACGTCAGCTGTCTGTTACTATATAATACGCTATTTAATTTCAATATAAATTATTAGTGTGCTACAATTCTTATTCGATGTACGGAATTTAAAAATGAAATCCAGTATATATAAATGATCGCTCAAGCAAACTCTTAATTTGCTCTCGAACAAAATGTGAGAAGGGGTAACCTATTTGATGTCCAGGCTCGACGAAGTTCGAACGCTTTATTACTGTGTCCGGCTTTAAGTGGGTGTAAAGTTTCAACACCCTTTGATTTACTTGCAGCGCGGGGGATACGTGCGACGGATTGAACACAATTAAGGTTGAGCTTCGTCTTTTTCTAATGCAAATTGCAATGCAATCTTTTCCTAACTTCTATTTTAACTCTGTTTTGTGAATAACTGATACCTTAACATAACAAACAATATCCTAACAGCGGTATAATTTGCTGAAACTATTTCAATATTGCTCTAGGGATCATGTTAACCGTTTAATGGGACCCACAATTGTTACACTAATACCTTAAAGGACCACTTTAATACCCTAATCGGAAGCCGAACTAACGTGGCGCCGTTCCGCATAGAAATATCTTAAATTGGCAACACGGTCCGGCGGACCGACCATAAAACATCTTAATGAGTACAGCCAGCAGCTGCGGGCCCTCATATTGCTGTTCTCATATCCATGCAAACTACTACCGACGACGTCTTAGCCGCCTTACTTTCCTCTACCTTGTTTACAAGTCGGCAACTAATTTGATGCAATATGTGCATAGGACAACATTACGGTCGCTATCTCCTCCGTGCGTGTCTTGCATACATTTGCTTCCTTCCTCACCGCAACAAGGTCCGCTACAACGTAACCCTTGAGCAACCCTCTATATTCAAATTCAGCCCAGGCCGGTCATTTGGACACGGATTTGTTATAAGATTAAAGGAAGATTTCACTTGTGAAACAATATGGCAGACGATTTACATATTTCGTTTCCTTATTAGTTTCGGGATATTTGTTTTGGGGCCGGCGAATTTACATCCACTGACCGATTAAATGGCCCTTAGGCGTCTTTAATGGGGGTGCCGCGTGGTCGTTGTTGGCCTTAGCGAATGTGTGCTTATGCGTAATTGAATATTTTATGGGATAGAGAAAATTTAGTGCCGAACGTATTGATCTCGCGAAAGTATCTCCTCTTGTAAACTCAAATATATGGGGATTTATAAAGTGGAATATCTTTGCGTACTTCTTTGTAAAGTCAACATACGGTTCCAAGTCTCGCCTTTTCAGTTTGCACGGGTGTTTATCGTTTGCATTTATCTGTTGACGGTTTTTATTCCGCCGTTGACATTTACCCTCAGTTTCGACGAGCTCAATGTATTCCCGACGAGTTTCTATTATTCCCCGTACGAGTGCTCGCGTTGGATTACCTCCATTGAAACGGAGATGGGCTTACTTAGTTTTCTCTTTTTCAGTGCGGACGGGTTAATTCCTGCATCTTTATTATTCGAGTGGTTTGTGTATGGCTAGACTGGTATGTCTGGTAGCGTAGATTGTGTGGCGGAAAGTAAACTTGTATTGTTGGGTCGCCGCGTGGAGGTAATAAACGCACGGGTGGGACATGGTTGCTGTAGGCGTCTGGCCGGAAAGAGGTGCGCTCATGTGCCCCCCCACTCATGCTAGTGGCTCTGGGAGGGGGATGCAACGCGTCCTGTATGCACAGCGCCACTTCCGCATTCGTTAATGCAAAAGCTTGCACAGACTTCAGGTGTACATTTTCACCGCTTGTGTGCTTTATACTTGATGTTAAGGCGCTTATTATTATATTTTATTTCATCTTTGCTTCAATACTGTTTCCAGTGAGATTGTTTGCCATCAGATCATATCAGACAGCTATAGTTTATCTATAGGACTTCGACATTTTTATTTCCATTAACATGATAAGTACAAACTGTGCGAACATTGTTATTCTAACGGGCTGGAATAAGGCTTGCAGCCAGGCTTTTGTTTCTCTCTTTCTCATTCCACTGTGCTAACACAAAACCGAATAACCTGAGGCTTAGCAATTCATTACTGCATTCGTTCATTTTGGCTTCATTAAAATCGCATTAGGATTAATTTTTCTCGTCCCCATTTTAATTCGCAGTTTGCTGAGGGGATCTAGCCGGACGAGCTGCAATCATCTATTGTCAATATTTGTGGTTGTAACTGTGCCTATGGAACCGCCGAGTTTTCCACTGAAAAGATTATTTTGTCATTATAATGTAGAATTATCGAATTGTTTTTTCAATAAGAAACCGTTTATTATAATTTTTTTTCTATTAATTTTTATTTTATTGTATTCTTATGATATTCTATTTTATCATTATTGTTAATTCCTTATTTTCTATTAAATATTTTTATAAAATTCTCTATGATACAGCATAGATTATACAGACATAGCAATACTTTTGTGTTTATAATAATTTTATATCTCGCGTTTTTTATAAAAAATCAGAATGCTTATTTGATTAATAATAAATTTAAATATAATTTAACTTAGTTAAACGTATAGAGAATAATATAATAAGAAGATCTATATATAAAACATTTCTCAAAATCTAATGTAAATCGATATTCATACATAAATCGATGCAGTGAAGCCTCACGAGACATTCGCACGCGATGCACCGGCGACCCCTGCCGTCCAATATCTACAATATTATTAATTCAGGCATATTAATAAAAGGTGTCACGTTACGACCACACTCGTGTCGCAGGAAGCATGGCCCGATGAACCATTCGTACGTAAATAATACATCATTCGATCCTGAACTACATCGATTTTTTTACTAAGAAACGATTTTTAGTCCATCTGTCTGTCCAACTGTTAGTGTTATGTTACAACGGATAGTTTGAAGGTTTTATATAAAAACATAAACACTTGGAACGAAGCCATCAACATTTTATAAGCGATAAAAGTGAGATCACCTCTGTGACAACTCGAAAAGTGCCGACTACTTGTCAGGCGCAATCATCGTTAACACGACTATTCAGACTAATAACATCATAGTGTTATTATGAATTTGGCTTATTTATATGTTATAAGTATATAACATATAAATACCAGGAACTTTAATGGCATGATATATCTATCCCAAATAGTTTTTATTATAAGTCTATTATTATATATACTAGGAATCGATGTTATCAACTTACAATTAGTAAGAGTATCTATTAGAATATTATCTGCCTACACACTAGTTAGCAATTGGATAATAAAAACGTAATACTTTGTTTTTATAAAATTAAATAAAAACTAGAGTTTTGTATTATTCTACTGAGTACCAATATATATTTTTTTCTAAACTATCGACACTGCCCGTATAATCAAAGTAAGTTTTATTCAATATTCTACAAAAATAAACAATGTATAAAATGGTAAATAAAGATCTATCGATAAGACTACTGGATTTCCAACTTCAAGCATCTCCTTTTCAACAACATTGCTATCTGGAATTATAGTCAAACTATCGTATGGAATTACCAGAATTACGCGGTGTAGATGCCAGCTGCCAATATCGAGAACCGAGCGTTTCACGCTCGGTAACTTTGGCTGTATCGATACGGATATAATAACCAGTGGAATGGTAACTATAAAGCGAGATTGTATTTTTTACTAACGTCGTAAGAAGTCGGAATGTCCGATCAGTCCTTTGATCGGTTTGATAAAAACTGCTCGCGGAAAATTCACCTTTTTCATATTTCTTTGAGATGCGAGTTTAGGGAATTTAAGGTGTTCAAAGGACTCGTATCTATTATATACTTGTAACGATGTAGCTTCCTTAAGTCCATGGTTTTCTAAGCTGGCTGTTTGGATTTGGACATGCATTAAAAATTTAACATGTAAAATTAGTTTTGTCAAATTTCCATTCACATTTTGATTTTTGTTGGAAAGGTTCAATTATTTTTTATTTATTGTTACAAGTTCCATTTGTATGAGAATTTATATCTTGTGTATTTTTTTTTTAATTTCGAAACCGTACTCACAATTCCTAGTTTGATTCCCTATAATGAAAGAAAGTTAATATGCTCGATGTCATAAACGTAACATTAAAAATATAAATCGTATAATCACAGACACAAGTACTGCCCGGATAGAATGTTTTATCGTCGTAGGTCAATCGGGGCTCATAACTTCAGGTCCCTGCGTCCGACAAAAACAATAATCCCCACAATTTTGAGGAAAATGTTTATCGCTAACGCCACCCGCTCATAAATACTGTGCTTGCTCGAATAAAACATAAGAAATAGATAAAAAGCTAAACGATGTTTCGCGAGTGTAGGGACAGAGGCGTGGACGTACATTCTTGACAAATGTCCAGCTATTGTGATAAGAGTCATGAACTGTCAAAAGTGACCACTTCCTTTTACTGATAACTGTGCATGTGGATAAAAATGTATGCGTATAACGTTTATGAAAATGGACCAAGTATATGAAAATAGTTTTATTGTTAAATTTATTTTCTATCTCCTTAATTTTACTTTTTATAATTTCTTGCGTTTTGTAATAATTCACTTTAGGTTTGAATAAAGAACAGTTATTCTGGTAATTTTATTTCTTGTATATACATCTTTGTTAGATATATATTTTAATGAGTTGCTGTTTATAAGTCCAAAATGCAAAACTCAAAAATGGATTGACTGATTTGAATCATATTGTAAGGGCACAACGCGCTACTTAAAAATGTGAACCATAAGAATCACACAATAACGTCAATTTGGTTTGTTATAATTGTATGACACGATGAACAAGCGAATATCAGCATCTTCCGTGCCAAGCACAGCCAAGCGGACACGAGCCAGCCGCATCCGAGCACCTACAATTATGTACTTTAATCATCATAGATGTATGTCTACACAGTTACGCTTCCGTCGGTTCTGTTTCAACTCAAATTCAACTAAAAATATTGTGCTTTTAAAATTTTATTAATTAATAATGTATCACAATTTTATCAGCTAGCAAA
This sequence comes from Acentria ephemerella, assembly GCA_943193645.1. NCBI lineage: Eukaryota > Metazoa > Arthropoda > Insecta > Lepidoptera > Crambidae > Acentria > Acentria ephemerella. The sequence goes on from OW971881.1 coordinate 8,005,649, forward strand.
CAGACTGTCATTTTAATGTTTATCCACACTTCAGTTGCAAAAACACATTAAACCAAATACGTCCTGTCTCCAAAATCCAATGTCATTCCCAAAATCGAACATACGTCGGCGATAACTGTCGTATCTTATCTGTCCGTCATTATTTCATACACATCTATCGGAAAGCTATTCGGAGTGCGTTTGATTTTATTCTAGGCAATTTATTTTCAATAAAGAACTATAAAAAGACTTATCTAAATCGTTCGGGTGCACATAGGGGAGTGGAATCGTGAATGTCGATTCTTATTTACGTCATATTGCAAAAGTGTGTATCCAATAGTAGCTGTTTACTTTGTGTACAAATATTTCAGTATTTTTAACAAGGTTTTATTATGGAAATGGATTGTTGAATAAATACAAATCTGAATTTACTATCAAATTAGTATTGCATGATTACCACTATTTTATTACATTAGTAATATAGTCCAAGATTATTACATTAGTAATATAGTCCAAACACAGGCTAATTAAGTTTTTCACGGATCGTATTAAAGATGAAAATAGGGAATATCTAAAAACCACATGTCTAACACCATTTGCTCGATCCAACCTTGGTCTTCAATCGCTTGTGCACGAATTTCTGCCGAGTACAATATTATTAGTAATTCTTTATTTAAATGAACTCAATTACTAAGTTCTTTTAAACCTTCAAAAATTAACGCCTACCACGGCTTCGACAAGAAGCGGTGCGAGATACTCCTCAGTTGTAATGACATTTGAAAATTATTACGTGTCAATCAATTATGAATAAATTAGACATATTTCACAATAATATCACGTGGATTGCACTTATATAAATAATTGGGCTATACGACGCAATAGTGTTGTATATTAAATATCTGACATTTTCGGTAGCAAGGCACTCTCAATGAATATTCATTTCATAAATTGCCAACTTCGCGAATACACAAGAATTATTAAATAAAATCTTTAGGTTAAATCAGATGTAATCAAAATGTATCGAACTCTTCATTGCCATTTCTATGTTTAAAACATTTGTTTCGGTTGTACAATCTTCGTAGTTTAATCAGTAAATAAATCTTATATATCCAAACTTTTTAAATTTAATTTTTAAGCAATTTACCCACTTATCACATCTTGAGATTATGCTTAAGGTCACAATGCACACTGACCCTTTGTGATATTTCTGCGACCTTTGTACGTCTTTAAAATATAGTTATTATAATCACTACTATAATCATAATCGCTACTTCCGAAATCTGCTTCTGAATCTAGCCATAGAATGACCGTTCCATAAGAGGTATGCTATTAATTCCAAGATTTTGACCACACACTCGGCAAAGTTGTACTGTCGAAAGTAAAAATAAATTACGACCTAAAGCGCAGAATGCATAAGCTTTTGTACACTCTGCGTATTTATTTTAACGATTCACAATGCCATTGTGGAGACTTGCGATGAAGTTCGTCCCTTCTCCTTCTTTTTTTTTGTCCAATATTGTCCAGATTACAATTATTAACTTAATTAATAAATAACAATAATAAGAGAATATACAATTGGGCAGGCTTAGCGAAATTGTTGCCTATATGGAATATAATTTAATTAGTACGTGCTTTCAATACTCCAGTATTAAAGGATCGATGACTTTAGAATACTCTTCAATCCGAAACACTAAAATGCTCCAGGCTATTTTAAATGCTCTGGCATAGTAACATCTAATTATGAGCACTAGACAAGGTAATTTCAATGCTAAATCTGTTATCTACAAACATTTATCGTCAGTCGATCTGATGTGATGTTTAGGATTGTAGTGTTGGAATATAGAAAGTAATAGGTATGTATTATAGATATCAAGTTCATAAAATATCAATATCAAGTTTAGGCCGATACAAGATTAATATGAAACCAAACTAAATTGCATACTTCTTTTTGATAAAAATTACGAAATTTAAATTTGTACAGGCATACCGACTCATTTACATGTTATTCGAGGAACAGACCCTAGGGGACCGTATCAGCCATTTATGAGTTGAAAGTATTAAAGAAAAGAAACTCGATAGATATAAAAAGATAGGTATAATAACAAGAAACGGAGCCGCGTGCAAGAAAACGGCTCGCGGCGAATAAGCCCGAGGAGTGGCGCATTGTTCCGCGACTTTTAAAACGGAAAGAAATGAACGAGGGGAAGGAAATCCGATGAAAATATGAAAAGAATACACGTTACGTACGTACAAGTGAAACGGAATCGGGCCCGAGTCGCGCGGGCCGCAAATATAATTTGCATAGTCAAGTAGCCCAACTTTTGTCTGCAGCGGATGTTCGCAACCATATTCGTTCAGTGCTTTTTAACCTCACTCTCATTCCGTATCGGTGCGGGTTTTTATTACATTTTTTCCCCTTTGAACGGATTCCTTCAATATTTCGGTGGTTCGTTTTTATTCATACGGCCCGGTCATCGAATTGTTTCGCTTCATATCACACGCTTTGTTGTTTTCTGTTAATTCTTTTCGTTTTTATGTTCTGCCATTTTTCATCGGCCGAAGCTGGTTTACAACTTTACCGGAGTGGCACTATAACCTTTTGTTAGTGTTAATTTGTTACATGAGTAAAATGGAACTGTCAGTACTACTTTCATAATAAAGACTACGAAACAATAGAACGATTACCATAATATCACCGACACTCAGACACGAGTGCTTTGAAATTAGAACTCTCGCCGACTAAGCGGAGGCTACAAAAGAATAAAAACTTTTTGTTCGGCATATGCATAGAATCGAATTAAATAATCGATTGGAGGATTATTACGATTCATCGTTGCTTATGAACTCGTGAGTGAGGGAGCTAGAGCCAGATTACCAACCACAAAGCGGCGCCGACGGACGAGAAGTAGACAAATATTGACTCGTAGAAACAATGAAGCCGATGTGGTCGCTGCCGCTGCTCCTACGTGGGAAGACTTTGATTGACGTTCCGTTTCAGTTGGTTAATAATCTATTGTAACTTTTTATTGAAATCAAAAAGCAAGTTCAAATAAAATTAAATTAATATTAGAGAAAGTGTTTTTTATAGCTCCTACTAAGTAGGCGTAATTATTAACACGTTAACAGAGAAGAAAGGTGAGATGAAAAGGTCCGAAAATAGGCTTCATTGGAGTGAAAAACTGTTTTCCAGAGGTGTTGGACTGAATCGATGCTCGGACTTGATGGTCCATCGAATTTTCCACTGAACGGACCTTTGGACGCAAACCTTTGTATTGGAAAGAAATTAACTGAAAAAGGACCTCTGAACCTAATTTCGTTAACAAAGAAATTAACAAAGGTTTGTTCTGAATTATAAATATACATCAATGTAAAGAAGGGGCTTTTATTATATATTTTTTAATAATTGATACTTAGCGATTAAAGGAGTAAGTTCAACATAAATGAATTGCGTGCTTATGCCATTTTGATTTAATGTATTTATTAAATCATAATATTAGTTTTAATACAAATATGCATGATTATTGATTTAGTCAAAACGAAACTGGACATATTTAATTAATTAAATTGCATATAGAAATAATTACTTCCCTCCGTGATTCGTACATTATTATTATTACTATTCGTGTCAGAGTTCGTGCGATGAAAAATGATGCGTAGGAGTCGATCGCTAGTGAACCTCGCCCATTTCATTAGCTAGAACATTAATTCCTTAATGAGAAACAGCTTTCGTTTTGATTTCTTACCCATAGATTACATACTTGTTAGTTCCAATAGGATTTTGTCTGACAATGTGGAGTTATAATTCGTTGAAACCTATTACTCAAGTAATGTGAACGTATGAAATTAGATCATCGCTAAAAATAAATGGCTAGAGAATGTATACTCAAGTTCCCGGTGGATAATGTGATTCCGCAGCAGCTTGTTGCGGTAGAAGTTGTATCTGATATTTTATTAGTATATTATTCATGCTGTTTCATAAGACGAACGGGTTATCCGCGTCCTCATCGCGGCCCGTCTTCATCAAAACTCTATCTTTTGCGATCGCAACACATCTCGAAATTAGCTTATGGTTCGAGATGGAAGAATTAGCGATAACATACTCCACCTTTTACAACTCTTCATTTGAAAAAATTTAACTAATAGAATCAGTATTCACTTATTAGCATTCGAAAATATTGTATATTTTTATATATCTACGAAATAAAGTTTGTTAAATAAACTTATATTTTTGGTACGCACAATAGATGTTGGTTATTATGAAAGATATTTTATTGGGTGTTAGGTGATTAATCAGTTTTTATTCAGGTCAAGGCCTAAATACTACTATATAATTAAACCTATTAGCAAGATCGTGCTCTAGCAAGAAATAGACAATCATTAAACTGAATGTAAATATAATTCGTAATCGCCATTAAATTACCGCAATAATGAAACCATTAAAAAATAACTTTTAATGGTTTCATTATTGTGGTAATTTAATAAAATGTTTTTCCCTTGTATCTTATGCCTTACGCCATCTCCACGTGCCGCCCCTCTGACTTGTCGGAGGCAGGGCCTCCAGCGTCTATCAACACGTTCACCGACTCAATCATTCGTCAATCGAACTCCAGAGGAACAAAGACAGATATATCACGATTCTATACAATCAAAAGAGACACCATAAACCAATTCGGATGATCGGACGATTATGGACGAAGAAATGCCAATATGAAAAGAGAAACTGCGAACGAAACCAAAGATATATACATACGTGAACATGTAACGACATTGATTTTAGATAAAATAATGGTGATGGCATAAGTGCGAAAGAGACCGAACGCAGTAATTTTCAGATTCGATCTTATGTTTGTGCGTGTAGATACAGCACACTTAAGACGGGCGAATGATGAGAACAATACAATTTATTTAAATACGATCTTTGATACGTTTGGTTTTAGGGTATATGAGAGCTAAAATAAAATATATAAAACATTCTACCAAATAAAAAAACTGTGACTCTATTGATAAATATATTAAAGATTCAAAACAAATATTTACTAATAAAAACAAACATATACACCTATTCAATTAAGTAGTATAATAATAGTAGAATAATAAAAAATATCAAGATTAAATAAGGTTGTCTTTTCAGTGATGTACCAAAAGAGACTAAAGAAAGAGCGGAAACAACGGCAACATATCCAAGAACAACTGGACATGGAGCTGAAGAGGAGGCAGAAGATAGAAGAGGCCTTAAAACAATCTGGAGCGCCGGCAGAGCTCCTTAGAATTGTAACTGGTAAGTAAAATTATACCTCCGTGGTTATACCAACATTTAGTAACAATTTGTGCTCTCTTAAGACCGAATACTCAAGTTTGAGGTTTTTAAATATTTTAAGTATTAAGTTAAAAATATGTACAGTAAAATGTTAAATTGAGTACTCCTATACAGTTGCAGAGATCTTACAATCATGAAATGTCAAACCGTTGTGATTGTTTTCGGCCATTAATTACTAAGATTAATATATTTCGAATTTTTCTCCACAAATTCTATGATATTGGTTTCTAAAAGTCAATTTATATTCCACTATATTCATGCATCTCTGATATTACATCAAGGTTGTCAATACTATCAGTATCAGACTGCTCAACAAGTTCCATAAAGTACGTGTGTGCCCCTGACATGTTAACTCACCGTCTGTCAAACTATCTGTGTATTAGCTACATCTTCACTTACACGATATCCTAGGTTCATCACCTAGTAACCGCGATTCAGAACTTTAGAGTCAAGTAATAAGATTCGTTTTTGATAGCTGATGAGGGTGATATGTAACTTTGAAAGTCGTTAAGTCGATATGGAGTGCGTGACGTAAGAAGGGTGGGTAAACGCTAGCGAAGGCTTGTACTAATCTCCGTGTCAGGAAATCGTTTCGCAGACCATTTGAACCGAGGGTTCGAGTTCTAACATGATTCGTTTTCTTGCATAATTCCTGTTTGCTTTAACGCTCAAAGTAATTTCCCTCAAATGTAAGGAAATCATGTATATTAAATATTTTATCTGATTTTAATTTAGATAAATTAACTTCAAATACTTGCGTACATTTGGGTTATATTTGTCAATCAATAAATAACACAATATTTTTTATGTACATTTCATTTAACTTTTTTTTTAAATTTTGTAGTTTTAAAAAATAACATCCAAAATCGAAATGAAACGACGACGAACGACAATAAAAATATTTTCACTATGCAAATTGCAAAACCTTTTGTCTTATTTAAGTTCAACGAACAGTTCGAACATATAATAAGCACAGGTCTTTTGCATTTTAATTAAGGCACTAAACTGAAAACTAAAAAACCATTTTCGCTAAAATTTAATTAGTAACATAAATAAACCAAACAAATGATTACAACAACATAACATTAATTACTTCTATAGTATTGTGCTCTTTTCCACTAGCCTTCAGTCCCCGAAACGATCTAATAAAATTCCTACCAAATAAAAAAACCATAATAAAACTGTCAGAGGACTATTCTAGGAATAGAAAATACATAACGAAATTTCGAGTATATTTTTAAAAATAGTTGAAGGTTATACAACCTCAAACAAGGTTACAAAATCATTTATGGTTTGATAAAAACTATATTTAGGCCGATTCGATCATTTAAGTGATAATTAATACCAAAGTTAAACGTAAATCGAAACGAAACTGAGGGCCTAATCCGAAATGCAAACTATGACATCTAAGAAACGATTAGACAATTTTGGATGCGAAATGCTTTAAAATCGTCAATTTATTAAATATTTCGATTTTCGGAATAGTCCCTCTAAAACGTTACCAAAAAAAATTCTACCGTTACAAAACTGCGATTCGTCTTCAGTCTCCACTCATGTGTTACTTGCAATGGTCTTTGTAAAACGTTTAGCAGCAACATATAGGCAACCGGTTACTGTTTTATAAAGCAAGATCTCACATTAACGTTACAATTAAGAAGCAGTGAATTACCTCTAAACGTAACTACCACTAGTTAAGTAGCTTTGTCATCTGTCAAACTTTCTGTGTATTAACAAATTCAAACCACTTTGCAATTAGTAGGACTAGAGGGAACTTTGTTATATGAAACTAACACGACGCTTCTTTTTCATCTTCAGTTGGTCTTTACAGCTCCTATATTCCGCCTAATTTCTCCATTCTTACCTTTCTTTATCTCCAACAGAGAACCTATCACCACCGGCGCAAGAGACTACTCGGTCGGAACGCGAAAATGGCTCGGAAAGTAAGCCACCAAGTGCGGAACCTCCTGCGGCCTCGCCTCCATTCCAGCGGGAGCGTCCTCGAACGCCAGACAAGCCACAGTGGAACTATCCCCCGCCACCTGTCGACATTATGAGCGGAGGTGCTGCGTTCTGGCAAAATTACTCTGGTAAGTCCTATCAACGTTAATCTTCTCAAACTTCTTATGTTTCTCATGAAGGTTCCTGGCGTATTTAAAATAAAAAAATATGTTTCAGCAAGTATAGTTAAAGACGTACAGTTTTAAGAATTTTATAATGACTGCGATGATTGTTAAGGTGGTATTTAATGAATGTATTCTGCTTATCCATTGAGGTTGTGATTTTCAATGGACGCTAGTTCTGTTATTTTTATTGTAGTAAAATATAAAATTTATTTAACGTATGAATAAAAATTTACATAAAAAGGAAAACAAAAAGGTGTGGAACTTCTAACAGAAATTTCTTCGAACCCACCTGCGAAAAAATGAGTGCTATTGGAGATAGCGTGTGATAGTGTTTATATTTATTTTATATTAATAGATTTACGAACATTTATATAATATGTTATTATATTACAATAAACACACTATCTAAACAAAATTATTTAGAAAAAATGGAGGATTCTAGAATGTATTGCTTTTCAAAATTCATGTGCAATAAATAAATTGTTATTGCATTCTCGGACCGAAGCATAACATGAGAAAATATGGTTTCCAACAAAGGGATCTATGGATACACAGGGAAAATGTTGACGTACAAAATTTATACTCGTCATATCGCATACCGCATGAGTATTGAGAATTTCAAACATTTAAAAATGAAATGAGCAATATTGAGTTCGACGTTTTCGTTGTATTCATTGGGGTTGGCTTCAGAATGGGACACATAGATGTAGCTATTAAAGCTTGGCACTTTAATAGCTAAAAAGGCTTAAAGGCGGTTAGATCCATATTATTTTAATAACTGATTGAAATTTATATCAATAGGAGTAACTCTAAACATTATTTAAATAATGAATTATAAAATCCCATATTCAGCTCAAGTATTTCATGAAACTTAATATTTTAATAATTACTAATGCATTTTTTTGAATCATCTGCAATATTAGTTATTCGTCTAAGTAGAATGCCATTAAGATATGAAAAAATGAACACCAACTACATCGGTAGCTATAAGTGGTTTTTTCGTACCCTGGCCGCGGCTGATATTTCATTTAAAATAATCTGGCTTAGTTATACGCGCTGAATTATTATAAATCTTATAGTGAACGCTAGATATAATTACAGCCGATGCGATTGATACATAACAACTTACATTGGCTTAATATATACTTAGTTTTTAGACAATTTTAACGTAAGTTTCTGTCATCACCAGCATCAGGCATCGTAGTGTAATAAGGAATATTTGTTACAAATTAAACATGAACTGTAAGTAAATTCCAATGGCCGACATGTGAGTCAGCTTTTTTAAAACTTCACATGATATTTTAAGTACAAATTCGTACGCTATTATTTTCCGAAACTAACTCAATAAACAAGGGGTTGAAAAGCATAGCATTGATATGAATATAATCATTTCCTGCATTTTGCCGACGAGTGGCTTTTACCGTCCGATTGCTTTTCAAGTAGAAATTGCAACTAATTTAAGTGTTACCCAGCCGAGTATCTAAACGCACGCGAACACGCAACTAAGAATTGTTAAAGATGGGAAATTCATTTTGTATTTTATTTCTAAATATGGTACGTATGATATAGAATAAGCCAACGCCTACCAAACAACAAAAAAGTTACTAGATGTTAATTAATTCTTCTCGTGTCTTCTTAATTCATATTTATTATCGTCTATTACCTATCAAATAAGGAGATTAAATCTTCTTGTGACAAACTAAAAGCAATTAATTACTTCAGTGACAAACTAATACTTGAATTCATGATCTCAAAAAACATTTATTAAATTGGACTTAATAGTATACGAACAAAATGTTGTTTTCATTCTTAATAAAGTTATGGACATACAAATTATTATATGATTTATACACCCATTCTTATAGTCCGAAGAAAAGGAAATTGGCAGATAAAGTAAAAACAGAATAATACAAGGGGTTGTAAACATAAAAAGGTTGATAGCAGAAAAACAAGAATTATAACTTGGGGCCTTTCATCAAGTTTCCTTGTGCCGTCTCGAAAGAAAAAAAAACATATTTTATTATTCGTAAATTAGAAAACTTTTTCTGCGTGTTTCTCATGAAAACTGGATCGGTTCAAAAGAAAGTACAGCGCTTAATTATTTCTTTGAATAAAGAAATTAATTTTCAAATATTTGGAAAGACATTTTGAATGTTGGAAGATGGCTCATTTGCTTTTTTAAATGTTCAGTATTAAAAGTTTGTTTGAATGCCATAATTCTTAAACCAAAATATAAGTAAAACACCATTGCTTTTATACAAAAAGGTAAATCCATTTATATGCAAAACGACAAAATCTTTGATGATTCAAAGCAGGATTTGAAGAGATAGATGAGCCCGAAACGTTATATAAGTAATATAAAGTTGAAAAATTAATAAAGAGGAAACTTCAGCCAGCTACTTTTTAGGTGAGCTTGTAAAATGAATGGAAATAAAATTGTACCGCACAGGTGCGCTAAAAACCTTTGGCGATATTAACTTTTTGTTCATGCTGAAGTAATACACTGGGAATATTATGTTTGATTTTTGCCTGAAGCTTTATCTTTATACAATAAAATAGTCAAAGGATGGATATTATTTATTCAATGCTTTATTGTACGCATCGCATACATAATTTTAGCGAAAAATAAATAATCATAAATATTATACTTTGCACAATGAGCGGCATTTTAGCTAACAGCCATATCTTCTAGGCAGGATTTATCGATAAAGGGAGTGAGGTATATTTCCAAAATATTGTAATAGGTGATTTATTAAATTACGTCTACTATACACGAAAAATATAATGATTGTAACAAACACGTGTACAATATATAAACACTAAAATTATAATACATAGATAATAATAATATTTCTCACACTCACTCTCAATATCAATAAAAAGGTATATACTACAAGCATAATAATCAATATAAATGCTTCTGAAATGTAGCAGGAAAGGAAAATTTCTTAAAAACTATAATTAAAAAGTGGTTTCGAATCTCTGGATTCCACTTTTTACTTTTCACTTTTCAATTCAATCTTTTCGATTGGACATGCTTCAATAAAGTCACAAGGCTATTTGTCCAGTCAGTTTCATTGTGGTCCCTTACCTGCACCCGAGCCGTAAATACTACAAGTGGGGACTGGCGTACAACCCTTTGTCGACAACCTTCTCAAATTCCCAGTCGAAGAATTAATCATGGGAGTTTTCTGTACATTTTTTATACCAGTAATTAATTACGCGTTAACAATCTAGGTGTCGATTTGCGTTTAAAATCGTTAAAAATAATGAGTAAACAACACACTTTCTATTATTTATTCAAAGATATTAGATATCAAAATTAAAGATTCTAAAGAAAAACTTCAATAATTACGAAGACTGTATTTGAAAGGTATTAAATATTTTTTTAACAAAAGACTAACTTGTTATTAATTAGTGTCCAATAGACATACAATACTTTGACAGTATAAATGTTATTTATTATTACAGTTAGATGAGATTAATCTCACAAACACAATGGATAAAACCTTCTTATTTGATGTTTTGGTGGAACCAGCATTAAATTTTGTGAGTGAACAAACTAAGGCAAAGTAAAATACCACTTTTACAGCCAATCATCACCTATCATCCTTTTTTATTCAAACCGATAAATTTGTTTTGTTTGTTTCTTTCAAAATAAATTGTTTCACGTTCACAATACAGCATCCTTTTTTGTCATTCCATGATCATTCGATCAAAACTAAATGTTTTTATGTAATTACAATTCTCCGTGAAAGTTAATTCTATTGTCAATGAACAGTCAACTAGCAGTCTTTGTGAAGTATCAAGAATATCGTCATATTTTATAAATTAATCATAGTTGTAAATTCATTCTTAGTAAAATGACATTGTTTAGAAGCAACCATTATTAAGCAAAGCAGTGAACCATTATAGTTATTTCAAAGAACAAGTAGATTATAACTCTCAAAGGAACCGGCAATTCTGTTTTAGGAGAGGCAAATGCAAAAATATTACGTATTCAAACAGACCTAATGGGACATTTAGGGGTGGCAGCGAAGTGAAACGGCAAAGGCCGAAGCTTTTAAGTGTATAATATTTAATTGTGACGCCCTAGGCGTATAATCTCGCCCGGGATAATAGGTTTCTGTTTCGGGACAACCCTCAACTGCGACACTTGTGAGTGTGACGCCCTTAAGCAAGATTTCACTGAAACAAATCGGATTATAATTGAGTTTTTTTTAAAGCTCTGAATGTTTTTATGGTATCATTGCGTTACGTTATTGTTTGAATGCCCCTTGTCTGTTATGCTGCTCTTTCCTTTCCCTTCAAGAAGACAGAGATCAACATCACTGAGACTTTTAAAGACTTATTTTAGTACAACTTGTATGTCACACAAATCATAAATGATTGAGTATCGTCTATTTTTTGGATCAAATAATTTAAATACCTTTAGGTACGACGGAATTAAATAGTATAAGGTTTCGATATTAATTCAAGACTTACATACAGGTATTAATTACAATTCTCAAAGAATTGCCTGTTTTGCATCTCCAGCAAAGAATGAAAAATTAGGTTGTAAATTCGTACACCCAAAGCATAAATTGTAAACGAATATCGGGATGAGAAATTGAATTCACCGTTGAGAAAATGTTCCATCAAAGTAAGCAAAAAACGCGATTCCGTTTATATCTTTTATATCTCGTAAATTGCAGGAGGCGGCAAGCGTTGCATGAAATTGAATAAGCATATTTCGTAAAACGTCGACGTTTTGGGAGACAATTGCCTTACCTCACCTACTCCTGCCCCTTCACGAACTTTGTCAATTTTCTTAAAATCTTATTAGAGGATCTTTACTTGGGACCTATTTTGCGTTCTTTCCTTAACCTTTATTTGTTTTAGAACGCATTCCAATAAATTAGTAATGTATATAACATATAAGTACACTTAAAACCAAAGTGATCTTAAAGCTATTATTATCTTAAACTAATTTAATCAAATTCATGAATTTATAATTACAAAGGGCTGCTGGCTATATTGTAAGTTAAATTATAGAAAAAATTAAAATATGATTATTTTTAAAAAGTTATAAATGAAATAATTTACTTTGGCATTAATTATTTTTTAATAATATAGCTAACGATATTGTAAGCAACCCTTCAAATTTAATAAACTGTGTTCATGTGTTCGTACGTTTTTAAAGGGAATACCGAGTATTAAATTAGAAAGCGCTATACGGATGCGAAGTCCGTTTGATGTGAGTTGCCTTCCCGAAACACTAATGACATTTTCCGGGGTAACACACTTGTACTTTGACGTCGGGAATGTGTGGAACTCAATTATAATTATTTCACGAAAGATATTTCATCTGTAGTTTGAAATTGTTGCATGCTAATGGCAGTATTTGAATTTCTAAATTAAAAATTGCCACCTTGCCGTTTTGTCTTACAACGATCCTTTGTGATTCAGTTTGGACAGCGATTTGCAGCTAAATTGGCAATGTATTGTCATTGTATTTGTTATGATTCTTATGACATCATTTATTCAATATAATCAATTCGATATAAATAAGACGTCATTATTCCCTGAGAAGAATTTTTTTCATTTGTGAGACTGTCGATGATATTGTTAATATCTATACTGGGACACCTCTACTGCTTATCATCAGGTGGTGTCGAGTCATTTTCTGAGCTCAATATAAAAAAATACGTGCTATGATGTTGGTTTTTGTTTATATTATTTTATATAATCACTTAAATATTTTTACTGTTGACAGAATCGTTGGCGCAAGAGCTGGAGATGGAGCGTAAATCACGACAGCAAGCTATGGAGCGGGACGTGAAGAGTCCCCTGTCTGACCGGGCCGGTTACTACAAAAATTCCGTACTGTTCAGCTCGGCTACTTAGCTGCCGAACACCGGGGCTAGCGACTTCCCCGATAAGCAAGACTTCAACAAAGAACCAGACGAGAGAAAACCTGTAATCAGTGTCAAACCTGAATTTAGGGAAAAATAACTTTGATAGACGCTGACTCAGGTCTCACATAGATGACGTTCATCCGATAGTTTCCTAAGGTTATCGTAAAATCGATCTCGATGAAATAAGGTATTTCCTTTTTGAGATTAATGTGTACATATTTTGTTATTCAGTTCGAAGTAAGTGCGTAGATTTCGTGTAATAAATGCGAAGTCATATGAACTCTTCTTCCATAGTGAAATTTGTAAATATTTCTTTATATTACTAGATTGTAAGTCAGTACGGTTTTATCGACAATTCAAGTAATTTATACGTCATATTTTAACTTTTATGAAAGTACCTTTAAACTTATTGTTAAATGCCATATTTATGTATAAGTACTCATTAGTATCTTTTGTAAATTTACAAAATAATAATTAGCATTTCTTTTACTTATACGATAATTTGTACCTACACACATATCATACGGTTCACCAATGTTTTGAATGATTTGATCTAAATAATGTTTGGAATTGATCTAAGACTGCTTTTCGAGATTTTTTCCAAAGTTGTAAAACTAATGAATTGATTATTTTTGATTACTAGTCTCATAAAGTTCTATAATTAATAGGTGTTTAAGTTCCTAAGAACAATTTTTTTTATCAGTATGAAGGACCATATCGTCAGTAAAACTGCAAGTATCTTGTAGGTACACATTTTTATTGTTAATAATTATTATATTAAAGTTTTGTTCCATAGAAAGTGATCTTTTCTATTGTGTAATTTATTCGATTTTAGTGCAATGATTAGATTTAAAGAAACTAGTATATCTCTTAAACCATAAAGTGTATGAGAATTAAGTTAGTTACTGCAATGATACATTTCTACAATTCATTATTGACTGAAAATGTGAAGCAGTTTTTGCGAACAATATCAGTTAAAAGTTTTCTTTTGATGTTCATGACGTAGACGCTGTAAAAATAAATTTAAACGCCGTATCTCATATCCGCAGAGTCGATGTATATTAGTAAAGATATAACAATAAGCTGTAGTTTTAACAATATACATAATAAAGTATAAAATAGCGTTATTTATATTGATGCTTAGTTCGGGACGACTTTGAATGTCCAAATAGTTAATTAAGTATTAGAGATTGTGTATAGCGAGATATTGGTGCTTGACTGTTACACGAACAATTAAATATATACAGTACAAAATTTCCGAATATCTGTTTGCAAAGAAAGAGTTTTCGAAATGAACTGTGTGACTAATAAATAAATTTATAAAAGCAATCCCAATTGCATATTAATAGTCAAGCGCCGATGCGATGATAAATCGCTATACGCAATTCATTTAATATTATCTGTAATGGGTAATGCGACGTAATGAATAAAACTTAGTTGTTACTATAAATGTTTAGCTGAACAAGTGTGACTGTGTAAATGGAGTGAATGGGGTACTTCTATATCAGTTATATTCGAAAATGGATAATACACTAACTGAATGTTTTCCGTTATCATGCTTTGCTCACGCCAGGGACATTTGTATCAGTACATAGTTCTGAAGCAATATCGGGGCAAACAGTAACCACCTATGCCAGCCGTTTCAATTTCGCTCAATAATATTTGTAATTCCATAAAGAGAAAATGTAGACCTTGAATACAAGTATGCTATGTACATGTCCCTGTAATCATTGTATGGACAAGGAGGAAGCAGAATTGTCTGAATTAAATTTATTTCAACAAGCCAAGGCTTATTCCACTTATTATTTAAATCCTTGTTTTATATGGTATGCAATTAAAGTGAGTATCTTTATTTATTATTATTTCTATTAAAGTATAATTATTATTAATTTACTTAAAATTGTGTGTGTGCCTTGTATCGTAGATGAAAATATCAAGATTAAAAGTGAAAATTATCATTTTGTGTTTTGTTTGTCATCTTCTAAAACCTTTAGCTTAGTTAACACCTAGTAAATCTATCACTATAGGGGTCAATAAATTGTATCATTCCTATACATTCCTATCCTATACAAAGTATTTTGTACTTTAAGGAATTGAATTACCAACCTTATTACTTCAGTTCAATTGTAACACACTTTTATTATAACAAAGTCTTTTCTAATATTTAATAAAATAATGTAAGTAGCTCGTTGTGCATAATAAGTAATGTGTTGCATATGTACCAAGTAAACTGCCGACACAAGATACCTTGATTATGTCTTTGCTGATACAGTCACGTCTAAAAAGATTACCTTTATGGCATCGAAATAGAGTTATGGTACCTTATTGATAAAATAATAAGATTGGTTCTCTGGTATCAATTACAAAAACAAAGCAACTTCGCCATGGTTTGGAATCAATCAAAAATTATTTGAGCTTCGCCGTGTTTCGGGAAGCATGATAAGCCTTTGGTCCTGGTTGTTACGGCATCTCCAACCCGAACTGACTAGTAGTGATGTTACAACCCAAACGATTTCCCCCATATGGGAAGCCCTCTGGTACAGAGCACAGCTCCTCAAACATATTGCTATACCTAAGAAACGATTACTTCCACGTTTAATGCTGCTTCTGCTATATCTTCCTACTCCCAAGCTATAAATATAAAATAAAAAAGATTTTTCTACATAACAACAATGGTAATACAATGGTCATAAGAATTTGATTAAACACTCACTGTTCCTTTATTAAAATTCAATGTCATAATTATTCGGTTACCTAATAAACTTTGTTCATTAAACCTGGAGTGAATAAGTATCGTCTAAGGAAACATGTAATATCCATGAGGTCTTAAAAAATCTTTAATCCCTCTTTCCTAGGCAGAGGAGGTGAATGGTGGCCGTGTGGCGACTGAATGGTGAATTTTTTAACAACGGGTTATATTAGGAACTTCCTGACAATTGTTTAAGAGCTCGATCGATTTTTTTGTATGAGTCTCTATTTACATAGGTTTTGATGACGCTGATCTAATTACTTCATGAGAATGTATCTCCAAAAAAATAATTCTTAAATTTAAAATAGACTAAGTAAGCAAATATAGATCTCGAACTGATCGCTATTGAATTGAGCTGATCAAAAACCAAAATGTCTTCGTACATTCTATTACTTTTTATTCAGTACGAAATCAACTAATTTATCGAAACACTCGCTATTATAATAAATTTGGCGTGTTTTCATAATTTCACGGCAAATTACTTCCTATATTACAGTTAGGTACAGTCAACGACACGACACGATGGTAATCTACTTAACCAATAAAACTACAGTTCCATAAACCAGAAAAGTCATAAGGCCCGATTTTATATCGACGCTCGATAGCCGTTTTAAATCCTGTGAAATCGGAAAACTTCATATTTATTGCTAATAGATTTTCGTCCGGGTTGTACGGGATGCAATTTTATTTTGTCCATATGAATGATTTTTATATTTGCCCCAAGGGCGGGCGGGTGCGTCCGCCCTTTTTGATTTCGGGCTGACGGCACTGACCGCGGTGATGACATTCCCGAAATATACTCGTTTAAACGTTCCTTGGTTGGTTTAATTTGGAAATGGAATTCGATGGACAGGTAAAAAAAACGAAATATACAACTACGTATTATTCATATACAACGTTTTTAGGTTTCAAACGAATCGACACGTTACAATCGTAGTTGCGTTCAGCTGGCCAATCCTCATTATAGATTATTATAAATTTGTGAGCAATAAGTAATCCGTTTAATGATGGGAAACGTGAGTATTAACAGAGAAAGATACAGCTAGACTGGAAGCTTGAAATATGGTACTGGAGCTGGACAGAACGAATAAATTGAACGCAACTTATTAGTAAGTATACACTGACCTACAATACCAAAATAACGATGCAATCAACTTATCTTGATAGTTACTGCAGATTGTATTGTCCTTAAGAACCCACTCGGCAATCCATCTCCCCGACAATATAATATCTATTAAGTCCAGTTTTGTATACAAATTACCGCAGAAAATGTTTAAGTATAGAAGTAACTGTAAAAATAGGTTCATTCTCGTTATATTCAAATTCATCTTTTTTTATATATAAAGCTCAGAAAATGACTCGACACCACGTGATGATAAGCAGAAGAGAAGTCCATATGTGAAGATAGCTAGTGAAGCATGCGACATACTGCCCTAGCCACTCTCACCTTGCCAGCCCAAAAAGTGCTTTTTCACGCCTCTTTTAAAGGAACCCATGTTGTAATAAGCAGGGAATACGTGTGCTGGTAAGGAATTCCATTCTCTAGCTGTGCGACAGAGAAAAGAGTCACAAAATCTCTCTCGTGCGTAAAGTAGACGTGGCTACAGTGAAGGAGCGAGTCCGTAGACCAGCACGCGTACTCCTTAGTAGGAAAGGAGAGGGAGGGATAAGGTCGAAGAGCTCTTCAGAGCACTCTCCAGATAACAACTCTATGATTTAGTGGTCTTAAACTGCTGCTGGTGGATTACCAGCTAACTAAATAAAACTTATGATAAACAAAGAAACTGTACTGTGTGTAAGTACCTTTACAATTTCTCTGCCCATTGTAAACCAATTTTCAAAATTAGTTTCTTATTCAATAGCATATTATCCTTGGTGTCCGATTGACACCAAGTCAGGATCTGATGATGATCCCAGGGAAATCGAGGGCAGCCTTCAAATTGTACACGAACGTGTTTAATTATTTGTTTCTAAAGCTTTCAAATTCGGGTACTTAAAGATAAATAGACAGACAAGTCTACAATACTGACGGTCTCCCATCTAACTTTGAGTTCAAACAAAATTAAATATTAGGTATTTAATTTCAAAAGCTAACATGCCTAGGTCGCCCTTTGTACAAAAAAGATATATTCTATTCTATTCTTCTATTCTTGTTTCCAGAATCAATAAAAAGTGAAGCTCCAACTCCAAGAAATAATTTCAATTAGAATAACTTCTTGCATTGAATTATTTTTTCCTTTTTAGTGTTTTGCAGTTGGTTTTTTAATTAAGTTTTTAACTTTTTTGACATGTAGATTTCACATTCAACTCATGAAAGTAGTAAATAGGAAGTGCCTACATGAGCTAATTATATAATTCTCGAAAATATTATTTCTTATAGGTAAGTCAAATAAGCTTTGTAAATTATATTTTTTTTTGTATCATTTTTATGTATCATATGGCGAGAAATTTACAAGAGGTGGTGAAATAAATTTAACATAGTACTCTAAGCGTTACTCACATTCAACATTATAACTTTTATTACATAAACTATGCACATAGACGCCTTAATTACAAGGAAATAATTATTTTCATATGTTCGTTACATTTATTTATGGACGTGACATTTATAGATTTTCGTGACCTTATTTCAACCTTGCAAACTTACCGCTATAAAAAAGTGTCGCCTCATATATATTTATATTATATCAAAAATAAATCTAAGGAAAAGACCAAAACGAAAATTCCGATACCGGGAATCGAACCCGAGCCTCCTGGGTGAGAGCCAGGTATCCTAGCCACTAGACCATATCGGATATACTTCACAAGCTGAAATTTCTCAAGTAATATCAATAGACGTATTTTTATTTTGTTTTGATTTATTTAAAACTTTTCTTGAAAATCTGCCAAAAGTTTCATGCATACCAATCTATTTTATGAACATGTCTTTATGTCTCGTTGATTGAACAATGTACACTTCGGATAAGTTAAAATACGAAAAATCAAGGCTATCTTTATAAAGAACTGACCAAGTTCAATTTTTGTATTCTACACACCACATGTGCGAAAAATTTTAAAAAATATTGATCAGAAAAAATAGTATCGCCTGTTTCGGTAACATCTGATTCGGCATTTACTTATTTACTATCTGATCTGGCAAATGTGGTTTTGTCATATAAATACTTCCAAAAATTTCCGGAGGAGGCCACTCTTATCACATAATTCACAAAATATACACAACAAAAATTATAAAAATCTGTTACGTAGTTTCAAACTGATAACAAACATAGTGTCATGAGATTTTTATATATTAAGCTGACCTTGTTGTACTGCCGTAAAAATTATATTCAAAATAGGTCTATCTTTTTCGAGCACAACAAACACTCCGTAACGAAACTTTTATGTTTTAGATTTAAAATCATTTCGATCTCACTACATAAACAAATATATTCGAAATGAACAACATAATATCAGAAAAAATCAAATCCCATAATAATATTTTCCTTTTTAATAAGATTCAATAAGCAACACTTTCCGATTAGATGCATAGTTATGGTAGAGCATAATGAAGTTTCATTTTTAAAAAGGATAGAAATTTTAAAGAAACTATATGACAACAACGGGATAGTTGTTCTTTCGAATTCCATGAATTACAAACAAAAAACAAAAACAAATTTCCTTCTTTACTTAAAATTGTACATGTTCGTTATTTTTTCAAGTATTCGCCATTTAAAAAGTCTTGTAAAACCTGTATACGGGTGACCTTAAAGCATAGATGATCAATAAAGTTATTACCCTTAATTTTTAATTATTAGGTATATTTTTGTTTTAAGAGAAGTTTTGGTTTATTTGCTTTTTTAACAAACAATTTAATCGGCTTGCATAAATGAAACAAATTTTGGTTATATAGCGATATCAATAAGTTAGAACCATGTTAGTACTTCAGGTAGGGCATATTAATTTATGCCCGTGATAGTAGCACTGTGTATAGCGTCACTGTGAGTTAATATTGTGCGCATAAATATTGTCGTGAGACAGCTCCTCGACGTCCGTAGTCTCTATTGAAGTATGGCACTATACAGGCTGTTGCATTTTCCATCATAATTAAAAAGTTGGTTCACTAAAATTTAGCCGTAATTATTTATTAATAATATAATAATAGCCCAATTCTTGTGACAAAAATGTGAGTCAAAATATAGTTTTGGTCTAAACTCAATTAATATCATTGGCATTATTATTAAAACGGGTTTTCGTGTTGTTAGTCTTTGAGTGAGTCTAACAACACCAAAACGTAAACGTGTATGTGGGTTTGAAGTTCTTGATCAAAATTACTGAAATTCAATTTATATGTAACTGAATTCTGATTTTAGCTGGGTCCGACCCAGATATTATTATTCTATAATACGAGACAGATTATTATATGACTGCGTATTTTATCGTTTCTCAATTAAAAAAGTTCAAGTACTATATATTGTATTGTATTGTATATTTTATTTTTGTTTGTATATTGTAGTACTATATATTGTATTGTACTCACTAATAGTGATTGCTTTGCCTTGCATTTTTTATATTAACAGTTTTAAATGGAAATATTCGTTCATGTCTATGCAAATAAAACACGTGCCATGTATTAAAAAAATACTTTAAATAGTCTAAAAGATCTGTCTACAAATACAATATCATATAGCATATAAAATAATGGGAAAAAGTTTATATCTCTTTAAAAATTCATAATAAGGAATTACGTGAAAAAAAAGACTGTGAGACATTGGATTTTTCTAAGTAAGCAAATTAAACTGAATGAAATGTCGATTTTTTGTTTGAAATTCGCATTCATGTTGGTTTAAACGTTTCCTAAACTTTGACCTTAAAGATGGATTGCAAAGATTGAAACATGTATCATCCTGTGAATACACACGCAACTTCACGCACCTGACTGTGCCGTGTGGGGCGTAATTTTCGCTTTGCCCCGCGACACGGATTAGTTTTTCGTTACGATAATTAAATAACTTGGAGCTACGTTGTCGCGTGATCTATGATCGTGTTTATTGTCTTGTCGTACGTGTGGCGTTGGCTTTATTTTATTGCTTTTACTATCCTATGTCGCCGCGGAAATTGTTTTAATGTAACTTATTATTAATAAGTTGCCTGATGAACATAAGATACTCTTTATAGAATAATGAATTACACAAAGTTCTGTCATGTTCAAATTTTCCGAATCTACAATCATCCAATAAGCTTATCTGGCATTCTTAAATTCAGGATAGTTACTTTAACTCGTTACTTTAACTTGGATAACTAAAGTTATTTCTTTATCCAAATAGTAATTCAGAGAGAAAACATAACGGATAACCTTTTAAACTGAATGACCCATATAATTACCTACTACCTATTAGTACTAGATAGAAGATGTGTATGTGTGTATATGATGTGTAACATATAAATGGTCGCCACACTGACCATTTATAATTTTGCTAAATGTATCGAATACCTTTACAACAAAAAAATATCATAACTTTACGAAACATAATCTTTATAGTTTACGCATAATATGATATTTTTATTTTCATGAATATAAATATTGACATTAAGTCAATATTTATATTTTTCATCCCTAAAATAAATATAGCACAAATAACGCAAATATCTTTATAAAATTTACCATACACACTAAAGATATGTTTTTATTGTACCTTCTATAAAAGTATAAATATAATATAATATAAGAAAGTAAAAGAAAAAAAAACCTGATTATTTGGTTAAAATTAACAATAATTGCTATAAAATAATAAAGACCTATTATATTATGAAACGGTAACTATTATAAAGCTATTTTAATTTGGTATTGATTCACAATCTTTGACAATAATAATACAAAAAATTAAATATTTGAAACATAAGTTCTATTGGTTATCTGATATTATAAACATATATATCTTTTAACTGTCCGCCCAAACATAACTTCCGACATCAGTTAAGAATTTATCAACAAAGTAATAACAACAAAGTAATATGTTGAATAAATGTAAAAGTTTTTGCATAATGCAATTAAAAGCAACGTGCGTTATGTTATAGTTGCATGATAATTTAATTAATAATACATCGCCTCGGGTGATTTATTTCCACTAGTTTTGTTTTATTTAAGCCAACAAAGTAAGACTCAACCGTTAAGTCCATCCATTTATTTCTTATTAAAAAGAAAATAAAATACCTAATCACTGGTTAAAACCAGGTGGACCGTGACTTTGTTGGTCACTTTTTTATATACATAATACGTAGATGCATCAAAACTATAGTCAGGAAACAAATGATAAAAAATTGATAACTCTCTTCTCGCTTCTGTTCATGTTATACAAGTAACTATCTCGATCTCAACGTCTATCTTATCTTTATAATGATCATCATAGTTACAATCCAAAAACAGAATTTTCCTAGTGCCTCTTTAAGTAAATGTTATAAACTATGTTCGTAAAGTTTCCAATTGCATTAAAACGTGCTATCGAAGTATATTGATCAAAGTCTTCCATCTTGCACAAAACCCTCTTCCATTATCAGCACTTCCATTGGCAGCACTAAGCTCGGATCTTACAATTTCCCTTCCTTATACCAAGCTGTGGAATGTCCTATAAAATCTTTATTCATTTCTATTAACCTTAACATAAAATACATCGTGAGACAATCGTCGCACCGACACTCAGTTATGAAAACATCTTAACCCTTCTTACTGAGGGGTCGACGAAGCAATTTGCATTGCATTTAAATTCAAAATGCTCATTTCACTTTTCCTTAAAAGAGTAGTGGTTTATCGAAAGGATTGCTGTAATTGGAAACACATTTTCACTAGTTAAAATAGGATACCATTACATTATTGTGAACTTTAAGTTCAAAACATCTTTATTGATCATGAAACATGACATTTACTTGTATAACGACATTTAAGAATAACGGAGTTTTTTATAATAAGGAAGAAAATTATTTAATGGGTTTATAATTTACATTTTGTACTAGCTTCGCCGTCGGCTCTCTTTGTGAAGCAGTTTTTTGTGGAAATATGGTATTTCTACTATATAAGGATCAATAGTACATATATTGGCCAAAATAGTTTTTTAATTAATAAAAGATAAAAATGAGTTTCAGATCTTCCAATAAAACACACCCACCCCAGCATAATCTTAATCCTTAATCTCCTATAACCAAAATTCACTAACACAGTTTTGTCTCCTGTACATAAACTGGACAAATCAAGAATAAATATGTTCATTCTTGATAAGTTCGCTACATAGTAGGAAGCACAAACCTTATAATACTAACAAATCACATTTGTCATGCGGCCATTTGAACACTGTTTGAATCGAAAAGGCTTGGCTGGTCTAGAGACCTAGAAAATAAGTTAACATCACACTACACCCTACCAAAGAACGAGGATAAGTTTATAGCTTTAATTTTTTTAAATGACAATAATAACCGCATCAAAATACACTGAGTCTGATGTTCAATAACACTTAAACATTGTCTTAAAAGTTAACGGTCATTTTTTACATTTCTCACATGTCTGTGTAAATGCTAGTGAACACCGGTCTAAGTTTTTTTTTAAACTTTCATTAATCAATGGATAGAATTGATACAATCATTGACGTATCAATTTGTAAAATACCATTTATTATGTAAAATATCATTACACTTACTCATATAGATGAGCTTGACTTTACAAGAACAGCACAGAAACGGGCATATAATGTCGTTAGCATTTAACATTAAATTAAAACTTAAACAACAAAGTGTGTATAAAGGTTGAACAATAAATAGGAACAATAAGATTTAGTTTCACCATAACGGGACAGTAATTAAAAACGACAGCTGAGACCTTTACTCAGCAAATTCACGTTAAGAAGGGCACCTCGCACTGACTTCGCTTTTAAGCTCCAGACCTCTTGATACTTACAAATCCAATTGGATTTAGCATTAGGGTTGGAACGCAACAAGAGAGTTCAATTAATTCATTTTGTTTATTTACCTGATGAAATTTATGTTATGGAAAACGTTAAAACTAACAAATACAAAATATTTTTACTGGTAGATTTTAAGCTTTTTTAGAAAATTATCATGAACGAGTTATGGAAGATACTAAACATCTTCTCAGATTACGACTAATTAATCAACTACGGTTAATCTACTTACGTTGGATTTAAGAGGATAGCTTAGTTTAATGAGGATACAGTATATAGTATCAATTCATCTATCAAAGTTACAAAAAATATTTATATTAAGTTATATTAGTCGGAAAGTTTAAAATTTTATTTAGATTAGGTTAGAATTGCTTGTATTGCTGCATTTTTGTTTTCTTGCATGCCACATGTTTGCTGCATACTGATATTAACATTATGGAAAATGATATATACGACAAATAAAATTATGGAATAAAAATATTAAGACGGGTTTGAGACCAATGAAAGCGGTGAAAATAAAATTATGTTATTTGATAATTTTGGCAAATGAAACGTTATGCTTTTAATTTTACGTAAAGTTAGGCAATTAGACAAAATTATTCTGATTTGAAATTCTGGAAAACATTAGTAATTCATATAATCTGTGACTTTAATATTGAGAAATAATTTTGGTTAAATGAAAATTAATTTTTCAGTTATTTTAGTTCCGCCAAAATAAACAAATACAAATTAATTAAAAATATTAGGCAGGTTTGTTCAATAACCATTATAGAAAAAGCCTGTCTAAAATTTTTAATCGACAAAATGTTACAAACAAATAAGTACACATGTCATACTTTATAAAATACACATGTCACTCCTAGTGTACTCCAACCTGAAGTTGGGAGCAACTCCTTAGAGCTCGTGTCTATTAGTCGTCGCAGGGTCCAGTGCTATTTCAACTTGAATTGCTATAGACTTTCCACTGAGGGGATCTGAAGACGTATAACTTCTAACTTTAAGCTGATTTCGTACAAAAGTATGAGTAATAATAATATAGGATTCAATTTAAACTTGTTAATAAGAATCAATGTATGGGATTATAATTTAATGCATGGGTTTTTAAGGTTTTATCTACGAGACAGTCAAAGTAAATTCCTAAATATTTATTTTTCACTTTTATTGTGCATATCATATTTTAGTTTTATATTTGGTGGACTTAATGCCAATAGACATAGGTTTATATTAACAGTAGACAGATAACGCTAGCTAATTAATTTAGACCTTGTATTAATTATTGTATGGTGTTAGTATTATGAAATATTGAATTTGAGGCAACTACTGTTGCTTGTTTTTTTTAGAAACTATTTATAAGATATTTTTTTAGTTAGAATGCCTGCTCTGACTCCGAATTAGATACGTGTACACTTCTAATATTATTCATGTATATAAACTTTTACGAGAACAATTAAAGTGTGTTTTATAGTTACCAGGTTATCCAGAGAAAATAACATAAAAACAAATAATTATAATAATATAATAATAATGGTTTATTTTTAATATAATGAACACGTTTACATTGTAACAGTGCACGATAATATCTGCTATAGTTTTTACTTCACAAATTAATCAGATGTTAGTAAAACATTATTCATAAGATCAACACATTCAACAAAGACAATAACTGCTTACTCAATGTAGGCAATCGCGTGACTCAGTTCTATAACAATCAATATTACTTGTCCTTAACTCGCCCATGTTCCCACTCCTGATTAAATTCACCTCTTTACACATACTACTGTATTTGCATCTAAATTGCATATGATTATTCGAGACATAACGACATATTACACGATAGTTGGTTTTAATTTAATTATGTTTTCAGAATTCAGTGCTGTAGAGGAAATTGGTCTCCGGTTCTTCATACCACTCTTTTCTTCTTTCTCGGTTGTTTGTCGTTTTATTTATTGTAAAGCAGTGAGACTCACATAGTTCAATATGTTTAGCACCCACACATCAGAATGGTAGACTTTTTATAGTTTGCAAACCCACCGGCGTTATATCTACTGAGCACACAATAAAATAAAAATTCACCGCTTTGCGTTACCATTTCACAACTTGTATAGATATAAGTTTACGCATAATATGATATTTTTATTTTCATAAATTTAATGTCGATATTTATATTTTTCATCCCTAAAATAAATATAGCACAAATAACGCAAATATCTTTCAATTTATAAAATTTACCAGACACACTAAAGATATGTTTTTATTGTACCTTCTCAATAAAAATATAAATATAATATAAGAAAGTAAAAGAAAAAAAAACCTGATTATTTGGTTAAAATTAACAATAATAATATTATGAAACGGTAACTATTATAAATCTATTTTAATTTGGTATTGATTCACAATCTTTGACAATAATAATACAAAAAATTTAAATATTTGAAACATAAATTCTATTGGTTATTGGATATTATAAACATATATATCTTTTAACTGTCCGCCCAAACATAACTACCGACATCAGTTAAGAATTTATCAACAAAGTAACATGATATGTTATATAAATGTAAAAGTTTTTGCATAATGCAATTAAAAGCAACGTGCGTTATTATATAATTGCATAATAATTACATACATCGCCTCGGGTGATGTTTTTCAACTAGTTTTGTTTTTAAGCCAACAAAGTAAGACTCAACCGTTAAGTCCATCCATTTATTTCTTATTTAAAAGAAAATAAAATACCTAATCTCTGTCTATGACAACATAGCTTTTGACGTTTTGTCTGTCTCTTCTCTCTCTTGATTTCATTGTAGTAGCACGTATTTTATATTTTATTATAATTTCAGTTAATACAGTCTTACATTTACAATTCAGTTTTATTTACAAAAAGTCTTATACAAAATTGGTGCCGAAACTCAGTCTAAATTTCAAACATTCAAGCTATTTTATGGTAATTTTGAAAATTTTTCATTTATACAAGATATTTGACATAATTTGAAGAAAATGGCGGATCGGAAAAAATTGATTGTGGCACGTAGTCACATCAAAGCATCTCTAACTAGGTCACAGCAATATTTATCTTCCATGACCATGGCAAAAGAAGAGCTGACGATGCGTCAGGAAATGCTAGCAAGCAATTATGTGAAGTATCAGGATATAAGTGTGGAATTACAACTATTAGATGAAAACACTGAAGACGAGGATCGTGAGTTTGAGGAGCGTCATTTCAAAGTGGTGGCAGAGATCGAACGTTTGCTGAAATCTTCTGGTGTGGGAGCCCCAGGTGATATCAAAGGTGCCGCCAAGCTGCCGTCTTTAGACATTCCAATATTTGACGGGAAGGACATCGCCCTGTACCGGCCGTTTATAGAAATGTTCATGGCCGTGGTGCATCATGATCCGCGGACTTCAGAGGTTGAAAAACTTTGTTTTTTAAAAAAGTATTTGAGAGGGGAGCCCTTACAAATTATAGATAGCCTTCCAATAATTGGTAAGTCTTATAACACAGCACTTTTTATATTACAAAAAAGATTTGACAATCCTACATTGCTTATTAATAATCATATCAATTGTATTCTTGACTTGCCAAATATTAAAGGTACTCACTTACAGATACGAGAATTTACAGCTAAGGTTAAACAGCATGTTACATCTTTACAAAACTTAGGTCAACCTGTTGGACAATGGGATGCAATATTATCATGTATTTTAATGCGTAAAATAGATTATTTAAATATAAGACTATTTCACAGCGAAAGAGATACCACAGCAGTGGTAACTGTTGATGAGTTGTTACATTATTTGGAAAAAAGAGCTGCTTCATTAGAGGTTAGTCTGCCAATGAGTGATAAGTCTCAAGTAAAATATAAGCCATCGGTTAATCTTTCCACAACTAATAAAGCATTTGAAGCCTATTCTCAGTGCAAAATGTGTTCTAAATCACACAAACTTTACAAATGTCCTGATTTTAATAGCATTACACCTAAAAAACGATTAGAATTTGTTACAAAAAATAATTTATGCAAGTTATGTCTTTCTTTACATACACAAAACTGTCGGTACAAATTTAAGTGCTCTATCTGTAATTCCAGCTCTCATAATGCGCTTATTCACCAACAAGAAGACGAGTCAATGACGAGAAAAGGTATCAGTGAGCATGATCATCAGGTAAACTTGCATATTTCTCAACCTGTTGCTGAAAGTGTGATATTACCCACTGCTAAAGTTTTGATCACTGATATAAATAATAAACAATTTGTAGTTCGTGCGCTTTTAGACTGTGGGAGTCAAACATCATTCTGTACCACAGAGTTTGCAAATCGCTTAGGATTTCCATTGATTGCTTTGCATAAAAATATAATAACTTTAGGTAAAAATAGCACCACATCTACTAATAAAGGTATTAATTTTAATATTGAGTCTTTAAAAAATAATTTTAAAATTAATTTGACATGCTCAATAATTGATAAAACTACGGCTAAGCTTCCACAGAGAAAAATAGATTTAAGCAAATTTCCAATTCCAAAGCATGTGTCGCTAGCTGATGATGAATTTTATATTCCAGGTGAGATATCGCTTTTGTTAGCTTGTGATATTTTTTTCAAAATCGTACTTGATGGAAAGATAGAAGGTGGTCCAGCAGATCCCATATTGTTAAACACTCGGCTGGGGTACATCATCTCATCCTCAAGTTATTCCAATTTCAATAAAACCTTTGCTATGCATACAGTAACGAATCCTGATCTTGACGCTTGTGTTCGTCAATTTTGGGAGGCAGAAAAAGTACCGGATATTTATCACGAGTCATTATCAGAACACGAGCATAGTGAAAGGGTATTCAAAGAATCTATTTCATTACATAATAATACATTACAAGTCAAATATCCGCTAAAAGTTGATTTGCAAGATATTGACCCTTCCAATTCATATGCTATCGCTTTACAAAGATTATACAATTTACAGAAAAGATTTATAAAAGAGCCTGCTTACTTTGAATTATACAAAAATTTCATTGACGAATATATTTCATTAAGTCATGCCAAAATAATTGATGTCAAAAATTGTAATTTAAAGGATCAACCATTATTCTTTTTACCACACCATGGAGTTCCTCGCATGGATAGATTGACAAACAAGCTGCGTGTCGTATTCGACGGCAGCGTCAAAACAAGTAATGGACTAAGTCTTAATAATTTTCTATGTAATGGACCTGTTGTTCAGCGTTCTCTTTTTGACATTATACTGTTATTCCGTGTTCATAAATACACACTTCTATGTGACATTCGTCATATGTACAGAATGATACAAATTTATCCTGATTACAGATGCTTACAGAATATTTTGTGGCGCGAAAATGGCAATTTAAATGTTATACAATTACAAACGATTACATATGGCTTAACTAGTTCAGCATTTCTAGCCACTAGATGTCTAGTTGAATTAGGCAAAATATACCAACATAAATACCCTTTAGCAAGCGCTGCAATTATTAATAATTCCTATGTCGATGACATTCAAACTGGAAGTAATACTTTAGAGGGGCTCGTGAAGCTTAAAAACGAACTTATATCTCTTTTACAGCATGCTAATATGCACTTGCATAAATGGATTTCTAATAGTCCAGAATTACTCAAAACTTTGCCTCGTGACAAGTTAGGTTTTGAAACAAAGGACTTAGATAAAGGTTTAAATTTAAATATGCCAATTGTTAAAATGCTAGGTATTAAGTATCATGCGTTTGATGATGTACTCCGATTGAGTAGTCAAGTGGTGACACCAGCTAAATTTCCAACAAAAAGAAGTGTTTTAAGTTCCGTTAGTAGGTTATATGACCCTATGGGATTTGCTGGTCCAGTCATTATGAAAGCTACATTGTTTTTACAAGAGCTTTGGCAGCATGGCTTGGAGTGGGACGCTGCGCTGCCAGCTGACTTAGAGGAAATGTGGAATAACTTTTATGAAAATCTAATCAAAATGCCTGATATTATTATACCACGCTATGTTCAAATCGATAATGCAGAATCAGCTGAGCTCGTGGGCTACTGTGACGCTTCAGCAACTGGTTATGGTTGTTGCATTTATGTAAAAGTTAAGGTTAATGGTGATTATCATGTTCATTTGCTTTGTTCTCGCTCCAGATTGAATGGTATTGGTTCGAAACTGACAATACCTAAGTTAGAGCTTAATGGTGCTTTATTGCTATCTAAATTAATATCTCATGTTTCAGCTGTGCTAAATATTAATGATATAAAACTCTTTTGTGATTCTAAAATCGTGCTGGGCTGGCTGGACACTGTGGCCATAAAGCTGCCGGCTTACATAGGTAACCGTGTAAAAGAAATTAAGCATCTAACAAAAGGATTTTCTTGGTTTTTTACGCCGAGTTTGTTGAATCCTGCAGATATTTTGTCTAGGGGAATCGACCCAAAGGACATACATAATTTACTATGGTTGCATGGTCCAGACTATTTGAGGAGTTCTAGTTATAATTTTTATTTATCCGAAGTTGAAAAGCCTTTTCCATTAATGATGTTAAGCGAAGAAAATATTTGCAATGCAGCTACAAATAATGTAGTAATTCATTCACTATTTGAAAAATATTCAAGCTTGTATAAAACTATTCGTGTCATGATTTATGTTTTAAGATTTATTAATAAGTGCAAAGGGCATGCTATTAATTATGATTTTTTTTCTGTCACAGAGTATAGAGATGCGTTAATTTATATTATAAAGGTAATTCAAAACCATTATTTTCCGGAGGAGATAAAGGCTATTTTAGAGAAAAGAGACTTCAAATCTTCTCTTAAGTCTCTTTATCCATTTATAGACAGCAAAGGTGTTTGTCGTGTAGGAGGTAGGTTGCATAATGCAGAAATTAGCTTTTCAAAAAAGTTCCCTATTATATTGCCTAAACATTGTCATGTTACAAAATTAATTATAAGACAAGAGCATTTAATAACATTACATGGTGGGTTGAAACTTGTCTTAAGCAATCTTTCGCAACATTATTTTATTGTTAATTCCGTTAGGGAGGTAAAAAGTGTCATTTATAAATGTGTTGTTTGTTGTAGAAATAAAGCAAAAGTTTCAGAACAGTTAATGGGTTCTTTACCTAGCGATCGTGTAAACCCTTCGCGAGTGTTTGAAAAGGTAGGAATGGATTTTTGCGGACCTTTCGAAATAAAGCAGTCTTCCAGGCGTAGTTCTATCATAACCAAGGGTTATGTAATTATATTTGTGTGCTTTGCCACCAAGGCTATACATATCGAGGTTGTTTCGGATATGTCAACTGACACATTTTTAGCTGCCTTTAAAAGATTTGTTTCCCGAAGAGGTATCCCTTTAGTTGTGTGCTGTGACAATGCATCCACCTTTAAAGGCGCTAACAACCAACTTAATCAACTGTATAAATTACATATGAGTACTGAATTCCAAGAAAAGGTACATAGTTATTCTTTACAAAAGCAAATAGATTTCAAATTCATTCCAAAATACAGTCCCAATCATGGCGGCCTGTGGGAGGCAGCAGTCAAGTCATTCAAATTTCATTTAAAGAGAATATCTACCGCAAAAAAATTTACTTATGAGCAATTCAGCACAGTTGCAATTGAAATAGAGGCTATTCTAAACTCTCGCCCTCTTATGTCTGCTCTGCCTCAAGATAGATCTGACTTTACATATATTACACCTGGTCATTTTTTAATTGGGCAGCCATTAACAGCTGTTCCTCACGGTGATCTAACTGATTTGCCAACTAACAGATTAAGATTTTGGAGATGCTGTGAACAAATTAAACAACATTTTTGGAAAGTTTGGCATCTGGATTATCTATCAAATCTTAATCAAAGAACGAAATGGCAAAAGAATGTGTTAAATCTTAAAGAAGGTACTGTTGTTTTGTTAGTAAACCCTAATACTCCACCTTTGCATTGGCCGTTGGGCAGGATCACAAAGGTATTTTGTGGCAATGACAATAAAGTTAGAGTCGTAGAAGTCATAACTGCCAATCAAAAGTTGCATACTAGGGCTGTATCAAAGATTGTCATTTTGCCTGCTGATTGATATTCGAATAAATTCATGTATTTAATTTTTTATTTATATTATAAGTTGATTAAGAAAAATGAATTATAATAAAAACTTACTTAAAATGTACAACTTTAATGTTTACTTTGCATGTATATTGTATATTTCGTTTAAATTTATAATGTGTCCTTATCACATCTGTTATCAAAATATCTCTTTACAAAATAGAGTTCATATTTTTGTTATTCTTATTCATAAAGTATTATTTAGATGTTTAAACAAAGAGATGTTTTGAAATTTTTCTTATTTTTATAACTGTTATATTAATATCGTCATTGCCCTCCCCCCAGTTATGTCTATGACAACATAGCTTTTGACGTTTTGTCTGTCTCTTCTCTCTCTTGATTTCATTGTAGTAGCACGTATTTTATATTTTATTATAATTTCAGTTAATACAGTCTTACATTTACAATTCAGTTTTATTTACAAAAAGTCTTATACAATCTCTTTTAACCAGGTGGACCGTGACTTTGTTGGTCACTTTTTTATATACATAATACGTAGATGCATCAAAACTATAGTCAGCAACCAAAGGATAAAAAAATGATAACTCTCTTCTCGCTTCTGTTCATGTTATACAAGTAACTATCTCGATCTCAACGTCTATCTTATCTTTATAATGATCATCATAGTTACAATTCAAAAAAACAGTAACATTTAAAGTCCACAAAATAAATTATATTTGATTTAATTTACGTTTATAATAATAATAAATCAATTTACTATATTGTTATATTGTATTGTTTGAAATTTTATATAGAAAAAATTAATAACAATAATATACTTTCTTAGGCTATTTTATTTATATTATATAAAAAAGTAGCAAGACAGAGTGGTCTAGCAGCTGACTTTTAAAATGTTGATAATTAATTGTTATTTGTTGATTGTATATTTAGTTTTTGTTAATGATTTAAAAATTATTATATTAAACGAAGCAACTGACATTAAAAAACTATTCTTAATAACATTTGTCCAATATATGAGACTTCGATCTATTTTTTTTTTTTCATTTACAATGTTGGTCAATTTTACTACCCTTATACAATAACTTCATTGTTATATTTGTGCCTTGTCCTCTAATAAACCAACCGGTTAATAATCCTTCATAAGTCTTGTGTCTTTTCGAAAACTGGATCTTGGCGAAATTGATAAATCGGACAGAGGCTATAATACAAAAATATAATTGAATTGTATTGAGTAAGCCAAGAAATGTGTTTACGATTATCTATTTCTAAATAATTCATTTTTGATCTCCGCCATTACAAGTAATGTCAATTTACACTAGAAAAGCAACTTCATTCCTGAGTTACACTTGAACATCTAATACGAAGCTGATCGATAAAATGGCGTCAGACGTCGAAGGCGGCACAAAGACAATAATAAATTGTAATTACAATTTAAAATGAGCAGGCGTTCCGTGGGTGTGGCCTCTCGCCCCCACGCCACCTCCACGTGTGTGCACTTTTTACCTCCATGCAGCATAATTAGTGTATATGTGTGCGTTGAGTGCAATGAAAAAGTTATTTGCAGTATACCTACATCGAAACTCAAATGTTTGCAGATCACTTTGGAAGAAACAGATAATATGACGTTTCGTTATTACTCCCTCAATCTAAATCAAAGATAGCAATGGTAGTAAATTAAGGTTTCATGAAAACCGAAAAGATTTTATTTAGAAAGTCAAAAAATAATTTGTACTTCACTAGTCAAAGTTGAAAATGCGTAAAACAATACAAAAATTGACACATAAATCTTTTAACAACACTGTCACTTCATACAGTGTGATCGCGGTCATGTAAGGCTACTCATACTTTCCATTGTGGGTCTTCTCCAGCACCGTGTATTAGTTGTTAGGGGAACAAATTTTGTTAAAGGTGTTACTGACGGGTAGAAATATCTAATTATGTCGCACCATTTACATAGTCGGTGATCGACCGCAGCTCACTTACTTACCTAATATCGATGGGGTAACACGTACGCAAACTCATACGAATATTGTTGAGGCTATATAAACTTTCCAAACATAAAATACCAACATAAGATCTAAACACAATCGATATTAATACATTCAATAGATATACTTTTCTTTATATAACCGTATTCAGTTCCCAAAACGATTTGATACGTATCGAATAGCTATTTACTAAAATTACACGTTCCAAAACATTTTCTTGTTTTATTTTCATTCCCCATATTCGAATATGATTCTCTGTATAAAAAGATGATGATGTATTTTAATAAGAAAGAAGTGTAATGCGACGTGGGTTCCGTCATTTGTAATAACTTATATAGCATACATGACAATGGGTAAAAGTCAAATGTAAAAAGACATTGTCAATCATTAAATCAATTAATGAAAAATTGAGTTTATAAGCATCGATAAGTTTTATTGAAAAAAAAATTATGAGCTAGGTTAATACGACCTTCGGCGTTGGAATTTTGACACTGTTGTGACCTAATTCAATTGATAAATTTGAACTTGGAAAGTCTTTGTTACGTAATGTTCATAAACACACACGTCAGGTTTCCCAAAGGTCCCTAAAAATATAGAGATCATAATCGGAGAGGTCCGATTTAGGGCCCGAATAAAATGGAAATACATTTTAATGATTATTATGCCCGTAAACGATTCTCCGTGAGCGTTGTTATATTATTCAATGGATTTGGACATTAATTCAAACACTTCAAAAATTTTTGCGAATAGCGAAGACACGCTGAAATAGTGATCAAGTGAAGAGAAATGAAGGTAATGGAATAAGTACTACGTATTTTAATATCGAAACATTAACTTGATGTTGACACATTAATTACATAATCAAGTTTGAAGTCGTTTATAATCT
Organism: Acentria ephemerella; assembly: GCA_943193645.1. Lineage (NCBI taxonomy): Eukaryota > Metazoa > Arthropoda > Insecta > Lepidoptera > Crambidae > Acentria > Acentria ephemerella. The sequence continues at coordinate 8,040,552 of OW971881.1, forward strand.
TAGATAGATTATCCCTATAATTTATTTTAATTTATTGATTGAAGTTCTTTTATATGAGAGTAAGTCAAAGTGAAATATTGTACATATATATACACTTATTGAACGTCAATCTAAGCCATCCGTTCGAAAGTCTCCGGGGAGTCTTGTCCTGAGAAGAACAGCCAAGCAACTCAGCGAGATTAGTCCCTCCTTTAAACGTCATTGTTTAATGTTTGGAAAATGTTAAATCCACAGACAATAATCAAATTATAAATATCATAACAGGTAAAATGATTATAATTTTTACATTTCCATTCACATAAATGTAAAAAAATACAATAATGAATAATGACAATGAAATATTAAATTGTCAATAAATAAAATTCAATTAGTAAAAATGTCTAGAAAGCACAAGTTACACCTGATAATAAGCGGCACCGTCGCCCTTTTACATGAGCATCTAGGAATAAATTTTATTCCCTTACATGTACAACTATAACTTACAAACAAATAGCAAATTTAAAAATAGTAATTAATTGTGTATTTATATATATTTGTGTATTTATGATATTTATTATATTCTTCTCTAATATTGTTACTAAAACATACCAAGATCACCGATACTTCTAGTGTACCTACCTATGTTTATAATCTTAACATCAAATTATAGTCTATACTAAACAATTATAACCATATCACTAAATATAGGTACTTAATTTATAACTTATTCACCTAATGCCACATGATAATAGACAATAACAAAACACTGTTGTTAAAGTCAACAACCTAACCCACAATGGCCTTATAACAATAATTTGGCGCCAAGATAAATGATTGATTGCCGTCGTAAACGTCAAAATTTTGGTCCCAAAATAAAAGAGCTCACCGCTACAAACGACCACAACGGAAAGTACGAAATTTGTTCCGAATAAACGAAACCACACAAAAAAGAATTGAAATAACTTTGATACGAACTGTTAATTCGGTAAAAACGTAATTGGGTGAGCACAAATTTTAACTGACTTGAAGAAAATATAAACCACTGTATGTTTAATGATTGTCTGAATATTTTTTATTGTATTTACCTTAAAGAGAGGTGAAAAGATTCAGTGACATCATTACATGTATTCCCACTATATATTCGCCAGCAACAGTAGTCGAGATTGCGGGGACTTGTCGAATCAGTATTGCCAGTGCAAATAATGCTACCAAATCATTTTCACGCCATCATACAACATACAAAGAAAGCTGATAGCTATTTTTCACTTTCAATAGTTTCCATTTTTTTTGGCTAGTGCAGCATGCGATGATGTGAATGTGATGATGTGTGTGTTTGGTGTGTATGTACATTTCGTTGCTTTTTTATTTACTTTTTCATATATTTTAGGCTGGGTTTAGATAGATAAAGTTTACTTTAATGTATACGATAAATACAGTCGATTTTACAGATGCTACATTATTCAAGGACAGTCTTATCGCTAATTAGCAATCTCTTTCAGACAATCTTAGGAGCTTAGACTACCTCAACAGCTAATACATAATTTCACCATTCTTATTTTTATGTTAGCAGAATTTTACCTTTGGAGTGGTTTTACATAACATTTAGATAAATTTCTATTAAGAACTCTTACTTACATCTGCTGAATGGGATGGAATTTCATTATACAGTTATGATGAAATGATATTTCATTTATATTTATTTGTAAAAGAAGATTTCTGAATGGTACAGGTACTGATTCTTATTTTTAACCAACTACGAAATAAATAGGTGAAAACATCACAACAAAAGCTTTTATAACCATTTTCATCGATCCGTATTCTAACGAAATGTTACACGTTCGAAATACGAAACCCAGACGGACTATTGCCCATTCGCATAGTAAATTTTTGATATCTCAGTTTATAACCATTTTCAAACCCAGTTTAGACTAATTAATAAATAATAGGATACCAATTGTTCTTAGTTAATTTTTCTACAACAAATAACTTTGAGAACAGTACTCTAAAACTAATATAAATTAATATTTCCTAACACTTTAGACATATGATCTGGACTTTGACATTTCATGTTCATGAGCTGTAAAAGCTCATACTATTGGGCATCGTTTTTGGCTTCAACTAATAAATAACTTCATTTGATAATAAAGTTATCATGACATATTAGCTTATTTAACATATCTTCTTACATAACTTTAGGCGATAGAATTTGTAAATTTTCAATTTTAATCGTAGTAGATTTAATAAGATATTTATTTTAAATTATTTTAAAGAATTTCAATTGTTAAACGCTAAAACTAATTATGTTACTGTGTTAAAATATATTTGTTTAAAACGTACATATATTTCAAAACATAACTATGCTCTCTGGTAGACCTTTTTCAATTCAACGCGTTTGTTTAGCCGGTATGTTTGTAGTCGGTGCACCGCAACGGCAAAATCTGTATTTTGCCGTTGCAATTATAACTGAATTTTGAAGCAGGACAGAAAGGCAATATGGGTACAATATAACGTTGTTTCTTGTTGTTTTCATTGCTACTATCAAACATCATTTGGTTGCTGTTTGGGACCTACTACACTTATAAATATTTCAGCAGGGAATACGATAGACTGATATGATGATTGTAATGAAGTACCGTAAATACTTTTCCATGGTTGACCGTGATAATGATGAGAAAGAAAGGGATAATAAGTTACTTAAAAATCCCACCTACTTTTGATAATCTGTATTCTCTATAACATTAAATAGATAATATTGTTTTTCCATTCGTTGGCAATAGCATCGTAACTATTTGCCAGTGTCGAAGGTAATATTGCTTATTATTAATATATTAGCTAAATCTAGAAAATTACTCTAAAAACCTTCAGTCCTCAAGCTGCCATGACATTTAGTTGAAAAAAAGAAGTGCACAATAAAGTGAGCAGCCACTCGATGGCCAATTGCATTTTGTGGCGTAGTGCTAGTCGCGTGCTCGCCGCCATTAACCCGCCCTTCTGGGCTCTATGCCAGAACATTTTACCAAATACCTGTGACTTTTCTAGATGGCTATTGCCATCAACATATGTATTAATTTCTAAAGGTGAGTAGTCTGACCAGTAAAAAGACACCCAAACCTTTGACACGAGTCATTGACGATCGTTTAACTACTTTTTTTAATATTAAATTTTATGAGAAGTTAAAGCATAAAAAAATCAAACACTTTATTAACCACACATAACTACCATTACCTGTCATATTTACTTTTACCATTTTAATGAAATTAATTTATGATCCCGAGTATTCGTTAATTTTCATGTGATATAATATCAGTCAGCTATTGTTTGTGCAATCATAAATAATTGAACGATATCACTCTGCTTGATTTAAGGTTTTCCAGATTAATAAGTCAAAATAACTTTAACTTGTAATGGTTAATCTTTATTCAGCGTGTACTGAATTTTTGAATACTATTTATTGCTGAAATTGCATAACTATTTAAGAATAATTCGATAAAACGTTTGCAAAGGCCGTTAACGCCATAGATATTTATTTTTCTATATAATATTCTTATGTTCCATTTAATTAAAGTTTTATTCTTATAGCAATAGCAGGAATCATTACATGGAACGGAAGACGCTCGCGGGCGCAGCGGTGTGGCGACACATTCCTCTTATCTAAAAACCTATTTATTACGTCTAATAATTTTTATTATTAGAATTCTGTCGGTGACACAGCGGAAAATAATCAACATTTTAGAACATCAACGATATTTATCTATTAAGTCCAATAAAATTTAAGATTTAAATATAGCTCTAAAACATATTATTACTAATGATAAGTCAATCATTTATTCCAGTTCTATAGTAGTATACCTACTTCATAGTTTATTTAAAATGTATTGAGCAATAAAAGACATTTATATTGGCATTGACATTATTTTGATTTTCAATTTTATTTAGATTTATTGATATAAACTTAATTGATTTACATGATCATAATGTTAATTTTTTAGAAATAATGTTTAAGTTAAGTTAATGCCAATAAAAGATCAGATAAACAGAACTGTCCCAATTTTAATAACGAATACCTTTGTATAATGGCCATGTTTATGAAGTAATAAATCAATTATAATTCTCTTAGTTTACATAGTTTCTTAAGGAGTCAATTTATTCCATTTAATTATGATGGATTTTAAGTTGATATATTATTATCACACACACATACAGAATTAATCAATAAGCATGGCTTTATGAGACATTTTGGAACGGCCCAAAATGATTCGTGAATTTTTATCTATAAAAAAATTTTACTCAAGTTCCATGTACCTACATATTAATTAGATATATTAAGTTTCAAATCACATTTTTTAAAATTTGGAATTTTAAGTGTAATTGGCACATAGCAAGCTGTGTATGAAATTTAGCCGATTTTGTTGAACCTGTCATTTTTCTTGAAATAAACATTATTTTACAACGTAAGTTTCATTTAAACATGCCAATGCCAATTTAACAAATGCTGGAGATCAATTTTACAGCATACGAAATGGCGAGCAGTCAAATACACAATAAAATAAATACATCATAGTTTGCCATTATTATTATTACACAACGTAATAATAGAACAAAAAATCGAATGAAACCAGTGGACGGTTCAACATTTATTCATGTAAAAATAAAAAACGTTTATCTGACAATATTAAATTGTTGATCGATTGCTGTCGAGCGATCATCGCAATTTCTCAACGATTATATTTTGTTCGACGTGGTAGAGTTCCAGGTATAAAGTCGCATAAATAATGCCTAAATAACCGTTCGTCTTTATTTATTAACTTTTGACTCCGAAGAAATTCAATTACACGTCGCTACGACGGACGTTAATGCCATCTACCGTCTACGCAGGCGAGTGTAATTGGTCGAAATGTTGTTCCATTTTACGATACATGCATAGTTACCAACATCTTTATCCACCCACTGTATTATCAGTTTATTACAGGAATTAGCATTAATGATGTGCCTATTTGGAAAACTGAATTATTAGATTTATTTTATAAATTTGAATGCGTTTAATAAATTCAAGTAGGCTTGATTCCGATTTTTCGATCTCCCACAAAGCCCAGAAGGAAGTTGTATATGTTTTGGCTTTGAAAAATTATTTTTTATAAAGATTTTAAAAGCAAGTCGACGGGTAGTGGTACTTAACTATGGTGCGTTGATATTCTGGAAAGAAGAGATATTAATAATACTTTTCAAGTTGTATTATTATTTATTTTAAAAATCATTATTCACATTATCTTATGAGTTACCTTAATACAGATTTTTGAATTAAAATTAATAATCAGTTAGTTATTAAAGTTTAAGATCAAATAATTAAAAAAATGGTACTTTCAAATTGTAATAACTTTATTTTACCTACCACACCTTACATACCTTACCACGCAGCTTTCCAGCAAACCCTCCGCTAGCTTTCAAAAATTTAAGCGCAAGGTAAACATTACAAAATAATATATTCAGAATAGTACTAGAGACAGTTAATAAAATTACTACGAATCTCAATTCAACCGTGTGTGTTTTTAGTTAACCGCATAATTTAAACTTTCTGAATACAGGTCTAAGTAGCTATAATATAATGAAAGTATTGATTACTTCACGAACTATCTAAGTCAATAATTATCTAATTACTTATTCATTGAGCAATAGACGTAATAAACTTAAAAAAATTAATACGGGATTAGTGTTCGTCATTTAAAAATGTCTGCTGGTTCCGAGGATATTGCCTGTAGCATATATTAATTACTATGAAAATAGAATAGTTAATGAATACGCAAATTGTAAATAAATAAAACATACGTTTAAATAACACCGTCACTCTTTGTATCGTTATCTTGTACTAGTAATAGGTACTACTACTAGTACAAGGCTATATTAACTATACTAAATCCGTATTTATATCTTCTACAATTACCTTTTACTTGTTTGCTGCCCGTGTATTTACAAATATCTTACTGATATACATATATATATATTACAACATTTCTCACACTCACACTCACACCTATTATATAGCCCAGTGTTATGATAACGGAGAAATATAGATAGTAAGATGTGTATAAATATTAGAAATATCCTAAATAAACATACAAACATCCATGATTCGTGAATAAATATTTGTACTCTTCATACAAATATCTGCCCCTTCAAGGATTCGAACACGGGATCTTTGATTTAGAGACATACACTGACCACTCGACAAAACAGCCATCATATGAGATAAAAAATTACATATTATAAATATTAAGATACAGACAGCTCTTCGACGAGGTATTGCTCACAATGTTACCGAATTATCATACAAGAGACATTTTATAATATAGGTAGATAATGAGTTAGATGCCGCTATCGCATAACCTAACGTTCCAACGTACGACTGCCAACTCGTCAAAATTCCTAGTCTAGGAAGATACACGTGAGCGGCATCACTAAGGCCCGAGATGCAAGGCAATAACTCGATTAGGGGAGGTGCACAGGATTATAAGAACTTCGTTAGTCTCACGAGGTGTCTAGCTCGAGTCTCGCGTCGAAGATTATCGCTGTCGCATGTAAAGAGAGAATTTGTCATCTACGACTAACTAAGGCTTTTAGAAATTTGGTTAATTAGTGCTAATATTACTTAACTAAAATAAATGACAAAACGTTACTGATATATTACAAACTTTTTGTCATTTATGTGGCATGAAATGAATAAATTAATAAATAAAATTAATTCGTTTCAGTCATAATCTTTTCAAACTTACATATTTAGTTTATTTAGTCTCTAGAAGTTAAGGTGGAGGTTAAAACCCCTAATAAAGCTTCATATAACTTCAAATTTGAATTTAAAATCATTCGTTAAATATTATAGATGTTATACGTTATGAAAATTACTCACAATTACAATCTGTAGAGAATCTTTAACTGCATCTTATAATAATTAAAAATTAATAAGATTATGTTTTAATCCCTAATAGTCCCTTTTGAAATCAATATTTGAGGTACACAGAAAAAGTTACAGATCACAGAACTATTTTCTCTGCACCAATTTTCGTCATATTTCAGTCAACAGCTAGATATATCGAAGAAAACCTACACTCGTTTGATTAAAATACAACATGGCCGCCGCACGGGCGTACAGAGTGGAGGGTAAACGCTGCAGTCACCGTGCACAAAGCCCGCAAACACAAAGGTATCGAGTGTAAGCGCGGCAAAGTTGCAGAGGATGGAGGATGCAATCACAACTTGCACTATGCAGGTTCGTATCTAACTTGGAGATGTGAAAATTAAACGACTCTTTCATGACCCTATTTCTATATTAGCTATATTACTATATATTTCGCCTTTTACAAAATACATTAAGATTACAAATAATATTTATTTATAAACTTTATACAATACAAATTTTCTTTATTCCACATGACTAATAAAAATGCAACAACAACATACAATAAATATATAATGATTAACAAAATTCAAACTCAATAAATATGTATTAAATCATAAAGTTTTTAATGATAATTTTAAAATGAGTTTTGTTTCGCATATTATTTTACCATTTAGCCTGCTATTAGTGTTTTAAAAAGATTATCTTTCTATAAAATTTTTTTGATTAATAACAAAGTAAGCTTCGATCAAACAGATAAAACAAATGAAACGGATGAACGACTAGTAACTATTAATATATTCAGCGAGGGAATTCAATTCACAACATGGCAATATTAAATCACTCTCGTAATTCAGCTATCATAGCCCACGGAAGATGTTCGACCACATCCTGTTTAAAGATGTTTCTAGAATTATTAACTAAGATCAGACATCATAAATTCCAAGTTTCACTTGCAAGGGATTAGCGGGGGTTCCGGTCCGAAGCCCCGGGGATGTGTAATTGTTTGGGCCCCATGGTTGTACTAATATAAGGTTTGGATTCTGTACTTTCCCCAAAACTTAAACTAAGTTTTATGTCTCTCTTTCGTAAAAATAAATCACTTAATATTATATTGGCATAAACTAATATCTAGATTATTGTTAAAATAACATTACGTCCCTCAACATTATTCTTTTCGTGTCGTCTTGCAATGAAGTTAGTATGTTTTTTTGTATTTATAGTCTATACAAAGAAATCTCACATCGAGATGTCTTTTAGAGTTTGTTTCTCAATATCTTCCTGTATTTGAAACCACCTTAAGTATAATATCATCGGAGTCCAACATTTTTTATCGTTTTAAAGTTTACAACTTTATTGAAAAGATGTAATATGTATAGTAGTTTAAAGCTACTAGGGTAAACTTTTATAAGTCATAACTCAATTTTATATTTAATATTAGTAATAATAACGACTTTAGTCTTGAAGATACAAACATGATAAAGAACAAAGAATACTAAAAAACACTGCTGTATCCACTAACAAGTTTGAAGGCAATAAATACTCAATCACTTTTATTTGAAGGTTTGTTTTTCTGAACCAAACTTTTCTTTAGTATAATAAAGTGTTCTAAACTAAGTTTTTAACACATTACTTTAACAAAATATTAAAAATTATATTCAAACCCTTAATAACGCTACAGCCAAATTTGATTAAACAGTTTTTTATAATAATAATACTAATCTTCTTCTTTCTCCTATATATAAAAATGAATTAATGTTAGTTAGTCTTGCTAAAACTCAAAACGACTTAATCTATTTGAATATTTTTTATTTCTTTTAATTCAAGGGTGAAGGAAAACTTGAAAATATACAAATGAAAAATGATCATTTAGTATGAAAAATCGCCTTACATGTTAAACATTAAAACTGTCATTCCTTCCATCGCTTCTTCGGGTCTCTTTTCATAGATAGCGATAGTGGTAGTTTGTAGGCAAAACAAAGTTGGATAAGCATCTGGAGTTTCTGATGTAACTTAACAAAAAATTCACTTTCGACTTGCTAAAACGGGATTTATAGTATTTTTTGTTGGTCTTTAGAATATCACTTTATACTGAATTTCCTAGTAAAATTTCAATGAAGAAATACCATGCCATGCCATGCTTTTCCATAATTTTCCCTACGAAAACAAAACCATCAGTTTAAACATAAATCTTTGTGCATAGTTCCAGTAACCGCAAATACCCCGAGACCTTTGACACTGTCCATTTTATGCATTCTGAGGTCTGTCCCTTCATTCGAGATTTTACTCAAAGCATAACTGAAAAGTTGGTCTCTTTGATTTCTTAGAAACTACTGAAGAATTATTAAAATATGTCTCGCTTAAAAAATCGTATAAAAATACTAATTACTATAAATTCAAAAAGAAAAGATAAAACTTAAGTTTATTAGTTCACTTTTGGAAAGAAAATACTTAATTGTTCAAAACTTTTTGTAGCCATTTTACCTATAGTAGTATACTAATATATTTATGCAAACGTCCACTCGATTTAAAAAATGACGTAAAGAGAAAACAACGAAAGAATAGAGTCAAAATAATTTTTTTGTCAAAATATAAAACAAATATATTTACAAAAAAAAAACCTTCATTTAGGTGAATAAAAAGTCCAATAAAATATTAAAAATCAATAAATAATAATCCCATTGGATCTGTACTGTTCTTTAGCAATTCATACACCTCCAATTTTAACCCTTCGCCGGGCGCGGCTTCCGTTAGCTCATTTTAATGTTTCGTCCACTCTAACAATATTAAAGATCGCTATCTCAGGAAGATACACTATTAGTATCGGTTCGTTTTCATTAAACCCTTTCAATTCTCGTGTTACACGATTACTAGACATTAGATAGCAAAACATGACATGTGACTTCAATCTGAAAACAAAACAGAAAACAATTTTACTTTATTGCCGGGAAAATAAAATTTCTTTTTAAATAAAGAGCATGCGAATGTAAACCTGATAGTTTTTTTATTAGAATCAAAGTCAAATAAATTTCGCAATTTACAACAATTATATTGCGAAATTTATTAGATTCGCAATATAATTATCAAGAAAATATATAATAGAATAATTTTCTTTTAATTAGTAGTTTCCCTTCAAGGAATATTGTTTTTTGATACTGTATAGCGATCGTTCTTTCTTTCGAGTTACCAGATCATTAATATTAAAGATTTACTTGATACTGTTTAGTGATTATGAAGCTTAACTCACATGTCTAGTTTCGTGAATACTAAACAGTAATGACTAAAAAATTGGATTAATTTTTTTTAAATGTTAATTATTTTGATGAATTTTCTCCAAGCGTGTACTTAAATGAAGCGATTAACTTATAATCGGTAAGTAACTGACATGTTATGTATTAAAGTAATGTATTAACAATAATAACAATAGCACAAAAACTATGCGCTCCGTTTTATATTAATTGCTGACCTTAACTTACCGCATTGCTTAGAATTTCAAAATAATAAGACGACTTGTAAAAAACTTTAGAGGAAACTGCTTAAGGTTCCTGAATTATTGTACCTATTAAGGAAGATATAGATCAGTTAAATACATACAACTACCGAACAGAGTATGTTAGATGCGAAACTGAAAAGGTTGTTTACTGTTCTTTATATGAGAACTTTAGATTTCAAATTGGCATTTTGAATCTGCTGATGTATATGTAGCGGTGAGTATAAAGTCGATTTTTTTGTAATTACAATTAATTCCAAGAAGTGGGAATCATTATTTTCTATGCACTTTTGCCATCGCACAGGCAAAAGTGCGGAGAAAGAGAATCAATAAACACTTTGAAGCTGATTTGGATTTGAAGAAGTTATACAAATTACGAAAAAATGTTAATCTGTTGGAGCAAATCTAGGAATTTATTTTATAAAAAACCCACGTCGAAACCATGGAATACCACCTTTCATTCCAACAACGAAAAAGATAAATACAACAATATTTCTGTGGTACCTGCATAGAAATATTGGTAATGGCCCTGTAGTATATATATACATAGATTATTTCAAGAAAACTCCATTAAAAACTAATTTAGACGACAATTTCTTCGCGATCTCCAGAAAAGACACCGCGTATCATGACACGTATATTGGAGAGCAGTTAATTACTCGCCTAATGCCAGCATATATCGTCCAGTGAGTTTTTGCCCTGCGGCTTGGCTCAATCGAATTATTGCGCTACCATCCAAGCAGTAAATTAAGAATTAACACGGAAACTGATTATTTTAAAACATGCATCGGGATACCCTTTCTAATTAAATTTCCTTGGGATGTTTGTCGTGGCTGGCTAAGAATTCATAGAGTAAAAATGAATAAAAAGAAATTTGACGTTGAGATTTTCATGTTGCTATGCAACGCCGTAAATAGGTGGTGCTATATTGAAATTAAAAAAAGTATAACCGTCAAAAGAAAATAGTTCACTTAACTCATGAATTTGCTCATAATGCCCTTTCACGTATGCACAGACGTATTCTTCGACTGAATTCACTACGTGTCGTGTTTATATCGAGTTATAAATGTTGCCAAACTAAAAAGGTAGAAACACTGGATTATGATAAAAAATTCAAATGTATATGTGTCATCAGTTGAGACATTGTTGACATTGATAGAGGAGATTGTATAGAAATTGCTACACTTCCAAATGGATTAAAAGTAAATTTTAAATTAGATTCCGTAAATTTTAATACATTGGTATTAAAATAACAAAAAAGATACTAGTGAAACACAGTCTGAAATACTACCATATCACATAAAGTCCCTGACATCCTTTTCAAATCATAAACTCGGTGTGGTTGAAGAATCTATTAAAATAAGAGGACAAACAAAAACAAAACCTGCCCATGTTTACATAGTTAATAAAAAATATAATTATATTTTTTATACCGCCAAAGTATTTATATGACTATGTATACATGGGTAGGTAGGTAGGCTTAGTAGGGTGTGTACCAAACATCCTGTAAAAACATCTGTACGACCACATATTTCTACGTGAAAATTTTCACAATACTTTTATATAAATTATAGTAGCAAGAGTTAACAAGGTTTGCGCCACACCACTGATGTTTAAATTGGCTGAATATCCCAAATTACGGAGTGCGAGACTACTACGAATAGTGATTACTACTAATGATTGTGATACATATTTTAATGATCATAATCTTTAGCCCGGGGCGTTGAATTAGGCCGACTATTCGGAGAAAAACTGCGAAATTAATGTTTGCGAAGGTTCCTAAAAATAACAATGACAAACATAAATTGATTGAAGCCATCGAAACAAGTTAAGTTTTGACTCATCGTAAGGCTAATTTGATACGACTTTTATGAATATTCCTTGTTCTGACAGTACCTCGACTAATCCTCTGTTTTTATGTTTCCATATTATTATTAATAGTAATATCTAATAATATTCTTATGCTTACACCTATTATTATCTAGCTTCAATTTATTATATATTCATTTATTTTTAAATAATCGGACGAATAAGATTTTTAATTAATGTAATTAATTAGGTTTTAGTAACAAACCTATAGTTTCCATTTTTGTAAAGTATACAAATTACTAGTAAACTCATCATCAAAATAAGGCAGATATTTGTGTGATCTTACCGGGATTCACAAGTCGTTTTCAATTAACCTGTCACCTTGTTAGCTAGTTGAGACTGTGTTGAGGCCACCATAAGGCAGCAGCAGCAACATCAGGCAGTTTATCTTGTAGGTGAGTACCTACAAGATAAACTGCATAGGAGTAACTAAGTATAAGTGTACCTAAGTATAAATTACTTCTTATTTAAATATACTTAAAAAATCTTGGTCACTAGCTTACAACAACTAACCTTTTTTAGAATAATTAATATTTTTTTATAATTTTTATAGACTTTGTCTTAAAATCCGAATCACTTAGAATGTGAAATTAGAATAGTTTATTACAATTTTGATGATTTCAATTCACGTTACCCATTGGAATATATATATATATATATATATATATATATATATATATATATATATATTCCAATTAATAACTGATATTCATTCTTGTCCATAATTTACTTTTGTTTTGTAGTCGTCTTCTTGTAATCAAAACCACTTCGAATGAGTAGGAACTGAATTCGAATGATACATGTTGACGATTTGAAATTCTTTCTTTCCAAATTTAAAATATAAAAAAAAGAAGCCCAACTCCATAACTTAAAATAGATACAATTATATACAACACTCAACTACATATTTTTGTTCTCAACATTAATTCCTGAAGTAGGACAACAAAATATCAGTATTAAAGACGAAACGAAAGGGAGGCATATCCCATGTGTTGGGGAGCTAATAGTTTTTTGGCGGTAATTGGGTTTCATTCGCTGCCTGATTTACCGGCTCCCCGTGAAGCATGGATTTTTGTCACGATACTATTTCGCCGACACAATTTGTTGTGAAAGAATTCTTATTTTTCTATAGTTATATAGTTTTTGTGAGACTAGTTTCCTAAATATCAATCGGAAAAATTTTATATGGGATTATTTCACGCGCTTACAAATACGTTTATCCCTCGTACATATATTACTTAAATAGCTTATTTAGCTTTTGACATAATAATAATATATAATAATGATATTAAATACATATTACTATCTATATTTCTCCAACATCTAGTTTCCATAACACAAGCTCTTATTGATGCTTAAAGTAGTGTGAGTGAGAGAAAAATATTAGCTATTATTCACTCAGTAAAAAATGTATCGTAAAGGAAATCTAAATACACAGCTAAAATAAAGTCATTCTATCTAAGGAAATTAAATACAAAAGGAGACTTTCGCCTGTACTCAAGCTTCAAGTAGAAAACATAATATGTCGTCTCATTTCCATCGAAATAGGTAGCGTATGCAAAATCTCAGTTTATTTTAATAAGAAGAGGGGAATTAATTTAGATGATTCCTTGGCGGTTTCTATTTATTTAAATATGTATGATATACTCAAATTATTAGTTGTAATAACTAGACGTATATTTTACGAATAAAATATAGAACTTGAATACGAAATACTTTTCCTGCTTTGCTTTAATATTATGATTAGCTGCAGCATTCATCCTGAAAATTTCACGGAAAACAAAAATATAACACCAACAATGACTGCTAGAAATATATATTTTTTAATAAGTAATAATATACATTACAGCCTTAATTTGAATAGCGACACATTAATGTTTACCAAAAAAGTGATCCAACTAATTTAAAATTTATGCATAATATTAAGGCATTATTTCTGCAATGCAACTTTTAGTGATTATATAACGTAATTATGTTACATATTCACCAAAAACCTTCCAAAAGCAGTGAATAAATTTTGTACGTCATTTAATAGCGCCAAAGCAATTTGAGGATCACCGATACGCGTCACAATGATTCGCTTTTTTGTTGCAAATGTTATAAAATTATTGAATTTTGCAATTTAATATTGGCGCGCCCGTTCACTGCTGGCTATAATTACCAATGCGGGTCCAATTCATCATTCTTTATTACAAGTACAAAATTCCATGTAAATTTCATGCAACGCCAATGTACGCTGGGAATGAGTTTCGATATATCGCCAGATCTCGGCTTTTTGCATTTTTGTTTTACAAATATAGTTTTATAAATGACATGAGTTCGTGCTATTCGAAATAATAACTTGTCTTAAGCCTTTGTATTCCATAGCAAATTATAATGGATAAGATATATTTTTGTAAACATAGATAGTTGTGATTAAAAAGTTTGGCGGAGCACTTTTACAATTTCACACTTCATATAATTTGACCTTGTTCGATCTTAGAACGCAGCATGCAGTTGCAAAAAACATTAAAACTCAACGAACCATTCTAAACATTTTAGAATGTTTAATATTTGTTAGAAATAAATATGTTTTCGAATATCCAATAATAATTTTGATATGCACAAAAAAAAACATCTTTTAGACATGTATTTATATTTTTAGCAAATCGCATTGGCTAGTTACTTAGACTTCCAGGTACGCGTATCAAAACCTCAAACTACCCCCGTCTCTAAATAGAGCACACAGCACGACCCTCGCGACGAAAACCAATGTTTAACTCAACATTTTTCCCCGACAAAATGACTTTCAAAATCATTGTGTCGACATAAACAACGGGCTGCGACTGAAAATGTCATTAATGCTTGAGTGAAATTCGGGCTCTAATCTCGTCACTGTGAAGCTTATTACATTTATACAACAGAGTAATCTTCGAATAAAGTTTTCAATGGAAACTGTTGAATCATTGAGGATCGCGAACCCTTGCTTGCTGAAAGAGGTAAGGGATGAACGACGCAGTAACACAGTTGAAATAAGTACATTTACTGCATACTCTCTGCTAATAGGTATAGATGTCGAAAACAGTATTTACGTTCCTCAGTTTGATCATGATCTGAGTCTACTTTAGACTTTGATCAAAAGTCAAGTTAAAATATTTTATTAAAGTTGCTTTCGTCAATTCTAAGCAGTATCTAACATTAGCTACTAGATGGATAGATATGCTTTTTGTACACTATAATTTACAAATACAGACAATTTTAGTACCTACAAATAGAGCGAAAAAACAGGAAGTCAGTACCACGAAAATCGTTATTATATTTTAGAACATTTTACATTTTTGACTGAGCAAAACCGTTGTACAATATTTTTTCAATATTTAAAAGGGCAAAATTTTCAAAATAAAATGTAGCCAATACCTCTGATGTCTGAGTTGAAATAACTCCTCATTTTTCTTTCGTCGGTTGAAAATTAGTAGATTTAAAATAATGTCGCCATTCTTTCAAAAATAATTTCCTGTAAATACGACACGCAGTATTACAGTTGCGTGCACGAGTGGTTTTAATGTCTTTAAGAATTCGACTTGACGATGACTCAACATCGCGGTTCAAATCTCGCGTTCCTATTTACTATTAATCAAATCTACGACAACTGCGAGGCAATTAGCATTTACGTTAAATAATAATGTAGTTGAAAGAATTTGACTTTTACAGAATAGACTTAGGTTCTGAATAAATTGAAAGTATTTTTTTGACGTTTGTGATTTTTTCTTGATCGATACTTTTTCGTTATGTTTATGTGCACACAATAAATTTATTTCCACATATATTATTTTCTATTCAGCAACCTATGAACAAAATAACAGATAATTCACTTTGAAATTTAAATTTCGCACCACAATTATTGAAGTGGTCCATTTTCAAACTTGATTTTTTCATAAGGGTCATATATTATTAGACTTGTTAACAAAGAGTTTGCATCATAATCTATGATAACAATTTATTCAAATATTTGTATTCGGTAAGAAAAATTTATATTTTTTAATTAATTCGGAAGTCATTCCCGTAAATTTTCATACACTATGCTCCCGAAAAGCGTTACTAAAAACATCTCAATGTCCTTTTCCACTTTCGCCGGTGTTCCGAGCGCAAACCGCACTGTCATTGCATCGCAATAACCAATTGTGAACGTATTACGTGTCCTATCACAAAGCCCCGAGCTTTTTATACATGAACATAAGACATCTAGATATGGCCTTGAATTTAAATGTTACACTACGATGTTTAAATTTAAAAGAGGTTGATAATTTATAAAGAATTAGAAAATAGCAGCTAAGCTAATGAGAAACCTTGACTTTTATGTGTCCACAAAGTCCAAGAACCGAAAGTAGCCGGATATATATAAAGAGATATTTCATATTAGATAACATGAAATTCATTACAAATTGATGCTTATAATACCTTTTTTTTAATTTTGAACTTCATATTTTTTATTTTGTTGTTAATTATAATTAAACGTAGTTTGTTTTTAACCCTTTGCAATAAGATTTGAAATGAAACTGTTAATTAAATATTCAGCATTAAAATTTGTCGTTCATTATTAAATTAAACATATGATAGCACTTCCAGAAAATGTCGTCAACCCGCAGGAATTTTTTATTACTTTGACTGTGATGCGACAAAGTCGTTTTTGCGCAAACGTATCGGCGACAATGGGAAACGGGGCCTTTGTATTTTTTAGTTTGATTGATGATTTTAATTTCCTATTTGGTTCGTTGATTCCATGTAGCGACACAACTGGGACCCTATCTGATATTTTTCAGCTTCAATTCTTACTTGGAGACTTCATGAGGTGCCGATAAATAAGTGTTAATATTTTTCCTATTATATTTTGAAGGGTTAGTAATACTACTACCATTCTTTCGTTGAAGTTTGTTACCTTAATAGTTGCTATTTTAATAGGCACTAGTATGCACAAAACCAATTATATTAATTGAAAATTTTAAAAACTGTAAAACACAAAGTGGTAGGTAATAACTGGTTTAAAATTAGTTAAATAAATCAAGGCTAATGCCCATATTAGGCTAGGCTAGGTTGGGTAACATTAAATTTAATATCTGTGCACCTCATAAACATACATAGAAATAATTCAGTTAGAGACACATATAAATATATAATTGGTGATAATAAGTAATTGTTGAGCATAAGTTATGTATTAAAATAACTTATCTTTATCGTCATCGTTAATAACGTGTGCTTAAAACCAATTGATAATTCTCTAAATGAAATAATATAGTTGCCCCATCTACATGACACGCTATTATAACTTACATTAAAAACTCATTGTATCTAAACAAACTATGTAACTTATCATAAAATTTCATTATAATGTAAAAACTAACGCACGTTATTTTACAGGTCTTTAAATATTTAGCTTTGTGTCCAATCAAAGGTTTTACTAAATTACAAATACTAACGCAATATATCTTTTACTGGCTGTGCCCGCAAATTCATTCGCGTGGATGTCGGAAAATAACATATCGTACATAGGTGGATAGATCACATTGTTTTACTTGAGTAATTATTTAGTAAGGGCTTTAAATCATGTTTATAATAAATTTGATTATTAAAAAAAGGTTAAGTCATTGATTAAATAGATGGATATACGCTGCCACGGACTTTTTTTACAATTTTTAAAAGATAAAATTTCTCGCATTCATGATTTTTGAATTTTTATTGTTTAAGCAGCGCATACAAAACTGAAAAAGAATACTTTTTCCCTGTTTCAGCAAGATTTTTCATTAATGCTCAATTCTTATTGGTCGTAACGTGATGTCTATATAGCTTATATATAGCCCTTCCTCGTTAAATAATCTATCTAAATAGTTAAACTAAAATAGTTTCTGAAATTAGCGCGTTCAAGCAAACAAACTCTTCAGCTTTATAATATTAATATAAATTCTTTGTCAGTATGCTATTCAGTGTCAACAAAGAAACTGTTTAATTTTTCTCGATTTTCATTGACCTAAAAAGCTACAACTACCCAAATTCTCTCTACAACAGGCCTGTTACATAATTGAACATACTGTATGCTCCGTATAATGGTATAAAAAGCTGGCACGCGGATGTGACAGCGCGATTTAAATATGGCGCCGGCATCATCCCACCAGTGACGTTGTGGCCGTCCATTTATCACCCCCTAAGCCTCCGTCGATATTATGATCAATGCTATTCGCCTACCGCTGCCCTATTCCGTGTTCATATAAAATAGTTTTTTTTTTTATTAAAATTCCTTCAGTTCGAGTTTAGAATAGAATAGAATATATCTTTATTGTACATCAGCCTATTCCAGAAGAGAAATACTCAAAAAACATTATACTAATTTTGTACAAAGGGCGAACGTGCTATAAGTTCGCCCTTTGTACAAAATTAATAGTGATCTCTTCCAGGTAACCTTAGGATGGACAGGATTAAAGATAAAGTACTTGAGGGAATTAAGTGACGTATAACGAATACATACATGATAAAAGTTATTACACACAATTATAAAATATATTGATACATAAATAGATTTTATTTCATATTAATTATTTTTAGGTGGTAATTAAAATTTCTAATGTTTTAAACTCACAGTGTGCACTGTGAACTTTTCCGTAATAAATGTTTTTCAATTTCTAGACTATCTTTTTTGTTAAAAATGGCTATAATGACCTTTGCTATAGGAAAATATATTTTTCATCAAGAGGCTAAATTCTCTGTAATGTAAGCATAACTCCCAATACTGTATTACCGACCCGCCTAATGCTATGCCACAAGTAAAACAACAAAATAAGTTTTAACAATCAGTTAAAAATGTTTATGTTATGTTATGTGTACACACATTTTTAACATCAGTTCGGAACCTTCGTTCCGAAACTTTTACTGTAAGCATTACTACTTTTTGTCAATTTTATTTTTTAAATACATGAATTCTGAAGGCATCGTACTCATTATAGAGCAGCCGTAAAAAAAAGTTCTTTTAAAACACACGTAAATATTTTATCACTTTTATTATTTACAATAAAGCATATTAAGCTCCCTCATAGATATGGCCCCAACAAAATGGCAAAGACACTCGCTATGGCGACATGTAATAGGCGGGCAAATTCGCCGCCTTCCTCACTTTGTATTCCCGAGTCGCCACCTGCGGCAGTGGCTTCATACCGAGATGCCTTTATATTTCACTTCCGCGGATATTGAACACCTCGGGCATTGCATAGATTTTTAATTGCTACCGAAATTACGATCAAGTATCAGAGTCAAAGTCAAATAAAATTAATGTTTATAAATGATTATTATTAATGATTATATATCAACGCTTTATCAGTCTGAGGATAAAAAATATTTATATAAGAAAGTTGGTACTATAATGACCTGCTTTGTCCACGGTAGAGATAATTAATTTAAAAAAGTCTGCTATGATGACAATTAATTTATTGCCAATTAAATAAGTAAGAAAAAAATTATATTTGGACCTAACTAGGTAGGTACCAATATATTTTGAATTACTCGAATTGAATTCTCGCTATGCAAATGACAGACTAAAAAAATTTAAAATAATCAAAAATAAACGTAGTTATATCTGTCCTATCATCCGGTTACTTATCAAAGTTACAATGTAACAAAGACGTACTCGGATCAAGTGTCGAAAGCGAGCACAAAAGAAAGGCAACCGGAACGCTAGGTGAGAGTCCTCGAACAGACTCCGACGACGAGGGCGCCACAATAAGTCGAGTGCAGATCTGCGTGATCAATTGATATCAGGGACTCCTTCATATTGCTTATTACGAATTTTCAGATTTGACACTTGATAGCTAAATGGATTTTCTTCCTGTACCTATAAATACTCGAACAATTTTTAATACTGTAGGCAATGAAGACTCGAAGCTGTTTCACTGTACAATTTAAAAAGGTACGTTTTTTAACTGGACAGCAGTACTACTTTGACAATACTTGTTCAATCAATATTTAATCAATATTTAAATTTGATGCAATACTTAAAAATGCAATAAAATGGTATTATTCTGTAATATAGTTAAAATGTAGTAAACAAGCATTATTACAGAAACAGTTAGTTCTAGTTTTTGAAAGTATAAACTTACACAACGAATAATACTGCATAAAGTATACTAATTAAAACAGTTTTTTTTAATTATCAGAGTTATTGTTATAATACAAGTATTGTATTACAAGTTATTGTATTTAATAAACCATATTATGGACTTCTTGCTTCACATATTTTTCTACTTATTTGTATTATATTCTACCTATTCGTATCTGTTGTGTATATTCTGTATTGTTATTTTTTGTACAAGTATTACGTAATTGTTCAAAAGTCTAGGGCTATGTTATATATTATATGTTTTCTATGGGATATTGTATCTGCTATAAGTTTATAAGTTTGCTAATCCGCCAAACTAATGTGAATATAATAGTGACTCCTTTTTGGATTACCATTGTATTTCATATTAGGTCATAAAAATTGTAATAATTGTAATTTTCAGATGAAAATGTATCATTTTGCAAAAAAAAAATGAAGGCGCCTATGCGATTCTTTAGCGCAAAGTTTTAGTTTAAGCACAGTGATACATGAAGTTAATAAGGGAACATGAACTTGTTATAATAGTTAAGAGAGTAAATCGTTCTCTTTTGTATATTTGAAGTAGAAATCAAATCTTGCTTCCAGGTAATATTTTACTAGCAGGCAGTATTAAAAAGTAACCAAAATTGTTTCATTTCATTTTTATTTTCAAGTTAGTTATTTTCAAAGCAATCTTGTTGCTTCCATAATTAACTATATAAAACCTTAAATATCAATAATATAATATAATTTTTGGATTGTAATTTTTTATAACTGCCATTATTGTTGGTATTATATGCTTCGAAGTACTAAACTCCAATTAAGGATTATCCTATTATATGTTTTATTAAATATAAAAATGTCCTCTACTCTCTTCCCGACAGTGTTAACAGAATGTTAGATAATTAAGTTGTAGTCTGTAAAGTCAAGTTTTAATATTATAAATTAAATATTTTTATATAGTTAAGGACTTATTTTATTTGGTTTCTCTGTGTACACATACAACAACTTTTGGATTGAAATTCAGTATGAATTTCATGTGCATTAATATTTGTAATCTGTCTTGTGTATGAATAAATAAATTTAAAAAATACAAATCATACAAAAATGCTTCTTACTTTTAAAAGTAATTCGCACTCAATTATTCACCGTCCCCTCGGTGCCACTTGAAAAAATCCAATCAGCATAACTCGTCACTTTAATATCGATCCCCAATTTGCGAGCACTTATCAAATCGCTTTATGCATAGATATAAAGTAAAAAACCAAATCACGCACCGCAGTTTTTCAAGCGATTTTGTGTCGTATTGTACAGATCCCAATAAATTATTTAGGATATTTGATGTGTGGATATCTTTGCAGGAATACAAAGTCGAGTGGTTTACTTAGAGTTTAAAATATTCATAGCTTGTACTGGATCGTATTTAAATATTTACATAAGTGTCACGCTGCGTCTCTGACGTTTGTCGATAAAACGTATTGAGTGGAAATGGCTGAGTCGGGTGATGCTTAGCTAAGGGTGGCAATGGAGTGTCACCCGACTAAATAAAAATGCATAAAGTTTAACAGAACGGAAATGAATGATAATTAAGTCAAATTAGTCAATTATATTTTGCCCTATTTATGTTTCCATTTATTTTTAATATAATATATCCCATCTCCATATTATTCATAACTCCACGCGTACGTAATTGCGGACAAAAGCTGGTAAATATTCAAATAAGGGGCACTTCTCCAAAACAAAATTCTCTTGCAATTATAAACTGAGTTTAATTACAATTATATAAATTGCAACGCAAGTAGTTTTGTATAAATAATTTAACCAGTTATGTTTCTAAAATAAGTGTAGTTAGGATTTAGCTTAAGGGATAATGCTCACTAAAGTCATTTCCTAGAAAAATTACACAATTATGTATTCTTTTAACAATCATGAAAATTTGAAGTTCATTGCAGTAATAGCGATCTGCGAATATTTATTTCTATTGATCTTAACATATTTTATATCATAGAAAATTTCTATAACTATCTTTGGAAATATGAACCGTTTAAGAAAGCAAAGGACTATTTTCTGTATTGATGTCAGAGACACCAGTACCTCTAGTGTGAGTTTCGATCATAGTACCCTTTTGCTGATAATCGTATATATAATGATCGTTTCCAATACTTCACAACAGAGGCGCTGTTCTCGCTTCCATACAATTTGACAGCTACACGTCGACCAACATGATCGAGATGATTCAATTCCATTGAAACTCATACTACGGTACAGTACCTACAGATTGTTTGGTAAAAGTTGGTCTTGAAAGCACCAATGTTTATCTGTAAGAATGTTTATCTGCAACAGAACAGAACAAAAGCGTTATTATATATTTTACTGCATATGTGTCAGTATCTATATTACCAGAATCGTGAAATATATGGGTCAATTATTAACCTCTGATTTACATTCCTATACAAGTCATGGATACTTAAATTTACATAATTCTAAAATCCCGACTATTTTTTTAAACTTTCACATGGTTTATTAAAGTGAGTAGATGTCGCCCCTGCGCAAAGACGTTGGCAGTCAGTAGGCGGGGTAGGTACTTTCACTAAGCGCCGTGTATTCGACCCATAAAAAATAATGGATCTGCGAATCGTCAAGATATGCACGGAAATATGGAGTGAGGTGAGCGCACGAAAAATCGTAATGGCGCTACGAAAACGGGGATTAGAAAACGATCGAGTCGAAATCGATTCAGGAGTATGCAAACATCGCGTGGAGATGGGAGCTCGAATGTTTCAAGCGGCGATAACCAATGTAATGGTGTTGTGCTAAAACCGCGGAACATATTTTCACAGAGTGAACGTGAAATTTGTTACACGGAAAAATGTACATTTACGAAACACTTGACTTCCACATAATAAAGTAGTCTGTAGAAAAAATATCACTTGGAAAATATGATTTATGAATCATTAAAAATGTTGTCTAATTGAAACTATGTAGGCCAAATGTTTACGTGTCATTGTTCTAGTTGTTTGCGATCTTCTCAATATTTTATAATATATATTTCACAAAAACTGTTGAGGAAATGTGGAATGAGGTCAAATATAGATTAATAGGTAGACACTTAATAGGAACACGTCAACTGATCCGGCCTACACCTATTACATCATGGATCACAACTAATAAAATATATCTACACACATAAGTCATAAGGTTATGTTCATCTTTACAATAAATTATTGAATTCAAAGTCGTAAGTCATAAACGGATCGTAATGCGTAGTTTAAGGGAGGTGGAGCAAAGTGATGTTTGTAACTGTTTTAGTTTTTTTTATAAGTACCTATTTTAAGTCGTTAAAAATAATGAATTAAAGTCAAAATTAATTTGCTAAAAAATTGTATTAGTTATTTGAAAGCGACAATCCACGAGGCAACGAGGCAGACAAGTGTACCGATGGCCTGCTTAGAAGTATAGTAGCTACGGTTAGATAAGAACTTTTCTCACACAAGGGTTTGATTCTGTTCATGAATAAAGATCAGCCTACTTTCCACCCGGAGCCTTCTACCCACTATGGCCATGGCTGATTTATAATATTGCAATTGTTTTAAGATTATTGAATTATTAAAATTTTAATATTTAATTTTTAACGCTATTTAACGCTAAATTTGTGTTTTTTGCATAGTATAGTTTTAGTGCGAAAAGTGGCCACATTTGACTATTTAAAAATAATTAGGTAACACATAAAACATATATTGCATAAACAGAAAAAATATGTGAAATAACTAACACCACAAATTTAAATACGTTATACATGTCTATAAAATTTGAAGATTTCTCTCGATTTCCCTGGGATCCCATCATGAGATCCTGACTTGGTGACATTAGGATCACTTAAGAAATATTCTATCAAATAAACGAAGAATATGCAAATTGATTCAGAATTGATAGAGAAATCGGTGAACATACATACAAAAAATACATAGAGATAAAGTCAAAATATCTTTATTTAAAAAGACTCAATTACTAAATTGTTTTAAATTATTAAGTCATAACAGGGAATATGTACGAGAAAAATAAATAAATCATTTTAAAAACATAGACCCTCCTGCTTTTGTAGTCGGTTAAAAAATATCCCGTGTTTTATGCAACATAGGTTACATAGGTAAGTCTTACGGACTCTTTGAGCTAAAATCTACGTAGCAGTGGGCAGTAAAATTAAACACATGCCAGATACATACGCACAAGGAACAGCTGTATTAACAACGCAACATTCGCTGCGTGCCGAGTGTCACACATTGAATGATAATTAGATGATTATGCGTATCATAAATAATCGTCATATATGTCTGTTATCAGTACAATAGTCTTGATAGATTCATACGAAATTTGTAGAGTTTAGCTAATTTTTTATACGTAAAAAACACATAAAAATTATTAATTTTATTATATTAAAGTAGTTTGTTAAAAAACTGTTTTTTAAAATTTTTGACAATCATTTAAAAAAAAGAATACAAATTTTCTGTAAGTGCTTAAGTATGGTCGATGCCAGTATTTATGGTAACACACACTATTTTTATTATATTAAAATGGGATATTAGGTTCTTACTTATAACGCTTTCTGCTTCTTTCACTATAGTTTTAATTTGTAAACAAAGGCTCCACAGACACCAAAAAATTATAGTGTTCATTCAAATTCAAATTATTTATTGTGTATGGTACGCAATGTTACGTATTGGACTTAAGGTTAAACACAATTGATCATTATGGACCCTGTAGGGCGCAGCAGAATATTTTAAATATTTCCTAGAACATGGGAGACGATTGATACTTTTTAATTTATATGGTGCTAATCTATTCTACGATACTAATTTAATTTGACTAAATTCAATTAAAACTAATATAATTTAATGAGAATAATTTAAATATACGATTTCAGGTCAATTATTTATTTTTATATGTATGTCAAAGTTTATGGATATATTTATATCTATTGCTCAATATTTTTAATTGAATATTTAGGTCAAAATAACGTCATTATATGTCATTACATACTTATGTCATTACATAATATCAATGCTATTTTTTATCATGCAAAAAATGATAAATATAACATGTCAATGTTTAATTTTACTTTTTAATCTTTTAATTTTTGGTATCCTATATTATTTTATATATTAAGGAGCTTAAGAAAATAAATGTAATCCGCCATCTTGGAGCGGCCATATTAAAAATCATTAAAATATTTCACATTGTTAGTTGTATTGTATTTATTAACACCCGAAATAAAGATGTATGAAATGGACGATAAATGATTTGTATAATTTGACGGACAACTTTCATACGAACAGTGCAAGTTAATCAAAAGCTTGTAAAAATAATCATAAAAATCGGTATACACAGTACAAAGTAATATAAGCTAACACATATTTAAAAATACGAATTCGGTTGTTTAAAATGATTTCCGCTTTCTAATAATTTCTTAGCAAATAAATCATGCAATATACGCAATATACGCAATATACGCATTATAATTTCGTCGAAGAATGATCCTAATTAGTAATTAAGGATCTCGTCCACGCGAAGAGGTCGGCGTGTAAATAACATAAAACGTACTAACCTAATTTCATTTAATCGTGTTGACTCGAGCTAAGCAAACACTGGGTAATGACGGTGTTATAGTACTCGCGCATCCTACCTCGAGCAAACTTATGTCGACTTTATGGTAGCTACTTTGGGTGAAAATAACAATTTTTGTATGACTTTGTTTGTCATGACAAGCTTTTGAGTTATAACGAGAAACGGAAAGACAGGCTTTAGTAAATACAGCCTTCATAAAATACAGTAATTTACCTTAATTTACCTTATTATTTATTAAGTAATTTACCAGTAATAGACCTTTTAGTCTGTAGAGAATTAACAGTGTTCAAGGATCCAGAAGTTCCATAGTATCTTCTTTCGTAAGAGATTACACATTGGACAAAACCAAACATATTGTTTAACTTTCCACTTGAGTAATATTTAATAATTAAACAAATTTCAGGTTCAATTTTAAACTCTAATTTTAAGATAATCCATTTAAAATATCAAACATTTTGCCTCACAAAATATTAAATAATTCCAGTACTAACACAAAATTAAGTTTACAATAAAATTACTTTAATTTCCTCTGATGTATACAAAAAATATTTCAAACTTGTCGAGCACTATTATAAAATATTTTATATTTATTTGCTTATAAAAATTATATTATTATTTAAAAAATTATAAAAATCACAACAAATTCAATCAAAGCCATCAATACAAGTAATATGTTTTGCATTATGTAAGACGCACTAGGCAAGGCCGATGAATAAATCTTAGCAGAACAGTTCTAACCCTGAATACTAATTTAGTAAATTTCTATATACAACCGTAGCCTGATGACGTGTGTAAACGATGCATATAATGTATGGGACTATGTAAGACGCTCGCCCTTACGACATAGGTACCTTAACATCCAAGTAATTCGTCTCAAGTTATCGGCAAGCAAACAAAGTTTAGCCCATCGGGGAGCGGACCCAATTATCTCTAATGAAGACAATGATATAAGCGCGGTTATTGATCTAGATTTAAATTTCATGACGGGTCAGTCCCTGCGATGTGCGAGCCCTTAATGTTTCTTGCGAAGTTTCGTTTAGTTCAACTAGTAAGTCTTGATATTTGTAAGATATACATTAATTATATTGTGTTTGGTACATAGCCAATGAAACTGAAACCTACCCATGTGGTGATATCAAAAATTGAAAATTGTAAAATTATTTTCAAATGTCTCCATACAATTTTTTCGATTAGTGGAATAAAATGTATAAGTAATGTCAAAATAAATTTTACAATTTTGATATCATCATATATGATGATGTTTAGTTAGTTTGGGCTTGAAACGAAACACCTCGTATATATATTTTATTTATTAAGATTCCCAAAGAAAGTAAGCTGATTCATTGTTGTATTTAAATAATGAAATTAACTTTAAAGTGTGAATATCTGTTACAAATATTACGTTAAATTTACCTACATACACTACCCTTAGTAACCTCGTTAACCTCGATGAAGACCATATCTAGGGATAGGAACCATGGATATAAAACCAGAAACTTTGCTAAAAAGGGATAGAGGGCTGACCCTTAGATATATGGAAAGCTAGCAGTGGTTTTTCAATAAAAAATAAATCATGTTAAAATTAGAATTATTTAACATTAGCAATGAGACCATGTCTTATGGCTAAGCTGTTGTATGTTATCATCATAAATGGCTGGCCCATTACACAAACACATAGTTACACACACCTTGAAACAAGGTCATGTAATACCGCTCCCAATATCCATATGAAAATAACTCATTTACATACAATACACCATTTTTATTGTATTTCTTTACAGCCACTACTAGATTAAAGACCGAAACCCTATACATAAGTTATCATGTTGTATTATACCGCACTCGATGCAATTTAAAACATATCATTCTTATAATATATCACCAGTTTCACCTGGAACAAAACATCATCCTTCTTTACACATTTTAATTAAATATGGTTTAGTAACAATTCTAGCTTTGCTTTGCTTATTAGGACTCTTTCTACCAGCGCTTGCTCAACGAGATGATAAGTAAATCTTATCGTCCAAAAGACTGAAAACATCTCTTAATTTTTGGCCATTTTGAAAGCTTTATAAATAAACCAGGAAGCCCGAACTTAAAGTTTAGGCAATAACTATCAAAACCACTCGCTCCAACTCTGTTCAAGTTTAATGTCCACTAACTAATTTCTTATCCCCAAAACATAATAATATGAGCCAACACACGAACAAACGTCTGAAATTATGATTAACGAGCGTACACAAACACACTTACGGACCTTTCCATATACATAGATGATGAAATAGATCACCGTGTCAGATATTAAAATAGGGCCCATCTTGTTACCCGAATCAATCAATACTCCTCACTAGAAAGGTGCTTAGTTCTGATCTTTTGGCTGCTTCAAGTGGCATTATTGAAATCAATTTATTATTCTAAGCACCAAATTATGTAATAAGGAATTATCCCCCGATCTAAAGTTAAATTTTGGTCTTGACTATGCATACCATTATTTATTTTTTGTAGATGTTAATGTTTTATATAAGTTACTCATTTATTAAGTTATTATATTCTTATAAATCATCTTTATTCCTGTGCTGGTAATATTATATACCGGCCATGTTTTATATTTCATAAAAATACTGGGACTGTATCAAAGTGTACAAAGAAATTTACAAATTTTTACAACGTTTTATTAAGTTTTCTATAGTTAAAAATAGCTTATTTTCAAGTGTTACTGTTTCTGTTCTACTTATAATTAATACATATAAAACCAAATTTTTACGATTATGGTCAATAAAATTCTTTTTTTACCACGTGTGCAATATTAAAGCCTTTTTTACATGTACCGGCACTAAAACAACCGTTTGAAAGTTAGTTTGCACACAAAGTACCTTAATTCATAATCCAATATCGGGGTCGCGATTGTATCGACCCGCCCCGATGAGTTCTGAAGGGGTGCCAACGCTCCTCTTAAGATGTTAATGATTTTGCATAATAATTGCACCGATGTATCCGCCTTACCACCCAATGAGTACTTACGGAAGATCGATTTCAATTTATTTAATTATCAAGTGTATTGAATAAATACTTTAAAAAACCACCTCTCAAAAATATCTACATACTTAAGGATACCTAGGAACTTGACCAAATTACAGTAAAAAAAATTGCAGCGCAGTTTCTTTTGTGTCTTAAAACGTTTCACAATGGCTACTTAGTTTAAAGATAAAAATGCGGCAGTCATGAATTATGATTAGTCATTGTATATTTCACAGTAAAATATATAAACTGAACGCAACAAAAAAAAATAGTAATAATAAATTAGGCTAAATTATTTGAACGTACCCATTGTACAATAGACTTATTTCCGTTTGAAAACGGGTTATTTATGTGTTGCAGTATAACGCTGGATCATTTGGTACAAAAACATATCGGTTCCGCGGCGAACCTTGACCCGGGACCTCTTCCTCAGATGGCCCATCTTGCCGTATATCCACTCGTTCTTACAACAAAATACTCTGATTTATTTTTACCAGTTTTCTTTTCAACGTAGAAAAAGATTTTTTTTATCATGGTCAACTCAACATTGAGAGACTTCATTGGGTTGGTAATGTAGGTTCTAAGGTTCTTGTTACTCATTTTTATTTCATAAAGTTCGGTCATATTTATTCAAAGTATCAACTGAACCATTTTGGTAACCTATTAATTATTTATTACTATTTATTCCCCATTCGTTCCTTTTACCAAAAAAAAAACAATATAAAAACACTTCCGTGTGTGTATAATATAAATATTCTACAAAATATAATGAAGAATATTTATTGCATACAATTTTCATATGAGTGTGTTGAATACTCAACATTTATTGGATACGCGTTTCTCCTTTCCACGAAATATATTTCCTATAGAAATAGGTAAGTACGTGAAAACAACGCTTTTCCATTTAAATTCGTTCATATACATGTTTATTACCCCACAGAACAATAACAGGAAAAGAGAACATAACTCCACACTTGCTCATGCGGTAAAAAAATAAAAATCGCTTTGTAACATCACGCCTGCTCCGCCCGCCCAGAGAGAGGCTGCAATAAAACAATACCGCAGTATGTTTTCAACTTAAATCTATGCATGTTGCGTAAAAATTCATACTGGTTTCTTCTATTTCTTTTCACTTTAATTTTTACTTAATAAGTTTTTACTACTTAATGTTTACTTAGTTAGTATTCTAATTTAGTTGATCGGAAGAAAATTGCGGCAAACATATAAACCGATACAACATTTTTGCTCTTTCCGATACTGGTTGAGCCAAAATGTTCTCTGCTGTCTTGGCAAGTAAATACTGACTATACTACAAGTTTAAGTTTCTCTCAGAAGGGAGGTTACGATCTTTGTTCCATTCAGCTGAGAAATCCATATTTAAAATGTTGTTTCCTTGCTATTGTAATTTTCATTACATTTGATAGATGAATGCCAACGTTTATTCTACTGCGTTGATTATACACATTTGTTTCTTAACTCGTGGCAGAGACAAATCAAATTTTATTTGAAAGAAATTGCACCTATATAAATATAACCTTTACCCTAAAAAAATTATATATTGCGTTTTCTAAAGAGAACGAAAAGGGTTCAGTTGTAAATTATTTTCATATCACACTCTAAGTTCAACGGCCTCTTTATACAGGGTCATCAAGAGCCAATTTTTCTCACTGCCACGTATTATTCCTCGAGACACAATTCCCTGGAGGTTTAACCGAAGGAAACAAAACAGGCTCAATCTATTGCAATAGACTAGGGACCGGGAGGCAGGGGGGCGCCATCAATCTACGGTCCTCCTCTTGTCGATATTACTAGTGGCCCACATAGTGTCCATCTCTGTACGCAGATGTGTACCGCTATCAGGGTTTAGTTTGGGAAACTAAACTTACCCATATTGATGCGATTGTGTGACATCATTAATAAAATTGATTTTCCGTAATTTCAGATCAGTTTATTTTCACATTTATCACATTAAATTAACTTTAAATCTTCGTGTGCACCTTCCTTTATTCCGGTATGTACTTATGTAATTAAGTATAAAAATTATAAATTCTTATATATAAATAACGTATTAATATTATTATTTATATATAAATAAAGTTTTATTTTTTATGCTCACGTGACAAAATAACCATACAATTAAGAGAGGGGAAAGTAAGTGGATTTGGTTATTTCTCAACAATTTTATTTGTCAACTCTTTATAAATATTTTATAATTCGCTACATTGTTAATATTGATATTATTTGTATGTCTTATCTTTTAATAAAGCTGGTGGAATGTAGAAATAGTTACCTTTCCGCCTCAATCATTCTGGCATGGACTTTTTCAATATTTTAATTTGAAACCTTATGTCATTTTCGATGAACCATCATTAAATATTAATTGCTTTTATAACAGCATGAATAAAAAGCAGTAAGTACCTATTAGTGGGTGTGAATTATGTACCTAAGGAGACTAATAAATAGAGATGAAATCTTATAATCATAATTACTCAAAATAGGAAATAAAGAAATACTTAAGTTGATTATTTATAAAGCTTCTTAATAGAAATCATAATTGCAATACCAGTGAATAGAGCAACGTTTCAAAGTGAACAATCTTTGCCTCAAAATAATTAATTAAAGACGAAGAAGTTATCTCGGAGCGACACCTACCGACCACCGCTCTCTTTTGTACGGCCATCTTTTCATCGTCAAAACTCATTTCAATTAATTTTCGTAGAAATAAGTAAATGATGTGCCCTTTAAAAGCGAGATATCATTAACACTGTGGCTGCGTCGGGGCTCTTTCAAGCTACGACCAGCCGAAGAAATAATATGGATAATATCCGAAAAACAAAACATATACTATAACCGCAATTTTTTAAATTTTATTTGGCTATGTAAATGAAATAGTAGCTTAGAAATTTTAATCAAAATAATAATATTAATAGTAAAGGTCCATGTGCACTCGTACAATATTAATATTATTATTTTCATGTTATATTGCAACAAAAAGGATAATCTCCTACCTGTATTCAATATTTGTTTACACTATAAATTCTCGTCCATAAAATATTAATTAAAAAAATAGCGAGAACTAAGTAATCCATACTTAGGCAAACGCACCTCTTACCTTTATGATGAGATACAAAAATTGGAGAAAGTATACACCCTCCTCCCTCTTACGCTGCTCCCATGGGAGAATCATTAGGAAAAAATCGTGTTGATGGATTTAATTACAAAAAATAATTATTCCAAAGAAAGTTGCCTGAATAAACTTGGTCGGAGCGGGTTCTTCGATTCCCCCTTAATCGGATTAATTTACTTTTAAAAAGCGGGGGGTGGTTGTTGTAATTAATGGAATGATAACATTACCCACCTCGTGGTTACGTCTTAGTCTGTGGAACGAATACAGGTTTTATTGTAACATTATTCTATTACATATATAATTTCTGACAGCAGGTCTGATTCTGCTAGACACACTAAATCTAAATTTACACGCAGCTCGCTCTATCAATACGAATAAAATACATACTGTGTTATAACATACACAGTAAGAAATATTTCTTGAAATATATATTTTAATGCTTATTTTTATATTTTTGTAATAATTGCCAGCATTCATAGAGCAGAAGACAATGCATGTATTAATTTTCAGTCATTTTTATAATAGCTATACTAACAAACTTTTTCGTGTATATACTATTACAAAACGAAGGACTAA
The DNA here is from genome assembly GCA_943193645.1 of Acentria ephemerella. Classification (NCBI taxonomy): domain Eukaryota; kingdom Metazoa; phylum Arthropoda; class Insecta; order Lepidoptera; family Crambidae; genus Acentria; species Acentria ephemerella. The sequence goes on from OW971881.1 coordinate 8,073,217, forward strand.
AATAAAGTTTTAATTGTGTTTGTCTTCAGAATTGGACGTTCGATAATGTATCATTAGTACATTAATGTATGTATACCACTGTAAAATAATATTTTGACTTTGTCTTTAGATTTTAAGATTAAAGATTTTGAATAAAACAGAAAACTATTTTTGTATTTATTTAGTTCGTTGTCTTTATCTATGTATACATACAAAATATTGTTTCTAAGCAAAGACGTTCACGTCACGACACTACTCGAATTCAAACAAGCTCCGGTAACGGTCCCGATGAGAAGCGCTTTTTCCACTCGGTTACCGTCCGGTGATCTGTTCTGAACGCATCTCCACTGACGCAAATCATATTGCGAGGAAGGGTTCGGGATTAGGAACGTAACCGGAGCAGAAACGACTAGTCATCGTCGCTGATTTTTGTGGCCATGTGGACCCCACGCGAATGAAAATTCTTTTACATCATGACAGTGAAATCCAGATTACATATTCTGAATAGCGTAAGACTGTTGATAGGCCTATTTCAAGCTTAGAAGACAAAAGACTGTCCTGTTATTTTATAGAGCCAAGAGCACAGTCACATCACAGTTCTTTAAGACCTCTTTTACCAAACACAGTGTCTCGATCAGCTTCAAATTTACAACTCCTATACCGATCCAAATTCTAAGAAAACTTGTATAATGACTGTGTGAAAAATACTTTTCTTTTAGTGTCCAACACCTTTAAAGAAAACACAATCTAACTAACGATTAAAATTATCGATAAGTTACAATTTTTTGGGTAAATTTTTATTAAACACTATATACAATGAAAAACAGACTACAACAAAATAAACAAACGGCAAATTATAAACGCATGGAATCCACAATTTTAGGAAACTCGCACTGAAACTTATCCTTTAGCTTCGGCGAACGTTATTTTTCTTCCAAGTGCTGTCTCATGGCTCGACCATTCTTTACCACACTTGTGTTTGTGTGAGATAGAAAAATGTATGTTTAGACTGTAGTGTGGGTTCTGGGGAGGTCAGCATGACTGGGGAGTTGAGAGTAACATTGATCCTAGTGACTTTTGTTTGTTTTAAACGTTTATTGTACTAAATATGAACGAGGTTGATGAGAACATATGTTTTATTTTTGTAATAATATTCTCCTTGAGAAGAATTAGATGTGACTTATTACTTTGAATTCGCCTCGTTTACAGTCTTTGTTATTGTAGACATTTAAATTTGAGAAAATGGGTTAACCCTGCTTTAAGAGGGGTGAAATTCGGGAGGGGGTGAATATTATTTAAGTAATAATGAAAAAGAAATAAGGAAAAATAATATTTTTTTAAAACACATTCCTTTGCAAAGCATTCGGATAATTCCAGTAATCTAATTAAATTCCAGTAATCTATTCCAGTAATGAATTGAGTTATTATTATACCTACTAAGTTTGTGCGTCATATAGAATTATTTTTAACCTAAGAAATAATCTATGACTTTTCACCCTTAACGCTAACCCAAATAATATCGTCATAGAAGTGTCTTGATAAAATAATTAAATATTAGAAATAATTTTATTGTTTACACTTTTAAACAATTTATTCATGCAACGTATCTTTATCACATATCTACTTACAAATCCCTATGTAATTAGGGATGATTTCAATGACTACATGGGATATATTCGTTATTACCTTTGATACTTAAATGGTCATAAGAGCTCACTACGCAATTTAATTTTCAACTGTGGATATTTATATATGCAAACATAATTAAAAATGTACAAAACTCATCATCTGTATAGTAAGTAGGCATACGAGGTAGGTGAAAGAAATTTTTTTCAATGGAGTACAACTTCATTAAGTAACAATTTTGTGTACACTTGCAGGACGTGTACGTTACAGTATTGAACTGTAAACAATCATCCAACTTTCACAGCTACTACAATTGTGGCACGCTAATCCGATTATTTTTCATAACGAAAAACAGATGACACACTGGGTAAAGTAATCAATCTTTCGCTACGAAGTCAATATCGCAAAGAATTAAGAGTTTCTCACTATTGCTACAAATCAACTTTTTACGCTTAACTACGTATTAGAGATTTTTATGAGACATATAAATATATTATTAAAACTTCTCATTATTTTTGTACTACATCAATAGATAATACTAAAACACATTTGGTTTATGCACACGGAGGCAATTACTCCTGTTTCACGTAACGTTTGTAAAAAATATGTTATAACTCCTGACCAGATGTCACGTGTCAAATTACATAACAAAGTTCACTATAACAATGACCTACAAACGCAATGACTATTTCAATAACATTCTCTGCTTACTACAATTGTTCAAGAAAAATGTTTGTGTATATTTCCTTCGCCAGTTGCTAAGTAAAAATTATTTTGTTATACTGTTAATTTCTCAATTATTTTTCACATATCACCACATCATTTTTCATTTATTACTCTAGACTCTGTAACAACTACCCGTGAATGTTCAGCCTCACACACGTCCAGCCAGTGGTCCGTAAACGCGTTCCTTTTTGTTAAAAATGGTATCAATTGCAATTATTACTTTATTTACACGGCTTAAAGCCGTTTCAATTGTGTCGAGACGTTTCGATCGTAGTCGCGTTCGCCTGATCACCGCATATATACAAATTCGTTTTCACTACAGAGACAGCTCTCGTTTCCATACAATTTGACAGCTAAAGACAAACATAATCGAAAATTCTATTTGATTCAAATTCACATTAGAGTGTCACACTATTATGAAAGTATAATAAAAAAAATTATACATAGGCAACTACTTAATCTATTGAATTTATTCTACGCATTAAAATAATTCGGAAGAGGAGAGACTGGTAATCTGTCATACAAGTCTTCTAGTACAGACACCAGTCTCTCACATAGGTTAAGATTTAGTTTTTAATCGCCTACAATGTGAGAGAAAGAAATAAACATATACATTTATAGATTGGTTTTTTTATACAATATACAATGTTGCATGTAATTTTTCTTTGACAATTTTATACAATGATTCAACACTGTATAGCAATTTACTTACAATAAAATTGTGCCACAAATTACACTGTGGTAGGTAACATTGTTGCTGTAAAATAATGAGCTGCATAAAATAATATACGTCATAGGTAATACTGATTGCTATAAAGACAACACAGAACCAACACAGTGGTGCAACGCTTGTATATTGCTGTCCCATGGGTATGCCACAATTATAAGTAGCTCCTACCATAAAGTAAAAAATATTAGATATAAAAATTGAAATCACTTCAATCGTGACAATTAGGGACCTTCTTTGATGATTTAGTTGCCTTTCCATGTCCTACGTATTGAATTATCCAGTAGATACCTAGTCCGAAATCTCACCTGTGAGAATTTGCAATTTTATATACATCGACCGCTCAGTTACAAGGATTATAAAACAAAACACGCCTCAAATTGTTTACAATATTTTGAAGAGTAGTAAAAAATCTACGCTCGCTACTTTTGAGCCTAAACTGGTATATACGAGTATCGCAGTAGTTATCCATTTGACAGCATAGAATGGTTCCACTAAGAAAGCTGCCTCTATTACCAACTATGTAAGATAAATTGCAACGACAACTTACGCTTGATATTATATGACCTAGAGCTGACATTTCATGTAAAATCTGTGCGCGTCAAAGTAGTTCGCATAGCTGACAATCATTAAACCGTGTAATATGAACTGAGATCAATTGCAACTGTACCGCTATTTGTTTCGCAAGAATTGTCTTCAGCTCTATATGACAGTGGTAAATGTCTAACAAATTTGTGCAATACAATTTGCTACATAGTCAAATTAACAGGCCATTATGGTACTGGTGTCAAATCAATACGAACCATTTATATTTGTGCTTATGGTGAGTAAGAACTCAGAAGACTTATTTTTATTTGCAAACTACACGGCCATCTGGTCGAGTGGGCAGTACCCCTGTGTACTTAGCCAGACAACCCGGGTTCTAGTGCCGGTAGTAGCAGTGTTTGTATGATAAATACGAATATTTGTTGACGAGTCGTAGATGTTTGTATGTATATTCAGTATATTTAATGCACTCCGCGCATTTTCTAGTTGGCTGTGACAGAATCACAGAAGGCAACGGTAGGTATGGGAGTCAGATTGAATCGCTAAATCACGTTTCTGTTTTATCTATATATTATTATTGGTTGTTATATGACCTACATATAAGTTTATACACTTTGCCAGCATAAAATTTTACTATTAATTTTGCTGGTGCACCAAGCTTACACCGGTGATATAAATTTAAAGAATAAGATACCAACTCTTAAGTGCAAGTAAATAATATTTATGGAGTCTAATTCCACACGTGACAACTTAGTAGACTCTCAAGTTTCTAATCAGGAGTCCCACTTCAGAATTTAAAGATGTTTTGATAATGGTTAATATCTTAACAATGATATTTATGTAATAAACACCAATATTAGTTATCGGGTCATGGTGTTGTATAATTATATCCTATATGCAAAAACGCACAATAATTAATATGTTTTCCTTTATCTAGTGTTTATATTTTATTTCTTATTTAATAATCGTCAATAACAAATACCAAAACAATCAAAAAATCATTGTCGCACAAACCATTTTTGGTTTAACCGCCTACTGCTGCATCCATGGCTCAACACTAATAACATCATAATTTTGTACTAAGCTATATCATTTGACAATAATACATATAATATTTTAAAATAAAATATATAAAATATAATAATATAATAATACATATATTATTATTTATTTTATTATTAATTTTTTTGAATAAAAACAAGAACTTTTTATATTTATTAATCCAGTCACCGTTTCAAACCCTCCATACAATAACAATTTATTTCCTTAATGATAATTTCATAATCTCTTAATGATGATTACTTTGGGCTAGATAATACCTGTCTGTTAATTATACTATATTTATTAATAATACTTTTTTTAAATAACGAAATAAATACTAAAATCCAAATAAACAATTGAGTCATTAAAAATGCATTAAAGGCATGTATTTAAGTTATTTAATTTTTTTTAATATTTATTTATGTAAAAACATTTGTTTAAAAAATTACAATTAAAGCATTATTACATGTGTAATAAACAATTTCAATTTCAATTCAAGACATGTTTTTTCAATGTTAAACTACAGTATATATGCGCCATTTTGTTCGTAGACTTTCTACCAGGTTCGTAGACTTTCTGACAGCCTGGCACCTGCCTGCCAAACTCTTTTAAATTTTTGTTGAGTATGTCTAGCGTTACCGTAATGAAAACCACATCCTTTCTTTTAATTAATTCCGGCCGCTTTCTCTCAACTTCTTCTTCTTTTAATCTAATCAGTTGTTGACAGTAGAGATCCGATTCGATGATTCTTCCCGGCGGTAAAAGCTCATAATGAAAAATGCTCTTCCAACCGCACCATAGACAGCATCACCTTATTGCGAGTTAACCCAGGTTTAACCAGGCCACATTCTGTGAGGCCTGACCGATCAGTGACCACGACTTTTTTCGCACGTTCTTGTCATACCTGATCCACTTTTCATCATAGTTATCAATCTCTCAAAAAAGATTCGGTTTCAGTACGTCTCAATAAAGAATAGCAAATGAGTACACGGTTCATTAGGTTTCTTTTTTGTGTACCCGCTTTTTTCAAATGAATCAAAACTGTTTAGTGGTCAATTCCCAGTTCTTCAGCTATGTCGTAACAGCTGATATGCCGATCTTGTTCCACTTTTTCAAAGATTACTTCCATTTTATCAGTAACAGGGGACCAGAGCGAGGTGCAGCAAACCAACTTTGGTCTACTCTGACTGACACTGCATTAGCTCACTAAACATTACAAAATGCTTGCGTTGCATTTTTTCTTTTTTTTTATAAAATTTTAAAATGTATCTAATTTCTTCATTCAATTCGCTCATTTTGACCGAAAGAAAAACAAATGAAAAGAGCGGGAATCAAAGTTCTTCCAATTTGTTTTTTTTTTTAAATGTCGGATACAAATAGTACAGCCAAAGATGTTTTATTACAAGTTTATACATACTATATGCGAAAAGACTTTTTCCCCGACCTAATTGTAAATAAACATGCAAACATCCTACACCCGTGAACAAATATTCGTACTCATCATTCAAATATCTGCAATATCAGTTAAACAGTTAACTTATCATTTAAAGTGTAAAAGACTTTTTGATCGTTTATAAGTTTATGTTAAGAATTCTGTTCATAATAAAAACATTGAGTGAGTAACCGTAACATTGAATTGATTTAATAATAATTTCAATCTGTAGTGGTTTACCACTTTTATACCACGAAGAAAAGGAGAAGAACATATTGTGATCCGAAATACAAGGGAGAAAAATTCAACACAAACGTCAAATTATTTAATTTTAATAAAATACAATAAAATTTTCGCTTACTTCTTACATTACACTATAAAATGTTAGTTTAAATTATAAGTGTAAGCATTATCAACCACATAACACTATACGGCCCACATATGTCCAACATCATATTAAATTCTCCGAAGTCCATACTAAGCGAGATGTATTGTTTGTGGAAATTAGTTGATCATAAAATGGTAGGCTAAAAGATAAATATCCTGACTGTTTCCTATACGTAATTCGTCACGTCTAAAGTATTATGCCTCTAATACAATGAACTTTATTTCAAGGAATGCCTAGCCTAGAAACGTCTCACTATTATATCTTTAATTGCAGTTGTGTGCACATACCAACACATTAAAATATACTTTATTGTAAGTATTGTAATTGAAGAGCGTGGGAGAGTATCTTTAACAAATGATTACCATATGAATTCTTATTACATTCCAGAAAGTAAATTGTTTTGCAAAAACAACAACGCAAGTTGGTATAGCTGGCAAGGTGTCGAATTGTATATCAGAAGAATCAGTTACGATTTACGCTGATATCGTAAAATGACGGCAATGTGAGTCAGTTAAGATGCTTAAACTTACATCATTACTGCATAGTGACGTATGTTCAGGGCTCGTCAACGTGGTTCATATTTTTACAAAAATATATATTTAAAAATTGTGAATTTTACTCGTCTTTCCCTCTGAGAATACTACACGAATGTACAAACAGTCTAGGTAATTTGCCATTTTATTTTTTTTATTAATAACAGTATTTATATTCTATAAGTTCTATACGGCAAATAATATTAAATATAAAAATAACCTGTAAAATTATACGCTTTTGTAAATCATATTAATTATATTTCGATGGATAATTAGCTGGTTTGTCGTCTATTTTATAAATTTATATGTAATAAGTAGTGTTAATACTGTTTCCTTAAAAATAATAGAAATTAAAACTAAAAGACAATAGAACAGAAGCGACTTATTGACCGCATTAGAGACAAGTGCTCCCAATACAACACTTATCGATTGAGCTCTGCGACCTCACTCCAACAACACAACATTGTAATGTAATCTAAATAATTGTAATGTCATGTAACTTTATTATTGTATTAATCATATAATTGTAATTACATACATTATACATTATTACATACATTATATTTGTAAAAATGGTAATTACGTTGTAGTTGCGATACTACAAACTACGACTACATTCAATCATTTTGCTCTTGTTTTTACAGAGTAGACAACGCATAAGTAAGCATTGGTGTTACAACCATAGGCCACCAATTGGCATGACAACTATTCACCATCAGGGACTACAACAGGCTACAAGGTACAGGTTCTATCAGCGAGCTGGTAAGCTTGTTATTTAAAGCCTTGTTTTATAAAAAAGAAATGAATATGAATAATGTTTACAATACATATTAATATAATAAAAGAAACTAACTACTTATTTCAATATTATCTGCACTTATTTACTTGTATGACACTTCAATTAAACAATTTAATGATTTAAACTTAGCATTTAGATAAGATAAAAATATTTGTAATTGTTTAGCCTACAGATAGCGAAGCGTTTTTTTAATATACTGTGACATACACTTTCCATGGATCAATTTTTAACTACTGTAATGAAATAATATCATTCTGTAAGTTATGTTCGATAGTAATGTAAATAAAAGACGTTATTTAGTAATGTAAGTAGGTACCTCTGCCTCTAGTACTCGGTTCACCTTAGTGCGTAGTAGAAACCGTATACAATCCTGCAGTTTGTTGGTTCGCGATCATTGTGCTACTTGTGTACCTATTAACGCTAGGATTATTTCTTTTCTTGTGTTATTTTATCTACTAGCAACTGCACATAAATACAAGTTTATATTGATCATTATATTGATATCAACACGCCAATGCTAAACTGTAAGTACCCACTAATAACTATTTTAAGTGTGAGTTAGGGCAGGTCATGTATGCAACTTTAATGCCGGTTCTAATTTTCTACCAACTGATTGAAGAAAACTATCTTAACTTTTGGCGCTTAACATTTCTTCTCTGTTAACTGAAAATAACAGAGGTTTCTTGGTAACGAAACTATGGTAGATCTATCGTTATCTGTGGATAGAGTATTATTAGGCCTGGGTGGTAAGCCAATATGAAATTACAGAACGGAAAAAAACCGAATCGAAATAGAAACATAATCTGTAATTATAAAATAAATGTATATTTTGTATAAGTATAGAAAATTTTTCTTGTTATTTTTGACAATTAATGTAACAGCCACACAACAGCCCTCCTATCGCTCCAAAGATAATTTTCGTAAAATCGAATTGATCTAAGATTATAATTTATAAAAATAATTTTATTTGCATAATATTCACATTAAATTTGATTTCATTTTTCAAGTCACTAGGTCTGGGTTATAATATAGCGCAATTTTATTAGATTTGGGAACAGATGCTTCTAAAATAGGCCTTAAAGTTAATAAGAATATAGTCCTCCCATAACAAGATTGTTGTTGTGTTATCAAAATGACCTATTGGTAAGCTATAAAATACTCGATAATGAAAATATATTGTGTACGTATAATGCTAGTGAGGTGCTTGTTTGAGGACAAATCGGCAGGTTAGAAAACAAAAGCGAAATTTTATATAAATAACCGAATTAGGTTTTTGAAATGATATGATATATGTATTAAGTAGTTATACAGATTAATTACGGAACTACTGAATGTATACGTGTCGTTAATGTCATATTTACGATAAAGGTCGTAATTAACGAGGTCATTTTTATTAATGTTTTAACTATTATTTTATTTATTCATGTTGATTGAGTAGGTACTTGGATGAGATTAAGTACGTGATATATATCTCTTGAAGTTAAATTAAACATGTACAATTATATACATTGAGTACTTACCGACAAACATTTGTTAATTAATGAATATCGTTTGAACAGTTAGGTAAGTACAAAAACAAATATAATTCCTCAGTAGCGTCATCTCAGTCGTGAAACGGAGTCCTATTTGACTTTGTAAAGACAACTGTGATACAGGTGTCTCATAATTTTAATTGAAGATTATTGGTTATTATAATTCGAGTTAACTCGGAGAATAAGTTCACAGTAAATTCATCCTCTTAGGGAATAACAAAAACCATTTCTAAAACAATACTTACACTTAACAAAAAGAAGACAATCTTCAAGTTTTATGTCTGCAGGACCAGCGATTAAGGCTGAGAATTGTTAAATCAGTCAGTTAACCTTATTTTAAAAGTAAAATCTTATAAATCTGTGTATGTAAAGAAATGTGAAAAATAATTAACTTTCACAGGATTTTACATAAAGTTTGCAAACAACATTGGTCACTTGTAATACCAAAATTAAAACATTTTGCTTTTAAATATACCTACGTCCATATCATTATCAGTATTTCCGATAACACATTTGTCGTATCTTTTTTATAATACTCTAGTATTTTGATCGTCTTCTGCGAAAGTACTATTACTTATTCTTAAAGTACTATTACGAAATACCTTAATTGATGATTGAATGACATAGGATCAACGTCATTTATGTTGACTTTATGTGCGCTTTATTTTACAATCATTTATTATTTATTAAATTTCCTCTGTCCTAGCAAACAGATATTTGTGGCCCAAAACTCAAAACCATTACCAGGAGTGGAATAGTACAGGTTGATATAAATAATTATGAATGTTAATGAAATAAAAATTGTTATGAAATTCGAAAGCAATCACAAGCAAATTAGATTAAATATTCATATTTATTCTTGTTTCAATACAATGATGTGAAGTTAATTCATAAAATATAAACATCAATGGAATACATCCAGAATTAGCTTCTTCATAATGATTAACCTCTAGATTTATGACTGTAGGTTCATATAGAAATCCGTCTTTATTCCGGAGAGCGTCTGTAGTTTTATGAGCGAATTCACAAATACGATGTCTGGGTCTAGTAAACATAATTAGTTTTTCTTTACTGCGGTTACAATTAATGCAGTACAATAAGAGTCTGTGCCATACAGGTTCTTACATGCATTTACCACCACAGAGGAATGCGGTATTATATACAATTATACGAGCCCACAAACTTTGATAATTACTTCTTTTCTTTATATTATTAGGTATTTGTGTAAAAACTGTTGGTACATACAAGTATATATACATTGTACTATTCCATGATTTGATTGGAGTTAACAAGAATCGAGAAAATTAATTATCAATAGTAAGCAAAAATGCCATAAAATACTCTTCTTTTACTTCAACTAAACCAGCTCACGTTATAGTTGAAGAAAATTTGAATTATTAACTTGGTACATAGCGGAGACGTCACAAGCTCACACAAAGCTCACATAAAAGTGGGAGCGAGCTTTTCTCATTCTCAGATTGTTACCGTGGCTCGAGCGATACATAACTTTAACTTCCGAAGCACACGCTCTGAAATATTTATTCCTGAAACGTAAAGATCGGGTGGGGGGGTGATGGGGGCTTAGGGGGCGGTTTATCCCGCGGTTTCCTTCCCGCCGTGTTTTACTTCGAGAATGGGAAGTCGCCGCCGCCGGGTCGATAATGCCAAAGATAAAGCGTTTAGAAGACATGATTTTTAGAAGGCATCTAGCCTAGTAAAGGGGGAGGAAATTCAAATTGTAAAACCAAAGCGACATTTGATATTTACATGGCAATATTACTCTTTAAGCAATTGAAGTAATTCTATGCATTTCGATACTATAATATGTTGGTGCTTTAGATCTACTTTCAATTAATAATCCAGGAAACAAAAGAGTTATACTTTCAGTGTCTTCTTGCAGTTGCAAATCTACAAGATTTTAATACAAACGTTAAAAGACATAAATATTTTATTCGTTCAAGCAAATTTCTTCATTATACTTTCGTAGTATGGTATATATCGCTGTATATTAAAACAATTATTATGACTCAGTTTTGTATTGTTACCTATAATTAACCTTAGATTCTGTTTACATTGTTATACATTGTGTACAATTTTCCTGTGTGCTGAATTAACGACATCTTTATTACTATTTCCTATCCAAGAAAGTTGTATATATACAATTCTTCAGGAAAGAAGATTGGAATGTGACAAAAGTGTGCACATAATCTTTGACGGTACCCGACCTCCAGTGGGGGCCCCCACCGTTCGATTGTCTGCGGAGGCTGCCCGCCGGTGCCATCTGATGTGCCGAGAGCACTCCAGATCTGCATAGATCGTTGCCTTCGTTTTTTCCCTATCGGAAAATCAATACTTACAGTTTCATAAAGTCGGAAAAGCGACACTCCTTAATTTTATTAGAGGTTAATACTTAAGTGTCATCTCAGAACAGAAAGATTCCTGTTGACAGGCATGAGGGAAGTTTTCAGCGATTATAAAAGAACCTTACTCATTCATAGAATTGTAAAGTAGGTCAGCAAACCGTAGGTTGTTCAGGATTCGTACATAATGTGAAATACCTCATCCCAAAAGCGTACCGCGCTTTCCGCCACAGCCACCCTCAAAGGGAAAGAGGCTCAAACACCGAGCAATAAAGCCTTCGAATCGGGCAAAACAAATACAACGAGCATTCCAATGCTAGATATCACTGGCCCCGCCCACACAGTTGGCATTACGACTGTAAGCCCTCTCATTGGTCGCCGCGAAGCCTTCTCCATTTGGAATTGGTTATTTTTTTTGTACAATTGGAATTGGAACTGTTGGTTTGTTCTGTACGAGTCGGTACGCATGCGTGGGAGGAGGGTACGCGACGTACACGTAGATACGTTTTCGGGGTTTCGAATGTTTTATTGGATTGCTCTCTCCATTCCTATTCGTATTTTGAATACGGATCACGATTTGTGGTCGCATTGCGCGGAGTGCGCAGTCGTCACCGAAAAAGGCTTTGTCTCTAGAACTATTTTTGTACACGTGTGATTTTTTTAATATGATATTTAACTTTTAATGTAATTCACGTGGCTATATAATATGTCCTGTACTTATAATGGATTTTCATCTGTAACATAATTCACAATACTGATTAATTTATACTGTTTTTTTAAGATGAAGATGTAAGTAATTATTTAATATTTCATGGCAAATACATTGGTAACACATCCTGCAAGTAAGTATAATTATAAAATATAAAAATTATAAATTACAAATATAGCCTAATATTCAGGTGAGCTGATAAATAACACGAGGAAATAAATATGTTTACCAGATACTGAGTACAAAGAAATTTTTTTATCTTTATCTGCTTCTATAAAATTATGGAAAAGATAAAGTGAATTACATTTTTATCAGAACTTATAAGCAAATTCAAGCTTAAAAATTTCAGGCTATATATAGGATAGATAAATTCCAAGCTACGCGTTTTTTAATTTTAGAAAGCTTACTATTGGCGTGGGAATTTCATCAACACTCTAGATGCATTGTATGCAATAACGCGGCCACATCTATATTGATATATCCTCTTACCCCCAACTCCCAGTGGCACAAGCCATACAGCTCACAATGTCCCGGTTCAGGCAGAGACAACTGTAATAACATGTTGGCATCTACAGCTGGCTCACTCCGGAACAATTTCATTTGCGACTGGGCGAGGATAGCGTTGTAATTACAACAACAATCGATAGAAGCGCCACCGTCTGCCGCACGTTTAATCTCGCTGGAATCAAAGGACCTCGCCTCACACCCGCCTCTGCACGATACACCCCCTACTCATTAATGAATACCCGTCACACTGTACCGTTCCGCATCCGTTGCTTCTTAACTATGGAACTTATTGATTCCAACTTACTATACAGAAGACAATGAAACTTATGTTTATAATGAATATTGCTTTAAAATGGTTACAGTGGTAAATAGTTTGTCTCCAAACCTATATCAGTGAAGATATGTCTATTGTACCCAGATAGTCGCATTTCCAGATTGCAATATACTTTTATATATATTTAAAATAGCTAGTTGCTATTAAAGCTAAATTTGTAGTTCCAAATATTTATTCAGCAATAAGATGTCAACACTGTCAAAACATTTTAGAGACGTACCTCAAGTTTGCATTCAGTTTGTATTAAACATAAATGTGTCATATTACATATAGTATTAATTATATATTTACGGTTCCCGTGATTTACTGTAATTTTATTAAAGTATGTTAATAATTAAAGTACTTTAATAATATCAAGATCGAATTAAATTCAATAATAAAATTAATTTCAAACGCATTAATTCTTCCATATTTGTTACACTGATGTTTAAACAGATATTTACTCTCATAATAAAAATAAAAAGAGCCTTTGTTTAAAATTAGCTACAAGAAATCTATGATAGTAGTAACTAAATATTGAATTTGTAACAGGTTTCCCAGTTTGTGTGTGCAAAACTGTAACCGAATACTGTAGAGTTAAAGCTGCAAGCATGCTGAATATCGATTGTCAATAATTTGTGTCCGCCGCAGGCGGCGGTTACTTGTTCATTGTTTAGCTGAAATTATTTCCATACTCTATGTGTCCACACATCGCATTGGACGAAAATTTCAACTGGAGCAACTGGTATATTTTATTTCAACATTAACATAAAAACTTTAACATGAAGAAAATGAAAATATGCGAAAATGTATATTTTCAAAATGAAATAACTCCGACTTGGGAGATATATTTCGGAGAAACAAATAAATTATTGTGCATTTTTTAAGGTGCACGTTGAATCTTTATCGTTCTTTAAAACGAGCCACCTACGAGTTGGAACCAAGCAACTCATGACATATAAGGAATCTTATATAAAACATCTTACATAGGACATATAAGGAAGCTCTACTGCACGACGCGCTAGCACTTGAAATCCTTGATGAATAGAATGTAAACATTATATGTTTGGACTACTGAAATAATTTAGAAACATAATCGAGCTCTGTTTTAAGTACCTAATGATTGTGCTTATTGTATATACATATAATTTTATATGTACGTGTGTTTTTGTGTCTATATATGTCTATATATCTATACGTGTCTGATGAGAGGTCAATTTAGAACAATATTAGGTGAGAGTATAGAACCAACAGATAGTAGCAATAACCTACCAAGTGGCAATACTTGATAAAGAAGTTCTCTTCTTCGTATTAGTAAAATATACTTCGAAATGATACAGGTTACGTTCTACATTCGCGCTACTTATAGAATAGGAAGCGAGTGTAGGTAATGGCGCAAAATAGTGACGCAGTATTATTGCAGGGGGCGGTGGTGGACTCCCACTCCAGTCGCCTCCCCCCACCGCAAGAGAGAAACGATCGCGAGAAAAATAAGATCCGTACTCTGTCCCGCTTATTCTTAGGAAAAGCTTTTTGTATATTTTTTAGGTATTCTCTTGTCTGTGAGAGTAAATAATGATACGAATGTCTCGCTTATGTGGGCTCGGAATTGATCGAATTCCATTCTCGGAAATGGTCTCTCGTGAACTTACTTCGGGCAATGCTAATTGGATATTGTTCAATATTGTTTTTTGCCGTGGTTTTTTGCATTTTGGAACAAGATTTATCGTAAATAATTTTATAAAAACAATAATTTTAGGTAACTAAATGTTAGCGTGAATTATGAAAAGAGTATGAAAACAAATAAAAATCCTATAACACCAGTAGGTACTGTAAGTTAAAAATATCGTTCGGTTACAATAACAGCGCGATTTCATATTGCGTATTAAAGCAATGCATGAACATATCTATGGAGACAAATTATAAAAAGTATTTATAGTCAATTCCTAAATTTTATGTTATAAGTGTGCAATTTAATTATTTCTAATTTATTTTTTTATGGTGCACAGCTATTCCCTCTATTCCCTTGTTCATTCAATATGTGTTCCTTCAAGAGGTGTGAAAAAGCACTTTTTGAGCCGGCAAGGTGGAGGTTGCTAGGGTAGTATGTGGCAAGCTGCACTTGCTGAGCTTTTTATAAAAATATTTAAAAGAAATGATAATTATAAAATGTTGTCCACAACCAATTCGTCTATCGAAGTGACATGCCGCAAAAACATAATATAACAATAAAAATGTTCCATTGCCGAAGATGTAAGCGAACTACACCCCGATTCCTTAACGACAGAGGAACTGGCTAACTTACTTACATATACCGGAACACAACAATACTGTTAACATAATTGTATTAGACTTAGGTAAGGTAGTGGTAACGGCTAGCCAGGCTGACTTAGAAGAAAATCTACCATCTAACCAAAGCTAGCAGAAAATTGCTGCCAACGCTGGGAATTTAACCCCGGCCCTCCAGATCTAAAGTAGGTGGTCTCAGCCACTGACCAGAGAGACGGTTAAAATAAATAAGTACATGTAACAAAAAAGTTTCGTGGCTTCAATAGGTATAGTTGCATTCTTTTTTATGATATACGAACATATAAACTTTACGAAACAACTTTCGGATATTTCAAAAGCAGTCTAATAAAAGATTGGGGAAAAAGTTTCTTCGCATTTTATATAAAAATTCAAGACATTTTCTTCAAAGTTAATTTATATTTAATTACAGTATATATGTGTCATATAGTTTGTAGACTTTCTGCCATCTTATAGGTAGAGACATGATCCCGTTGCTGTAGAAACTTTGGGACTTTGATCAAAAAAACGCAACAAATAGTATTGGTAGTCCTCTCTTCATGTTAACTTGACCAGTCAGTTGTTGGCAGTAGGGATCCGAATCGATGGTTCTGCCCGGCGGTAAATCATAATGAGCAATAACCTTCCTTCAATTCCACCATAGACACAGCACCTTACTGCGAGGTAACCCAGGTTATGCCACAGTCTGTGAAGCCTGACCGGCCTTTGACCTTTTTCGCACGTTCTTTTCATACGTGATCCACTTTTCATCACCTGTTAGATATCTTCAAAAGCGGTTTGGTTTCATTACGTCTCAATAAAGTTCATTAGGTTTCTTTCAGTGAGCTCGTGTGGCGCCCAAATGTCGAGCTTTTTTGTGTACCCAGCTTTTTTCAAATGGGTCAAAACAGCTTTGTGGTCAATTCCCAGTTCTTCGGCTATATCGTAACTGCGGATATGCCAATCTTGCTCCACTTTTAAAAAAATAGCGTCCATTTTATCCGTAGCGAGATACATCTTCAAAATTAAAATTCCCGGATTTAAAACGCTTATACCAATTTTGTGCTACTCTTACTGATACTGCATTAGGTCCATTAACCTCACAAATTTCTTTTATCGGCTTGCGTTGCATTTTTTCCTCTTTTGTAATAAAATTTTAAAATATATCAAATTTATTTTGAAATATATTAATTTTTTTTGTCAATATGACACGCTCATTTTGACAAAAAAAATTAATGAAAAATAGTGGGAAACCAAAATTTTCCTAATTTGATTCTTTTTTTGAAAATGTCACCTTTTTAATGTCATGAAAACCAGTCAGATCGCGAAGAAAAGTTGACGAGGCCATTGTTTAGGACTACAACTGGTATGATCCCAGTGTATGTCACCCTCCACATATCGGTATCCTCGTGTGCCAAGTTCAGATACTTGATCTTTATATCTGATTCGGCTTACACGAGATTTACATCTTACGGACTAGTGACATACACTAAGAACACACGTGATTCTTTTTGGTCCATATACGATATCGATACGATATCAGGGTAATTAGCTAAAACAGTCCTATCTCTACATATCTCCTCTGTCCCATCCTTCCGGTATACTTCCGGCAGTTACGGGTCATGATGACCTGGTCGTATATTGCACAGACAATTATTATTATTAATAATAATACTTAATGATAACAACAAATAATTTATTGCATCGTCTCGTTATGTTATTAATGTAGACACGAATTTCAGCTCACCTTCGCTTATGATAATTAACGAATAGTTTTGTAGCATAATATTTTTGCTAGGCATATTATATAGTAGGAGGAGCTATGGTTATAAAATGTAAAAAAAATAGCTAAAGCCTTGTCTAAAGTGATCTATTGTGTTTCTGCAGCCATTTTGAACAAAAATACGTAAACCGCCTATTTCACAATTGTGTAAATTTTTTTTTTGTTTATATGTTCTACCAGAAAACTTTGAGCCAGTTTTTGTGTATAATAATTATTAAATTAACTTTTTTTCCTACGCCATCTCTGACATGTGGGTAAGATTACATTACACCGAGAGTCTACGTTATTAAACTGTCTTTATTTGTGCTTCATTGAAAGCAAGCACTGTTGAATTTGCTTCGGGAAAAGTATCCTAGATGGCGTTATGCTCAAGGACATGTTGTGTATATTTTATATTTATTTATTCAGATCTAGAAACAATTTCATAATATGCATTTCACAAGTTTAGATACTGATAACAGTCAAAATGAAGTAATTGTTACACCAGTTATGTTAACCTCAAATTAAAGGAAGGTATTACATAACAAGCTATGATTAGAATGGCAAATGCTACTTATTTTATTTAGAAAACTGAGATAAAAAAATATTTACAATATAGCTTTAATGTTTACAATATTGATATAAAATGCTTTTCAATATTGTTTTAAGCATTAATTTCTTTTAACCTGTGAATTATTGATTTTCTATTTGTAGTGACTTTAGTTGCAAATATATCTTACATGATCAAAGTGCTTGTTAAAGATATTAGCCAAACGATATATAGATGATAGTTTGCATTCTTTTGTTCTGGCTTTTGAACAAGCGAATAGACTTGTGGTGCGACAATTACGCATTCTCAATCTCATTGGTATCTTTTAACTTATATTATAATATTAACAATATCGATCCAATCGTAACTATTATGGCCAAAATCATAAAAAATCACTACTTGCAATTGTAGTGTTATATGGCTAAAGGTAAATTATATCTTTATATAATTTATTTAATATATATACAATATATGTTCACAAAAAGTTAACAAATAGTTTACTTAACAATATATGTTCACAAATAGTTTTTAATGTTTTTTACTTTTTCTTTATTTTGACAGAAGGTTGTCGTTGTTGTTCTGTTTCTCTTCTTCTTGTGAACTTGTATTTTATTTCGCTATATTTTATATTGGTTTTCTTTTACTTAAATATATTATTACTCTGAGCTGTCCACTCTATTATTTACTCCGTTACATATATATATATAAATAAATTATATAAAGATATAATAATTTAAAGAAAATTTTCTTTGTATTTTTGTTGCCATCGTTAATAACAAAAACTGCGTCCAAATGAATTCTCTAAATATATTTTTTTTAAGTACAAATTTAAAAACAGCTATTGATAAAGTTTAGTTTATGTACAAAAGATATAGTTATTTCAAATCTTTCTACATAAATCAATTAGAAATAATTTAAAACTTATATTAATGACATGATTATTGTGTCTACAATTTTGACATTAAACGTTTTGTTTAGAAACTAAGTTATAAGCATTAAGGCCGTCTATTTGAATTGAGTATGCTTTTTTCCTGATGTTTATTCATAGTGTGCAATAATGTTTATTATTATTAAGTTACTTACATTGAAATCGGTCTAAAGATATTACCGAAGTCTTTCAACGTCACTTCTAAGACTACGACAACTTATCCTGTATGACCTCCATCATAACCTGCCTTAAGGCCTGACCCATTGGGCTTCAATAAGAAACGAATATATAGCAGCCGATGACTTAACAATTTGCCTTTTTCATTCACACTTAAACCAATTACAATATGTGGGATTGAGACGGAGAATCAATTTTAAATTTGGGCAAGTATTAAAGCAGGGGCAACGCACCTTGCAACTGGTTGAGAGAGGACGAAAGTACGAATTTTTTTACAATAATTTAAGTGAAAGATCGTGCCAATGCGTAATGTCTTTGTGAACTGACTGTTATATTTTTCCTTGAATATCGATACAAACAGTTCCAATTCTACATATATACAAATAAGTGACACATAGATGGGTGCCCGTCTAACTTTGAAAATATGTTCATAATTGATAGAGAAATAGGATACATACAAAAAAATCTCCATTTTGAAGTCGGCAAATAGGTGATTTTAATATCATTAATAGCTCAAAGCTAAATGTGTCGTCTTTCAGAATTGTTTATAATCAAAATTAATATTATTTTTATGTAAGGTAATGGAATGGCATATATCTAATAAAGTACCTACTTAATGGTCTCTGACTTTGTAGAACTTGACATTTACTCCAAACCTCGATAAATTAGATAAGTTTCTATTGCTATTCATAATAACCTTCTAGCGATTATAATTATGATCTGTCCAGTATATTTTAAAGAATTATTAAGTATTTTAATACTTGTATAAACTGTTTGCCAAACTAATCCAACATAAAGAATCGATATAACTACCTAAATGTTGACCAAAATAATGTTTTATTAAATTTTTGGTAAGCATTGTTACTTTTAAATTATTATAATTTTTTCAGGATATTTATTGTAACTAACATTTTATTATCTAGTTTTTTATCAATTGCTGTGCTCTATCGAACTCTAGACTAATTTTCTTATAAGCAATTACGAAGTTACAGAAATATTTATCAACGATTAAAACACTAGTGGATTGAAATATCTAAGGTAATTATTTATACTCTCATCAACATCATTAATGACTTCATCTAGGAGATATTTTAAAAGAAATAGTTTTCTATGTGAATCAGCAACTAGCTCACTGACACTTTAAGGTATTGCATATTGACTTATTTTAAATAATGATACAATGAAAAATTAAATTTGATTTTTTTTTTATTTACTAAGTTTGTCATGCAGACAGCAATTATAGCAAGTCATTTACTTCATGTTATGGTAGGTTATAATTAAGGTTACCAAATTTCATTTATACTTAATATTATGAAAAGGTAAAGTTTGTGGGGTTGTAGAGGGTATCCTCTGGAACTACTAATTCGAACTGAAAAACTCATTTTGTGTTGGATAGTCCATGTATCGGTGAAGGTTATATAACATTTGTGCGAGACCGAACACCAGGCGGACACAGCCGCAGTTGGAGGTTAGTATTTTATAAAATGTAAATTATTTCTAGTACTTCTCATAGTTATCAACACAAATTTCTAAAACCTTTAATAAAAAATATTTAAACCATGAAAAATAAAAATAAAATACACAATGATAACATACTTTTCTTATCTGGGCCCTTGTTTATATATAATAGGTTTTTTATGAATATTAACTTACACAGCCATACGTCATATTAGTTAAAACAGATAAATAAGTTCTTGTTAAGTCATGATAGAATTCATTTCATAATATTTATCAATTGGTCAAATATTATGAAATTTGAATAGATGCAGGCTACTCAGCCAAAAATCCCGCGTTTGAGTCCTGGCGGGGCAGTTTATTTAGTGATAAACATGAATATTTCTTCGCCGATCATGCATGTACATATATTTAAGTATGTATATTTCTTATATTCTGATATTAAAATATGTAATATATTAAACGCCTTATAAAATATATATTCATTGAAAGTTATCAATAAAGCATGAGTTTATTTAGTAGAAATACAATAGTTATACTTTAATAATGAGTTTCACAACACATATGCATTGTAATAATTAAATATCGATTATATCATGAATTAAAATAATTAATTTTGAATATTTATTTATAAATAAAAATGTTATATATAAATAAATAAATGTTATTTTTAATGTAGTTACACTATTTAAGTTTGAAAAGATAATGATTAAGCTATTTGAGCACAATACCACTAGTGTGAGTTTCAATAGAATTCAACCGTTTCGATCGTGTTTGTCGTCGGCTGCCAAATTGAATGGAAGCAAGAGCAGCGCCTCTATTGTAAAATATTGGAAACAATTTTTATATATGTGATAATCAGTTGTACGCAACTACGGCCAAATCGTCTCGATAAGATTGAAATGTCAGTTACAATCTAATTGAGACCAAGAAAAATGTGGCAAACTTATTGAGACGTCATCTTTCTTTTTTTGGTTGTATTGTACTGAAAAAAAAAATTCATTTAGTTCGTATACAGCGTAATCGGTGGTTAATATTGTGATTAAAACGTATACTAAGGGGAACAGAGGATGATATCCCATCGTGGTTAAGTAAAATATTACTAAAACGGAGGGTAGATGACCAAAAGAATGTTATTAATTTATTTTATGACATTTAGCACTCTTTGCCGCCCACTAAAGTGGTTATCGTAATTGTTGTAACTGAATAAAGTGTATATATGCTTTATTCCTGTGAAAAAAGGTGTTTACTATTATAGTTTTAAAATTAATAAAAAATAGTGTAGTGACAATTTAGGTAAATATCACAACAAATCCCTAATTGTAGAAATACGAAACATAAATTACTACTTCCATACACTGGCAAATTTTTTTGTTGTCTAACATGTTAAAACTTTTTATGACTTTATCTTAATAAGAATATTATATTTTCTGTAAACTTTAATGTACTCATTAATATTTTTTATAACAATGCTAGCATGCCCATTATTGAATATAGTTATTCGATATAATAATTAAAAGTAACAATTCAAATTCAAAATTAGTAGTAAAATAACTTTGAATTTGAATTATAACTCCAAAAATGCTAGCGTATTAATAGTTGAATCTAATATGAAATAATAATAATCTTTTTGGTATGTTGCCGTTGACAGAATCGTGCGTAGGTAATACTTATGTCGTAATATACGGCATAGACGGTGACATCTTCAAACTTTCTCATCCCGTTGCATCATCAGTTTACTATAAATAACCGAAATGTCCATGATGGGTGGTCTCATGTTATAGATAATAAAATACTATGGTTCCGCAGTCACTACGTCCACTGTTTTGTATTTTATTTCTTAATTTTTTTATTATTTAAATTCTCTTTTCCCGGGAGTGAAAGTGAATTTAATTGGTAATTAGTAACAATTAAAATTTAATTTATATTGTATTATACGGCTCGAAAAGTTAATATGATAAAAAATTCTCACACTATTAGTTGCTAGTGGTAGTTGCTTATAACTAACTCTATTACCTTAACCATCTTCTTAAGAATTGTTGAAATATATTTTCAAAATTGTCTTGTAAATAATAATATCATAATAATAATATTCTCACACTCACTCACCTTTTTCTAGCCCAAACTAAGGATCATTAAGATCTTATGGATACTAGATAACGGAGAAATATAGATAGTTATATGTTTATAAATATACTTAATAAACATACAAACATCCCTCCCTCGTGAACTAGTATCAAACTCACTAAATTTTGTGCACAAAATACAAACTTCATCATATAAATATTTGCCCCTACCAAGATTCGAACCCGGGACCTCTGGCTAAGTTACCAATGGGCTGGCTGAGTGACTAGACGACCGTCAATATAATTATGTAAAATATTTGTTTCACTGATATCAATTTGTGTATTTAAAATAATAGACGTGTAAACTTCTTAAAAGGTATAAACTTCTTATGTCAATTGTAATTGTGACGTAGTTCCCGAGAGTATAACGCCTAGCAACAAATTAAGTTTTGTTTGTCATTGTCTCTAAGACGTGATGATATTTTAGAATTTAAACTTTGCCCTCTGCATTTTCGGATGATAAGTCCGTGGTAGACAACATTATATATCAATCACAACTGTACTCGACTAATAAATAAATATCTCTTTATATATCCTAATATAAAAACATTTCTGGCATGTGCGTATTAGTCACAGACATGCTGATCGGACGTTGATAATATTTTAATTACTTTAAATCATGACTTATGATAAATCCCATGTCGTTTTAAAACAGCTACTCCAGTCATTTTTCCTTTATTTTTACAGAACCCAAATAAAAACCTGTATTAGCTTGATTCTCACAATAAAAATCCAAAAGTTCCAAAAGAAGAAAGTGATTTGGTTCTGTGAAGAATCCATTTAAGTATTTGAATAAGTGAATGATAAGGTAAAGTTTGTCGCCTTGGCGCCCGTCAAATTGAGTTGCAGTAGAAGGAATGTGTGGTCAGTGACAAATCAATAATATTATTTACTAGTTTGTTTATCCCTACTGCAAACTATAACAACCTAATATAATAATAAATGTATGCTTGCAGATTTCACTTAAGATTTTTAAATAATTATTGAAATACGGAGAGCCTACGAGAGTTACAATACATTTTCGCATTTTTATATTGTTATATAAACCGTTGTTCTATTCTTGCAACAAGAAATGGTGAATGCTTTGTTTATTTTATTTAAAAAAACACAAAATTTAAAATGCGTCTAATAAACGTAAATTCTCCCAAGAATTGTTCTAAATTAGTTATTAAAACCGCTAATCAGATTGTTCTGCGTGAATTTGGTGTCAACAGAATGAAAACAAATTTTAATTCCTTTCTACGGTTACGTTTCAAATGAAGATGTCAAGAAAACGCAATGTTTGTAACAAGATGATCAGTCAACAGTAACTTATTAACTAATAATTTACTTATTACTGGGACATAAATTTTTGTGCTTAAAATTTTAAGAGTGGGAACATTGTATCCCATGTGCTACTATTTTAATGATATTTAATTTTTAATATTACTTTTTTCTTCTTTAATTTTAAAACATAGTCGAATGTCCCTCGGTATATTATATATGTATAATGAATGTATTTACATTTGCATGATAAATTGAAATACATTAATATAGCCTCGCAACGACGTATTATATGAATGAACAATTGTGTGGGCAAAGACTGAGAAAATATGAATATATTATTATAATTTAAATTTATAGCTAATCAAATTAATATGGACACTTCAATTACTTTAAGATTTCTCACGATTCGTACAAAAATAAAAGTTCGTACAAAAACCAACGACAAAAGAGGTTATGACTGAATAACAAATAATTCTGTATACACCAATGTTACTTTGCTAGCATTTGAAGGAAAACATATATTATATTTTCCTTAAAACACAAATATAATTAGTTAATTAAATAATAAGCTACTAGTTCTTATTACTGACAATACAATCTCTTAACAGAAAAATATACGAGTAATTAATTCTTATCAAAGATAACTTTTAAATAAACTAATTACTAACTTCTTCCAAGTTCTACTAATTTATTTATACAAATTTAATAAGTAGTAGATATACCTTAATTATAGCTAATGACATTATTTACTTTTTTTATAGTTGATATTTAGTAAATGTTATGAAAATATCTCTCGAATGCAAGTGGAAATGTATAACTCGACCAGCATAATATAAACTTCCCTTATGTGATCCCTTTCTCTGCGCTTGCACATTCGGCGTTTGAACCCACGCGAGGTGACATTGCGGCTCTTACAGCGCTACTACGTACATTGATACTTTAAAATACCTGGTTGTTAACTCACGTATATTACTTCAACTACTAATCTGCACTATAAGTCATAACTACGGTCTTATCTTCACTTACTATCAGGTGAGATGAATGCCAAGAGCTACCTCCTAAAAAATATATAAGATGCAGTACATTTTGATGCGATTTATTTTGATATATAGAATTTGTGTCCTACCGCCAGCTTTTAAGCGATGAAGGAGATAAAGCAATATAATTTATATTCAATTTCCAGGACATACCAACGTAAAAGGACGCTACTTTTAAAAGCAAGTGATAATATTACATGTAATTTAAAATGAGTAACTCAAACAATGAAATATTACAGTAGTAATTCAATAGGTAGTACATAATTATTACTTAAGTAAATAATAAAATAAATCTTAAAGATATTAAAGTATCAAATAAATACAGTCGCAGTTCATGTTAACATGCAGTGCACTTGCGTTATAGTGTATGGATGCACCGACTTGAATTTTTTTCACTGGTTTTAACTTTGTCCTTGAATTTCAAGTTTAGATTACGACGTGCATTTTAGCCGAAATGCATTGGCTTAATGTTTCTATACATTTATGGAAGGCTTGATGTGGGAAGTTGATACACGAAAATAAATGTTATTACGGGGCCGATTTTATAGAGTGTGAAGGACTTTTAGGTGAATAACATTTTGAGTAACGTTTTGCAATTATGTTTCGATTTAATTCTTATCAATAGTGTGAGAATTATTCATGTTATTCAATTAACTTTGCCAAGAATTTTTCCAACCTCAAAATTCTTTTCTAATAGAAATCAAATCATCAATTTATAAAATTGAGTTTAAAACTACGAGATTAGTTTAAAAATAATAAGGGTAGTAGATAACTTTACATTTCATTTCTAATAATAACTCGACCAAGCATCAATACAAATCATATTAGGCTAGGTCACGAAACCCAAGCGAGTAGATACGACATCATACAAGAACGGTAATAAAAAAGTGGAACCGGCGCGATGTCAGGGCAATGCACTTTTTCGTGGACGGTCAAAAAACATCGTCGAATGCACCGAGACAAGACCTGCTCAAACTATGTGACCAGCATGACAATATTCACCAAGTATTCAAACTATAACAGACCCTAACTAAATACACAGTAAGTTGCTTTTACATTAATGCTTTTAAATCATTATTACAGTGATAATAATTACAAATTAAATCATGTATTTAGTAAAGAAAGAAAGTACGTAGTAATTTTGAAGTTAATTTGTACCCTATTACTATACAACTGAAATTATAAATAAACAAATTATATTTACATATATGAAATAACGTTTTTTAGAGATTATGAGTCTGTTTTAGTGTCTATATACGTAGTATATCGTTCATAATACAAAAAATCACTAGGAGTGCCCACACGAAAATCAGATTAAGAAAAAATTACACGGAACGAAATGTATTCACGACTTTGACGATAGGAGACTCGGATTCCGAAAACGAAAAATTGTATTTAATTAAGTAGTATTGCAGCGGACTCTCATCATTGTAACTTAAAAGTGAAAACGAAAGACAGAAAACTTAGAATATTTATTATTATTCTCATTTTTTGATATTCTAAGCACA
Source organism: Acentria ephemerella (assembly GCA_943193645.1). Lineage (NCBI taxonomy): Eukaryota > Metazoa > Arthropoda > Insecta > Lepidoptera > Crambidae > Acentria > Acentria ephemerella. The sequence continues at coordinate 8,099,530 of OW971881.1, forward strand.
AAGAAAAATCTAATAGGTACCTACACATATAAGTTTAAAATAGAACATAAAATAATATTATTTTCTATCAGTGATGCCTTTCAATTTTTGTAGATAATTAAAAATAGTACATCATGTATTATAGATGGAGGCCAGCGATTTAATACGTGTATTAGGTTCAATACAAAAGAGTGGCAGAAAGATTAACGTCTTAGATGTGAAGCTGTGATAAATGTAGCAACATGTGTCTATTTTCGGTTTAAATCGCATTGTTACTTTGTCATGACATAATTGTACCCGGAAAAAGAAAATCTATTTAGCACAGGGGATGGGTACCAACAGATTATGAAATGGGAAACGTGTACCCGGTAGGCGGTAGGCATGCGTTTATGATTAGAACTCAGGACGCTGTAAACTAAATAGACATTAAATTTTAGATTAAGCCACTCTGATGTTTGTAAGTACTGTTAACATGAGCATTCCTCAAAGGCGAATCCACCTCCTTTTTAAGTAAGTAAGGAACTCTCATCCCCCAACAAAACCCTTGCATGGGGAGAAACGTAATAAACCAAAGTGAACTATAAAGGTTAGGAAGATCTTTTAATTTATGCAGTGCCCAGATAGATTTTTAGGTTACAGTGCCAGTCTGAAAATAACAACACAAATTATAACTACTTCCTTATAGGTATATTGAGAAAAAGACATAAGTATTAGAGGACACTGGTTTTTTTTCATTCTATTCAAGAGAATCCATTTTCTTTAAAATCAGTTACTTACCTTTCTTAAAGTGAAATCTTCTGAATAACATGCAAATAACTGACTAAGAAAGCAACAAATGACTAAGAAAGAAAAATAAAAAAGAAAGAAAAAGAAAAATAAAAAAAAATATAAATAAAATAGAAAAAAAATTGATAATCTAGTTAGATGACGTTAAATTGATACGATCAATTTTGACAGTGTGTATTTCTATATTGGCGTTAAATAAAAACTAGATTCCCCTAATTTTATATGTTGCGATATACTCCCTGTAAACTCGAGACGATCAGCATTTAATGGTGTCTCAATTTGGGAAGTTTCAAATGACAACCCTTAGAATCTATTCTTTTCTTTTGGTATTTCAATGGGAGGTATAATATATTAAATTTAATAGTTAACAATAGGATTAGAACCACTAATTTTATACTTTTTAGCCTCTTACAATGGGTTACTTTAGGTTTTTACGGACGTATTTGCTCAGAGACATTGAATTTTGACGTAATATACATATGAAATCGAAATGTTTAAATTGCTTTACGTCAAGATTTCAGAGAAGTCTTACGTTAAAATGTAACTTAACAGCAAAGTTTGATAGTGCGTATGATATCCTAATTAAATAAGATAAGTACGTTACTATCTACATAACAAAAATAAGTATAATTAAATTATATGAGGGATTATTGCCCCATTAAACTAGTGTTGCATAAGCTCCAGAGGTCATTATATTTGGATAGCAATAAATAGACGATAAACTTGTTTCTAATTCAAATATATAGAACAATATTAATTATCATATTTAGTATTATAACATTAACAAATAATTTTTAAGGGTTTCTATTTTCCAGGTGTGAAATAAAAAAAATACTAGCTCCTCACCATCTTAACATTGTATCTTTTCATAACCTTACTAGGCGATAAGGAAAATGTAGAGTGAAAAATAAGCTTCCGTATTCTTTTGTTATGGTAATAAGCTACTTGTTCGTACCTAATATACTATCATTCATACCAAAGATTTTTGTACATATTTATATGCGATAGTAGTAGGTACTTTATGAACCACCTTTGATCATTTTAAATAAAGAATACTTAACTATTTAATATATATATAACAAAACAATCAATGTATATCAACTCTTTCAATTAAGTTACTTATTCATATTTGTTACTCCCTAAATATAAGCTAATTACAATATCTTATCGTTAATATCCACTTTTACATACGACTGTGCATATTAAGTTACCCCCTTTTTTATCGAATAGAAGCTAATAAATACAACTGTAAATTAAAAAACAGGCACAATTTTAACAAGATTGGGTACTTATATTGTTTTTTTAAAACTGATTATCTAAGAGTTGGTTGTAAAAACCTTACTTACCAGCTGTGGAATCACTTTAACTATGAAATCACTATATCATATTACTATAACGAATGCCCTTTTTTGAAATAATATTAATTAATTTTTCATTTAATTTTTTTTTATTTGTAAGCAGTTAATGCGGGCCCCGAGGACGAGTCTTCTAGCTACATCTGAATTTGCCACAGCATTCGAGCACAACAAGCGACAACACTATAAATGCTTACGTACACAGCTCCTGACGGGACTTTCCGTCGTAAGCGCGCAACCTAGCGCACGTGCACCCGAAAATCGACATCCAGAAAAAAATAAAAATGAATGACGCTGAATTATATCAACGCAACAACGCTTTGCAGAAAAGAGACGCCTTTGACTGCTTAGAAGAGTACGCAAACAAAATCAAATGGAAAAAGATAGGCGATAGAGTAATAGACATCGGCTGTGGTGATGGAAGCGTGACTGTTAAGCTGCTGAAGGAGTACATTCCTGATAACTTTAAAACCTTGGTGGGATGTGACATCAGCGAGAAGATGGTAGCATTCGCGAATGGACACCATAGAGATGATAAAACGACCTTTTCTATTTTAAACATAGAAGGCGAGCTACCAGAAGACATGAAAGGGACCTTCGATCACGTATTTTCATTCTACGCGCTGCATTGGATCAAAGATCAAGAGTGAGTATTTTATTTAATACTTTAAATAAGCTATTTCTCAAAATATTTCATTTTCTGAAATTACAACATACTTACCATATACCGTAGTATAAATAGGGGGTAACACTATACCGCCTTTTTCTATCATATACAGACAAATTAAATAAAATTAGATAGCTCAGATAGTTAATATGCATCTAGCATTCTTTTGAAAAATAAATTTTTGTGAAACCACTTTACTGGAAAGTATACCTTTTACAACAGTCGCCTACTCATGCATATTAATTAACATTTCCAAATATCAAATCTAACAAACTAAGAACCGGTAACATCAAATTAACCGCTGTAGCTACGTTTAATTCTAGTAAGCTCATGGCTTTTAATTAATGTGTAGGAACAAAAGAAACATTTCACCCGGTTTCACATATTTCTAAAAAAATCATAAACATTCGAAAATTTTTTTTTAATAATCCATATAATAGCTTCTTATTTTTGTTTATTGTAATAATTAGGATTTTTAATTGTCAATTTTTCTCTTTATAATTCTGTGAAAAATAATGATTTTTTATGTAATATACTAGCTGACCCGGCAAACATTGATTTGTCATATAAATAATTTCTAAGAAAATATCTCGCGAGTTCCACCCTAGCACCTAAAGGAATTAAAAATAGCCTATTTAAAGTAAATACATTTGCAGTGATATATTTTCAGCAGAGTACTCTGTCATGTCAAATGTAATTGTTTTTACACTTCTTTCCAAACAATTAATAAGTATGTATTGTATAACATTACAACTGACAGTAGATTCGATGGTTCGATCTGCGAGCGAGTATAAACTATTAGCTTCTTCTTTCTATATAATAGGTGACGACAAATACTTCGACTTTTATAACGAAACAATATTATGAACATGAACCAGTTGACTGCCTTTTTCAGGAGAGCATTCGGGAACATCCACGATTTACTAGTAGAGGGTGGAGAGTGTCTCTTGTCGTTCCTGGGCTATCACCCAGTGTACGCCGTGTACAGGATCCTCTCAGAGAGCAACAAATGGGGCAGGTGGCTTGAAAGTGTTGAGGGGTTCATATCGCCCTACCATGACTCAGAGGTACTGACTTAGAAATTTACTTCACTTTGCTAACAAGAAGTTGAAGCCTATAAACACATTAAACTTGATGAATCAATAATTAATTTTCAGAAACCAGATCAAGAAGTGGGAAAAATCATGAAGAAAATGGGATTTACTGATATAGTCGTTCAATGCCAAGAAAAATTGTTTGTGTATGACAGTCCTGAAGCTTTAAAACGTAAGTAGAAGCATTAAAGTAATGTTGTCATAATTATAAGTAAATTTTATCTAAAACATCATATACTCCACCTTTTAAGAAATTGTTTGACATGAATTTTCTCTAGTTACCGGGAATAGGTAAATCGCAATTCGCAAAAATAATTCATATATCATATTTAAATAGTATCAATATCGCAAAGAAATAATACTTTAAATTGTTTGTTATTCTTCTCAACCTTTATAAAAGGGTAATCAGTGTGTTGAATATCCATGTAACAGTGAAAAATTGTATTATAATAACAATCGCGTGATCGCTGCAGAGCCGGTATGACGCCATAAATTAACTATTTTCTTGAAATAAATTTGGTATCAGTCGACAGGCAAACTTGTCGCAGTAAATAAAAAATTAGGTAATTATTATAATAATTATTTCCATTTGGCCTAAAGTCCGCAGCTATGATATAGTGTGCTTTAGGGGAGACATAAGTCCAGCAGTGTACCAGTGTAGAGTGGGATGATCATGATGTTGAAGAGCGTGTTAGTTGTGACTTGTCAAATTGTATGAAAACTACAGCAGTGCCTCATTTATATGTATTAGATTTCACTGCTCAAAGCTAACGATCGATACGATTCGGTTCGATTTAAATATACCTAGTGTACATTTAAGGATACTGAGTGCAAATAGTAACAATATATCTTATGTTCCAGAGGCTGTTAAATCCGTAAACCCTTTCAACATGCCCAAAGAAGTATTTGACGAATTCATGATAGATTACCTAGAAGTACTTCGAGACATGAAACTCATTGACGATGCGAACAACAACAAACCAGCCACTGTTAAGTCTTACTATAAATTAATAGTCGCCTACGGTATTAAACAAACATCGTAATATATTGATATTATTTCATAAGTTTCTATTTTATAAATATTTCAATTTTAGGAACAGCAGTTCCACTTTTTAATTCATAAAAAAGGGTTAATTACTTAATTTCGAATTTTAATTATTCAAAAAGCCAAAGTAAAACCAATTAACAAATAAATTTACTACAAATAAATTTTGACTTTTAAATATTAAAATAGTTTCCTTTGCATAGTGGAAACAACACAAAGTTTAAATTAGATTATATTGAAACAAATTACATTCAAATAAAGGTACATTACGTACGTATATTAAAATAAAAATTCGTGATAATCAGTCAGAGAATGATTTTTAGCGGAGTTCCTCACAGTGTTTAGTAGACGTTTTATCAATTCCCACCGAATATAATATTTTGATTAAGTATATGTGTGTTTGTTAGTACATACGTAATAACGTATAGTTGTTTTCTCCTATTTAATTTTTAGTGTGAAATGACTGAAATATATATTATATTTTTAATATATACTTAAGAGCGTTTACAGTCAGTTTTATGACCATTAACCAATAATGTTTTAAAAAAACATGTTAACAGACTTAACAATAGGACTAACTGATGACTTATTAAAAAAAAATATTTGTGATGCCCTGAGTTTGTTACAGGTCAAATACATAAATACACAACATACAATGTGCTTTAATCGAAATAAATTTCATCTAAATTGACGGTTTTTGCTAGTCTTTACAAAAGATTAACATACTGGTGGTGGTTTTTATGACACTGTACCTATTTGTTGTTTATTTTTAAATTGATATCATTATCATTAAAAAATGGCTATTCCTCTGCTATCAGAACTGTTGTTATTAGTTTAATATGTTGTTGCAATATTAGCCTTTTTTAGAATATCCCCAAAGGTACTCTTTAACGTATCATCGGACTCTGCAGTTGTTATACAATTAATTTGATTTCAAAATTTAGACCATGCTCCTAGTTCACTCTAAAGTTAGGTATTTTAGAGTGAAGGAGTATTCTATATATCAATTATTTATCGTCAGAGCCTCCATTTATATGTAAACTATTAAAATAAATAAATAAAAATATTTTATTAAATATTCATTTACTTATAAGTATTAAGTATAAGATCACAGTTAAAGAAATGATCATTAAGCTGTTATTTTTAAGAAAAAGATGTCGTCTGACACAAGCATTTTATGTTTACCTCATCTAACAAAGTAAATAGAATAAGATTAGCTTTTATTTATATAAAAATAGGGTCTAATGTCGTTTTAAAATCCATAATATTATAAAAGAGAGTTTATACATAATTTCTACGCCTCAGCCATGAGATCTTAATTTGCTTTCTAAACTTAAAGTTTTTTAAAGTTTGTGTAAAATCACCTTATATTTACGGTTAAAAGGTTGTGACTTTTACATCTAGTTACTTAATTTCATGACAATTTAGATTAAGGGACAAATGTATTAGGTTAGATTAAATAAATAAATTATATATACGTTTCTAATGGTTCTTTTATTTATTACAAAGATTATTTCACCGAATCCAAAAATTCTTTGGATATTTCTGCTATCAAAACCAAAATATTATATAATTTATATTCTTTATAAACCTCAACAGATTTTTTTTATAACGACTGTTTACTTTTTTAATATCCCTATTATAAATGATTTATCATTCCTAAAAATAATATATAAATATTATATTTCTGACAGTCACATGTTTTATCTAGTCTAAATTAACCATCATTGAGAGCTTGTATTATTTATAGATATGAGATAACGAAGAAATAAAATGTGCATAGAAGTATAAAGAATATACTAAATGAACAAACAAACATCCATAATTAGTAATCTTCATACAATATTCAATCCTTTACCGGTATTCGAACCCGAGCCTCTGGCTAAATGAGGGTTGTACTGCTCACTAGTACAGATCAATATAATCAATCGATTGTATTGATCGATCGATACAATCGCTTCTTTGTAAATACTTATTAATGTTTCATAAAATGAAATTCTATTGTTTTCTATATCGTCGGTCTTAACGAAATATTTCTTGTAGAAAAATAAAAAAAAGGAATACTTCTATACTACGGTCTTTACGTAAATGCGGTGTTCAAAGATTATATAGCTTTTGTTGTTACTGCTGATAGGATATATTGGAAATAATATAAGCAACAACGTCATAAATACTTGACGAGTTTTAAAGGAATATATAAAAAAAGGAAATATGAAATATAAAAATCTGAAACAAGATATATAAAACTAATAAAATACTTAAGAATAATAAATTACTAAATTAATAAATTACTTGAATTTTGTGAGAATTTAATAATGTTGTGATTTAGTAATAGGTGTGCTTAACATAAACAATATTTAAATAATCATTTCAAATATTAGGTACCTACTTACATATAATATCAATAATGGCTTTTGTGTGTTTCGAACAAAATAACAATATAAATGATTGTTCAAACAATATAGATCCTATTAGATACGTCAAGGGAATAATTTAACACACATTATGTTGTCAAATGATCTAATCTAAGCGAAATATAATGAGTTCGGTGTATGTCACGTGTGTTAATAGATTTTCTAAATTAATATATAATTTGAGAAAAGGATAAAATGCAAAGAAATGAGATAAAAATCTTATTTTTCAGGAAAGTACCAAAACACCTTTACAAAGTGTGAGCACCGGCGGGCTATTAAGGAACAAAAAATTAAAGTTAACTTATTTAAAGGTATCGATTGTGAAAAATGTAACTAACTGCGAACATTCAGTTTGGAGAAGAAAGAATGATATCCTAAATAACATTCAGTCATTAAAAATATAAATCGCATTATATTTATAGGCATATATTTCAGAGGTTCTTTATTTAAAAGTGTTAAATAAAGTTGCCTCTGAAATAAAAATACCTACTACTAATGTATAATACTAATATAAGATTTTATAATAAAATTTGAACATGTATGTTTAAAGAGATGTTAATTTTTATCATCCCATGTGCTCTCTGTTATCTTTTATTCTGAGCAAAAACACCTAGTTACGTGATTCAAGTTAACCCTTGCCTTAATATAACTGTGTAAATATGTTTTGGATATCGACTAGGAAATGAAATTACAGACCTGTTGTATAGAAAACATATAAAATAAAAATTCGCAATGCATAAACTATAAAATACACTTTGATTTCTGCGACAACGACCAACTGCAACACAAAATGGAGACTCGGCAGTTCATATACCGATCAGTATGTATAGAAAGTAACACATTATTAACAGTTATGGTCGTATGAATGAAAGGACTTGCTATCACCCTGGTGATCCTGTCACAATAAGTTCTACTTTATTACTAATCGTGGTCTAATAAAATACATTAAATTAACCTTGGTTTAAAATTGAAGCTGTCTTATTCCTGTCAATAGAGGCAGATAGAGACGGCAAAAGTTTTAAACAAGGAATAACTTAATTAGGGGTTTGTATCCGTCCTTTGTGTCTATACGGAGACCTTAGGAGACACAAAGGACATATAAACCTAACCTCGTCATAAAAAAATGTTGTCATTTTGAAGTAGGTCTTGAATACTCTTAAGGCAACTCGGTCAGACTCCCAGATTCGAGTCCCGGCCAGAACAGTTTTGTGTTAAATAAGCTCGAGTATTTCAAAATCAAAATCCGTGCTCCAAATTGATTTGATTTGATTGATTCATAACATTGTCATCAGCTTAGGCACATTATAAAACTTCATGTGCTGATAACATATGAACTCTACTGTCATAAAACTTATTTGTTTTGTTGTAGGCCAAATTAAAATTAAAAAAGTTAAAAATAAGAATGTAAAATAAGATAGTTATAAATAAGAATGTACGAAATAATTTAACAGTCCACTTACTTTTTATGATTTAATATTTAAAATATACAATATCATATATTGCGAAAAAAGAAAGAATTGAAAGATCGTAATGTAGGTACATTAGAGCATAGGATAAGATCGGAAATAATACAGTTAATTTTAGATCTCATTAATTTTACTCATACATAATATTATAATTAATAAAAAAGGGGGTAGGTATAACAGTTATTAATTTGTAAAATGCTTAGACAATTTTAACATTAGAAATTTTATTGAATGTAAAAATTGTAGATAAACAAATAACATTCCTTTTTCTTGAATGTAGTGATATTCTGAAATTATACGTTCCGTAGAAAAATGAGTCGCCTATTACTTTTTCAATTGTTTCCAGTCCAGCTTTAATGTTATAGTCTTCCTGAAAATAAAATCGGTAAGAAAATATCAGAATATATATATATTACTTATATATCATTGTATCATTTCGTTCATACGTACTGCATTGAAAATACATTCCTTGTTCTTCGCCATTCCAGTGAGTAACAATGATAGAGCGAAATGCTCGCACGGTCTCTTCATGTTATAATGCCACAACAACTTCTTTTGGTAATCTTCCTCATTATAAACACTTATTTTTATCTATAACAAATCAAACTTGTATGCAATTGCACTTTAATTACATAGCTAATGGTCGCACACTATCGCCCAGGAACAATTAACTTCGTATGTTAATCGGTAAAGCCATAAAATAGTGGATATTGTAATTATTTATTTTAAACAATTACAAAATCCACTATTTTATTTGACTTTAGTACCTAAGTTTTTTTATAACTTATTTAATATTGGATTCGGAACTTGGAGACGGGTCACCGCCGAGTGCAATACCCGCTGGCGCTAAAAAGGGCCTTTCCACATTGGTTTTCGCGAGCAGTGACAAGAGCGGCTTGGGTTATAGCGATAAAGACGCGCTTAAATCTCGTCGTAGCCATAGCGACCTTTATGTCTGCCCCGTAGCAAAATTTGTCATATGTCTCGATGTAGCTGCAGTTACTTTCCATTCTGTGCCTCTGGTCTTCCGTCATGTTAAGATAAAATTCGTTGAGTAACGATTTACTTTAATAACAGTAAATAAGCAAGTTGATAATGGCAATGGCTTTCTTAAAAACAACATTGGCCAGCCTCCTGTCAGTCCTTCCTTCCTAAGTCAGATAACTTTGATCATATATTGTATCCTTACATGTGAAATTAGTGATTTGTGGCCACCGATTGGGTTAAAAATTCCAAATTCAAATTTATAAATCAAAAAAACAAGAAACTTTTTCGAACAGTTATTAATTTGATTTTTCCCCATTAGGTAACATGAAAATCTCCATATTTACGAGTACGATTTTTACCCTGGCACCAGTGCTACTCGATACTCGATAATGATTCATATGGTGCTGGCATCGCAAAAAACACGGTACGGTTAGGATTCCAACCTTTTCGTTCTAGAAATTTCGATCTTTAGAACAAGCCCCGTAGATGGCCGGAGACAAAAGTGGATAATAGAGAATTAAAAGCTATGGTGGAAATAGAATAAAAAGCTAGAATGGATCCGCCATTCTAGCTTTTTATTCTATTTCCAAACATAATTACTTATTCAACAAAAATCAAAAAGATAGCATTCAGATTAGTAGATAGTGTATGTCTTACCACGTCAACTTGTATAGGTAAACTCACAGTGAAGTTAACTTGCAATTTTCTAATGTTTTTCGCGTCATCAAACAAATTTGCAGAAATGTTTACTAAATTACTTTGCTTGAAGTTTCGGCATATTTCGACCTTACGCCAAGTGATTGAATATGGACCCTAAATAGAAATAATGTTAAATTGATGAACAAACTTGTAACAGAATTTAATGTGTAAATATAAAATAAAATACTTACATAATTATTGAGATCAAGAACCCTTATTCCGGATATTTGAAGAAAAAAGTACATAAATGATAGTAATCGGAGCAAGATATACATGTCAACTATCATTGTGCATACTATACTGAATTAAAAATCCATCACAATCCATTATATAAAAATATGTAGGTATTTATAATTGTTTACCGAAAAATTGCTAATGATATATGCAAAATTGTCATGCTTAGCAACCTAATGGGAGACCGTCATAGAAATATTCAATTCAAACCTTGCATAAAAAATAATACTTCAACATTGGTAACAAACTAACATAGGCCTGATAGGACTCGATAAGGACGCAACAACGCTCCAAAAGATTATGAAGAAAGTATCACTTCGATACACTTTGGTTCTGCCTACTGTACTCATAAATACTAAATTCATGTCTCAACCATCATATTATATGATATACCGAAGTACTGTTTAAACAATCTTCTATAATGAGGAGTTACTTAAAAACACGTTTGTTTTTTCTTACCTCTAGTTTAAAGAATTTTTGACATAATTGACATTTGTCAGAATTGAAAAATATTTTTATTTATTATCCGTGATATGGTTGTGCCGTTGGTTTCTTTTGGATTTTGTCAAGTTATGTAACCGAAATTATGAAAAAGGGAAAGGTAAGTCTTATAAAATTTATTTATATTCTTATTAATCAATATAAATATACATATGTGTATACGTTTATGTATATCTATGTTTATCCTAAAGGATATAATCGAATGATAATTCGAATTTTATTTCAGAGTCGCTCCCAACCTTCGGTTGCTTCCCTTAAATCTGATATTCAAGTGGCAGAAGAAATTTACATTCCACCTTTAGATGTAATAACCATAAAGGTATTGAATCTAAAAGTGACTGATGAAGAACCCAAACATTATGCAATTAAAGTGACATTTTTCAATCAGCTCTTAATCTCTGGGATAATAAAATCCGTGGGATACCGACAGCCTGTTGGAAATAAGGCAGTGGCTAAGGGAACTTTGAATTTCGATCCATCTGATTATGAAAAAATGTGCATCATGGCAGACTGTCCATTAATAGGTCCGATATAATTCATGTTTAATTTCTTTCGAAACAGTAAATGAAAACTTTTTACAAATCAATTTACTTCTACATGAATGAATTTTTCGAGCCTCCTCTTACTGGTCAGCACCATGCCTCAATAATGGATATTTAATGTTTTTAATGATCCACAAATCAAAGTATTTTGTAACCATCCTGATGACGGTGACGGCCAACATAAAGAGTCATTAAAAATCCTGCAATGTCTCATAATAAATTATATCACTTATAGGATTTTATATTTGCTGTAACAAATGTACAATACGTTTAGAAGCCTACACAATTATATCAATTATACAATCCTAGAATAATTAACTAAACTCTCGTTTCAGTGAATATACAACCTCTTAAAAGCATAGAGTTGAACTATACAGAGTCTCCAGTAGAATCTGATAAATCCAGCTCCTCGGTCAAACACTTTGTTGATGTCAGCTGCTGCAATATTGATATTCTACCACTTTTCATAGGTACCAATACTGTACAAATAATTACTATGTTTAGACCCAACAAAAGTAAAGTTCCACTGATTTTATACAACACAGGGGAAAGATGACGCAGGCGCATAAAAGTTGCTGTCTTGTTGCCTCTAGTTCGAACACGGCTACGAATTATTGATCTGCATCATCTCATTCCAACTAAAATGCATCAATATAGTACCACATAGTTATGTACGCATATATTTACAATCGATAAGAAAAAAGCCAAAAATTTACAAAGTATTTTTCAGATAAAACTAAAATGATAGTCGAAAAACGAATGGAGCCGATGACGAAACTCCTACTTCTACATCGTCGAAGTTGGGACAACCTGCCACTGTTAAAACTTGAAATCTCCATAATTCGGAATAAATTGAACGCTAAACATCATAAACTTCTCAAAGAGGCTAATTATATGAAACTCACTTTGATTGCTGCTTGTAATATGCAAATCCCATCCGAAGAGGAGTACATTTTTATGGCAGCTTCAAAAACACCATTAAATAATGAATTTGTAAGCACTGAGATTTTTTCACTCATTAAAGTTCTATTTTCTTCAACTAAAATTTTGTATTAATATATCTTTATAGCATACAGATCTCATAACTTATGATGAAGGACGAAAAATACCATATAGATTTAACTATTTGAGTTTTTATCCGAAATGGGAAAGTCTCAGACATGGAGATTATATATTTGCTAAAGGAGATAACAAGTTTGTTTGTGATCTTGAAAATATACAAAAGGATGATGATTTGGATCTGAAACATTATCTCTCTAAAAATTGTGAAACCAGTAAGTCATTCAAAAGCTCTGATAACCAAAACCTAGCTAGTTCACAGTGTTCCTTTAATATTTGCGATTGCAATAAAATATTAATAAAAAGGATATCAATCATTTAACACCGCTATAAAGCTAAACAATAAATATACAGATACAATAGTGTGGGGTTCGTTTCACCGCACCTTGATCCTGGGTCAGAATGAAGAGTGGCTATCAAAGCATATAAGGAGGTACTCGTGGCCCTTTGAAATTCACATGTATGGAGACCAAGATGGTCTAAGTTATATGGCATTCCTCAATTTATTCCATCTACTCTATCCCGGAGGTAAATATATGCCAATCGCATTACTTATGGTTTGTTTGTTGTATTGTTTATTGTGACTAGTTGAGGGCTTTATAAACCTCACTATTTTCATGATCATGAGCTCAACTGAGTATAACAGAGATTTTTAATAGGTATAAAAGAAAACGTCATGTTGCAATTCAATCTCAAAAATTTTTCAGAACGTGTAGTGCGTTTGGCTGTACCACTGCAATGGATAGATGCTGAAACTATGCACGAAAAATGCAATTGTGATCTTTTGCTAACACCTAATAAACCATCCACCGCCATAAGTACTCCGAAACCCAAGTAAACGTAATGATTTTTACTTACTAATATCTAATAATTACGAGATTGTAAGATAAATTCTGTGTCCTAGATTACCCGCAGATTCAGCTAGCATCATAACTGACATGGACATCACATCGGAGTGTACTGGAGTCGATGGGAATAGTGCTTTCATTATAGTCGAAGTGGCGTTGGCTCGACCTTTTAAAAAGATTAATATACCGCCAATCATACCAAGGTAAATGAAGGGACAACTATAATATAACAGATTTTCTGGGTGTTGAAATTAACAATATGAAGAATTCGCATGGTTTTCTCAAATCTTGTCAAACTAAAAATTGTTTTGTAACCATCTTTGTGTATATTATATATTGGATACGTTAGCATTTTCAAACGTATATTATTCAACGTTTTTACTTTTAACTCATGTTTCAGAAGCGAAATAACCTCTATGCTACGTGAAATTGAGCAAGGGCTAGCTAAACGCGAGTGCACCGGCCGAGGGCAGTTGGAACACGATTGGCAGACCACTGTGCGCATTGCAGAGAATTCTTTGCGCAAAGTCCCTCACTATGGTTTTTACAGTTTTTAATTATTGAATCCAGTAACTGTAAAAGAATAATTTTAACAGTGCTTACTTAATTAACGTTTCTTCGTCAGGAATGACAGAATTCTGCGCATTCAATCGGCAATTAAGTGAAACCCGTAAACGCGTGGAACTATTGACATCGTTCTGGCTCGATGGCTCTATCTACGTCAACAATAACTTCGTAGTGCAAGAATTCTTACAATCTGAAGAAATTTACGAAGTATTTAAAATATCATAATTTTAAATTAATCTGGTTAATACAGATACTTGATCTTCTCGAATTTACAGATTCACGATTAAAACAAAGTAAAAACTTTTATTTATGGTTTATTACTCTTTTATACGGTTAATATCTGCAATGTTTGTTAAGCCTAATACCTTATACTTACGATCGATTATAATCGATTTGTTAAAAATACTAAATTTATATACCTTCATCCACAGCTTGGCAACAATGATTCTCAATTAATAATGATAATGATTTTTAAAGGAATTGCTAATGATGTCCCACGCGTGTCTCATGAGGATAACCTGCAACGCGCTTCTGGGCCAAGACAGCATGCCAGAGGTGGATCCCACGTTGAGGGCAGCCCGTCACGCTAGACAGATGCAGGACATACCACACGCTGTTGAAATGTATTTACAGGTTCGTTTTTCTGTGCATGCTTTTATTAAAATAGCGAATAAAAACGGACCGCGATAATCGTTTACAATAAAATATTTGAGGTAAAAGTCTTACCCTTACAATATCTCTTGCTAATAGCCAGCCGTATATAAATTTGATAATATAAAGTGACGTCATAGGATAGGAATCATTTGACTCGTTGAAAGCTTTAATTTATAAAATTACAAATATTTAAAAGTTTTGTCCTCTCTCCGATCCGAGAAACAGAATCCGAATCGATTCCGATCAAGTTTCCTTTGACAAGAAAATATAAGTAAGGCTTTTAATTTATTCTCTGAAAAAGTAAATAATCTTAGGACAATGCACCATTCAATCCTAGTACCGCACATTTTAAATTTGGAGCATCTGTCCTACTCATTTCCTGCAGGTCATAGTACAGAATCCTCGAGGTGCGAACTGCTGGCGCGAACTATCCACATGTTTACGAAACGTAGACAATGACTGGGCAAATGTCTGCATTAATAAGTCAGTTGTTCTAGATCCAAGACATCCAGTTACGTTAGTACAATACTAACTTTGTTCATCCGTTTCATTAAAAAGTCACACGTTTAAACTTTCCTAATATTATATACTTCAGTCTTCTGTCTAAAGGCTGCATGTTATTTGACGAAGACCCCGAAGCAGCAGAGCCTTTCTTCGTGGCAATTTTATATCATTTTCCGTTTTGGCGAACGGGCTGGGTCATTGCCAACGCATACTTTACAAAACGGGAGCTTTTTTACATGGCCGATGAAATAATGAAACTTATCAAAAAGTAAGTAACTAAATAGCAGCAATTTCTATAATTTTTATTTTTGAACAAAATTTAAATAACTCATTAAAATCCTCTTTTCTTGATGACGATTCAACAATGGAAAACTTTAATTTTACTTTGCGCTGACAGGAATGAAGCAGAAGGTTTAATAGAAGATTTAACGTTAGGTCGTGGTTGGGGCCATGAGCTTGGGGATTGGTGGGATAGTACACCGTTGCTGCCTGGCATGAACGTCTACTACACAGCTACGGATTTGTTACTCAGATTACGGGCCATTTCGGTAATTTTTTCACTAAATATTACTATAACGCGACGTAAATACAATACAACTGTAAAGCCCTGTGCACTTGTTGTCATCTAAAAATTTTTTTCTGCAGAGGGAAGTTAATTTTTTGGAGGCGAATAAAATAAATAAGAAATAATTTTAAAAAACAAAAAAGAATTAATTAAATAGTTTCCGAGTTTTAGCGAGACTAACGAACAGAAATTAATTTTTATACAAGTATAAAGATTGTATTGTTTCAGTATAGTTAGGCCTCAAATTGTAAACTTTCACTAAAAGTATAAATAGTAGTAGAAGTAAAAGGTGACCATAGAAGAACAGCATCGACTGTCAAAGACACTTATTATAGCGAATGTAGTTTTTTACTGTATGTGATGTAACTAAATATAATTATTTTCTTTCTTTTAAAATACGTCGGAAATAATATGTATAAAAGTTAGCGGAGGTATGCTTGGCACGAGCTATCTCGGAGTCTAGTGAGACTGCAGCAACGTACCACCTGGTGGCGCTGTGTTGCAGACTACGGGGGGAGTACGACGAAGCCCTGTGCCACCTGCAACTTGGCATCGATAAGTTTGGAGATGTGAGTTATCACTAGGGGCACAAAAATCCCCAAAGAGCAATTTAAGTAAGTTAATAGGATGACAATTAAAGAAATGCTTAAACTCGTAGAAAAAAGGCTTCAATCACAATCGAGTCACGATTAGTTTATTACTACCTGTTTGATGTTAATCATATTGAACACAGATATGTAGCTAATGTGGGATACATACCTACTAAGGAAAATTAAAACTATTTTATTATTTAATACCCACTTTCAGATAAACTACTTACGAGGCTTACAGGCAGAATGTTATCACAAGCAAAAAAACATTGCGGGCGCCATGGCTTCATATGAGAAAGCAGGCAGTTGTTTATGCGCATATAGGTACATTTAACAATACCTAAGTAACGTAGAACACAGTCAAGCTATCCCAAAATTAAATAGTTTATTGCATCAATTATTTTTGAAGCGATAACCACAAAAATCTAATTCAGCCAATTGCCTCAGAGTAGATAAGTATCGCCGTATAATAGTTAGCAATTTTTCCCTGTATTTTATTTATTCTGTCTAGTTTGCAGATCTAAGGTTTAATATGTATAATATATAAAGGACACTGGAAGGTCGGAGTTTTTAGAAACAACGACGTCAGCCATGCTGAAATGATCCAAAGAATAATACCAATTAGCACTATTCTTTGGATCAACGGGTGATACAAATGATAACACACTAGCCATTTAAATATAATTATTTATTGAGCACACAGTAATTAATACAAACAATTTACAGATTGAATAAAATCGGTACACAATATCTAGGTTCTGCTGTGCACAAAATCTAAAAAGACTGTTAAAAAATTGTCCTCAAAAAATATGGTGAGGGAATTTTATAACTTATCGAATATTGTTAAAGAAAATTCTCACTTAATTAATAAAGTTTACATAGTATTTGCATGTCAATTTTCATTACAATCCTAAATTAAGTTATTCAACATTCATAATAAATGCTGCAACATATTGTAGCAGCCATTTGTAACCTAACTCGTGAATCCAAACAGTGAGCAACTATTTAGATATTGATGATAACATTCTTAAGGACTAAGAAACTCTGCTTTTAAATTAAAATAATGATTTGCAAAGCATTCATAATGAAATAACTTTTGTTTAACCTTTGTCAATTAATAAATAAATTCACATAGAAAAGTAAATATCTGAGATAGATTAATGTTATTTTATCCTAAAGACAATATTTATAAAACAATGGTAATTAATATCGCCTTAAAATTATTGTCGTCACAAATTGTTGTGGGTTTTTGCCGACATATATATAAAAATGATCTAAGGTTGAATATTATTTACACACACATAATAAAACAAACAAGCAGATCCGCAAAACGAAATAAATTGAGAAAGGCAGACAGTGTGTAATATGTATAACATATTTCTAATATTTCTATTATTTTTAGTATTTTGCTATCGATGCCAAGCTGGGAACCGCAGCGGGCTAGAACATTACTACTAGATCTCTTACGCAGGCAACCAAGCGCCTATGCGTGGATAGCTCTTACTGAAGGCTGGATGCAGGTATTACTTTGTAGAAAGTCCATCATTATAAAAAATTAAAACACAAGAGGTTTAATTTAAGTTCTGTAGAGTTAATAGGCACAACTACATTTCATATACCATACATTACATATATCCGTATACAGCATGATACAGTATCTAATGGCTGTTGGCCAATATAATTTGGTAATTGGTGTAGTTCGACAACTCACGCTGTGGACTTTTTTTATGAGGAGGAATCCGTTTACGGACTTACCCGCCGCTGGCTAAGCAGCGGTCGTGTGTGAGGCTCACCCAGTGCCACATCATAGAGGCACAGGGAATACCCACTAAAACTCCCCGGTAACTCCATTGCGCTTCACGAGGGTAACCTGGGTTCTGCCGAGCAATGCCAAGAGCTACTTGGGCAATCCCAGACGTGGCGGCCTGGGCAATTCGTGCGTGGTAGCTACCCACACACACAGCCGCACTTAGGGCGTAGGAAGACGGGTGATCACCGCCCGCCTTCTCGCGCCCACCCGTCTACGCCGTAGAGGAGCGGCTCCTGACTCCTTCTGTAAGGGAATAGTCTCGCAGAAGGAGGCGACTGCCTCTCATACCATCTCACTACGAACCATAGCCCTGACCACGGTTGCCGGTGAGGTACAACCACCGCCGAAGCGAGCGCCGCTTCGCTAAGCTGGGCATTCAATAAGAGTATCCTTGATATATGTAGAGAATATCTGATAAAAGCCTTAATGCCATTAGGCATTCAAAAAAATAAACAACCAGTGCCGATCTTATTGATGAATCGTTGCTAATCTATAGGTATCTACTTTTTTGACTAAATTCTAATTTATACGTACTTAACCAGCCCTAAAAAAGGTTGTAGTTACAGCCACCCAAAGATCGGCCAAATGGGAATAAGAATCCTTTACTTACAGATTTGCAATAGATACCTAATTTTCTCTTTTAGCGAATTGCAGTGGGTGAAGGTGGCGACGCAAGCGTGTTAGGAGAACACACTGAAGCCAAGGTATATGCGGCCGCGAGTGCGGTACAAGCGCTAAAGTGGGACAGGCAGGTGGGCCGCGCTTGGGCTTTGTTGTCTCAGCTGGTTGCTCCAAGCGCCAAGAGAGACTATTGCAGAAGAATGGCACAAACCGTGAGTAATTTCGTATGATTTGCTGTCCTATAGCAGTATAATTAAATATAATCCATGCGCTTCGAAACCATTTAGGGTTGGTAATGGCCTAGTACTTAAGTATCTTACCTAAAGATAAAAAAAGCTTAAATAAAGAATGCTCGTTACCAATAGATAGGTACAAATGTTTGCCTTTGACAAACTTTTCAGTGTTTGGCTAAATAAAACATCATCAAATAAGATTTCAACTAGCGCAATAGGTTGGAGAAAAAATTTCTTCGCATTTTATATGCAAATTCAAGACATATTTTTTCAAAGATAATTTACACTGGATTACAGTATATGTGTACCATTTTGTTCGTAGACTTTCTGCCATCTTGACATGATCCCGTTGCTGTAGAAATTTTGAGTCTTCTGATCAAAAAAACGCAACAAGTAGTTTTGGTAGTCTTCTCTTTATATTCTTAATATTTAATGGTTATATATATAGAATTCTGAAGAGACCTTTGATTCTTGTTTTTTAAATGTTACCATTTTAATGTAATGAGACCTGGATTCCGGTACTACCCAACAGAATACTACCCAACAGAATGATAGTGAGTAGGTTGCTGGCACTACAATAAACTTTACAGTCTGTTTGTCCCAGCCGGGATAAGCATAGCATAAAACCCGAAATAATATCAAATGGATGTGTTAAATCAATATATTTTTATTGTTTAAGTGCGGCTACATGTTTGCTGAAGACCAAAAAGAGTATACCAGCGAATCCCAACAAACTTTATGTTATCAGCTCGGGAGGGCCCTTCGCGAATGTCGCTGCGTCATGTGTGAACATCTTATGTTTTGACTTATTTCATGTAGGTACCTACAATTCATAAATAAGTAAGTAAATAAATAATAGCAAGTAATTAATACACACACGTAGTTTTTTATTATACTTGAAACAACTATGTCCTCCAAGCAAAGAACTAAAACACCACGCCATATTACATAAACTCACGAATTTAAGGGCGATTAATACAATTAATTAATAATCCTATTAATGGCTTTTTTATTTGTTTCTAATTAAGTAGAAACAAGTGTAATAAATTTCTGAAGCCATGGAAATAAGTAGGCAAGTCTTGGTTGATACGTTCTATAGTAGATAGGTAGGTACAGTTCATTGATGAAAGATAAAATGATAAATTTTTCTTAAGATTGTTAAGTACAGTCACTTGAGTTGAAAAGATGTCGGTATATACCTAATTATTTTCACAAAGATGAAAATTATATACCTATAGACTATCACAATAGCAAAAGTTGCTGTTACCTTATTTTTGATATATTTACGTGAATAATTTAGTAAATTCACTTTGCCAACCCCGTGATTTGGCTTGTATAAAATGATAAACCTTAAGAATATTTTTATTTTCCACTCGAAATAAAGGAGATAAATAATATTATTAGCTTTTATAAAAGTTGTTTGGTACACACTGTCTCAAGCCAAAAGTTACCCATGAAAATGTAGGTACGTACAAAATACATATAATAGTTAGGTGACGACCAGAAAATTCAAAAAACACATTCCGAGAATTTTCCATTACTAAATTGTATTGTCTTTCTGCTGCAAGTATGTATATTTGTCAGATAACAAAGAAGAGTGGAGCGGCCCATGATGATGGCTATGGAAGAAAGTTAATTATATTAATCGAGCGCAACTTGCTAAAAACAGCAAAGGCGAGGTCCGACTGTCGACTTGAATACTACTTGATTCCACAAAAATGGCAGTTTTTATTAGGTTTACAATTGCTACTCCTGTCAAACGGTCGCCATGAAAGCAGTGCCATCTATGTTAATTTTACGTTGAAAACACTGCTAAAACATTTTGTTCGGGTAAATAGGTAGTTTCATACTTTAGGTAGCTATGAAAATACTTTTTAATTAATTTATTAATTCAAAAGTATCAACTACGTATACAATATATAATAAAGAAGAAACACGAGAATCACGAGTTGTGTTTGTCACATGAATGTTGAAGACCAGGTCACACTTGCCTTCGAAAAAGTATTCTTAATGAAATTACATAGCCACTTCCAAATCTTATATAATTATATTGTAAGAGTAGAGTATTCACAAAGGCGTGTGACAAAATGTTAACAATGAAACCAGTGGTTGTCAAAGTTTTTCTTGGGCGAAGTAAATGTGCAAGCGCTACCTGGTCCATATTAACACAGAGAAACGTTTGGATAACAGAAACTTAAGAAAAAAAATGTTTGGTCTTTTCTGATTCTGTTCTTTCCTGACCTTAGGAATTAGTAAAATATTTATATATTTTTTTACATTTATTCAAAATTATTATTAAATATTTTTTTATAAGTAATATAAAGGACATCGTTAAAATGGTTATTTTACAATTCTTAATTTACAAGAAATATTTTTTTTAAATTATTTATTCCATATGATTTTTCCGTGGTGAAGAACTGTCACTTTGAATTACCTTTTATATGGTTTGTTTACATTTTGTCTCTGGACAAAATGAATACACTTATTGTACTAATTAACAATAGAATTCTATGACATAATTGGAAAATAAATGTATTGTTTAGGAAAATATTCTCTCCTTGTACGTGTTCCTACTCCATCAGTAAAAAGAATCACAAATATTTTTTTTTGTTTTTCTTACAATATATTTATATAAAGTGGTGACGACATTAAATATAGTAAAACTTTCCGTTGAACTTCTATAAATAAATACTTTAAAAAAATTTACTTTATTTTAAAAGGTATTTTCATATCTATGAAGGCTATCCATAATTTGGGGGCATATGTCGGCTGGGTAGGGGTGTAGTCTCCGCTTCAGGGTCTGGGGGACTAGGCAGATCTGACAGAATCTTCGTGAGCCATATCAGACCGTACACTACCACTGATACTCCTGATAACCTGAAATCAACAATCAATGCCCAATTAGTTAAAAGCAGATATCGTATCGTAAGGCTATAAATGAGATTATATCGCACTTTGTCCCTTTACACTTTTATGCCTCCCTGTGTTAACTCTTCCTATACTCTTTATCGATAGTGTTAAATCCAATTGAACCGTCTCAATTGTTTTCTGTTAGCTGTAATATTTGTGTAAAAGCGACAGCGGAACCTTTCGTGATGAGAAACTATTTTTTTGCATGAATTTGTCAGCTGAACGGCAACGACGATTGAATCATCTCGATACAAAAGTTTGAATACATTAGTCTCACTGTCTTATATTTATATTACCGATTCGTTAATTAAGAACGCTCATCACTGGAATCAGAAAGTATACTTTTAATCTTAATATTCAGTCTTCTAATATAGGAAAAATATTGTACAATTTGAACTTCTATTTACAGAACCTACGTTATGTATTCGTAGAACTAACAAATACATATTTAAAAAAATGAAAGGCAAAAGTGTGTATAAAGCATTCCTACAAAACCCAAATGCAATTAAGAGCAACAGATAATAATGCCACTCGTTCTGCTTATAAAGACCAATTCCTAGCGTATTTATATAAACTATAAAATAAAAATGCAAGGTATACGTTAATTTAGGAAATATATTCACAGTCAACACTTACATTCCCATAGACATACTTCAAGTTGGCTCTTCGTTTAAGCGATTGCTGCCAAAACCACTCTTAACTAGGTACTAGCCGTAACGTTTACAGCTTCAATAATCAGTGAACCAATAAACATTTACACATGCAAGGCACACCTGCATCTCTGAAGCGATACTATAAAACCGATTCTTCGAATATTACGCATTTATAAGTTACTCATTTGTGTAATTACTATTAATTAAAAATACAATGTAACCAGCTACGAGTTCAGAAATATAAATGCCCAAAATAATTATTATATTTACTAGAAATATTGATTATACTTAAATATACATACAACCGTAACTTAAGTGAATAAATGTTTGTGTTCATCACAGAAACATCTATTCCTACCAGGACTAGCCTGGACCCTATGGTTATGAGAATATATGGTATGTTGAATCTATTACAAGGACTGTTAGGAATTAAAGTAAATACTGTCAATCTGTAAGTATAGTTAATTCATCTTTGAATTAAGTCAATAAATATCATCGTTTGTCACGACTCTCTGTGGATGACACCCCTTATGAAATAAAAATATTATTATTTACGTGAAACATCAATACCAGTGAAATGAAACAACTGGCTTGTTATAACCGTCATAACAGTCATAAAACTCATAAACACGAGACTCGTGATTCCGACCAAAAGTATAGGGTTAACAAATCAGCTTTATGATTAAGTGATATTCAAGCGTTTGACCATAAATTTTGTTAATTTTTAGTAAAAACGTGTAAAAATTTAGCAGTTTTAGTTGTAACAATTGACCTAACAGAGAGAAAGGCCCGTCATACCGACTAAGAAACTACATTTTGTGGATGTGTTTATTTATAAATTCCGCCGTTGATTAATTTATTTAGTTTCAGACTTCAGAGTGAAGGAAGACCCAAAGTGAGCTCAATTGAAATGTTTTGAATAAATATTTACCCACCCATAACATTTTGTTCGAATTTTTATTTCCTCCATATAACACGGGACTGGGACGGGACGTCGAGGCGTGAAAAAACTCCTGACACCTCTTGGCATATGGGACATGCTTCCTATTCCTTCAAGAGGTCAGGCCAGCATTTCCCAGCGGACTTCTTATCTGGACTCGCTTAGAATCAGATTTCGAGACATTTGTTGTGCTTTTCATTAAAAAAAAAACTAAGCAACTGCTGTTAATTATTATCATCAAATTTCAAACTACTTACAGCGTATTATATTTATGGGCAATACATGATTAAAAAAACTTTAATTACCAAATTACTTCAAATTACAATTACTGAGATAAATTATCTATTAAATTTACTCTAATTATTTTATACTAATATGAATATTAGTTTTCAATTGCGTGTATGGATGTGGAAGTGTATAAGAATGTTATGAATATGTTGTAAAGTATTATGTAGTTATTTATACAAAATTTCTATTCCTAAAACAGACTCCTCTTATTGTGTATTTCTTTTGATACATATTTTGCATTTAACTTTTATAGATATCTTTCCAATTACCGTCATATTATCAATCTGAGGTATCTATGTGGTAAGATAGAGAAAACATGTCCTCGTTATTTACGGTTTTGTATCACTTTCCTTTTGAAAATTGTGGATCGCTATCCACACGATATGATACGGCCTTACAAAAAACGTTCATTAAACGTATTTAAGTTTAACGTGTTATGTTATCTCATTCATATTTTAGCCTCGTTAAATAACAGTGCCTCAAGCATACGTCGTCGTTCCAAAGGCGACACACCTACGTATCTACAGCATATTTGCCTTCAATTATTTATAAAACCGATTTTACTTTTACTATGGCATAATAAATAATATTAAACAAACAAGAATACGAAGCATAATGTGTGCAGACGTATAAAACTCGATTATAAAAACAGGCAATATATATATTTTCGGCTCATCGTTTCGGGGCTAAGACCTCTACTAACAAGGTTATGACATGAGAACAGAAGAATATTTCTTACTTACATATAGGAAAAGGGCGGGGGTGGGGGTTTAAAAACAATTAATATAAAAAAACAACATGCAATTCGGTTATGTTGCTTTTTACTATCAATTTTGGATGTATGTGTACAAGTATGAAATAGAGGAAAATAAAGGAATACGTAATGTTTTATAATATATATTCTACATCGCAGTACTCGTTATGAACAAACATTACTTATGTTATTTTCGATATAGTACTTCTACTCAATAATGTTTTTGTTCGATCGCTCACCACTTGCGTAAAATACGAGAGCATATTTTCCTTAAAATTCACAAAACAAAAATATTCCCTATGGAAATCGAATTGATTTAAATAAAAATATACTATCTAAAGAAACACCATTCGTTCTCTGCGAGATTAGCATTACTGCGTAACATCTAACTGTACAGACACGAAAAGATAAAAATGTACGAAGGGAAAATCTTCGGTATACACATATTTATTACAAGGTCTCGCTTACAGATGCATAGAAACGAATAATATTTTCACTGCGTATCGTTAACCTGGTGAAAAAGTCGCGATATAAACCTAAAATTCACATACTGAAAGTCTAAAAATATATTATAATAGATTTCAAATGTCTATACATAAATGAGTGTTCACTACGCGCATTAAACGAGCGTCGAGAGCGCGTCCATTACGTTATAATATTTTAAATACGATAAAACGAACCGGCGGCTCCGTCCGTACACGGCAGTCGTCGTCGATACGTCGCTACTCGTATCCGTACCGAAAGGACTAGACACATAATCCGAGAGTACCGGTCGCTCGTCTACGAGCGATGACGCGACTCGCTACTGCGTTACATAAGAGTTCGTACCGAAAGTAAAATTACAAGTTTATTATTATTATATTTGTATATGAAGAGCGCTCAGACGAAGACTTTAGCTAGGCAGTCGGCACCAGCGCTGGCGATGTAGGGCCGGAGGGGGTGGAAGGCGACATCGAGGATGCTCTCGTCGAACTTCTTGCGGTGCGCGGTGATCTCCTGCACGCAGGTCTTGGTGTCGAGGTTCCAGAGGCGAACGGAGCAGTCATGCGAGCCGGATAGCAGGAAGAGCCCGTTGGGGTCGAGTGCCAGCCCCGTGACGGCGTCCAGGTGCGCCACCATTGCGTGTGCGCAGCGGCCGGACACCGCGTCCCAGAACCGGATGTGCCGGTCGTCGTGCGCCGTCACCAGCAGCGACCGCGTCGGGTGCGAGCGCACGCGCGCGGCCGGGCTCTCGCACGGCACGCGCAGCACCGCCTGACACACAACACACACATTCTTCATTAATAGATCCCTTAATACGAGTTACTTAAAAAGAAATGTACTCAATCCCGGGCACACTCTTTCGAAATTAAATTCAAGTACATGTTTCTGCGTATATCTAATATTTGTCTAAAACAAAAACTTCATTAGATTATGTACGACACTGCCTTTTTTCATAATTTTGTAAGATATTACGTTCTTCTCCTTATTCAATCGAGCTTCATGCATAAAATAAGTCTTATAGATTTTTAAGATAATAATAAATAAGTGACTGGGTGAGCAAAATTTTCATACTCGTGTTGAGGAGTTACCTACTCTTTCGAAATTTAATTTATGTAAATCGAGTAGACAAATTGGAAGGACGAATTAAAATCTCGACTTTATTAAATTTGCGTAAATTAATGAATGAAGGGCGGGTTTTTACCTGTCCGGTCTCGAGGTCGTAGAGCACGAGCGCGCCGTCGCTGTAGACGACGGCGGCGCGTGTGGCGGAGTCAGCGAAGTCCGCGGCGGTGGGCGCGGCGACTCGCTGGTCGTCACGCAGTGTTGCCAGCAGAGGGCGCGGGGCCCGCGGCGCCCACAGGCGCGCCGTGCCGTCCGCCGAGGCCGACAGCAGCCGCCCGTGCGCCGCCGCCAGCGACCACACCGCGTCCGTGTGATCGCGCAGCACACCGCCCTGCAGCGCACATATCTTAGTTAAGTTCTCCTTATTAAGGGGAAAGCAAGGAAACCCAAAGCTCATACAGCTATATTTTAAGAATTATTTCTTAATTAATGTTTTCAAATTACAAGTGTAACATATCCAAATGCCTAGGGGAGTTTTAAGGACAAATGGTAGGGATTATTTTGCAAATGACTTAAGCAGCGAACAATTATAGATAAAAATGTAATGATGGTATCATTACCACCATTACATTATCATCTATAATTGTATGATAACGATGACCACAGTAATGTTGAATGAAACAATACTGTTAAAAATTTGACATATTACAAATATAAATATTATTTTTTAAAAAAATTACAAATGTTACTATAATATTTATGAGTATCTTAAAGATAAATATTGATGATATTGACTACTTTGTGAAGTATGAATTTTAGTGAAATAAATGATATTTTAATTTGTATGTGTTTCGTATATACATGTTTATGCAAATATATTTTATCTTTATCTTTAACTTATTACAAATGAATAAATGAAAATAGAATACTAAAAAATCCTTAGTATATTTCTTAAATTGCACATTGCATCAATCTTTTTTGACATGAAACTGCACCATTTTCAGTTAAAACAATATACCTTATAATAAACGTCGTCGCCATTATAAAATAGAATAATGAAATATCATTTACACTGGCTATACATGCTATACGTAACCAAACGCATAATACAAGTTGAGAGAATCAAGAAAACGTATTTTGACTGTTCTTTAAAATAAAATTGGAGTTATCACTAACCTGTACAGCTGGATCGTATGGATCGTAAGGATCCGCTGTGGGCGGCGGCAGGTTCCACACACGGATGGTACCGTCCAATCCACCAGAAAAACATTCTTCAGAACGAGGCGCGCCCATCGCGAGGCACAGCACTGGCCCTGTGTGGGCACGGAACGTATATAAGGGCTCTACTTCGAGGCTCGCCGACTTCTTCGCCGGGACCGTACGCTGAAGATTCCACAATTTGAGTGTGTGGTCCTCGGATGCCGTTACTAGAGCCGCTTCAGTTGGATGAAATGCTAATGCTCGAACCTAAGATACAAATTAAAAAATGCATCATCAATAAAAAAAAAAACTTTGTAATCAGAGGTGATACCATAAAAAAAACATTGAACATTCAAGAAAAATAACTAGTTCTAAACTATACTTAAATTGGTACTAGTACTTGCTTGCAGATACTATAAGCTTGGCTGTGTTTATCTTTAACGCCTTTTTTACGGCGTTTATAAATGAAATACTGAACGCAACTGCGATCGTTTAGCATTAGTCTAATACAAATTAAGGCTTGTGATAAATAAGATCATATGAAACAATGCCGGCATAAAACAAAAATACAATGTTTTACATTCGTGTGAAAATTCTAAGATTGACTTGAATAATGCCTGTAGCCTAATTCCCGCAATAAAAATCAAGTCTAAATGCAATTCCAGACTATGGACTAGTCTACATAATAACTAATAACATTAAACTAACAACAATAAAGGTATGCTATCGTATCGTTCATAAATTAATCATTCATAATACCAAAAAGAATGCTTTGTTTGGACATTACTATGGATGGATGTATTTTAGTTAATTTACAATTTAGTTTTGATTTGGTCAATATAGATAATTACGGAAATTGTAATATTGAGGGCTAAACTGAGGTTGAATTTTTAAATATGCAACTTCACAACGTTAAAACAGGACCATATTCAACACAACGGGTTATAGGACAAGATTTGAATAAAAAAATAATAAATAATTGTAAAAAGAAGCTGAATTTACCCCATCGAAGTGAGAGCGCAGCGTATATTTAGCGTTCCAAGTCTTGCGGAAGGACTCTTTGTTGGCGCTGGCTACGTCGTAGGCTTCCGGTTCATTGCTAACAGTTAACTGTGCGAGCTCGCCCAACGCGAGGGGCTCTTCGTCCGCCTCGCCGCCCGCGCCCGCGCCCCCACTAGATCCGCTACCCGAAAATTTCACTGCAACGTAACATTGGTCATGTTTTCTTTGTGCACTAACAACATTTTTATTAAATAATGCTACTCTCCTCACAATCCGACTAGAAAGGACAGCCGGTGACGTTTTTACTGACATTTGACAATTCTAGAATGGCCTTTAGTAAATTTTCCTTATTTCACCGTACAACTACGACACGACAAAAAGTCCAAAGTGTATGATGAAAATTCAAAGAGTATTTCTATCATTATCTTAGTGAAGTGAAAGAACAGATAGAAAAATAACCGCGATTGTACCCATTTCATTAAACGTGAAATAAGTTCGGATATATTAGGTAGATCCAATTTCCAACCTTATGCAACAAGTTATAATGAACCGTTACTAGAAAATATCTAATATTTAAGTCCGTACGGAGATTACGACACTGTAATTTATTGCAAATCCACTGCTGCTCAATTGTAACGTCACTGATGTCTTATCAATCAATTTAAAGGTTACACTGCAGATAAAACAATTTACCATTGGAGTGACGTAGTAAGGTACCCAGTAAGTGTTACGAAAAATTAACACGATAAGTGTTGATTTTTCACTATATCTTGTAATATTATTCAAATTGTTATTTTGTCATTTGAAGAATAATAAAATTAACGTCTTACCAACAGGAAACTCGTCTCCTTGTCCACCGCCGTCAGCTTCATTCTCCGTTAGCATATTCAGCTCATGTAGAACCTCCTCCGCTTCATTATCTACTTCTTCGCCTGTATCGTAAAATTTACATCAAATATCTATACATTGGTGCTGATACCAAATGATTCAAAATGTAAAATCTATCTCGTTTTATCAATATCTTGTAAACATTTTAAAAAGCAATAAGGAGCTTGTATATTATTTATAATACAACTATTCACACTGTGAAAAGAGTTGGATAATCATAACAGTCCTCTACACTAATTAATTCCAGTTAACATGACTTTGATTATTGTAATGTTTTATGTACTCATTTTTCAATACATCTACTTTTCATATTTGATGATCTCTAATAACTAGAATCTTCATTATGATGAAAAATAATAATCAGTGACAAAACTGAAAGAAAATATAACACCCCCATGATTAGAAAGTTTTGTTAAAGTAGAAATTTATCTTGCAGACTAAACCAACAGATTGGAGCAGTAAGGCGGATTACACTAGTCATGTGTTTCTCTTCTAAAACAGACACCAGTACCAGACTAGTGGGCATACCGGTGCTTAGCAAAAAGACATATCCTTATATATTTGAGAAATTGATAGTCACATATTTAAATTGAGATAGCTGACCTTCAATTTGTCTATATAAAAGAATGATAGAGGTTATGACAACATCTATCTACCCAAATTATTTACACTTCCTTAGTCTAACATAAACGCCATCTATTATAAGTAATTATACTGCCAATTTTTAATATATTATTTTATTTTTCTTTTCAAACCAGCCTATAAAGGATATGTATATATTTTTTACAAATATTTTCGAACGGAGGCAGTACCTTGTTTACCGGATGCCGGATGAGGTTGTTTCGAATCTAAGTCGTCAATCTCATCCATATCCATTTCTTGGTTCGCTAAAAATTCGAAATTAGCGAATACAGCAGCAGTTTCTTGTACAGAAAGGCCTTCTTCATTATAAACACCTCCACTGGGAACGCCTTTTCGCTGTTCTTTATTGCCACCTGGCCCCAATATAAGCATGTTATTTCTAAGATACTTAATTTTTGGATGATTTTTTTATTGTTTCTAGATCAGGGAACGGAAGCATTACCCTTAATAGGGTAATTGTAAGGGGTTTTGGTAGACTTGTTTTAAAAAGCCCTCACAAATAGGTAAGCTTTTCATTGACGTTGGGGTAACCCAATAAATGGCTAACCAAATAGATACAGTTAATTCTAGGAAGCACTTACCACTCTCTGAAACCCCATCAATAACCAAACTGAATATACTTTTTATTTCACAGAAAATAAAAAGCTAAATAAAAAATAAATAAATTTTCTAAAAATCTCAGCAAATGACTCGACACCACCTGATGACAAGCAGTGGAAGAGTCCATATGTGAAGACAGCTAGTGCAGAATGTGACTCGCCCTTGCCACCTTGCCGGCCCAAAGGTGCTTTTTCACGCCTCTTTTAAAGGTACCCATGTTATATGTAGAAGGAAATACGTGTGCCGTGTATTTTAAGGTAAGCAGTTTAACCTTATTAAAAAGCTATCCAAAATGATAAGGTAACACAAACTATAGGGTAACCATATTGATTGGATTACTAAAAAGTAAAATATAACAATTTGAAATAGGCTTAATTTTAAAAAGGGGTTTTCCGGTTCCTGGTCTAAATTAGTGTTGCAAAATAATATCTGTATGAAGGGAAGTTTACATAGTTTTTCTTTCTTTAAGCGTTTACATAATCGCCTATCGTTATGTTCACATGAAAATATATTCCGAAAATCAAATTATGAAAACAACGAAATTTAAGTTTTAGAAGTAAAATGACAAAAAAATCTAGAATAACTGACAAAATTCGTTACTAAAAAATAAAAGGAAGCATGTGATGTTTTCATGCTTCTTTTTTCGGAGTAAGCTCTCTGTTCTAAAATCCAAGACCAGAGCAGATTACATTTAGTTACTCAATTCAACATTTACTTATTTGCACTAGTATGTTAATTTAGTTTTCATTTAAAATTATTTATTCTAAAAGTTTTATTTACGAGAAAGGTACATGTTTTGTTGTTTTTAAGCCATAAAGAGGAATTCAATGGTTCTTTATGAGAAAGAGTATCTTTGTAACTCTTTGTTTGTTGTTTGAAGACAAACAAATTTAAAGTAATTTTTTATGAATTCTCTACTATCCAATTAGGGTAAAATGAATTAAATAATCAATGGAAATGTATAATTCTGTTTTTATTGTATAAGCAAATAGTAATTCTGCCACTGGCAGTTATGTTATGTTATATTCAATAACTAACCTTCATAAAACAAGTAGCTACAAGAAAAACATTTTTAGACTAAAGAAAAATATTATATAATAATAATAAATAAGACTTACCATAATCAAACTTCCGAACCATTGAATTTATAGAGTAATCACATCTATCGCGTTGCTGTTTTTCACAGTTTGTATAGAGCTCCATTTGCTCGTCATTATTAAGTCCAATCAAATTTCGTACTCTGTTAGAACGAACTTCCAGTATTGTATCTGTATATCCTATTTCCTGCAGAAACATTAAAAAATAAACTTCAATAAACTTTTTTTGTTCAGTCTTAGTTTATTCAATCTTGTATATTGTTACCTATAACATAGTCTTGTACAACTCAAGAGAAGAGTGATCTAGCTGCTTACTACTTTGACATATCTACATAGTCAAACTATTCAATGATGTACCTCTCTTTCATTCTACTTTAATAGCATGTTAGAGGATAAAGATTTAAAAAATAAGATAATGGACTCTTGAAGATGTACACACTTTTGATAGGATATTTTTATGAGCATGACTTAGCATGTCCCTACATTTCTTATGTGACTCAATTAAATGTTGCCATCCTTTACATTTACATAATAAAAGAATTCGATGTTGATATAAATATGTTAAAACTACTTTGTTCATATGCTAAAATTTTCAGAACTATTATCATACTTGTACTAGGCCTAACATATTGTATTGTAATAACTACCTGCAGGTACTGTTTTATCAGCTGACGACCCTGTTTCCACTGTGCACGTTCCGCTGGTTCAGGATCAACAGAAGGCTCAGAATCCATTGCAGGTTCCGCTTCTGACCGAACATCGCCTTGCTGAAGTTCCACACCATATTTAAGCTTATGAAACTTGGCTCGTTCTTGCTTTAAGGCATATTCAAGCATTTTTATTCGCCTTACAAGGTCGTTTTTTAGATTCTCCTGGCCCTTCCTCTCACCTTGGAGGAAGGCGATCTGTGCCTGTAACGTCAGTAAAAACATTTAATTTAAATTACCTGGACATTAAATATAAGTATTATAATGTTAACCCAATAGGACATAATTTTACATAATAGCTAATCATTTAGTCCTAAAATTTAATTCATTTGAATTTTTATGATAAGGTCTTGGATCATGGTGTCTGAGAGAACAGGAACTATTTTGCAGTTCTCATGTAATCTCAAGTGAGAATTCTCAAAATTGTTAGTATCAAAAAGGTTAAAAAAGCTACAAAAGTCAAGTTTGCTAACCAATGTCTTAATACACAAACATCTTTCACATTTAAAACTGTTAAAGTACTTAAAAAATTTAAAAAAAGACATCCACTGAACCCCATTTCAGTGGATGTATTTGGTTTAATTTACTGTGACACCTTTATTCTTTGGGAAATCAACCCAGAGACTCGATTGGTATACATATTATTCTTTTAAAATAATGATACACATGTATAACAATTTTCTTAGAATCAACCCCTAACCAAGTCAAATAGGGATCAAAATCCTACATGGCTCAACCGCGCGTCAAAGGAGATTAATTCTCTTAAATAGGAAGAAAGGTTTCCTGAGTTAAATAATATTAGCAAGTTATAAAATTTGCAAATTAAAGTCAGCTCTAGAGTAATGCAGAAGTCTAAAGTAGTTTTTAATAGAACTCAATGCGTATGAGTGAGTGTTGAGTTCTGTAAAAACCATACTAGGGTCTCATTCCATATAATAGTCAAGTATTATAGATATTATGAACTGCTTATGTTACATGTAGAACTAGGGCTGAAGTGGTTGTGGACAGGCAACCACATTGCAAAAACGACTTACAATCGTAGGGACGAAAAGGCATTCGCGTTGCGGCCGCGTATCAGAAGACACAGTGTTGGTAGGCCTCCAATAAGATGGACTGACATGAACCTTTACAAGTGGTAAAAGTCACGGGAAGCCTGTAGATGCGAGCAGCGCAAGACCGATTAGTTTGAAGAATCTTCGGGGAGACCTATGTCCAGCAGTGATGATGATGATGATTTGTTTGTACATTCAATTCATTTTATTTAAGTTACTTTAAAATGAAATTGGTGCTTGCTTGAATGCATGTTTAATAATGCAAGTTGCATTGGAGTGAAAAAACAATTCACAAAGTCAAGCATTTTATTAATTGTAATAAAATAATGAAAGTAAATGTTCGATTTTGTTACTGGAATACCCTCCATCTATAAATCCAATACTCCTATCTGGGCCTGATCATTTGGTACTCTGATTTGTCCATAGATTATATGAGGATTCTGGCCAAATGTCCTAACCAATGCCAGATTAATTGCAAAACTTGTTTGGAAATCAAAAGTTTGGAATCCATGTAATAAGCTTGTTAGTAGGCAAGTCTCTGTTAATATTTTTTAAGTATTAACTTATAGTTATGAATAATTCTTTAAAGTTAAATTGGTTGTTCTATCTACTTTTACATCATTGATGGTTTCTTTAAAATAAACTTGTTTCGCCCATAAAAATTGCTCCAAGTATAAATTGTCATTGTTATTGTTTTAAATTTTATAGCAGTTTCAGTAACATATTTACTTATTTAATGCTTTGTCATCAGCAAACCTTATGTGACCAAGACATTGGTTTTGTATCCTTATCCTGCTATCAGTTCAATGCTTCAAGTATGTTATTTAGTACTGCAGTTAATAATTTAGAGGAAAATGGATCTTTTCCTTTTCCTTATTATCTAACCTAAAATAAATACATAAATATTTTTGAAGTATATTTACTCAAATAATGTATGCAGAATATTATGCTTTACTGAATTAAATAATAAGTTAATAAATATACTTTAAATTATTTAAAGTAAAGTTTTTAATAATCTGCAAAAGCTATTTACAGTGACTGGAAATATATTTTTTTAAGATAATGAGGATTAAGTAAGGGATATGCCTTTGATTCTAGTTTAGCCAGGATTCTATGCTTTGATAATTGTTGAGAAATCAGATATAATTTGGTCAGTCCAATTCATAAATATTAAGATCTATAGGATTATTATTCAAAATAACATGCAATAACTTTTAGATATATATATATATATATTTATTATATATGTATATTATTTTTAATGCTGTATCTCTCACATTTAAATTGGATCAACTTCAAATTTAATGAAATTCATGAAATTTTTTTTAGTTGATTACTAGTAATCATATTATACAATATATTTTGAAATTTTTTATACTTAACTCTCTTTATCAATGAAGTACACTTAAAATTTTCTATTATCTTAAAGCTGGTGGACTGGCATATTGTCGACTTATCTTAAGGCCATGATAAATAATACAGTGCTATTTGGGACCTTGTCAACAACCTCCCCTGCTCTTCCTGTGTACAAAATATAGCTACCCACTATGAATACAGGCTTCGCAAGTTCTGTACTTCCAAAAAACTATAGACTGGGTCAAGACACTGTACTTTATAAACAATGTCACAGCACAATAATATTATTATTGGAGTAAAGATTGCTTTTTAAAGGATTCAAGTTAAAACTCACTTTTACCCTGAATCTAGTTTAATGAGTATGCCTAATGTATGTATGATTTTGCTGCAAGCATGCCTAATTGCTACCAACCATGTTTAGGGCCTGTATTGCATTCACCACTAGATCTCTGTAAAAGTGCAGATGATTCAGGGCCTAGGGAGCTGATGAGCTAGCAATAACAAATTTATAGTTTGATTCTTGCATCTTTTGTTCAATAGCCTTAATAACACAAGATAGGACTATGCCTGAAATACTTAAGCAAATTTTCCCATACATTGATAAAGATGTATATCCTTATTATAGATAACAGTTCCTGCATGCATACATCAGATCAGACTTTCTTAGGAGCTGGTTTTCTGTTCCCATTTACCTCTAATGGGAAGGTGGATTCTGCATTTCTATATTATTTTATCATGACCTATTTTCATATAACTATCTAGAATGGATGTTCATACTGCTTTTGTATTTTTTTCTTTCAGTTTGGCATTCTAAACTCAAAAGAAATAAATTGCTATATGGATAAATCTGTTCAAAATCATAATTTAATGCTGATGTGCTGATAATGAAAAAAAATACATATTTATTAAAACACTAGCAAAAAATTTATGTACAAACAATCAAATACAAAATCAATAGTTACTTGGATTAAGTAAAATCATCAAGGTTTCATTCAGAGATAAATCAGATACATTAAAACTATTTATAACACATTTCAATAGCAAATATACTGAAATATACTGACACCTAAAATAAATTTAATGGGATGAATTAAAAACCCTAATGATAAACAAATATACAGTTTTATACTTTTTTACAGATAGGTACTAGTGACAAAACATAATAATATTAATAGATATTTACAGATTAACTAAGTAAATCACACTAATAGACTAAAATTATAAGAATGCAAAAAGAAAAAGAGAGTTACTTAGCTGTCATAGACCAGTAACTAACAGGACTGTGCCAGCTAAGACTTAGAAACAAACAGTTCGTTGAAATAGGCAATCTATTATGGTAAATAAACAAGTAAATATATCACCTTAAACTCAGCTCTGTCCACCTCCCATTGTGATCTCTCGAGCTCGAATCTTGCCCATTCATGTTGAATAAAATGTAAGATGCCCGGTATTGAATACTGGACACTTTGGCTAGGTTCATCATTTTGTTTATTATTTACACTGACTCCAATTTGAGATCCCACTTGCCCTCCGTTGTGATGAGATACGGAGCTATCATCCATGGCTGTTGGGATTTTCATGACATGGCCACCATTACCGAACTTGTCACACACCTATCATAAATATCTAGGAAAATGAACTACGCGAAAAATGAAATACTAACACATAGTTTAAATTATTTTTCAACTAATGTTCACATAAGTGACACCACATAAAATATTTTTTATCGACGAATTCATGAATGACAAAAATTATTGCATGACGGAATATAAAAGTCGAAACGACGTTCGTCCGACCGCTACATTGCTTTTTTTTTAATGTTGCCATTGCTATTTTTGGTTTAATGTTGCTTTGCCTAGAATAGATTATGATAAATGCAATCAATCGCTAAATAAAAAATATATAGGATTTGACAATAACGCTCGACAGCTATAGCGAAAGCTTATTATTATACCCGAAGACAATTGCGTAGGAAATAAATGAAATAGCTAAAGGAAATAGGTGAATATGACCATTATACTCGATAATTAACCGAGGGCTTTTAAATATCAAATCAAATTCTATTATGTATTTCAATTTTAAACAGATTATTGAGTACTTTGCGCATTCTGCGCGCCTCATAAAACACTAATTAAAATCAGTCAAAAGTGTATACATCGTTTAAGGGTCTACAAACATGACAATACTAAAAGTAAATCTATCACTTCTTATGTAATTGAAATTAAAGAGTTACTTCAATTTAATTTATTTCGTGAACAACGGAACTGTGGCATATGTTAAATGAAAATAACAATCCACATAAAATTTCAAAGACTATGTACGAAACACTTACTTGTGAAAACGTACATTGGTCTCAATTCTGTTGTACACAAACTAAATTTACATTAAAGTGCATGCTACTCTTACTTTACAACCCGACTAGATAACTATAAACAATGGTACCATTTTCCGTTTTTAAAATTGCGACTCACAAGAATATTTGTTATATTTTAGATTTTTTTATCACTACGTGCCTGAAATAAAAGGATATGCCTTTCATTTCAGGCACATAACCTTTCATCTTTATTTAGCAATAAAGATGAAATGCGTGCCTTGTAATTCACATTTGAGACATTACAAATTTTTTTTTGTCTCATCTTTAATTAATCCTACAATTAGTTGTTAAAAACTTAATGATGTAAAGGAATACGTTACACCGTTATCCTAAAGCCAGAAATAATGAAAAATACCTAATGAAGACATGGGTGTATGGGTTGTAGTCTCCATGCCTCCATGTAATGGGCAAAACCAAAGATAACTTTTTATTTTGTGGTTGCATGTAATGGCGGGATTGACTAGATGCTGTATTATGTATATTGTGTTGAAGTTTATATTTAAATTTAGTATAAATGGTGCAGTTTCATGTCAAAAAGGATCGTTATATCGTGCAATATATATAATTAATAATGCAGCAATGATTAGTGACTTACGTGAGATTTTTTAGTGTCATTCCCATTTATTCATTTGTATTTACAACTTCTTTATTTTCGTATGCCATAAAAAATGGCGGTACCTGCCAGTAGTCGTCAAAAACTCCATTGGGCAAAGAGTACTACTGTACACTAGTATCTCGAAGCCCGAAATAACTTAGTACAGTTCCCTTTGCTTTTTCTGTAATAGCGATAGTATAACAAAAAAATACAAAATAAGGAGGAAGTGCTTTCATACATTTTTTAGACTTTTTGTAGTATTATAGTACTCTATTTTTTAGACTTTATAGTACTATAATACTACGGAAAATTAAGAGCAAAGGAGACATCTTGCAATCCGTAAATTATAAAAGTTTGTAGAAGTAGTACCTTGTAGCGTAAAGTTTCTAATTTCTCTTTAGCACCGATTGAGAGAAAAAATATTTTTTGCTGTAGTGTTTGACAGTTTTAAGGTCTCTTATAATTTAGCAATTTCTATATCTACCAGATTAAAATAATCGCACTAGACAGCTTGGCTGCGGCAGCCAGAATATTTGTGCATATAGCAGTGTGTCGAGTATCAATAGCGATACTGCCCACTGTTTGTGGTTTCTGGTCCATATTCAGTCGAGTATCCTTGACCTTGGAGATATTGTCCACTGAACGATGTTTGTGGTCTATATGACCTGGTGGC
The DNA here is from genome assembly GCA_943193645.1 of Acentria ephemerella. NCBI lineage: Eukaryota > Metazoa > Arthropoda > Insecta > Lepidoptera > Crambidae > Acentria > Acentria ephemerella. Next base: position 8,138,026 of record OW971881.1, read on the forward strand.
CGATGTCCCTGGTTCATATCAACATAACGTTAGCAAAACGGACTAAATGTGGGATCGTGAGTTTCGATTTGAGCTCTTTTTATAACTTCAATTAACTCCAATTTTGTAGGAAGCTTACGATGTCTCGGGATGTTTTTAAAATCATCTAGAAGCGAAAGCATAAAACGTAAAGTCTGAATCAGACTCTTGTTGTCTTTCACGCTGTTCTCTCATTACAATACTTTTCCTTAATACCTGCACCAAATTATCGTCGTCACTTTTCTTCTTCTTTTTGGAAACAAGTAGTTCACCTTGAGTACTACCGCTGTTAGCGTTGGTTTCGGCAGTGCGTGTTTCATCCATGCTATTTTGAGTTTCATTAATTACAACGGTGGGCCGAAGAAAATGAAGTTGTTCGAAATGTACGTATGGACTCTTGCGCGAAGATGCTGATCCACCAGCCAACTCTGAGATTTACTTCCCTGTTGTAACTAGTCATGATGTTTTTCCACTTGCTCTGTAGAGCTGAAAATTATATTTGTTCTTTGTTACAGATATCTTTCTACAGGTGTTCTGTAATGGAATTGAGTCATAATTATCGAATTGGACATACAACTGTCCGAGATAACATATATGAAGTTTGCATGGCGGTTTGGGAGAATATGAGCCAGTTTCCTAAATTATATGAAAAGAGGCGACTTGAAGTAGCAATGAAAATGCAAACTATCCCAATTGCGTTGGTGCCATCGATGGAAAGCATATAAGAGTGATAAAACCCAGCGGTTAGGATCACTACTTTAATTATAAAAAATATTTTTCCATCGTTTTACTTGCTGAATGCGATGAAGATTACAAGTTCACATATAACGATTATGGGGCTTATGGAAAATGTAATGACTCATCTCATATATATAAAGAATCCATTTTGTATCAAAAACTTGTCAACAAAGATATACAAATCCTGGAGAAGCGCTCCATATCAAATAATGGAGTACCGATGCCATACGTCAGTGGGGGATGAGGCATTTGGCTTATGTGAAAATTTAACGAGACCTTATGGAGGTAGGAGTTTAACAGCGGAGAAAAGAATCTTAGACTATCTCGGGCAAAGCGGTACATTGGGATTTTAGCCAACAAATTTCCGAGCACATTTTGTTCGTAATTTCTTCCCATCTTCTTTTCTTTAAATCCCAAACACTGTATTCATCTGATGTTTTATCCCAAATTGCTTTACGGCTTTCAATTTCCCGAATAAATTTCTCTGTACGAAAGTCATTTTATCAAAGTTCGGAACGCAAAATTCATCTGGCTGCTACAACTAGTGCGCGAAGACTGATCGCAGCCACATACATTCGCTTACACACGTTCTGGCTGCCGTACAAACAAGCGCGTCGTATTGGCTGCTGCAGCCGGGAATTCGTGGTTGCCTAATGCACGGGCTCCTATACGGCATATTATGACTGGCTACCCAGTGCGCAGGGGCCCTTACTGGCCTGCACAAAACCTTTTTTTTATTATCTAGTCAAACTACAAAAATACTTGTATGCATTCCTGATGTCTGACATCTATAAAGGTACAAAATAAGACAGTGACTACGAAAATGAAACTAAAATAATCATCCAATTTTCATTTATTATTGATCACTAAATCAATTAAATTGTACTCTATGTAAACCTTAAAATCAATAAACAGGAATGACATTTATCTTCAAGTAAAAAAAATAATGTTCAAGTTGGTATGGCTATTTCAGCCATTGTTAGTCATATTGTATATTCGTGATAAAATCAAGTTTTGCCATTGGCTATATAGTTTAATTGGACTTCTTGGAATCTTTGGATGGAGAACGTGACCTCGAACGCGACATGGAACGACCCTTGGAGCGAGAACGCGAGCGGGAACGACTGCGGGACCGCGATCCAGAGCGCGGCGAGCGAGAGCGAGAGCGACGACGGGACCTCGATCGACTGGAATCATAATTAAATAAAAGTTAAACACTAGTTTAAACAACATCATTTAACCAAATTAAAATAATGTAAAATTTAAACAGTGAAAAAAAAAACAAATATTAAAAAGTTTATTTTTACACATTATTTTAATTTGGTTTTGAAGTGGGCATTTTTCATAATCATGCAAAAGGTACATCAACAATTTTGTTGATATATCTGTTTTTAACTATGAAGTTTTTAGCAATAAGAGCTAAAGACAGAACGAACATTGAAAAGTACTATAAATTAAAACCTTATACATCAAACTTCTTCATTTGCCAACCATGTTTAAAATTTGAAGATTCACTTTTACCTCATTTTATATATTTTTAACAATATTACCCTATATTTTTTATGATGTCATTTGAAACTGGAAAGCATGATTATTTTTATAAAATCCACCTATGGGGAAAAAAGTGCACCTCTTGAATAATTTGTTTACCTGCTAATGCTTATAATCTGCAGTAAGGTTTTTCTTAATCTTGATTAATCTTAAGCAGTTTTACCTCTCTACCTTACACGTAAACTAAAGAACAAAATAGCAGGCCTTCTCTGTACACAAATACAGGATAATAATGTGTAACTCACTGAGTGCACGCAGTGATTACAAAAGACGTGATGTGCGTAGCAACCCCCAGAACGAACATTAAGTTCAATGCAGTTCTCGACAAGTGAAGTGTGCACGTTGGCTGTAGCTATGTAGTTCGCAGAGCGAAGTTACCGATGCGGCCAACTCTAGCGGAGTACACGCCGCGAAGTGAAAGCTACGTAGCGCAGACAATAAGAAGTGCAGACACTGACGAGTTCGTTCTCGGCGCACAGGCCAATGATAACCTATAACATAGTTATCATTGGTATAAGTGGGTCCAAAACAATGGAATGGAATCTTACATCATTACAACAGTAAAATACAATCCTCTAAATGTTATTTAAAATTCATGAAATGATAACTAGTTTGATGTTGTGTTCGAAGATTCCATACCATACGTGGGTGTCATAACATTGATAAAACACCGCCTTTTGTCAAAATAAAAATTTGTAACCTGCGCCGACGTCGGCGGGTACAGTCTCTGGCATAGTGACCCCTATCACCACAGTCATAGCAGCGGTCATCATATGGTCTTGGCGGCAAACGGGACCGAGGTGGCGGTCCGCGGCCTCCAAATCCCCGGCTTCCATTTGACATTTCTACTCTAGCACGACGACCACAAATTGTTCTTCCATCTAGTCCCCGGATCTAAAGAAACCGGAGATAAAGAAACTAGTTTATTATATGTTCATTTGCACTTCCAAGCTTATGATTAGATTTTGTAAAGCTCATGCCGTTATGCGATGGTAGTAAGTATCAAAAATGTATGAACGTCAGTAGAGTGCATTTTATGGTCGACATCAATTTTGTTTATATAATTTTCTCAAAATTTAAACGATACTTACTGCATCTTCAGCGTCACGAGGATCTTCAAATTCTACGAACGCAAAGCCGGGTGGATTTCTTGCAACCCACACATTTCTCAGTGGCCCATAATATGAAAAGGCGTCTTCTAATTCAGGTTTACTGGCGTTATTACCCAAATCCCCTACATAAACTTTACAATCACCGTACCTAGACATAATCTGAAAAAACAATTAATTGTAACCACAACTTAAAACGCAATAGGTGTGTCTGTTGTTTTCGCAAAGTAGTTGATAGGTACGTACCTATTATGTTAATACCAAATTTAAACAATACTTAGATCATTTGTTCTGAATATAATTATTACTAAATCTATGACAAGATTATAGCTTTTAACTTCCAATTAATCAGCGATCAAACCAACCACTCACTTCACCGACCACCAAAGAAAGAAGACAAAATGGCGGACAAACGAATCGAACGACAAACGCGAAATATTAAGGACGCTACCGTTTTTTTAAGCGTCCCTGTTAAAAGGAAGGCAAAGGAACCAAGGCTCATACAACTATATCTGCTTTGTGGATTTTAATTTACTTAGCTTATAAACTACAACTACTATGTAAAAAGTATTATATTTCAAACATACTTTATAAAATATTTTGGCATGAATTTTTTTTAACTAAAATTAACTATAATTATTTTAAAATATATATTTCACTGCAATACTCAAATATTCAGTTTATTTGACGAGACTTTTTATTTAAATTGTTTATAGTGAAAATGTAGTTAATGGGAATATATTCTTAATAGTCCCTCTCTTTTTTAATTACTGTTGATTTCTATATAACCCATGAGAAAATTTAAGTAACTTGTTTTGAAAGCAGTTTGATTAATACTAAATGTCTACATTCAACCGTTTTTATGACTGTCAGCGTTCACTTATTATTCTGTGTTGAAATATATTAGTTTCTTAGGTTCAAATTATCGCTACACTTTAGGCATGTCAAACACTATAGATACGCAATTTTGACTCATAAAAGGTTTAGAGATACGATTCCGCAGACATACACTTAACGATATACTTGAGCTGTACTTTGCTTGTATATAGTAACGCGTGGGAAGATCTTTCTTTGCGCAAGTTAAGACACTCGTCTTAACTTGCGCATGTAGGTATATTTTTATTTGTATGGCCGTCTTTCCATTTTTCTATCATTGACAAATATCCAAGAAAGTCCATAAGCTGGTTTGTAATGGTAGTCATAAAGGTAACGATAAACGTACGCAAGTTAAGACTTACACAAGTGTACATTAACGTCAATAACGTGTGTTAGATTTTTGTGCAATATTCGAAAATAGACTTCGAATTACGATGTAACTTACGCAAGTATATTGTTACGTGTATGCCTACCATAAAGACAAAAAAATATATTATCATCGACAGTTTCTTTATTAACACTTATTAAATCCATACTACTGTTACAATGTTTTATAAAATGGCGACAGTTTGGTTTTTCTTCACTAACTTACGCATTCAGATTTGGCTTTTATTGACTTTCTAAAAATGGTGTCAGAAAACCATTAATATTGCATAAGATTCGATATTTAAACCATTTTTGAGATCATCGTACGACATAGTACGTAAAAAACTGAATTACAAACAGCTTGACAACATACATACGTAAAGACGCAACTAGTTAATTTCTACACACACTGAAGACTAAATATTCCTGTTTTAAAAATAATTTTGAGGTTGATGTTGGCTATATTCAAGATACAGAAAGCGTATCTAAAGCCACAAAATATCTCAGTGATCGTTTAACTATTACAGTCTATGCATACATTTCCCAGGGGTAATCGTACCAATTTGGCTTTCAAATAATTTGCATTTGGTAGTTTCAAATGCAATGTGTTAAAATGAGTTAGAACGCCAGTTTTCTAGATAAATAAACTTGTTTGTGAATATATGTGTACTTACAGTTTAGTGCAATTAAAAGAAATCTTAACAGGGAACGTTTATCTAACAACTAGTTGCGTCAATTTCCTTATTCGAAAATATATCTTTTTGTATTTGTTATATCAAGTTAAATACAAAAATAATTCCAATTCAATAATCTCACTTAAATCATCCTACTCATAAATATAATCTAACTTAAATTAAATATGTACATAACATAGGGAAAATATTTATAAAAACAAAAACAATTTACAGATAATGTTTTGACTTGATTTTAGAATCTAGTCTGTATTGTATTAATAATAAATAGTCAACAAAAATAATATATTATTGTAAAAACCAGAGAAAAATGTGTATCCAAATACAAAGTAAAAAATTATCGTACACGAGTTATTTCTACTTTTGGCATTAATAATTCCATTGGCGGTTACAATGATTTATTACTTTTGTGAAGGAGTAATCATATGGTTGGTACATAATTATTACAGTTCCTAGATTATTTAAGTTAATGCAAGCTTAATCGAAAAAAGTTAACAAATAACTGTTCATATACATAATAACTTCATATGTATAGAAGCAAGTCAGGGATAGGGCAAATCCGCGAATCTACCAAAGGCAAAGTCCGTGTATCTGCACTAAATTTAGTCTCAAAGACGAAGGTTATTTATAAATCGATAAGTTTCTTATTTAAAGGCTTTCATGCTAATTTAAATAATCTAGGACATTTTGTCAGAATGGCAGAATAATCCAATGCTAGTTTCGCGGATTTGCAGTAAATGTCGAATCCAGTAAACAAGTAGAATACTGCTTTCATACGTATTTATCATTTAGGGCTTCAGAGGCATCAACAGCTGCAGTAGTTTAAAAATGTTATATCAAAAGAGATAGTAATTTAAACAAATATTAATTGATCTTGTTATATAAGCCTTTCTTTCAAACAGGTACACCTAAATCCTGTGAATATCCGACATTAAATCTAGAGTTATAATTGCGCTGCAAACGTTTAAATAAAGTTTTCCATCGATCTCAGAGAATTTACAGACCAGAAGGGATCAAATGAGAAATTGCAAATAGACATTTATATTTTCAAAAAATACTAATAATTATTGCAAGTAGCCTAAGTAGCTTTCTGTACAGATCAATTAACATCACCTAATTCACTCAACCATAATATATTCCTTCATTTGAAATTATATTTAATTGATCAATCGAGAAAAGTAGATCTATGATAGATATGACTAACAGATGTAGTGACTGAGAAAGAAAGTTCTCAAAACATAGACAGCTTTCAAAACTAGATCTTATGGAGTTAAAAAATCTCCGAGGACTGATTTAAAAAAAATATATATCCATTGACTTTGCAGCAAAGTAATTACTTTTCACTCCCAAGAATTTTATTCACAAACGTAAATGTGTAAAAAAAATGTTTACATTTAAGAAACGCGATGTTTACATAAGGATGTTTTACAATACATTTAAATGTACACAGGCACATTTTGAGCACTTTTAGGACACTTGAGGATGCAGATTGCATAAAAAAGTACATGAACACATAATTAATTATAAACAGTAAAGGGACGAGCAGTATAAAATAAATTATTCAAAGTATATTGCTTCTTTTATTGTTTTATCCATAAAATAAAACAAATGAATAAATAATTATATACGTAACCTACGCGTAGGTATCATAAGGGACTGTATAAAATCTTTCCAGACTAAAATTTGTGCAGCGTGGGGGGCGATGAAAGTGAGATGTCTTCTTATATCAAATGTTAACCTGTGCATGCACTCTTAACAGGCGCACAAACAGAAATGGCTTGGTCTAAAAGATGCTCGCGAACCGCGTTCTTCACATTTTGTATCTAGGCGCGTAGGACAGATTGCATTAGTTATTGTTCATTCGATAACTGCACGGAAACACGTTTCAAGGTATAACCAAACTGTTCTTAATTGCACGCAGATAGGAATGGAATAATCGTGCGTCGTGCGCAAGTGTACACCCAGCTAAAGGCGTCCTTAAGTAAGGCATTTGTACCAGACGTTTTAATTTGTAATTATATAGCAGTACTTGTAGTCTGATATTATGGTTATTTTTATGATTTGTACTGTCATAGTACATACGATATTAATACCAATTAAAATAAATAAACAATTAATTTTAACAAATTTTTGTCAGTGTCTACGGTTAAGAATTTAATATTTCGCTTTGGCAGAAATTTACAAGCAACGCTCTCAATTGCACCTACGCCTATCACTATTTTACGCGTTATAGTGTGTTGACCGCCTGATTATAACAGGAGATGAAGTTACAGTTACGACAAATGGTTTAAGTCTGTGGTCATTGTGGCTAATTTTGATGAAACTAACAAAACATAGAATATAATTGATAATATTTAACATTATAGGTACCTTTACAAAAATAGTACTCAGTTCGATATCCGCAAATTAATTTTACGAACATATTATGAAAACAAGTTATAAATCTATACCTATACTTAGGTAAAAAGCACTCATAGCATTCCAGCATTCATCAGTTTTAGAGATTCGCAGGTTAAAATTATAAAAAATACACACTTTCTATTATTGACTTGTCATGGACAGTTGGAGTATGAATCTTTTAAACATTTGATAGATTTCTAAATATTTCGGCAAACCAAGAAAAAGGTGATAAAAATTAAATCATGCAATTCGAAAAGTCAGACATTTATAATACCATCGTTTTAATTTGTTGTTCCTAACTAATCTACGAAATTATTACAAATCACGACCTTACCTTCCTATCCTTACGCAGCTATAATTTTATATAGCTATTAATTTATAAATTCATTAACAAAAATGGCGGACTAACTGACTACTCAATTTTCCGCCGGGCCCAAACTATGCCACATAATGGTAACTGTCATTTAAAAGACGTACCGTGACCACGCTAGGGTAGTAACATGCGATTTTAGTATAAGATTTTTTGTGCGGTACGGGTAGTATAGTCTAATTGGAATAAATAACTGATTTAATTTATATAATTTGATTAAGCAGGTTAATAACCTAGTTTAAGCAAATATTTTTTGAGTAGTTCGTTGGCGTAGTGATTCGAGCGCTATAGTTGCGATGAGAGTTCGTTAGTTTTACAAGCAACCTTTGTTTTCGTAATCGAAACCAAAGCGCTCGGACCACTGCGCTAACAAGCCCCTCAATTTCTCGTGGCTAGAATACTATTTATGAATACTTAAAGAACTCCACAACAAGTGTTAGTCCGCCACTGACTGACAAGGTCACATACAAATTAAAAATATAGCATTTGAACGTTCCCAACATAACAAACCGGGAGTAATATTACTCCCGGTTTAATATTAACATGTATATTATAGTATTAGCAAATCATTCTTTTGATAAGACTCACGTATGTATGCTAAATTTGAATCAAAAGACAAATTTCATAGTTTTTAGATTATTGCACATACAATAAATGATATATAATTTCTAATTATAAACTGAAATGTTTATTTGTAAAACCTTCTACCGTACTGGTATTTAAATAATAACATCCAACTGTATTTTTATAACTCTACAAGAAGAATGCAGAAAATTTTACTGTTTTCATAGATATATAATCGGCCGGTAATGTACTCTATCTAATTAAGTACCTGCATAACTATTTTGTATCTATTTGTAAAAATAAAGTAAAATACAAATGATTTGTAAAAATAAAATTTAAAATCCTTTAATTATACTAACTAACGAGTACCATAATTATTATAAATATAATACGGTCATAATGCGCGAAGTTCTAAACATAATAATATTCCGTAAAATAAACCTCGTTTTAAACACAAAATGTACATTTCTGATTGATACGCGTTGCGGCACATGTTGCAGAGACCAAAGATTTAAAAAACATATAATAGCTACACTCAGGTAAGGGACTATCTTGCAGCTAAAATTAACGAACATTAAAAAATTAGAGCATAATTAAAAATGCTCGTAAGAACAATGCCGAAGATTTACTTGGTAAGTATAAGAGTTTTAAAGTTCAATACCTTTTTCCCGAAGAGGTAATTTACACACAATCACGAAAGTCATGATAGAATATATTTAATAATAATAGTATTGAATGATATATTCCAAAACTATAAGCTGACTGTAATTTTTATATTGTTATTTATATCGATAGCGGTTGAAAGCATTTTCTTTTTCTAATTTAATTGTTCTGTAATGTTTTGTAATTTTTTTTAAAGATGATTATCCTATTGCATTTTTCATTGATATTTTTGGTTTTAGGATTACAATACATTGAAATATAATGTATGTAATAATATAATTTGTTAGATTGTAAAATGCGTCTGAGAATATTCGCTTCAAATTGATTTGACGGTTTTGTAAGGAAGTAGCATGTTAATAATATACATGGGCTATTTTAAATCTTGGTGAAGATGACAGTGTGTTTAATTGCAGCAAAGTAATGCAAACAAAGTCGGATCTCGTCGGATTAGATATATATTCTTTTCGAAGAAATTGATCAATTAATATGATATATTTATTTCATAACCCATAATAGTTCAACGACATTTGCTATTAATGAATATAATTTTAACAAAAGCAAAAACTTTTTTATCATTGTTGATCTGATTTATGAAAGGCGGTACAGCTATTGGAATATCCCCTGTTTCTATTAAAAGATTTGTATTTTAAACTGTACTGTGAATGAAAAATTATTTAGGCGATGAAACAATGAATGATCTAAGAGATTGATATAAGCGTCAAAGTAAAACGGTGAATACTGAGATTATAATCCAACTCGCTAGATAAATCTCTTATAACTATCGAAACATTGTAAATAGCAACACACCGTTTAGACCTCTCCGAGTTTATCCCTGATTGTACAGTCTGTTAAGGGAATAAATATGACTATTCATAATAATACAGTGACAACCAAAAATACCCTTCAATTGCTAAATCGGAATTGCTTTGGATATTTTTTTTTTTGAAAGTTGCAAAAGAAGTTACCCCTACTATAAATTGTGCATGAGACTTGTTTCTGAATTGTTTCATTAGATCATTATTACTTATGAATTCTTTAATCTATGCCTCAACATTCCTTCAAATTTTACATCCATATTATATAGTAATATGTTCAAGGAAGAACACAATTTCATGGCAATTATCTCCAAAATGAAAACTGTACAGTGAAAGGTATTATCAATTAACATAATGACCTATCTGAATATTTTTATCATTCAGGCATTTGAGTTAAACATAAAATATAACTGGGTTATTATAAAAGGGTTTTATCACATCACTATCACAATATGAACAAACCCAAAAGATAGTTTGTATTACCGACCACATTTAATGCTCATATTATTTTCTTGGTTGTACATAAAAAGTAATGTGCCATGATAATATTTATGATTAAGATTTTTCTTAAAGCTATTTATATCATACAAATTAAACATATATTTATTACACCATTACTGATCCCGCAGAATTTTAATTAAACTGCCTCCTTCTAGTAGAGGTAGAGTTTTAATAAAAAAGCGTCTTGGACACTAAGCAAAACTAAATTTCGTTGCTTTTTATCCAATCATACAAAAAATTGTTGGGAGTATTTATGTAAAGAATATATGTTAGGCCACAATTTGGTATCATACGATTTTGTGGGTCATGAGCTTTGCTCATATTTAAAAGTATAAGGCTGAAACAGTAATTAAAATTAATGAAAAAATTCTTGTAATACTTAATTGGAAAGGTTTTCGAGATGTAGTAAATTATTATGGTATGTCGATTTAATGTGCTTTGGTGGTAAAATGATAGATATAGTATACCTATTGTATACTCAAGCTTTTAAGTTCTAGTCCCCATATTCTTAATTTTTTTTTTGGGTTCTCAAAGAGGACAAGTATGACATACAGAGTATTATAGTTATCAACTTCAAATACATTTAATTGAAAATATTAATGAAATGAAAGTTAACACATTTAATCGGCACACTATTATGTACTTTCATAGATTATTATTATTAAAAAAATATCTTTAAATTCCACAATTTTTTTGAATGTAAACTGTATATTTACTAAAAAGTGATACATATTTTAAATAAATAAACTATAGCTTTATTTTAAAAAAGTGTAATTGGACAACTAGGTACCAACAGGTGGGCCATATGCATGTATGCCACCATTTTTATATAAATAAATAAAAGTTAGCCTTCTCCGATAAATCTCTTTCCATTGTTCACAAATCACAGTCTACTATAACTACCGTATTAACTGTTAAATTAATGAAATCACATCAATGCTAACTTGTAACACTATATAGAAATATATTGAATCAAAACAGATTTGTACGAAATTATACAAAAGCATTTTAAGTTAATTTTATTACTTAACACATCCAGAATCATACACATTTCAACTGACATACCCGATCTATTCACAGAATAGAAGATAAATGATGTAATTCCAAAAAAATCCTAAATTATGTATAAAGCTAGTTACATTATCTTTTCTTTCCATGTAGTACCATGATTATGCTTACCTACCAATCCAGCTGTACAAGTCAGCTTACTATTGCGGCTGTTGCTTTTTCTCTGGTTTCTTCACTAAGTGAGCATTCACAGGATATTTTAAAGTCGTCTTTAAGTGATCGTTGTGTTCTTCTAAAGAATTAACAGCATAATGTAATACAAGCTCATTCAAAGTTCTGAAAAAAAAAACAATATCTGATGACGATACATAATAGACGTAAGAACTGTACACCTTAGCTATACAAGTTAAAACATAAAATATTCATTGTTATAAGCAAGATAGCTTGTAGTCTTTCTAGAAATTATATGGTAAAAACTTAAAAATCGACATGTATTCAATAATCATCAGATTACTTTGAAGATAATAACATATTGCATGTTTGGCACCATAATCATTGCCAAAAACTGGAAAAAAATTAGTAGAACAATACATTTTACAACATCTAAAGATGTATTAATAATTAGCCATGGTTACATTTCCACATAATAAATATTGATTTCAAGTAGACAATAAGTAGATTATGATTTTTCTGATATTGTAGACACAGAACTCTAAAGTAATTACATTATGACCTCATGGTCATAATGTAATATATTCTCATAATATATTCTCATGAATATATTGTATTATCTTGCTAGTTCATTGATTTAAAATGATTTTACATTGAAATAAATAGGTGTTATAAATATTTACACATTTGAGTAACTAATGAAATACTACTTACTTGTAAACATTGTAAGGTTCTGCAAATCCATAACCTCGTTCAGTCTTAAAGATAATGCAATGATAGACCATGTTATTGCAACAAATTGACAAAGCTAGTTGTCCTGTTGAGTTAGGACGAATCAAAAAGGTGCCTTGCGGCTTCCCTTCCAGAAGTCTTTCTGCCATGTCCCTAGTGCAGTTTTCAACTTTCCAACTAATTGATTCACGATGAGCATACAATTCTTCCAGTTTATGAGTGTTATCATCTTCCAATGCTTGAAGATATTCATCAGTTTTTCCTCTTCTTTTTAGCCATCTGTAAGTATAATTTATATTGACATAATTTAAATAAGTATCTTGCTTTGTAAATATGAAGAATAACTTTTATTATAAAATAACTTACACTTTGTTCCTTTCTTTTGTGCTGTATAAGCTCATAACCTCAGATTTAAGTTTAGTTGTTTCTCTCTCCAGCAACAGGCTATATTCCACAGCTTCCCTTAATAAGTTATTAAGTTGTATTTTAGCTTGTTTTAAACTATTTAGTCGTAATAATAGTTGACTGTAATTTTCAGTAAGTCCATTTATCTCATGGGGTTGGGCTTCAGATATCATTTTCTCTTGTAATTTTAAATGCTCTTCACATTTTTTTATAGTTTCTCTGAATGCATCAAGAGCTTGCCTTTTGCACTTTACTTCTTCTCTTAGCCTCATATACTTGTAAGATCTGTCACCGAAATTTTTAGTCTTCAAGATGTACTCTTTATGGATTTCCTTATATCTTGACTCCAAAGTCTCATCATTTTCACCTCCATCATTTTCTTGTAGTCTTGATAGAGGGTACATAAGCTTGATATCCAAGCTGTTATTGCAATGTCCCAGTGAATATTCTGTGTAAAAGCGGACCAGGTCCACCACTGAGGTAAACTCAAAAGGTTCACAAAATCCATAGCGACCATCTTGATTATATATTTTAATTAACTTATTTGTGCCCCCTTTTCTAACCGTCAATGTATAGCCACTGTCTTTGTTTGAAGCATTGCGGACTAGAAATGTTCCATCACATGTGTCACGGAGTTTTTCAGTTGCCTCATCCCTGTAATTGTTAAATAATTATTCAGAGTTACACAATCAATAGATAATACCTATTAAAGTTTATTAGTAATCAGATAGGTATTGATTATCTTAACAAACATACATAATTTTTCATAAAAGAACTAGACGAATGGAGAAAAACAATAGGAATCCTAAAAGTGGAGCTAACCGCTAAGTAGATAACACAAATGTTGAGATATGAATACATGAATACAACCAGAAGACTCTGAATTAGAAAAGTCAGGGTGAGAATGCTGAGTCAGTTGGGGGATGATTTTGCTAAAGGACAATTAGACATACAGTCTGTTCAGGAGCTGTTTTACAAAAAATTTAAATAAACAAAACCATTTAAAATGACCACAATTCTTTATGGTTTAGTGATGGAATCAAATCCATCCATCATAAATATATATTAACAATATAAAAACAATGTACTTTCATAGGTCTTACTGTAAATTCAGTGTGATTTTGAGTTATAATTATGGAATTTATTTTATTTGATTAAATGTATGATATCCAATACAAAATTTTGTAAATAGAAAAAGCAAATGTACTTGTTTGGTTTATTGTGTACTTAGCTGTTGGGTAAATAAAAGAATGGTTTATTAATTTTTGGAAGAAAAGGGATGAAGGACAACAGACTGTCATTTGTATTTCTGCCATTTGTTTGATTATTCAGACATTTTATTGGATTAACCAGTCAATAGTTAGGCAGTTACAAAACAGCTGTTCTTTGAGTTCTATTCTTTTAAAAAGCGAATAGTGTTATTGTTTTAGGGTTTTTAATTAAAACTAAGAGCTTTGAAATGAAACTGACAAAATAATTCAGAATGAGGAAATAATTCTGTTACATTCCTTATATAGGTAATATGGAGAATGAAATAAATATTAAAATGACAACCAACACATACCAGACCACACACCTTTCAATAACAGCTGTCAAAAACATTAATTTGCACTTTATAAGCTGAGACATCACAACAAGACAGACTATAAACAAGTAGAAAATTGTGACACCTAATAATTTTGTTGTGATGTGTTTTATTCAATTATTTCAATTAAATCAAGTTATTTTGGCATTTTATAGTAAAACTAAGTGAATTATATGATAATACATCCAAGATGACCATGTTTTCTCTTCATTTCAACTCTTACATTCCTATATACTTTTTCCCATTACTATTTTTGTTTTTAGATATGTCCCAAAATGTAAACTAACTATTTATTCATTCATTCATTATAGATGAAAAATTATTGTATAGAATATGAAATGTTATATTATGGCTTATATCAATTCTTTGGTGTACCAAATATGGTTTAAATATTTATGAACTAAGACCACAAGTAAAAAATTCAAAAACAAACTTAAACTCATCTCAGTATAAATATTCCCACACTTTTAATTTTATATGTCAAGAAAATGTGATGGATTTTGAATTGGTATTAATGACAGTATATCAAATTAGTATTTAAATATACCTACCATCTTTAAAATAGCACTATTTTACAGGTTTCTTTAGTCATTAAAATATACTTAAATAAAATTTAATTTCAGGAAACTACAAAACAAAGACCTGCTACTTAATCCTAGGAACCCTAAGTTCATATTTCCAAGTCCTCCTTTGATAATTTGTTTATTTATTTATGCCTTAAATTTTATTAATCACAGAACTGACCATTTTTAAAATTTTATACTTTTTAAATATTGAGTTGAATTATTGGAAAAACTGAAACAGGCACTAGTAGAATAGAATAAAATAGAAAAATAAAAATAAAATAGTAGTAAAATCATATATTTTTTTTTATAAAAAGGAATGATTAAATATTAAAAAATTTATTCATGCAAAATGGTAAACACAAATTTACTATAACTTACCGGGTAATATCGCCCCAAAACCATTCTGCATTTTCCAAGCTTTCATCAGCTGATTGTTGAGGAGCGCCTATTTCGACCATTATTAATTCATCGTCCAACTTCTAATGCACTTCTATTGATTGAAGTACCTAATCTAATCCTTGCCAAAGCAGCAATTATTAATCAAAGACAAAGTCGTACAAATCCCATCGGCTATGAAATAAGCTTCCGCCTTTGAGGTTAAAGCACTTTTAATATCAAACACATTATATTCATAGCAAAGGGTAAAAATTCAAAGACTTTTAAATATTGCTAATTTCACTCATTAAACCGTAATACATGTCATCAACACTTAAATTTAACAAACTCTTAGTAGTTATCTAGATCACAAAGGAAATGGGCGAGTTTGTAGATAGTTGCTATGGCACTTTGTACTTCGTAACTCTTGAAGGGACATACTAGAAACTGATTTGGTACAAAAGTTAACTAAGAAACGAGACTTACAAAAGCCTAATTTCTAACATTTTATGCAAAAGTGTATTAAAACATAACTCCTGTCGAATTACACTGCCAAGCACCTTCCGCCATGGATTCATTGGAATCCACAGATTGCACATTTTTATAACGCATGATCCAGTGATCACAGATTACAAATCAGCCGGCCTATTTTTTCTCATATTGACACTTAAAATGCAGACAATAAGGTGCTGTATATTTTATTTCATATAAGGTGCAGTAATGTATATTTCGATGTGAAATATATACTCGTGAAAATTCGTTGCCTTCTCTTTATTAGGGAGAATTGTAAAAAACACCAGTTGGCTTAGACAATTACACTCGATTGCTAAGCGAGGGCTATGTCAAATCCCATACAATTTCACATTCAGCCATACTATTGCTATTATCTAAATTCATCTTATCTAGGAATGTTTTTTGGGGTGTAATGGCGAGGTCAGTTGGATGCTGTATATTTTATTTTACTTATTATGTTGAGGTGAAATATTTGTTATGAAATTGGTGTAGTGTCATGCCAAAACGATCTTTAAATCATGCAGTATATAAAATACATCGTTCAGAAACATATACGACATATGTTGACTTACGTGAGATTTTTCAATATTTAATTTATATATTTCATAATTTGTAGGGTAAGTTAATTTATTTAACATCATCACATCATAGATTTTCGTAAGTCATAATCAAAATGGCGGTGCCTACTAGTAGTTGCCAAAAACTCCATGAGGTAAAGAGATAAAGAGCCGTTATCCTGATATAACAAAATAAGACTTGGCTGTATAGGTTTCAGTTTCTGTTGCCTTCCCTTTAATAAGGAGATTTCACGAAAAAAATTAAAAAATCATTGACATTGACATTTTAATTGTGATGATGGTCATGTCTAGCTCGTTTGGCTGGTTGCTCGGTTGATGGTTGTTGCTGTGTAGTTATGTCAAATCCAGATATAAATTAAAACCCGAAAACACTTTTTAGAATAAAATGTGTACCCTGTTTTTAACTTTAAATTTAAAGTGTTATGATATTTAGAAAAAAAAATTAAACGAAAATTTTCCCATTGAGCTATGTAGTTTTTTGAATGAAAAGATATTAAAAAAATGTTTAATATGTGCAACAAAATTGTGATTGTATTTTTTTGTTTTTTATTTCTGGCTGTATCGTCTACTAATATAAAAGGAGAATTTTCTACAAATGAATTCTTTAAGTTTCTTGTTAAATTTGGTTTCCAGAAAACAGATATTCATTACCAAAAAGAAACATATGGATACATTTTCGGCAATATTACTTCAAAACAGCAATTCAAATATCCCATAACTTTCGCAGTGTTAGATGGAAGACATTTCATACATTACTATAAAAGCCGTAGTATAGCCGATAAAGAATTAGCTTGTCAGGTTATGTTCCAAAATTTAAATAGTTCCGCTTACCACCCTAAATGTAATGCATATGGTCAGGACTTATTCAGGAGAATACCTTGTCATAAGGGTGAATTGTGTGTTGATGAGGATACTCCCTGGAATGTAATCAAGAATAATCAATTCACCTATGTTATACAAAACACAGGCCAACCAAGGTAAGTGTCATTTTTATTCTTGTTCATTTTTAATAATGTATAATATCCTTATTCAATACATTTTGATTTTATGAGTATATATTAATAGATATACAGTAATTATAGTTCTACAATTTTATTTTACTTTCAGATTTTGGTATGTCTCAATGGTAGCATGTTACTTGGATGAGACAACCTGCTCCTGGCATCACTACAGTGGTGCACCAACAAAAGATAACAAAACACTAACAAAATTTCCACAAACAATACAGTATGACTTCTGGTTGGTGAATGGCAGCCCTAATTTGTCATTTTACAACACTCTACTTTATCAGTTTTCATTTGATCATCAAAACACATTGGAACTTTACCTAGTGTTCTGGTTGTGTTATGTTATTTTGTTACCAGTGCAAATATATGCTGTCAGGTAAATATTTATTAAAAATTAAATTTATTGAGCTATCATTTACTACTGGTAACCTAGAGACAATTAAAAACAAATTGTGTCTAGATTTTGTGGCTTCAGGCATACAATGATAAAAACTTATTCATTGAACAGCAATTTCATATTTAAGCTACATTTTGGAAGTTATTATTCGCCATAATTTTATTTATTTAATTAATAAATGAAATGTACATCTTGATTATTGAAATGGTATAAATGGCATTTTTGGATGAAGGTAGAATTTACTCATGAAGTATTTGATTTGATATAAATTTTTACCCATTGGAACAAACTATGTTTTTGTAAAATGTTCTATAGATCACAACTAAGAAATAATTTTAAATAATTTTTATTTGAGGATTCCTGATTTTATACCAAAAACCAATAACTGTATCAAGTTTTGGACAAAGTATTTTTGCCACATGTATCCAGACACTAGAGTTGCCTCTACCTTATTTTTATAATAAAGTTTGGCTTGTTCTTGAAGATGAGTATTTCAATTTAACATAAATATTCTAATAACAATGTTTGTATCCATTTACAGAACTCAGAAGCACCCAGTGACTAAACTATTTACCTTCAGTCTGGTCCTTGAATTTATAGCTTTATGCTTTAATGTTCTTCACACTGTTAAGTTTGCTGCTGATGGTGTAGGTTTTTCGGACTTGGCAGTAGCAGGAGATATTCTTGATATAATGAGCAGAGTAAGTTACCATATTATTAATTAAATTCTCACTATGAATGTTTATTTATGTCTAATTTAATATTATAATAGACGGTTACTTTGAAAGTGTTTCCAAATTTAATAAATAAGGTTTTGAATAATATAAAGGAAAGACTTTGTCATACTTATTTTTCATTTTGATCTATCATGAGTTGACTTAACTATATAACTAAATTTCCTAAAATTATAAATATTATGTGTGGTTTTATTATAGATTGATTTACTGATTCTGAGTAGCCCCAAAAAATTTGGTTAGCTCACAAACTGACTCAAATAATTCTTATGTAGAATTGTATAATCTAGTATTCATAACTCAAGATGCTAATGATACTTATTTAGTGTACATTCATTAATTGGAAGTATAAAACAATTTTAAATAAGAATTATAAATGTAATGTAAGAAAATACAAAGTTCCTCTTCCTGTAACTTAAACAATGGCAGTCTGGCCATTGAGCTTGATCTCTAAGTGTTTTTAAATTGTATAAAAATGTTTTGGATTTACATTGGACCTTTGAATTGTCTATAATAATTTTATTATGTTTTGTCTTTTAAAAGATCATCTAAAAGATCTATTGTGACTTGCCAGTTAGAGAATCTCCCTAATTTGGGCACTTTTAGATATTCTTTAGGATCTCAAAGTCAACCTCAAGGGTTTAATTTCGTTTGGTGGATCAATTGTCTCCAAATGATGTCACTTAAATTTAGATTATATTGTAATCCCTTGTCTTCTTTATGTATCCACAGACATTATTTATGCTACTGCTTCTGTTGTTGGCTAAGGGCTGGGCTGTGACCCGGCTGGAACTCACCTATAAACCTCTGGTGTTTGGTGTCTGGTTGGCTTATGGAATAGTGCACATATTACTATATGTTTGGAATACTGTAAGTATTTCTATCAAATATGTAATTATGATCATTAATATTTAGTTCAGTCAGTCATCTCCATATGTAGGTATGATATAGGTATAGTTTGATGCACCACAGTGTTGTTTAAGTACTCTATTGTAGTAGGGAAGAGCCGAGCGGAGGTTTTCTGTTGTAATACATGTTTTTGAAGCCTCATAAATATGTGACTATAAATCTTTTAATGTCTGCCCATCTAGACCGTTATTACGTGTATATTTCATTGTTAGTTTATAGAGAGTGGGTAAAGATACCTTTTAATACGAATATATTATTTAATGAATAATATATTATTAAGGTAAAATTATAAAAATTTAAAGTAATATCAAAAAGCAAAAATTACAGCTAGAAAAAAGAAATTTGTATACTTTTTTTACAGACTGAAGTTGATATCATTGAAGATATTGATGAATACCAAACTTGGCCCGGCTGGCTCATATTGACACTTCGAGTCGCGATCATGACCTGGTTCGTTGTGGAACTCCGTAATACCATGATCTACGAGCACAATATGCCCAAATTAAATTTCTTGCTCCACTTCGGTGCTTCGAGCCTGGTGTGGTTTGTTTATCTACCTGTCATTGCATTAATAGCATTGCAAATAAGTCCCCTTTGGAGGTTCAAGTTTTTACTGGGTGAGTCCTGTATGTTAAGGTTTTATTATGCTTTATAGGAGTTACATATTTTATCAATAAATCTTATTAGGCACACTAGGCGTGAAAAGGCACTTTTTTTTGCCAGCAAGGTGGAAGTAGCTTTGGCAGTATGTCATTTGCTGCATCAGCTATCTTCACAAATGGACTGCTTACCCTCATGCGGTGTCGAATCATTTGACACTGAGCTGCAAACGGAATACAACTTTTCTGAATGAAATAAATCGGATTATAATAATATAAAATATGTTTAAGTAATAAGTCATGGTTCAAATAAATAGTATTTACTTCATATTATATACTAAAATTGAATTTTATAACAACACGTGTTTTTTCAGGTATAACATACTCAGCCGATTGCTTAGCGTTTTGTGTAATGGCACACCTGTTATGGCCAACACGTTCGGAACAGTACTTATTGCTAGCTCCGTCTGACTATACAGGTATATATACCTTAGATTAATACCGTTGATTTAGTACCTTCCAGTTTATTTTTCTTTAATAAAATAATCAAATATCCATTAAGATATTTTGAACTCGAAACAGAATATTAATAATAATAATTCGTTTATTGCTTTTCACAATGCCATTACATTATTATTTTCAAAAAAAATAATTGGAATAGGTTCAGCTTATGCTGTCCAGAGAACTGGTTCCTGTATAACGCTGATTCTCAGCCACCCTCATCTCTCTAAAATTTTAATCGAGAGTATTTGATCATTGATCTATTTAAATTGTGAGAGAAAAACAAATCAACATCACATGTGCGAGAGAGGCAATCCCATCCCATTCTTCTGATTGCTTCTTCTTCGCATACTTCCTGAATACCATTCGCACCGTAATTTATGAGATTCCAACGCAGGGTTTGGGTCCAATAATCAAGCAGTATACTATCGATATTAAATCCAAAATCGATAGTATGCTGCTATGCTGTAGCTGCTCATATGTTAAAACTTACGGCGAACTATCGATAAAATCTTATGTACAGAAAATAAATAATGTCAACTGGTTAGTATTTACTTCGACTAATACTATAAAAAAATAGTCGGTTCCGATATTGTATTACAAACGATACTTTCAGAGTTCTGGTAAACCGGTATTGTCATCGCATATTGATATCGCTATTGTATCGCGTATGTGTTCATACAAACGCGCGTTTAAAAAGTTTTTGCATTTGCTCTTATTGGATATGTTGCCTAACTCTTTATTATAGGATCCAATCCTAAAAAGAGGAGATTTTGTTTTTTGCCATTTACATATTATAAAGTTTCATTCGTACTTGTAGGAAAACAGAAATAATTAATTGTTACTTATTTTGGGCAAATTACGCACATACAGAAATTACATTCTACATCGTTGACATTTAATTATAGCTGGTATTGAAGAGTTGGACGAATTCAACGAAGCACCACACGTGGTACACAGCGATACTGTAGCGCTCACAACCGCGGAGAGCGTCAACGCTGATGACGACGAAGTGATCTTTACGCGAACAACAAATAAGAATGGGACAACCTTCTCATAGCAATGCCACACAACACCCAGTGAGTAATGGGATTATGATTTATTTGAAATATTTAATTAAATTGCTAATTTGTTTTGATGACATTTATTGATGTACGCTGATTAGGATTCCGGTCAATGGTCGGAACAAGTGGTTTTGAGATGTTAGTTTCATGTACCTATTGTGTGAAAAATGGTATGACATCATTTTAGGCGATATCACGATTTCAAGAATGCTTCGCGATTCGCATGTTTTCGGCGATTGTGCAAAATTCGATGTTTCTGTTTCCGCATCGCTTTTGTGTGTCGAACCATTTTCTGAGCATTAGATAAGTTAGTCGTGCTTACTATATTTTATTATTTAAGTTTCGTAAATATATAAAATATGAGTATAAAAGCAATGGTACACTTGTTATAGCTGACACTTACATATGATTTTATTATTTTTTGAAGATTATATAATTATGTTACTCTTATTTATTAAAAATTTACTTTATACACAACTGTGAATTTCATAGACTGAACATTTGCTAGATTACAGTTACGGACTGCCAATTTTGTAATACCATTGTTCTCAAATATTATGTGGTTATACATTGTTTCAATTAGTGTTCTTTAAACACACCGCACGCAACGCACAAGCTATCCAAGTATTTCGGTTCACATAATCAAAGCCTAACCGAGTTTGAAAGCGAAAGGTATCAAAAAATTTCATCAAAAATATTTGAATAGAATACGAGAATCGTCTTATTGAAAAATTCAATTCATTTCAATTTGATTCTTTGTTGTCAAGGTTACTTTATATTTATTATTGTAATAATATAAAAGTTACAGTTGATAAACCAACGAAGCCGAAATGGAGAGATTATTAATCAATTCAGTTTTTATTTTAAAATCATAAGTCAAATTATTACCTATAAGTAAGTAATTGAAACCAAAGTTTCGATCTAAGGCGTCATCAAATGTGTCGTCCACAATTAAAGAAATGTACGTATGTATTAGATAATATAGCGAAATAAGCACAAATAAACTGTACAGGTAAATTGTATGTTTAGATAATTTGTATTAAATAAAATAAAAATACATGGGTACGCGAAACGTGAACAATTACATGATGTGCCAATGAGGAAAATATGTGAACTATATAAAGAAGGAAACAGCTTATTAGGCTAAAAGTTTTAATGTTTTAAAAATATACATAAATTATGTCAAAGAATTTACTAATAATTAAGAGAAGTCTACAAGTCGATAGTTACTTTGTTATTATTTAGCACATTATTTGATTAAAGAGATTTCAGTAATACACCCCGAGCCCTCCAAGCATAAGCTTGTTTGTGAAGGCGTTCGCTCTCGACCTGTCGTGTAATAGTTTTGTGATTTTATACAATCCATCACCAAAATTTCATAATATAAAGTAAAAGCGAGTCCTATTACTAAAGTTAGTTTCGTTTTAATATCAATATTAAATATCAATATTAAATGTCAATACATCATTTAGTTCCAAGATTTTCCACCAGTAAACTTACGCGAAGAATTAGTACCCCTGGTGTAAGTTTCAATCGTAGTTAGACGTTTCGATTGTAGTTGCGTCGGCTATCGCATACCTAAATAAAAAGTCGTTTCCAATACTTCATAACATAAACGCATACAATTGAACAGCTGACGACATACACGATCGAGACTGTTCAGTTCGATTGAAACTCACAGTAGGCACACCGTTAAATATAAACTACATAGTTGGATGTAGTTATCTAAGTATTTTTTTATGACAGACAACCATTTCTTAACTCATTATTTTAGTCAGAGAAACGCTCTTAAATGTGAAGTCCCATTTTAGGTGAAAGTTGAATTAACTGATAATTTAGAACAAAGAGCAGTGGTGGTAGTGATATTTGAAACTGTAAAACTCGAAAATATGCATCCTGGTGTGCACATGTGACTAGAACAAAAGTAATCTTTCAATTAAGAGAATGGCATTCTAAAAATATAGGAATTAAAACAGAAGACGTATATGTATATTAAGTAGTTTCAAAGTGGAAGTCGTTAAATGGCAATAACATTTCCCGTTTTCTCTTACGATTCAGATAGGGTCCATAATTGGGTTTTTTACCCATTGATGTCTTCACCGTTCCTAAATTTTTCATGTATTATTTATGTTGTATATATAGTTATTAAAAAGCAAGTTATTGGAATATATATGAATAAGATGTATTCAGCTATAGCTACGTGACATTTACATTTTTTTAGTTTTCTTTTCATCAAGTAATTTTTACAAAATGTCAGAAAATAGCAAACAATTGTACCGATCTTAACAGCAACTAAAACAGATCTCCCATTCCAGCTATTTTGGTTACGACCTTACGTTAGGTTCACGTCTGTTTGACGGTGAGGGGATAACGTTTTTTTTAGTTAATTATGGATAGAAAATTATAAATATTATAAAGAAATAGGTATCTAGGTAGATATAATATGAGATTACTTATATTGTACCTTGTACATTTAAATCAATCTTATGAAAGAAATACTATTATTACATTTTGTATACAAATAGCGACATGGATCGAATAATATGATAACTTTTGAATTTTTAATGTATATAGAATTTTTACAATGTACCTATAGCAAAATATGGAAGTACAATTAGATCTCAATTGTAAAGTTGATTGATGATGATATATTATTTTAATGTGATTATCTCGTGTATGGGAATTTTGATTTTCTTATATTCAATGGCATTATTATTTCGTATTCATGTATAGGAAATCTGTGTTTATTATTTATTCGTATATTTAAATTTTATTATTATCACTTGCTATTTCTTTTTATACATGTACTCGAATGTAATACTTTATATTGGAAGTGATATGTTAATACTTATGGTTACACAACATAAGACATAATTATTTATTATTTATGCTATATGTCATATGTTGAGTTTAATGCCTTTTGTATAAGGTTTGCTTTAATGTATTTATTAAATTTCTCCTAAACCTTAATTAATTATAAGCTTGAATATTATTTTTTCATATTTCTTAATTGATGTCGTAAAGTGGCTAGCAATTTTAAGTATCACAAACGCTGTTTAGTGTTTAGTCTTTACATCCACAAAAATACATAGATTCATCGTTTCTTAGTTAAATACAAGTACTTAGTTAAATAATTTAAAATAAGGAATTATGCGTAGGTGCTTAAGCAGGGTGCGTTTCATTTCAAATGAACAAATTTCAACGGATTCAACGTTCATTGGGTATAATTTCTACTACGTCTAAATACATTTCTAATAACAAAATTACGTGTATTATTTATTTAATGTAGTACTCATATTATATAACAATTTTTTCTACAAAGTTGTATAATAAATATGTTCTATAATTCATTTGATATAATTACTACTTAATAATTATATATTTTTTATATAAAATTAGCATTTGAATAACAATTTGTCTTACAAAGTTTATACGTTGAGTTTTCGGTAATGTTGTGTTACAGAAGTTAGTGTTAGAAACGGATAAATACAAAACCGACACCTCGTACAAATCTACGAAGTGAATTCCTAAGTCCTACCCTTAGAGTGTAATTTAAGCCGAACTAAAATCATGTTAAATGTTTATATTTATTATATTCAGTAATCGTTATCGAATGAAATTATACGTTATCCTTGAACGTAAGATAATCAGTATTTATATCTAACATTACACACCCGCTTAAGCATTATATTTTAGCAATTCTCAAAAATGTAGAAATCGAATTGATTTTGATCTTTGCTTATATATTACTATCTACTGTTGTTGTTCGTTATTTTAATCAATGTATAAAGGCACTTGATTAGGGATGTCGCTGTACCTACCACACACGACTACGATTTCATATAAGACAGGTTGATAATGTTAAATTGTAACATTATCAACCTGTCTGTCTATGTTAATCTGTTTATAAATACATAATCATGTCAAGTGGATAAATGAAACATTTATTTGTGTATTTTATTTAATGTTTGAAAAAATCCCAAACTATTAATATTGTCAAAACAACATGATATAAAAAAATTAATTAAATAGTACTTGTGGTACTAGTATTCGAGTAATCATCTACTCATATTAAGGCTTAATAATCCGACCTACGATAGTCTCTATCACCGTGATAGGATGTTTCCTACGACGTCGGTCTGATCAGGCCTTCATTAATGCTCAAATATATAAAACAATCTTCAAGGTTAAAAAAATAAATAGACTTTATTTCACTTTAAATTTAATGTTGTATTAAAAGATTAAATGATGATTCTTTCGAAATGATATGTATATGGTACAGTAACAAGTACAACAATGCCATAAAGATTTACAACCAGCAATGTATTAGTTATTTTAAGTTTATACCCAGTGCATATAATTTAAATATTCATAAGTATATGAAAAACAAAATATTTGGTTTTCAAATCAAACTTTTTGCTTGAAGTAAATGTGGTGGTGTTGTAATGATATGTAAGCATTCACGTTAATGCCGAATTACCGACACAAAAACTAAAATTTCCCATGTTTATTAAGGTCAAAAAGATGAAGTGATAATCTTTATTATGATTTAGTATTAATTTTGAAGTATTTTTTACTGTTCATAAACCATATAAATTAATTGTAAATAAATGTTTGATATTGATATTTTCTATTATTTATGCATCATAGTAGGCAAGTATTTATATGTTTATGCCTGTCAGCGATTGGGTCTTTATCAATTTTGATTGTTAAATAAAATCATATTTATATAAAAATGTACCAAGATAGTTTATTTAAATGGGTTCTTTAATTGATTAAAGAAGGCACAGTTAGTGACTCAACAACGCCTGATGGTAAGCAGTAGAAGTAAGCCGTATGCGAAGCGAAGAACCATCTGCACCTGGTCGGTCCAAAAAAACTACCTTTTTACACCTCTTTTCAAGGAGGGAATACGAGTGCTGGTAAGGAGCTCCGTGCTCTGGCTGTGCGACAAACCAAAGAGTCAGAAAATCTTATTAAGTAGACAATGAATGAATTAATCAAGTAAGTTTTAACGATAAAAAAATGCGGACTACAGTATTGCATTTATGTTGTTATTGCAATTGCATTTTAATTTATACTGACCCAGTCAACTGTGTATTACCTATACCAGAGGTTCCCTGAGTCCAAAGATGCTGCGTCATACCTACCATATTCCCAAAACGCGTATGTTTTAATCGAATTGAATTTGTATGAAAGAGATAAGCACCTCTGTTGTCAAGTATTTGAAATGACTTAACGATAATCAGCTCAACGCAACTACGATCGAAACGACGATATGATTGTAACTTATATTAGGTCGATCTATTGATGAAAATTTATGTCAGGGCTAAGTTACAATACCAAAATCTGATTGGAATATTCTAATAATAAAAAAACGAAAATAATTCTTTTCGCGATATCTAAATGTAAGTATTTCTGTAAAAAAAATCTCTCATTATAGGAAAAGGATATAAAAATTTAGATCCTGGCAAACTACTTTAGAGAGTATTCTAGGACACCATAGGCTATTTTTATTTTTATAATTTGTATCTTTCTCTATATAGACTTATACTGTGGTCTGAAATAAATTATTTGAATTAAATTGAGTAGCCGTATACGGAGATGTCTATGTTCTTTAAGGTCGAACATAGAACACACCTTTCTCAATGTCCTGAGACATGATGAAAGGTCCGTAAGCCGTCCATTTAAGAATCCTATTGAGAGAACGACATGCACTGCATATTTGTTTAGATTAAAAGTAAGTACTTAAGAATCAAGCTTTATTTTTTATAGATAATATATACCTAAATCATTTTTATAATGACCATCACTTCAGTCACTGCTTTTTCCCCGATTATATTTAATAATTTATTATTCATTATGTTTTAAATAAAAATACCATTTGCCAACAACAATAATTTATTAACCCACACACATAGGTACATACAATAAAACAGTTGAAGCTAGCACAGCAATTGAAAGTTTAAAATTAAGATAAGTTTTGATAATTTCTACTCCTGGTTAATATTACCTACAACTAATAACCTACGAAGATTGTCAAATCAGATTTTTTAAGATAGGTACGACTATATAAATCGGTAAAATACCTTAAAATTTAGGTATTGGTACTTTTACTAGTGGACTGAAAATTATAAATCTATTAAGATCATCAAGTTATTCAGTGAAACACAGTCATTTAGCCGCAGCGGTTTAAGGGTCGTGCAATCCCTGAACGAAGTGTTAGTAAGGTTTATTGCTAAAACTTACCACTCAAAATAGTATTTTTTTTAAATAAATCGACTTCAAATTTTTTTACTTTTGATAAACATTTTTTACAAATTTTTATCTTCCGCATCGAACAAACAGATAACACGAACCTGATGTAAACTCCTGAACAATTTGAAAGGATACTATTTAGATTTTAAACAATACTTAAAAAATTGTTCCCTAACTGCTAACTTTTAAGGAGTTGTACTTTCCACCACCAGCTCACCAATTCAACTTGAAAGAATACTACTAAGGATTAATTCATTGATAAATGTAACGAACCAAACCCTAACTCCTAAAACTCAAGGAACCTTCCATTATCAACTCAGCATTGTGGAAGAATCCTTGAGCTGATGGATGACAGCCGGACGAATATACCTGAACAACTTCAGGAAAACATGAAACACGTTAGACGTGACTATTGAATTTCGGAGGTTTCGATTATCCTATACCGTTTTAAAAAAGAATTTACCTATTAATTTTAGACTAATCGGAGAACATACACCCTCTTTGGAGGCGGATAAAATAAATTACAACATTATGAATAGACAAGTAGTACTTACTACCTACATCACGAACATTTCGATTTGGATGAATCAGTTATGCAAAGATACGTTTACAATTAAGTTTATGAATTCAGGACCTTTATTCAAAACTGTTGGAAAATAATTGAATACAATTATAATTTCAGCAAATTTTTAGGTGTGTCACGCGAGAAGAAGAGACAAGTTTTCTATTCAAAACTACTAGTTTGCATCTAATTATTTTGACAGTAAAAATGGTAGTCACCAAGTTATAACAAAATGGTAGTGGTCTCGTAAATTTGTCCTGTCATCGCAATAATTTTCTTGTATTGTAACGCAGCAGTTATTAAAGTAATTTTCGCAGTGGTTCTCACTTTGTCATCATCACTCGCATGTTTATGTATTGAAAAAGATTGAAATTGAGTTTTACTGAAAAATATTTTCAGCATGTACCCTTAAGTTTCCAACGGTCACGACCTATTCAGATAACTATTTAAGTACCTACCTAACAGCAAAAGTTGACAGAGCGTGAATTTTTTCAAAATTATTTTATTGTCGCCATTAAGTGATCACAAATCCAAAAATTTCTTCAGCAAAAGGCTAATCGTAAGTATAATGTGATTTTCGCAAATCCCATAAAACTAAGAGTAGAAATGCTTAAAAGTGTAGTTATAGCCAGAAATTGAAAACTATTAGGATAATAATAATAATTAATTGAATTGAAATAGTTGGTTGTGAAAAAACGAAGCTATCCCTCAAACCTACACTACACTACGTTATGAAAACATAGATGCGGCAAAACGAGACTAGAAAATACTAATATTAATATTATACACAAATAATTTGAAATCCCTAACATTATAATAAGGGAACGAGTATGTAATTAATATCAAATTTTATAATAATAAGGACGGCACAACATGGGAATAAGGATCATTCCTGTACTAGAATTTATATAGTTTTGTAATTGTTGTTGTAGTTTTGTAAAATATATAAATCTAATCGCTACTAATATTAAAAAATTTGGATGTCGTTTGTTTTTAAATATCTTATTAAAGCTGCGACAAAAACAATGATTCATGACTCATCAACACAGAACAATATTTTAGGACCAGTTACACAAGAAATGCAAACTATGGAGCATCAATCTAAGGGTGTTTGTCGAGTAAGTACCTAAGTAGGCTAGTTAAAATAGTAAATTAAACTACTTAATTTAAATATAAATTACTTCGCCTGTTAAACTGGTGAAATTCGAAAAATATCAGTTGGGCCTCTTTTAACTAATCAAAATGTTATTACGTTTTTTGACAACTCTCTTCGAAGATTTTAAACACAGCCACTTTTATAAAGAATGTTGAAGAAAAGAAAAGTACTAATAAAGTTATAATATTAATATTTTAGTTAAAGAGGCGACTCCTTAAATAAAAGTTGTTTTAAAAGAATAGTACTCAGTCTTACACCCACTATATACACGTGAAATGTCAATAAACGGTTCTTTGTATATTTTACTAAAAGCTGGCTGAAACAAAATTGTTCGTTTTTATGTGAATATTACGTATTTATGCCTACTTTATCTATGTATATGGAAGAAATTGTAATAGATTATTAGGATAATTAGTAACTGGCTTAGCTGACTTTTCATACTACAACTAATAGCTTTGACTTACGTCATTTATTACTGTGCTCTACTGTATTGAATTTCGGATACACGATATTGAACATTGAAATTGGACGATAGAGTTCTAAAGATAGTCGGAGTACTTTTAAAGACTTACAAAGCTAGAAAGCTGGATTTTTATTTACGGAGCCACCATTTAACCAAGTTCTATTCACTTTTTCGTCTAGTGTAAATTGTTTTCAAATTAAAAAAAAATATTAACAATAACATTTTTAAATGATTACATCTACAAAATTTTACACCAATTAAAATCATGTCATGGCAATCATACGAAGTAAATAAAAAGAAAAAATGCATATTGAAATAATACTAGTTAATTCACATGAAGGCTGATCCTGAAGTGGGCGTTAGTGGGTTCCAGCATATAATATAAACCTCTACTTATTCGGTAACTAATCGCTTATTGCGTTCATTTTTTTAAGTGGTTCAGACAATAAGTTCAGAAGATACTGATCCTGATACTGAATTCCAATCGTTTATTTGCTTCACTGATTATTTTAAATAAGTGCCATTTTAATCCAATACTATGTATTTGACCTATTAATTACTAGCTTCATATTTTACTATTAAAATATTCAACCAAGTGTTAAGTAGACAAGCATCTATTTATTATGCGACCCAATGGACACCGATTCTTGACAATAACTATTGATCGTTCTATCGCACCTACCTAAAGAATATAGGAATGAGAACGGTAACTTACAAACAAACAGTAGTAAGTAAGTCAGGATCTGTATTATGAACTCCTTTTTTTAAGAACTTTTCGTGAAGGAATCCATCCTCTTAAAGACCTACCCAGGGCTAAGGCCTGTGTGTGGCTCGTCCAGCACCTGATCATGGCGAAAATGGGAATACCCATTAACTCTCGGTCAAAAATTTGTGACCGTTCTGGGGAATATCCAGGATCAGCCGAATCTATATAAACCCCCGATACCAACACAAACTTCTATTCGGTTTTGGCCTAAATTAATTTTCCTTAACGATTACTTTATTAGCAAGATAGAGCTAAGTTCATTATGAAGGAAAATTAAACAAAGAATTCCTTGTACACTTCGAGAACCTAAATAACCACATACTGACAGGATGACTCTAATCCACTCTACCCTCTGTATTAAAAAAAATTGTATTGGTATTGTTTGTAAGTAATAATCGCACAAGGGAACATTCCCTTGATGATTTCGATCAGTAATTTACACATTTAAAACGATATTTAAACAAGCATTCAAGGCCTGCAACACGCCAATAACTAATGTTGTCTGTTTGACTAACCGCACACATCTAGGTAGTCAGGACACTTGTCCAAAATAATTTATAAAAGATAGGATAGGATGCAAGTGTTATTTTTCAAGGTAATCAAACGTAGAGAATATACCTAAGTATGTATAGAATGAGAGTTATAGTCGATTATACTCGAAAATGTCGGATTTGTACCAGCAGACTATATTTAGATGAAGAGTAGCCTCGTGCGAAGCCAGACAATAGCGGCAATGTTTACAGGTCGCGGCCTATCCAATATATTTCTGGCTTATCGATATACATATAAAGGTTATAAGTAGACGTTTAAACTTCTAACAAAGTATAGACCAAACGCAAACCAACAAAGTTGTTTGTCTTCTGTTGCGAAAACTCTGCAGTTTGAGCCCAAAGCGAACACTGAAATGATTAGGGGCTGGCTAGTTTACCTAAATCTAACCAAGACCACTACATTCAAAATTTTGTAGTTAATTACAATTTAGAATTAACACGAATGTCATACGATATAAGTAAATATTGAAATATGTTATCTATCCTTGCCGATGCCGACACGAGTCTCTTACACTTCACACGTCAAGTAGTATAAACAATAGAAACCTTTTTATCTCTGAGATAAAAATCTGTAACTTTTTCACAATTAATGCAGACTTAAGTAGTCGAGACGTTGCTTTGGAAGTAGGGGGACTCATGTGACAATAGTCAACGATATACAAGAGTAACTTTTGATTTTTATAACGTTACAACGCTCAAGTTATTGATATATCTAAATTAAGTATTACAAGCGTCTGTCATAAACTACGATTACCAGGAATTACCACGGCAATGGTTAACTATGGCTGTACACTTGCTTGCTATCTATACCATTAAATAAATTAAATCTATAATTTTTTATTGGTATGCTATCCTAATAAAAAATAAATATAAAAATAATTTGTTAAGGCTATGTTTCATGAGACATGTTACCTTTGTATATTATGGCAGGCGGACTACGTGTCGTGTAGGTATATTAAATAATAGTGGCTATACAAATACAATAACACCGTCTAAAAATATATGAATTAATTTGAGATATCACCATCGTGATGGTTAACTTCAATAACTAAAAATAATCATTATAACATCGGTTATTTGATGCCAATGAAAAAACTAAGACAATTTTTGTAACACTGGTCATGGGCAATATCGTAAAAATGGACTTTTTGACCAATTCATTGTACAACAACGATAATATCTTAAATTAAAGGAAGACAACAAATATAATATTTTTACAAACTATTTTAATAAAATATTTTATTCATCAGGTATAGCTTTAATCATACCTACTCATTAATGAACACTATGAAAGAATATTAATAATGCGCTTTTACATTACTTGGACATTTGAATTAACTATAACAGTATTATAATCCAGTTAAAAAAATACATTACATGCATTTGGATCTTAAGCGTGGATAATTGAAAACAGGTATTTTATTTTATAGGAATCGAGATAATAATTATTTCCAAAATAGAAATTATATAGTTAAATATAATACATATTATTATATATTTTATTTACGTACAGAAAGAATCCTATAATTTAGGTAATTCCATTTCAAGCGCCTATTTTACAGGCATAAATTGAGTTCGAGACTTCAAACGATAAGTATAGTTAATGTCACTTAAAAATAAGTATAATCTATAAAAATAATAAAGTCAATAAGTAATGAGTTTTTTTTCCGTAATAATTGCTAGTGTAGCAATAATGAAGAATTAATGTTAAAATCAATTGATTAACGGTTTATGTTTTTCGGTGATCCACTTATTAAATGATTGTTAGGCATTGAGTCCTATTATTGTACAAATTTTATTTATAGTTAATTTTATTTATGTGAAATTTCGTGAATCAAGTCATGAGGGTTCGTTAGTATAATTTTGTTCAAAATATTTTTCGTATTTACCTAAGATAAGTACTTAGGCAGCCCTGTGTAATCATATCTATTGCGAAAACACTATTTGAATGTTATATTGTTACTACAATTTCAAAATTTTACGTTTAATCTGTAATCTTTTGCAAATGTAAGTGAGTATTATTATCAAAGATTAAATTATTGGATAAAAAAAATAGTTACTACTTCCAAGTTATAAGATGATTATTTGGAAATGATTATCTAATCATTTCCAAATAATCATTAATTTTATAAAATACAAGGGAAACACTAATTTCATTTTGACTCATAAAATTAAAATGTAGTACCAGCACCATTATACAATATTAATCAAGATTCGTAGAACCGGTCTAATAAAATATCGTTTTATATAACTTCAATTTAATTCAACATTATTATATATATTTGTTCTGTCCGCTAAACTATACACCGTTATAAGGAACAGAATCTACATATAAGTATGAGATATAGCGCTGTATATATTTATGTAAATACTGTGTTTTAATATTTTTATTTGAAGTACGGTCGGAGGAAGTTTATTGTGGTAATACAGCGTTGTTGGTTTATATATAATAGATAATAATTGAGTAAATGTTAAGTGTAAGATTTTTATAAGTTACAAAATTTAACAATTTATCTTAAAGCTATAACTCGAACAATATTATATTGACATCAAAATGTGACTTAGATAAATTAATAAAAATGTTTAATACATATGTATCTATCAAATATTTCATTATAAAGAAATTCGGAAACTTACGACATTTAAATTTTTTTAGTATCATGAATCATCTACCACTTAGTCGCTATTTATAAGCTTAGCTGTAGCTTAGAACAATTGTGTTGGGTAATGACAATCTTATCCTTAGGATAAATATTAATTTACGAGAGACTAGAACTCAATTTGCGACAAAATACATAATATCTACAACAGACAAGAGATTTACGTTCCTCCTTATTAAAATATTGTTCTAATTTACAAGTATTATAAAGTATATTTATCATTATTAACCGTAAAAAATAACAAACAACAAGTCTCTAATATTTTAGAATCTTAAAATGTTAAGCTTTATAGGTTACATTATAATTATTTAGGTACATAGTGACAATAAATTGGTTTAGAATACAAAATTAACCTGAAAATAACAAAATACCAAGTGTATGCCTACGACACTACCATTATTGTAATCGTAACGTATAAGCAAAAATGTATTTATAATAATTAAATGCAAGACCGCACTGACACGTCATTATCGTCACAGAGCTAAGTGTATGACTGGACCGATAGCAAATATACCTTCACTTTACAACCTAGTATCTTAGTGGGGAGTGAAAGAAAAATATTTTTCGAATAAGAACACGGACTTTCAGTTAACCCTCTTATACATTCATAGTACAAAATATATAGGTATAGACAAACGCAGTACAAATATGGCGCGGCGATCCCAAATAAAAAGATTCTTTTGGATGTAGCGTTTGGCGTATGCCTGTATCACTTGTAATGGGTCGACTTTTTGTTATGATAATGATTTAGAAAGGTGCAGTCAATTTATAAAAATTGTAATAAGCGCGTGTCTCAGATGTGCTCCATTTATGGATGAAAATTTTTAATTGACACAAACATAAGGTAGCCTGTAATATCATAAACCTTTTTTGCTTTCTTCATGTATTATCAAAAATAAAGAACAACTACTACTCTAACCGAATATCGAAGCTTAGATATCGTCTAGTCAAAAGGATGAGATAAGCGTTTGAAATACTTTTAAGTATAAAATAAAACTAATGACATTAACGACGATTTCGAGAAGTAGAAGTGGTATTTACTGGTGCCAATAAACGCCGTGGTACCAGAAGTCTTGCGTTACCCCTAGCGGGCCTAACAGCGCCGGGTAGCTTCAAATCAGCTAAATGAGAAGCATAGCCATCAGCCAATGTTGTTGCTAAATTGCTATATTTTTTACTTATACGACCTATGGCATAAATCTGCTTAGGCGATAATCCACAATTATGATAAACAGTTATATCTTTTCCTGATCCATACGCGGCATGTAATATTACACCATGTTCGTTTATTAGACTATTTAAATGCGCCGCTTTATGTCCCAATGGATCAGTTGAAAAACCATCTGAGAAAAATACTAATCCGTGAGGGAAGTTATGCTCAGCCAACCATGAAACAACCTTTCTTTGTTGCATATCTGGTCGGCCAGTTATGTAAAGAATAAGGTAACCCAAATCCTGCCAAAATCGAACAACATCAACTGCTCCAGCTCTCACTTTAGGGTCACGGCCTGTTACCGAGACACTTGCAGTAAATGAACCGTCAATACTAAAAACTATACATTCTGTTTGTGGTGGTACTACGGCCAAATGGAAATTGCAACTTGTGTGATCTCCTCTAACAACTACGCGAAAGGGGTATATTCCACAGCCTGCACTCTGCTTCTCCGTCAATGTATATGAGATCCTCCCAGTTTTGTCTGTAACTACCGTAGATAATATTACCCATTCACCAGCAGGGGGGTCTTTCATCATGTAAATATCTACTTTCTCTCCAGTCAAATTAATCATGTCTAAGGGTCCATACATAAATCTTGCTGTAAAAGTTTGAGGGTTACCTTCTTTTACTATGACATCGTTAGCTCTATGATTTGCTGCAACATTTTTTAACTTCACAGAAGTTCTTTTTCTCATCCACTTTTCTCTTTCTTGACCAGGTTTAAATATAGTGCACTCTTTGTCTTCAGAGTGACTATATAAGGCAAGATCAAAATGTCCTATTTGTCGCAATATAAAGGCAATAACATCCGAGCTTTCCCAATAACTAGCATGGAATAAATGAGGCAAAGCATTTGTAGGAAAGTTTGCTAATCCTTCTGGACAATATAGAGCATAGTCCATCCGTTTGGATCCCCACCATTTCTGCTGCAATGCATTCATTGTAATTAACGGAATATTATCAACTAAACCACTAACAGTACTTTGAACTGATGCTTCTGATAGTCTTCTTAATACAGGAGTAGGCGGCATTTGCAGATGATCTCCAAAAAGTTGAGGGTGGCTTTGTATTAGTTCCATCAAATGGTAAGGCTGCCCATTACCTAGAGGGTATTTAGCGTATCGAGCGACATTTATTGGTGGTAAATTAGTAAATCGAGCCGATAATAATGGTTCCATTCTAGAAGCTACAGGATCAGTTGAATGGAATAAATTGTAAACTTGTTGAACAGGTGGTTTCATAATATCACGAATTTTATCGTCAGAAATTTTTCGTGATGCCAATATTAAAGATAAGGGGCTGCCAAATGCGAAGAAATCATTAACCTCAAAATCCAATTTTACTTGATTTTCACTTGTAGAAGACGAACGTCTTCTTGGAGTTGGAGCTTGTAAATGTGATTTATTTAGATAATGTTCTGTGGGATCATTCGGTATAGTAATTTCTGTATCTAATATACTATTCTCACTGTCATGGCGTGATTGATATTGCAATGTTCGACAAAGTGCATCATAAGCTAAAACGGAACCCATACTATCTCCTACGATACAAACTTGACCATTGAAACCTTTTCCATCATCCGATTTAATAAATTCGTTGTAAACAGCATTAGCATTATTTATTATTTTTGTAACTGATTCCGCATAATCAGGCGATGAAGTGGCGATTAAAGGTATAGCGCCGATTGGAATAAGATCGTTGGTGAGCGACGGTGATTCAGTAGTAGAAGGTGAACAATCAAAGCTATAAGGACTTAATGTTGAGAGAACACCTAAAGCTTCTGTACATACAGAAGGGCATGAAACTAATTTTATTGTTATATGGCCTACCAATGTTGGATAATGTTGACGCATTACAGACTCAAAAGCACCTTTAAAAGTAGTTACATCAGATTTTTTGGCAGTCATATCAATGTTAGCATCTAGTACACTACCGGCATGGAATACAAGTATCAACACAGTAGTTGGACAAGAACCATGAACTGGTGTTTCAGGACAGCCATCAATACTTTGATGACTTTGTAAAGTCACCATTCTGCGGGAACCCCTCTCTGAAGTCACTCTTTTCAAAAAACTTGGATTGAATATACTATCTTCTTGATCACCTTGAGTGGGGGATATATCAATATCAGCTTCATCCAAAGAACACATTGAAGACCATTTATTAACAGAAGATTCGCAATCGTAAAATTCATCTTCTGAACCCGTCTCAGTTTCTGACTCCCTGACTATTGTTTCCATACGCCAGTTTGCCACTTGTTGTTGTAAACTTTTAATAGAACCTGACGATGAAGACCTCAAATTTGTTTTCGATGAGTTTTTATGCTCGGAAGGTGGAGTTCCTTCTGGAGTTAAATGCTTTTGTATTGTTTTTTCAGTATTTTTTTTAGGTGCTATTGGCGTAGGAATATCTTCGTTTTTCTCTAAGCTGCTCATGGTTGCAGCTAGAGATTTAGAATTTTCTTCTGAGAGGTCTTGTTCATCGCTAGTGTCGCCTGCCATCTTCTTTTGCAACGCCAATTGGGTCTGTCGTTCTATTTCACGTATATCTTCCATTGTAAGAGCATGCCATTCATCTTGCCAAGCCCATGCCTGTCTATGAGCTCTTAGCATTGTTTTTCTTAAAGCAACATCATGAATGAATTTTTCTAATTTCGTTTGCATTCCCCAATAACGAAATTCCACTTTACATAGTTTATAGGCACACATAAGTGACTTTCCATTTGGGAGTGGTTGCGATTTTCCTTGAACTTCACCCCAATAGTCCTCTAGCCATGTATCAATTAAAGGACCCCTATTACATTTTTGAGATATAAATAATTTTGGATCCTCTTCTTTTATATAATCTGCACCATAAAGTTGATCTTTAACAACATCAATAACATCAACAATTCTGTTCTTTAAATCGCTCCCTGATAAATTGAAGACATTTTCTTGGTGACCATTGTCACCATAATAGTAAGTCTCTATCTCAAGTGAAAATTTTTCAACAAATGGGCACGTGTATCTAGTTTTAGTGTATGGGTACGCATTCCAAGCCTCTTCAGAGACTGTTAAGGCCGATTTTGGGAGTAAACTTTTAAACCAACCAGGCAAATGGCTACCAACATGGTAAATTTTTTGTGTGTACTGACCTTTACCTCCAGGACCATTTTCATATGGCTCATTGACTAAAATTTCAACACCACTGCCTTCACCTGAACTTTCTTCTCTACTTTTTTTAGCTATCATATAGAGTTGGGCTATACGATATTCTTCCACTGTCAGTGGCAAAGGTATTCTGTATTCTTTAATCAGCATTTTGAATATATTTGATCAATCCATAATACTTAGAATCCTGAAACAATGTTAATCATTACACATTTTTCCAGATGCATAACATATATTTATGTAAACAAATTTACTATAGAATTTATTATATAGCACAACTTAATAAGTGAATCAAGTATTTAAACTGGCTAGTTTCAAAAAACCAGTAGCATGCTCTTTATTCAAATTTTCGATATTATGTAAAATATATAATGTAATTCAGAGATAAAATATTATTATTATTATTATTTACGCATCATTATACATTATTGTGGTGCTGGTCACAGATCATACAATGAAGATGATATATAAGATTTTTTCATAGATACTAGCTCCAATTTTAAGAATTAATAAGAGTACTAATTAAGTGTAAATTGAACATTGAAGTGGAGATTGGTCTTAGGCAATAAATGTTAAAGTCTGTTATTGCAATGGATCGTCCATTGGAAATTTTACTTCTAATAATACTTTTACTCTCTGTCCACAGTCTATGATCTTTTTATGTATGATCTTGTAACTTGCACAATATTTGAAATTTAGAATTTCAAAGAATCCATTGAGTTATACTAAAAAGGTGATAAAAATAAGAAGTAATAAAATAATATAAGAGCAAAATAACTATTAAGTAAATAGAAGATGGGAAGAGAATGACAAATTAAAAGTAATAGTGTCTATAGTCATATGAAAAGTAACAGGGTATACTTATTAAGGAAGTAAAAAGGTTAAGAAAATACAATCCTATAATGAGGGTTAGCGAGTCTTCAAAGTGCAAATCGTCTATTATTATTGTAGTCCGCATCGGTTCCCTTTTTATTTCTCAATTTTCAGAACTGTTTCAGAAGTTGGTAGTAGTAGGTAATAAGTTATCAATTACACATATTGTAGGTAAATCATGTCATTTTTGGCTAAGCAAAATTAGTGAAATAAAAGTAGAAAACTTAATAGCACCTAAAAAATCAGAAAATGAACTAGCTCTTTAAAATTGCAAGTTTCTTAAATTTGATTAAAAAGAAAATGTGTTTTCCAGAGAGCCAGACATGAATCCAATTCTATCAATGTGGTATGGGTTCTATCAAAGTGGGTATTATGGAATATTTTGAAAATCAAACCATATTACGAACTGAAATCTATTTCTGAATTCCATAAAATGTAAAACAGTTAACCTTGAGAAGAATGGGGAACAGTCAGGAAGCAATTGAACATTAATTAAGATATTGAGATTTCATTCATGCTTACTGTACTTTTTACTCATCATTAATTGTTAATAAAGCAAACCTTGCTAATCTTTGAGGCAGGGGTGCCTTGCTTCAAATTGTTTGATTCTAACAGAATTTTTATTATAATAACATCATAAATTGCAAATACTTTGATCATAGTTATCTATATAATAATAGCTTTAATAAATTATCACAATCTAGTTTGTACTGATAGCAAGCAAATAACTAGCATAAAGAATACTTGGCCAGTTAAGTTTTTAGTTTTGTCTATTACATGTACACAAAATATTACATGTAAATTTATGTTGATCATTCAGTTCTTTCATTTGGTTAAGTTGCTATTGATAAGTTAAAAAGCTCAAAATGAATAGGTACTTTCATGTATTTTAGTTGATTCAAACCTTATTTTATTTAAGTTTATTGGAAATAG
The DNA here is from genome assembly GCA_943193645.1 of Acentria ephemerella. Lineage (NCBI taxonomy): Eukaryota > Metazoa > Arthropoda > Insecta > Lepidoptera > Crambidae > Acentria > Acentria ephemerella. The sequence continues at coordinate 8,178,420 of OW971881.1, forward strand.
AAAAACAAAAACAATTAGTTATAAATAACTTCCATTACACCAGTGGGTTGAAAACAGCCTTTATAATTAATTTATAAAGGCTGTTTTCAATTATATAAAATCCATCAAAGTTGTTTTAGTTCGGTTGAATAGGTAAGTAAAATTCATTATTTACATACCAAAAATTCTGACGTAATTAGAAAGCAGATAAGTAGTGAAGAAGGTCCAGCAATAAAATCATTGACTAAAAAATATTCTCATCAAGAAATCCGGCATAATTACCTTTTAAAACAATTCCGGCAACCATATCACGTCACTTTATTCGACATAGTGTGTTTAAACTACTGTAAAATACATTACTTTCTTCATCATCACAAAACAAAACCATCAGGATTACACGAAGGATGAACTTTGACATTTTAGCGAGCACGTAACGAAAACGTCTTAACTGCCATTCCTTTTCATGCTGACATAAACGAACTTATTTCGTGCGTGCGACTTAAATAATGGTGTAGCAGTAACGAAGGGCGTGCACGATTTAAAAAGGAACGTTTTTACTCCTACCTGGACAATTTATAAACGAATGAACCTCACAAGGTCTTGGAATAAAGAAAAGTAAATAAATAATGTTTAAAATCATGTAGATATCTATATGTATATGCCCGATCGCAGATTGGAACGCTGTTGATTCTGCGTAGAGTTGTACAAACATTATATTACAATTGTTTTAATGAATATCAGTCTTGTTGGTCTGTAATAAGAGTTACATTGGTTGTAAATGGCAACTGGTATAGTATTAGATAAGTACATGTATGTCTTATTCATAGTGCAGTGTAGATAATGAAAATAAAATGAATACTATAATAATTGAGTTTAAAATAATCTATCTATCGCTTAAAATAATATATACTTAATTTGAGGGCTTCATTACCTGAGCTAGCCTCAACATTGTATCGCTATCGCAAAATGGAAAATGTATGGGATTCGATATTAGCCCTCTGTCAGCTTTCAAGTGCAAATGTTAAATTCTGTTCGATATTGTTAAAGTGCTGTTAGTCGGAGTTGTCTGTATAGCTAACTGCACATCTAACGTACGCAACACATCTGTTGAGAAATTACTTATAACAACGAATTAGAGTACCTCTAATAAATATTAAACTTGATTAAATTAAGTGTTACGTATGGTAGAACAGTGTCTATAGTATGTCTAATGGATATTTAGTGGTATTTCAATTCTCTGATAGAGAATCGTAAAAATGCCCTCATCTTTCCCATGGTTATCAGCCAAACACAATTTAAGGTCAAGGACTATGAGTTTTGTCTTTATGCAAGATGGACATGGGAAAATCGATAACAGTCGTCGCTAAATGAAAGCACCCGCCCGACTTATTTATAGACATAGATGATAGTATAGTGATCTGTGCATAGATGTATTTCGGATCCACAAGCTATATGGATATACTACGAATCTATCCACCTTTGTGTAGTTAGATTGAACAACCTTTTTCGTGGGTACCTTTTCCCGATAAAAAAAATTACAATGGATGATCATAATTATTTCTTTATTAAGATGATAGAAAGTACTTAAAAGTATGTTCATTACAAATATAAGACGTTCTAGGAACGCATATAGAAATAGTGGCATGATTTGGTTTAAAAGTAAGTACTCTAATATATTTGTAATCTATGGTTAGAACCCTATACTAATGCATACCAAAGACTGTGGGCGTTATTCAAGGTTATATAATTATTATTGTCGTTCTCCTTAATAAGTAAGTCATCAAGACGAGACTCTTTCTTAAACCATATACTGGTTCCAAATCCAAAACTATCGAATAAAAATAAAAAACATTAGAAATGGTTCACGTCTGTATGGGATTTAGTTTGCCTTGCCTTGGCGCCCCTGTAATAAGGAAAAGCTCATTGCCCTGGCAACTTTTTGCTGATTTAAAACTTTATAGATCTTCATCCCTCATTCAAGAGCATTTAATAAAGTACTTGGGACAGTGAATACCCAAACAAACACAAAAAATATTTTAATTCAGTTTTAATGCAAAACTTTTTCAGTGACGAAGACTCATTAAACATTTTTCATTGTGGTATATTTATTTATAAGGGTTGTATTTAATTTTAATTCTTTGTTTCCAATTTGGCCTGTAATCTTGAATAGTTGCCAAATCAGAATTTCTGCTGCACTAGCTATCTTCGCAATTGGACACCTACTGCTAAACATGTGGTGACGAGTCGTTTGCTGGGCTTTATATATATCGTTATTATATTATAATTATTATGTCGTAGTTACCTGTACGCAATGGATGTATAAATTAGGTAAGTACCTTGGTGCCTATCGTATCGTAACATATGTACCAACCTAGTTAATACTAGTTCCATTATTATTTTTAAAGAAAAAATTCAAAAATAAATAAAATATACCCTTTATTTCATTTTGATATAAATAACAATACAAAAATAAAAATAAAATGCAGAATAAATCAACACCGAAAATATATAGATATCCTTAATGTATTAAACACAAACAAGTGACTTAAATACTAAACAAGTGTAAATATCTAGGTACAGAGAATAGCACACCGCTGTAAGATTAATATATCTTTTGATTGAGTTTGTTGGTGTGCCATCATCCTTACCTTCATGTTACAAAAATATAATTTATTTGTGGTTACGGTTTTAAGGCACATTTTTATCTGAATAAGAATATGTACAAGCTATTGAGTAAAACTTCCCTCCGCAAAGGATTGTTAACTAAATACTGCATTGTTAATGTAACACAAGATAATAATAAATTATTAGAATAAAGATTTTAAGATGTATAACCTAAATTAAACACAATCGATAATTGAATTTATGGTATCCTATGTAAATTTATGCATCTGTAACTCTCTATATAAAAGTCGTAAGGTGGGTCACTTTTGAACACTTCACTCAGAATGCATGCCAATATTGTACCTAAAATATCTTGCGCACGAATATCTTTTGCGCACACGTTCAATACGGGCACAATTAGACGTTCGCGAATAGATAGCAAGTGGTTTAAGTGGAAACAGATTTTATAATTTTCAATCAATATTGAACCTACCTTTGGTTATAAATGATTGCTAAATCACTGAGAATTGATGACGGTGAATGAAAAAATAAGTTATTGTTAAAGTTCAATCTGTTCATTCAAATCAGTCCATAAATATTTTAATGATCTGAATAGTATCATCCCCTTACGTGCATGATCAATTATTTGAGTATATCTAAAATATATATAAAACAAAGCATTGGCTAATATTGGAATATTTAGAACACATGTGTTGATACCATTGGAATGTTTTTCTGACATCTATAAAGAATGTTAAATAGCTTTAATGTTACATAATTTAGTAAATACACACAAAAAGCATTATTTTATATGAAGCAATAAGAGTTAATAATTAATGGGAGGAAAATATGATCCTACCCACTGACTGGATTATATTGTTTGTTTTTCAAACGTGGGTGTCTTCGAATAAAAAAAAGCGCATCACTGTATGTTGTAAGACTAGTGCATATAACTTATGTATATTGTTAGATATTAATAAATATATTAAACTAGTTGGACAAAATTTTTGTAATATCTTGGAATGATTTATGAAGCGCTTCAATGAATTGTGAACTGTTATTATGCGATTTATAGCTTGTCACTGCTGCGCCCAGTTTGTCGGGAAAAGCGGAGTACCTGCAAAATAATATTACAAATAAGTTAATCAATTGATTTATCTTAGGGACACTAGTCGACGGATCAGTCACAAAAATAAAACCACAGTGCTTTATTTTGTGATATGTTGCCTAATGTAAGCCAGATTTTAAATATGTCAAAAAAGTTAAACAAGCAAACGACCCCCTGATTGAATGTTGTTACCGATAAGTTTATACATTGAGTTTTTGATAATATGAAAGAAACGATCCGCTATAAAACCGACCTACGTCCTACCCCTAGAGTGTAATTTAAGCTCATGTGTGATCGCGAAGCCGAGCTCCCGAAGCTCTGAAGCCGAGAAAGAAAGCATTACTTTTGCATATTGCAAAAAATAAACAAATGTCACCACGTTAAAGTAATCAGCAAAAAAATTGAACTACAATTTTGCTTTTACAAATGATCTGGCAACTGTTTGTTATATGACCCGAGTACTTGTGTAAATAAAATGAAAATAATATATTTTTTTAAAACGAGCTTTTATTCACTTAAAACTTAACGTAATAAAGATAAAAAAAAGAAGTGTCCATAATACATATCGTTGAACCGTGCGTTTACTTAATACACCTAAGTCTGTTTTTACACGGTAGATTGGTTCCAGAAGAAGCCGTGTAAAAAAAGACCGTGTAAAAACAGACTTAAGTGTACACCAGTTGGAAACTAACTCTTGTTACATAGAACTAAGGTGCCCATAAACGTGATAGTGTTTAATTTCACTGCAGTCACGTATACAAACTTTTGGAAAGATACATAAAATTTCAAATCGTGCTAAATGGAATAAAATCGTGTAAAAAAATTAAAAATATTAAATTTTCAAACCGTGTTATATCAAAACCGTGTACAAAAAGACCGTGTAAAAACAGACTTAGGTGTATAACATATTTTCAAAGTGTAAAATATAACAATTGTGTAGTACACCTGTGTACTGTGTAACGGTTAGCGTAATTAGTGCCTCAAGCTTTAAACATTTATCTATACTTTACATTTTTAAAATATCTTATATGGAGTAAAGGTAGTGATGTAAACGTGATGTAAATTTTTTTTAGTAGTCACCCGTAACGTCACCCATATGGTGGACAGGCAATGTGGTAAAGTGCGCAAGCACTTTATATACCAGATACTAAATTGAAATGTAATTAAACTTTTTGTACTCAAATTTTATATTATTTACTTTTGATTGAAACACGATATCAATAAATTAAGAGTTATGAAATTATTCTTCTATCCTAGGACTTAAAAATAGTAGCTAAATTGATAATATGATAATGATGTCAAATTTTGAAATAAACTATGTAGTTTACTTACCCTATACCAAAGCCTTCTTGAACTACTGGACCGAAACCGCCGGCCAAAACACTAGGAGAAGACAGCGTGCTTGTACTCAATATCGATTTATTGAGGAAATTGTATTCATATGAGTCATACAATTCAGGAATCGATAGATTGTTTTCTTCAGCTATTTTTTTCAGAGCGAATAAATGACGGTCGAATCCTTGCCCCATTGCTGCTTCTTTAACTAGCTGAGTGTGACCAATGGAACATTCTTGCAGGATTGTTCGTAGCTCTTCTTTAGAACATTTATTAAGATGAAGTTTATCGCAAAATAGCTGAAATTTTTATACCAAAATGAGAAGCAAAGATAAGGTTATTTATAGATGTACAAATTAAAACCTCAAAAAAGCCAAAAATCAAAAGCAGTGTTTATGAAGATGCAAGAATTTGTTTGTATATGAAAGTATGCACACAAAAGGTACCTTTGTCTTATCAGTACAAGGTCTCATAGTTTCAGTTCTGCCATGTTTAAAAGCGGAAGTACTACATGACTCGTAAGTGCCGACGTAATTTCCTCGAAGAAGATGGTAAGCGGCCTGCAATTTATAGATAAACAGTAGATGAAGAAACTCAAAAAATTAAAATATATAACAATACAAATTGTTGCCTGAAAATTCTCACCTGAAAACCAAGTTGCATAATGCAATCAGGGCTAACTTTGAATTTTTTACATGCCTCTTTATTGAGACCTTCATATAAAATATAGTCTATACTCAAAGAATCACACCATTCATTATATTCTTTTTTTGCTGTTTCAATATATTGTTTCGATTTATCGTCCAGTTGGAATTCTGAAATTATTAATTTATTATATGGTTTGGTACATATAAAAATATTTCATTTTTAATAGAGTATATATAATTGTCAACATTTATTTATTTTTATTAAATAAATTTACAATTAATGGTCTCTATAAAACATCTTTGGATAAATTATTTGCAAACTTACTACTAGTTAGAATAGAAATGATCTCAATCGTATGCCACAAACACTTAGGTTGTGGAATGAACTTCCTGCTGAGGTTTTCTCATAATGCGTAGGTTTCATAATTCCCATTAAGAAAGGAGTGAAATCAAGATGGGTTAGTGAAAGATATATTGCAAGCCTCCCTAGACTAAGGTGACTACTTTCCATCAGGTGGGTCACATGCTTGTTTGCTGAGTTTATCAAATATCCTCTGAACCAGTCATTTCGGAACTATCTTCCTATACGTTCAGCAAATCTAATCATTAAAAATTAACACTATAAGTGTTTCGACACAGACTACAGCATAGTTCCACGTGAACTAAGATAGGGATAAAATATGAGGATTTCAAGTCAATACATTAAATTTTTTTTGTGAAGGTAATATTTAACGAACACACTTCTATGTCAATGGAAGTCACACTTACCTAGTTTAGTGACTGTTCTATTACTTTGCATGGGTTTCATATCAGGATTCACAAATGGTTTTGTTGTTGTCTCTTTATATATATCTTCGAAAAACCTAAGCACCGCGACTCCATCTCCCCAAGAATGCTCAAAATTCACACCAGAGTATCCATCAGAAGTAATAATGAGACTAAATGATTTGTCAAACCACCTAAAATTGTAATTGCAAATTAACTGTTAATATTAATTACCCTGTAATTAAAATTAGTAATAAAACAGTTACCTAATTATCTATTGCTGTGATTTTGTGACACTCATCACTCTTAGGAATTAACTATAAGAAAGGTGAATTAGTAAGCAAAATTTACACTGCTTCTATTTTTATAAGAATAGATGAATTTTATACCTGTTGAGCCCATTTCCATGTAAATAGTGTTTTAATATTTGGTGCTTATTTTCATTCAAAACATCATTATCTAATACCAGGTTAAATAAAGCAGTATCTATTTTATGCAGAACATCTTTATTTCCAGTAGATTCTAAATATGCTCTTTGTACTGCCCATTTATCTCGATTTTGACATGTTAAAATACCAACAGGGTGATCCGTAAATGGTGTATCATCATTTACAATTTGATGCAGATTGCCCAATATTTCTCCAGGTGTTAAAATATTACCTGTAAAAAGTAATGATTTCTCTAAATATATTTGTCATTTATTTTCATAGAGAGAATTTATTGTAAGATAAATTTTTTCTCTTGTTAATTTAAAAATGTGCTTATTATCTTAGTCAGATCATAACTAGCATATGTCTCTAATAGATGCTTTCAATACCACAGGCATCACTCACACATTACAAATACTATAAACAACAGAACTGAGAAGGTATGAATGATATTATTTAAATGATAGTTATTTTTTCTAACTTCAGTTACTAATAAAAGACTTAGAAAATTACTAAATTTCAGAAAATATTATAAAATTAATAATAGGTATTAACTTATTATTAATTTTATTATTTCTAGTATCACTAAACAAATTTAAATATAATATAATATATAATTATTATCTCCAAGTGTCCAATATGAATAGACATCTTTTACTTTTAATGGTTTTGTAAGCATAGAAACTATAATACAGTCAATTTCAAATTGAAGTAAAAATTAACACTAAAACAATAAAAAATATCATAGGATAAATAAGTTAACCAAATATTTATAAATATATAAATATTAACTTTTATAAAATAGTATTTTCTATTAAATAAGTAATAATCATTTTACTTTTATAAAAGTAATTATACAAAAATAATTTGACATGAAATATTTAAAAGAAATACCTACATAAATAAAATTAACTAACCATTTTCATCTAACACATCAAATGTATAAAAAATTCCATTTCTCTGTATTAAAATGTGTTTGCTCTTAGGGTCTCTCAAAATGATATCCTTGTTGAGATGTGGTACACGAGTTGCTCCAAATAATCCTTCAAACTGGCTCATATCTAGTGGAAATGCCTTAAAGAAATAAGCTCCATACCTGGAATATAGCAATGCCAGTGTTTCAACTCAACTGTTACTTATCAATTTTGGGGGTATTTGGCCAAATTTGTTACTACTGTTATTGTTGCTTTGTTACTTTGTTTTTGTTGTGTTTGTTACTTTATTATTTGTTACATTTTTTTAATGACACTTAAATATCACTCAGAAATCATATGCTTCCCTCTACAGGACAAACAGCCTAGTCTTAATGTCCACCTATCCAGGTTAATGAACATTACTGTGTTTTATTTGGTTTTGAAAACAATTTCTTTTTTTTATATTTTAAATATATATTTAAGATATGTTCAAGTTATTTTTCAATTATGTAAAAGTTATTTTATAAAATCCCTTTCACCTTATACAATCTTTATTTCAATAAAGGGTGCACAATCATGAACTTAGGGTTGCACTACTGTATGTACTTATATAATATATTAATACAAACCATGATACAGCTTCAGGTAAAAGGCTTGTTATATTTCTAAAGAATTGTGTATTACTTTTTTGAGGATTCATATGATATACTTCTGGTTCTAATATGTGTTGTCTCAGAGAGGACATAAACCTTACGGCACTTATCAACATGTTCGATGCTTTTATAATCTGGTTATTGTAAGGTGGTCTAGTATCATTTTGGAATACTATTAACGGATTATAGTTAATAGGAAGTGCGATTCTGTCCCGCAAATATAAATCAAACCAATATTCAGATATATAGCTAGTGTGCTTATTTACTTTATCTTTGGCCTTTAATTTTTCCTGTAAAATTCTACCGCTTTTTTCAACAAAATCGTAAGCAAGAATTTTTGCTTCGTTATATTGAACCTTGGACACTAAAGGCCTAATTGCGTTTAAGTAACGTTCTCCAGTTTTTGGCAGATCCGGAATAGGCAATCTGGGTAAAGATTTTTGAAAATGCATAGTAGGTACTTTACTTTGCTGCATATATTGGTAATTGTCAGCCGCAGCATTTTTCAATGTTGCAAAGTTGCGTTTCAAATACAAATTCCTCTTTGAGATCTTGATATTATTAAAAAATTGAATGGTTGTAGACATTTTTTTTATAATTTTGCACAAAATAGAACTGCTTTACACTACTATAAAATTAAAATAAATTAACTAACGTAATGAATACAACATAAATAAATAATATAAAATTGGAGAACAATTTTTGTTCGCTGATTTTGACAATAACTATTTTAGTTAAATTTTTACCTATTAAAGAGAACGCAAAGGGTCAAGCTCATACAGCCATTTCTTTAGTAGTCCGTTTCCATAACATATGTCTCCGGAGTGCCGGTGTAACGTATTCGTTTGCCCCAGATTTTAGCGACTAATGGAAGGCTATTTTCGGCCAAAGAATGTAATATAAGCAATTATGAAAAAATTATACTAAAATAGATGGCATGTAAATGATTACGAAGAAATGATATGCAAATGGGAATTAAATGATACGACGATGTTAAATAAATGAATTTACCCTAAATATAATGAATAGAAATGAAATACTGAAAAATATTCGCGTAAGTCACTAATCAATGCTAAATGATGTATTCCATATATAGCATGAAATAACTATTTCTCACTTGTCATTAACAAAATGGCGGGGCTTATGATTAATCGCCAAAACCCCCACGAGGCTTAGGAATATGTACGTAACATTGGTATTTCGAAGCTACAAAGAAATAACAATATAAAACATGACTACATTGCACCAGTATCCTGGAGCCCTAAATTAAGATAAAAACTACATTAATGAAGATATGACTTAAAGGTCTTAGTTACCAGGCCAAATAATTGAAAAAAAAAACTGTGATTGAAATGTCTGGCAAATATTTTTATTAATTTAATACCAAGTACCTAGTAGTTGGTCTTATTAATCAAAGATATTACGCTGGTATGAACGTGCTTTTTTTGTATTAATCATACTCTTCAACCATTGCTACACTTTTATCTAGTTGAGAAGGCATAAAAAGATGAACGAACCACCAGATAATAGTTTGAATAATGGAACCGCAGACGATACGCTGGATTATTTGCGTGGTGTGAAATCGTCAACTTGTTTGCTTCTTCCAAATACACCCAGTCCTACACCTTTAGATTTCAAGCACCCATTGTCAGAAGAAATGAGTGAACGTCCATTTTTAGACATTGGCGATGAAAATAACCTGACCGTTTCTCGCAATTCAGGTACGGATAAGAAAATGTAGTCTCGCTGAGGCGAATCAAATTGAAAGATAAATAACAATAGTTTAAAAATTTTTTTTTTAATATTCTATTCCAGAATCAGTGAAAGTAGATGGACATGGATTGGACAATTCATCCTTTTCTTATTTTGACTACATGTAAATATATTGTTTCGTGCTTTATTTTAAAAGATGTTTAAAAATATTATTTCAGATGCTTCAGCTGGTGATACAAGCTCATCTGCTGACTCTAATTCTGTGGTACAAGATCCTGTTAGTGCACAACTGATCAATAATATAAGCATGCTGGATTATCATACTTTGAGCAAAAATGGTGATCTTATTGTAGGGCCTGTAAGTATTTGTTGTGTAAAATATTTCATTAACACGTTGACTGCCGATAGAATTTTCATAAAATGTCCAAAAAATGTTTTTATGTTTTTAGGTTTAATTTAATATAATAGGTCGAAATACAATTATTTTATTCGTTTTGAGATTATTTTTGGTTGAATTATAGTGTTATTTGATGTGTCAGCCACCGGTGGCGGACGCGGCGCTAGTAGTAAAATATGTATTCATATTTATGAGTATATATTTTAGAACTATGAAGATATCCTAGGGACAAATCGTAATAAGATAGAAAAAGGCCGTGCCGGCCAAGTTTAATGGTAGTTTATACAGAGCGCGTGACCGGCGGCACCGAATGACAAACTAAAGTTAGGAATGTCGTGTCGGCCACCGGTGGTGTACACGGCCCAATTGGAATAACTTGGTGTCGGCTAACCGGTGGCCGACACGGCAGTCAACGTGTTAAACAGTAATATTTTTTAGGCTTTGCTAAGCCATTTTTTCAAAGTTTTAAAACACTATGTTCTGACTGACCTGATTGTGGAAAGTTAGTGTGTTAACACTGTTCAAGAAATCAATGTGAAGCTGAAAATGGATCTTAAGTATATATTAGAAAATAAAATTTATTCGCTTGAAATCAATTATTTTTGGGCAACTTATATTTTCAGTTATTTAGGAAAATAGCAAGCACCAAATAAGTGAGCATGAATCTACTGCATGGTATGAGACTTGCATACCATTTTGAAATTTTACCCTTAGTGTAAAGTTCCATTATTAAGCATTTTAATTGTAGTTGTGCTCAACAGGCCAGTCCATGTATAAAAAGTAGTTTCCATTAATTCACAACAGAGGTGCTGTTGTTGGTTTCATATGACTTAATATGGTTAAAACTTAAACCAGCAGTGCACGCATACACTGCTAACTTATAAACCTCAGCTTTTTTTAGTAATTATCTATTGCAATATTACTATTTAAAAAATTTAATTAAATTTTACATTAGTCTAAAATGTTATATAGTGTTCTGATAAAGTGATTAATCAATGTTGAGAATGATGTGTTACAATTTGAGGCTCTGTAAAATGCAGAAGGGTAATTTAGGATTATTTAGAAAATAAATTATATATTGATAGATCAACCTGTAGTAATAATATTTGAAAAGGTTGATCATGTGACATTTACAGATTTTAGAACCTAATACAATTATTATTCAGTACATCAACAAAATCAAAATATATGCAATAAGGAAGTAATTAGAGAGTAAAGTCTGATGTCCACTATAACTGTTACTTATCTTCCCTTTCCAGCTTGACATTGAATTTTGGGATATCTGAATGCTGCTGTTTATTTCTAGGGAAGTTATTTGTGTGAGTAGGCAGTGATGGATCTGTATTGTTTAAGTTCTTCAAAGCTGAAAAAATGATCACAGATTTTTTGACTTAAAAATAAAGTTGATGTGAAATCAATCAACTATAAGCATCTGGTATCTCCCTTATCTAAAAAAATTCTATACAATAATGTAGAATCTTCTCACACCCCAGCACTCTTGTTAAATGGTTATTAAGTTAATACTTTATAAAAAAGGAGAATTTTTTCAATTTTTGATTTAGATTTTTTAAATATTAAGTATGTAAAGTATTATAAAATACAATACCACAAAACCATTTAGTGGATACTTAACTTCATAGGTATTTTCATGGCATTGGTATGATCACGATTTCAATGAAATCAGTGTAACACTTTCGTTTTTTTTGTTCTTTTTGTGTTGTCTACATGATTGAAATTTTTTATTTAAATTATGTTATTACGTTTAGATTCTCATAAACAAAATCTTCAATTTAGTTTTATTATATTGATGTTGAAAATTATTATTTTACAGGCAGAAGATGGAAAACTAAATGGGAATTTAAATATTAGCAATCGAAAGCTACCAAGCTTTGTTAATTGGAATTGGGGTATAATTAGAAAAGTTTTACTATGGGTTGTCATCTCAGCACTTGTGGCTTGCTTGGCGTCTATCATTGCTATGGTGGTCACAATTCCTAAACATTGCAATCCCAATCTCCCTTGGTACCAGGGTAAAATTTTTTATGAAATATTTCCAGCAAGTTTTAAAGACTCCAACAACGATGGAATGGGTGATTTGAAAGGTTTGATTAAAAAACTTGACTACATTGAAAATTTAGGTGCTTCTGCCATACGCCTTAATTATATATTTAAAGCAGATAATTATCCTGTACAGTATTACAATTTTACATCATTAACACAAGTGGCAAGAAGTATTGGCGTACTTAAAGACTTCGAAGATTTAGTTGCAGCTGTACATGCCCGTAATATGTCTATAGTTCTTGATATACCTGTTGTAACATTGGCTAATTCGTTTTCATATTCAAATTCAACTCTGAACAATCTGCTGTCTAGTAAGTCATTGGTTAGTGATTATGATTCCACTTCACTTGCTATTGCATTTTGGGCACATAAACAGAAAGTAGATGGGTTTTATTTAAAGAATCTAGAAAATTTTATTGATGATGTCGATTTTGGAAGAAGTTTACAATTTTGGAAGCATATCATTGGATCTGATAAAATCTTTATTGCCAGTGAAAAAGCTTACGAAAAGGCTAAAGGTGAATCTCTTAATGTGCTACTTTCTAGAGTTGACTTGATCGATGTTCATTTAGATATGAGAGAGGGCGTGAATGGTTTGAAAAATCGTATCAATAAAGTGGTTTCTGGAGTAATTTGGACAAAACCACATTATCCATGGATTCATTGGAATATTGGTAACATTGGGAGTGAAAGAATATCAACAAAGCATATTAATATTACTTTAGCTCTGACTGCCCTCGAATTGGTTTTGCCCGGTACTGTAAGTATATTTTATGGAGATGAAATTGGTTTAGTAGGATTGTCTGATGATACTGTTGAAGTTGACTTTCATGAACATAAAGATATACATAATTTAGTCCCCATGATGTTTGCTAATAATGATAAGGAAAATAATATAATTTTACCTTGGAATACTAAATCCACGCGTTCTCCCAAATATCACTTCTTAGACGTTATAAAGTCCTTTACTGATATGCGGTTGAGTACACCAACAATATACCTGAGAGCTATATATAAAGATGGTAATATACTTAAAAATATGGAAATTCGCGAAACTCAAGATAATTTAGTAGTGATTGAACGCTGGTATCCACGCAGAAACACGTGTGTTTTTGTTGGTAATTTAGGAAGTGAGTCCATAACAACAGATTTGTCTTCAATGTTTTATGGAGGGACTGTTGTAGCTGGAACTAACACATCCTTGGTTGGTCAGGTGTTATATTTTGATCACGTAACTTTTCCTCCAAATTCTGCCATCTTATTAAAATTAGAAAAATAGTAAGTACATATATATAATTTGGCTATTCATGAATCTCTGTTCATTGGTAATCTGGAAATATTCTCAAAATAGTTATTAAACCTAATAGTGCAGCTGTTTAAATTATCAAGTTTTTATAATTCACTTTATTTTATTCGGAATTATATTTAAGAATATTAATTATTATTTTATATTGTTAAGAATTTATAGTTGATTATTTTAAAGAATAGTATTATATTTTTAAATTTACTTAAAAAATTATAAGAAACGTTATTCAAAATAGAATATAAGATAGGAATCACACACATCAAAAGCTGTAGAAAAATATTTGTATCAATTTAAGTGTTAACATTGATATTTTGCAGTCTTTTTAGCAGATTACAAAATGCAATAAATATTAAACATTTGACAACTCTTATATAATTGCAACTTCTAGTGATCTCCTCTCCTAGAGAATGAATGAATGCTACACTTGCAGAGTTTTATACATGCTATATGTGCTACTCGACACTAGATCGCGCTCTCCTTATTCCTATTACTTTCGCTTCGAAGTAATCAACTCCATAGCTTCAATCAACAAAATCTAACACTAAGTTATATTGATGCTAGAACCATTATGAAATGATCGGTTTGGTGTAAGAACCTTATTTAGATTTAGATCATTATTTTATTAAATATAAATTTAACCCTAGGCTTCATAAGATTTAAGAAAAAATACTCTCAATTTGGATTAATAACATCGCTTTAACTGCGTCTTCATACTGACATTATAATCACATATGCCTGCTCGATCCAATGACGCGTGATTTTATTTTACATGCTTTTATTTAACTAAAATGGCACTGATTCTGTTGCACCAAGTAAATTTTATTTAATTTCAGTTCTACTCTTTCATTACAATCCAACCAAAAAAAGACAGGTACTTAAGCGATGACATCATTTAACATTACTAAAATGGAGATAAGTCAATAGTGTCTGGATAGTAAAAAGACTTGATCGTCAAATAACTTGACGTTAGGTATCAAATAAAAAAACTGGAAGATTATAATATGATACAGTAGTCAATATCACATCAGTAAATAATTAAACTACTAAAAATTGATTTGCTAAAATTGGGTAATGGTATTCTTAACTAATTATTTTGAAAATAAAACAAACAAATGAAAATAAAAATAAACACTAATAACTCAATACTTTCCAGTATTATAATTATATTCTTCAATCTCGACTTTCATTACAGTATGTAATGTACCTGACTGAATAAATGTATTTTATTTAGTATTATGCCACTTTTGATGTGTGTAATGTTCTTTGTATTATTTGCTATTGTATAATTAGGTAATAGTACGCTAGTACCTAATACAATAGCAAATTAATATTTAAATAAGTTTGTGTTTTTGTGCCATATTAAAATGTTAATCGAATTTTTAACTAATTAAACGCTTTATTTTATTCACCTACGATTAATTGACACCTATTTATCATGCCAAAGATTAGTTGTCATACGTACAGTTTCATAGTAATAAAAAATTAAACATGTTTTTAAAGTACGTTTATTTACAAAAATATACATTTGTACAATATTGGAATGGAATCTTACGTACTAAGAAATATTGAGATATTATTTACACTTAAGTTAAATAAATAGTTGTTGATACTTATTTTTTATTTATTACCACTACCAATGACTCCAGCCTTAATATTCCTATTTATTAAATTCTTTATACACTATTTTAAATAACGAAAATCGAAATACATATAAATGATTATATGTATATAGTAGGTATATCTATAGTTAACTTTTATGCCAGGTCACTAAATACGAAGCCGATATATAATATTTAGTTAATATCATAAATAGATTTCGTTAATTAATATAATGTAGAAAGTAATATATTATACCTCAGGTAATCAAATTGGCGAGTATTATAAACTATATTTGCTCACTATTTAATAGTGAATTTCTATTAATAATATTATTATAAAAAGTATGAATAATATAATAGTTTTATTAAGTATTTTAATACAATAAATATTGGGTTATTTACACACACACAGATATTATTTACTTGCATACTTAGAGATGATTTTTCTAGGTGTGACAATATGTATCCATTTTTTAATTCGGATTATTTAATCTGCATATAAGTATTATCAATAATGTCATGTTATGTGCTGTATTGATAATGCGTAAAGTTATTTAATTACGAAATAATGAGAATAGTCTTTAATTTATATACCAATAAGTAGCAGTATATAACAGTTATACTTAATAAACAAACGTTTAATAGCTTTGTGACTGATATTAAATTATCAATATGGCGAGACAATATATGAAATGATAAATAGTAATATTTTTTAAATTAAATGTGATAAATCATCATAAATATCGAAACTACCCGTTTTAAATTGTTTAAACCTCTTAAAGTGACTTAATTAAATAGCAATGTTTATTAATTTAGTAGCAAACTTTAAGCGTGAAAATTGTCATTAAAAGAAATATATGAACATTAAACTTTATTCTTCAGTCGACTGCACATTGTGCCATGACAATGGGTACTTTTAACCTGGAAATGCTTGAAATTCGCTGTACTGAATTTACCTTCGTTAAGTACAAGGGTGCACCTACCTAGGTGCCATGCAGCAGAAGGAGGGCTGAATAGGTAAAAATGTGTAAATGAATAGTAGGTACACTTAGATGGGAGTTCAATGAATGAATACCTATGAGTATAAATGAGTAGACAAATATTGTTATTGTAACGTAATTAAAGTCATTGATATCAAACTGTAGAATAAATTTAAAAAATATAAATCAATTAAGCTACTATTTAAAATGTATACTATCTAAAATGATACAAAATATTCAATAATTTTAATGAGAAGATAGGTACTTGGTTTTTTATTTTCATTAAATTATTACGATCTTTAAAAATAAATGCTAATTGTTAAATTAATTATTGCTACTAATTTTAACATTTTTAATTATAATTCCAAGACATGTTTACATTAATACGCGTTCAATGCCATGGTATGATTCTTCATGATTACAAAACCATAAAATTAAATTAATGACGCATTGTACAAATATAAACTCATCTTGCAATATTTCGGAAATATTATAGTTCAGTCTTTTAAATGGCGTAATATCGGTGGACGGCGGAGGACTCATAGCACTGGAAGCATTCACAAAAAGCCGAATAAAAGAGGCAAAATGTCATGAACTTGATTGTGTTTTCTTATTTTTAATAATGCTTGGATGCATGACATATGTATTAGACAAAGCTCTAGGTGTATGATTTTCAGAACTTGGTAATGCAGGAAGTTTGTCTGTAGGATTTCTAATAAGTATCTTTTTTTGAGCGCCTGTACTTAATTTCTTCACAGTACATTCTGGTTTTTTAAGATCTAAGCTATCGGTGGTGTTTTGCGTAAGCTTGGCACACTTACGTTCACTATCACATTCAATATTTGTTTGTTTATTTAACTTAGGAACACCAAAAGCTTTTGTTTGTTTCAATAACGATCGGTCGTTACATAGAGCTGCTATTAAAGGTAAATCCAGGTTTTTACTTTTTTCTCGTAGAGTTGTAATATCTAGATCACAATTTGCATCTTTTGATTTACTTACATTAAAATCACCATTGTTTGTATTTTGTGGAATTTCTCTTAAATGAGTTGGAAGTTTCTTTTTATGTTCATATGGCGGTGGTGGTGGAGGAGGCATTCGTCTCATTTTGGTCGGAGGTGGCTTTTTGACATTCAATATATTTTCATCTGATTTAGCTCGCGAGAATGGCGATAAATCTGCAAGGCGTGTTGGTATTGGCGGTCTTTCCATATTTAAAGAATGGTTGCTGAGTGACGTTCTACTCGTTAATGAATACCAACTGGTACGTGCCCCAGGTAATTGTATATAGGAATCTGAAAGATTTTGTATTGATCCGTACATAGATGATGCTGATATAGAAGTAGATAAGTATGGTGTACTGCGATACTGTAAACTACCTTTGTGCATATTTGAAATACGAGATTCAGTCAGTTTATGATCAAGGTAATTTTGTTGTGAAATAGCAGGATCTTGTAATGGATAATATACATAGTCTACATCACTGTACAACTGCTGATGAAACATTGGATTATGGGGTGGTGGCGGAGGAGGTAACCTTACTACAGGTGGAGGTGGTGGAATTCTTGTTCTACGTGGTGGCGGTGGCGGTGGAGGTAGTTTCATCATAGCCACAAGTACATTTGAATCAGTGCTGTGTGGTGGAATTTCTCTTGACGGAGAAATGTTGTTTATTCCTTGTGCTAATTTAGACCTCTCCGCTCTTCGACTAGACGCTTGATGGCGTTTAGATTTCTGAAATCTGTGTTCTATTACCATAGGACTAGCAAAAGTTCTTTCACTCGAAGTGTTGACTTCTCCCGCTTCAGCTTTCAGAATTGTAATCATTGGTTTGGAAGTTACTACTCTAGCTGCTACTTCCTCTTTATCGCCCTGGTTTGACAATGATAATGTTGATGATGATGTACCTGGATATGATGGTGGCGCTTTCAACGGAATTTCGCTGTGTGTGGAGAATGTCTTATGATTATATTCGTATGGCGGGGGAGGTTTATTGGGAAAAGTTGTGTTTATTTTTTCTTCTATATCTAGAATATTCGGAAGAGACAGATTTAAGTGTTTTCTGCTATCTGTCCTTGCTGGTGGCGTAGGTGGCCTATCAAAAAACAAATTATTTGGGTAATTGTCTTCGGTAGGAGCAGTATTTTCATGACTTTGTATGTAACTATCACCAGTAAATGAAAGCGGTAGTCTGACGTAATCCGAAACGGAATCAAGTGTGTCGCTTACTGATTGACTTTTAGGATACACACCTCGGCCCACTATTAAATCACTCAATTCACTAGCAGTTAGAAGATTATGCTTCTTATCTGTTGGATCACTACCATCACCGTGAAAGGAGGTTGCGCTGACATTGGAATTTGTTCTTTCTCTGAACAAGCTATCATCGTTAGTATGTTCTTCATTAGAGAAATTGGTTGCACCATCTACACAATCACTATTGGATAACGATGTCTGTAAACTCATTGTGGTTTTTGTGTGTCTTTTGGATTTATTTTTTAATATTGACGAAACGCTATCGAAATCTGCTAAATCATTATCTTTGTGTAATTTATAACTATCATAGTGTGAAAGACTATAATTGGTTCTGCTTCCATCAGACAACGTATCAACTTTAGATCGTGCTGTTAGTTCGGAACTTCCCATCGTATAGACCCCACTTGTTTCACTTGATGCTGCCAAAGTAGCAGGTTGTCCCAAACCGTCATATAGTGCCGAAGCTGTGTCTTGCGAATATTCCACATCAATACCAACAGTACTGTTATCACTTATCATTGAATTTTGTGCTGTGTGGCTGTAACCAAGCTCCAGACTACTTGCATTGGAAACTCTGCTTAATGCACTAAAGCCAGCTCGTGCCATAATGACTGTGCTACAAGATGAAGAACACTGTGATCCTGCGCATTTTAATTTATTAGATACAGGGCTATCACTTTCTGTAATACTTTGATCAGGTAAAGTAGATTCTTCTAATAGATTTGAAGTACTTTGGCTAATGTCTGCTGCACAGATATCATATTTGCTATTTAGGCCTTCCAGGTTCTCTTTAGTTTTTCTTATTCTGTTTTTTGACTTTTGTATTTGAAGTGATGAAGTTTTAGTCAAAGGTTGATTATCTTGTGGCATATGTCCAATAAAATAAGAATTTGAACAGTCTAGTAAATGCGCAAATGCTAAACTTTCAGTTGATGGTGCAGGAGGTGAATCTATCATAATTTCTAATTCATCTTCTGATTGTACTCTATCACTCACGATACCTGATGTAGTATTCGAGCTGGTAGATGATATTACAGATATTCTTTGTTCACTTTTGTTTTGTTTATATTGAACGTTCAATGATTTTGAATATCCATAACAAGTTTTTCTCTCCTCTTCCTCTTGACTCATAATATCATTTAATTTCGATGAAATTTTCATTGAAAATTGATGGGTCTCTTTACATAAAGCAAATAAATATTTACATTTTTCTTCACTGGTAGAATATAATGTTATTTTCCCGTCCTCTGTTCTAATTTCGAATTTTTTTCTGTCAAAACTTAGCTTTCCGATAGCACTCCAAATAAAATTTGAGAGTAAACCATTATCGGGTAGTATTTTAATACCCTTTGCTGTAATAAGCAACCAAACAGTACCTGGATCAGGTTCTGACTTTGATTGTTTCAATCGGTAACGATGCGAGTTTATTGTATCAGGTAAAAGACAAACTTCACGTATGAATCTAGTTTCAGCATCCATTTTTGATAGCCCGTGATGTTCTCTATGGCAGGCACGCATAGCGGCTGCCACCCAGTCTCCAGTGAGTGATGATGGTGCATAATCTTCAACTTTGAAATAATCTCGATCATCATAATCATTTGCGTCTCCATACTCTGCTTGTAAAGCCAAGCCCGTCAAAAGAAGAAGTATTTCGGCAGGTAATGTATCTCGAGATCGCACATTATTTTTTAGTTGAAGGAAATAAAGATGCCTGCCAATTTCCCCATGTAACAGTAATGGACTTTCCACGTGAAATTGAATTACCAGATGCAATTCAAGGAGCGGCCTTCCATTTGCATCTAAGCCCTGAAAAGAATATAGTGTATTAGATATTATTTCAAAATTAAATGAAACACGTGAATTGCAGATAATTCAGTTAAATATCTTACATGAGTATGTGATGATCTCCAGCTCTTTGGCGCATATTTAGAGAGTTTGCTTTCAACATCAACAAACAAGTATTCTCCGTCTGAAAAGATAACGTCATGATTATATAATATTTAAAACATATGATGAGCTAATCGAAAACAGTATTTTTTCTAATGGTATTTATTTTTCAATGTTGACATATTCAGTCTCATAAATTACAACTTAACACATTGTGTACACTAAAAGTAGGGTAAGTATTCAAATTGAAATTTCTGGGAGATAAAATATCTCTTATCTTATAATCTCTGCAAAAACTTGCAAAATATTCTGCAGTGAATTCAGCAAAACAATCAATCTACGATAAAACAATATTATACTTTATTTTCTTCAAATTATTTTTTTTGTCTTATAGAAGAATAGAATGCGTGGATAACTTAATTTAATTTATATAAAAGTACGTAGTGTGCCAAGAAAAGTCCGATTTAATGTACCATTTAGTATTAAGTAGCGGGGTTATCCCGTATAAATAATAGCTAAAGCAGTAAAGTAACTACGTATAAACGTTTGGAATGATATACTAGCACAGTTGGACGTTTCAACGAAACCCCGTCAACGCGCAGGCATACTGACCAGACACCAGTCGGGCGCTGAATGAGTGATCGGGGACTAGCGTTCATCTTTTAATTTTTGTCAGTTAAGTTATTTACTAGCCATATCAATATGTATATTTCGGCTCGATGGGCCATCGCTAGGAC
This sequence comes from Acentria ephemerella, assembly GCA_943193645.1. Lineage (NCBI taxonomy): Eukaryota > Metazoa > Arthropoda > Insecta > Lepidoptera > Crambidae > Acentria > Acentria ephemerella. Next base: position 8,199,788 of record OW971881.1, read on the forward strand.
ACGCTTTCTAATCCCATGGCCCCCTGTAGGCGTAGCACAACGAACTCGAGAATATTTTGTCTACATTGAAACTTCACTTTTCTCAGATCTTTGTATGGAAGTTGAAGCCATAACCCGAAAAAATGACACGAAGGTATAGACAAAACGTTCCTCGAAATCCTTGTGTTACGCGTGCTGGGATCTTTTCACTATGTCCGCGCGTCGACTGTCCCTTAGCGGACATAAGTGCTTTTTTTTCAATTATTTGGCTCGGTAAGACCTTTAAGCCATATCTTCATTAATGTAGTTTTTATCTTTATTTATGGCTCCAGGATACTCGTGAAATGTAGCCCTTTGCCCCATAAAGTTGTTGGCGACTAATTTCTAACATCGACAACTAACATCACAGTGCTCTTAGTCGCCGGGTCGGTACATTAATTTTGACAGGGATATATATGTAAATAAAACAAAAAGAGTAATAATAAGTAGTTCATCAATATTATGGACGAATCAACTTATTGCTCATGCCAAGTACCAAAGATAAAGACAGAATTAAAAAGGCGGGTGCGTAGTGAAAGGAAAGATTAATCTGATTAGTAGACTGATGATATCTGTTCTGATGTTAGAAATGCCACGCAATTCTAATTTTTATCCTTATGATACTTCAAAGTTTAATTTACAAATCGAATCAATAATAGATACATAATTAAATTTTTATAGTGTGCACTATAACTTAAAGATTTAGTCAGCTCCTAGTTCTTTTTTATAATAGTTGATTTATCTTTTTGTCTAGTCAATCGTAAATTTGTGAATTCTATTAATTTAAATATTTACTGCCTATTACGTAAGACTTTGTAATTTTAGAGTGAAACTATTTAAAAAAAATGTATTGTCATTAGATATATTGGAACAAGCTAACGCTAACGATTATTTTGTTGTCCTATTGACTTCAACAATAAAAATATCAAGGTGTGAAATATACTTACTTTGTAAAACTGCTAGCCCAAAAAGATCCATATCGGTCATGCCTTGTAGCTGGGAGTGAGCATTTGCTAAAGTTTTTAGCTCTTTGACCCTCGATTTGGCTTCGACGACGAAATGGAGTGGCTGAGGCTGACCGGGCATGCGCAAGGAAAGGAGGCGCGCGCCCGCGCCGAGCGCACGCGTCTCTCCGCCCAGCGGCCCGCGAACCGAACACAGAGCACGCATATCGCATCTCGATACCCCTATTACTCGCTCTGAAACAACCAAAGACAACAAACATATTGGTGTTTGTTCCCTCGAAGCACGTAATTCTAAACTTATATGAACATGTTTTAGAAAAAGGAAGACATCTTTTTAAAAGTTTTTCATTTATGATACTTTAATAAACATATTGTTTCCCACCACGTGTTTATATTTGTGCCTAGACAAGATGCTTTTCGATAATCGCAATTAAATTTAAAAATGTAAAATATGTATGGGATTCGATATAAGTCTTCGCTTAAGATGGAGCGTAATTCTCCAACCCCATGCATTTTTCATTTAGGGATTTGATTGCGATTATTGAAATGTAAGATATATTCTAGCATAGAACCTCAGATCTTCTATGTAAATCTTGGATTTTCCACGTTGGACTGAGATATTATTAATCATATGAATATTTAACTTAAATACTATTATTAATTTATGTATTCTTACTTAAAATATATAATTATTCTATAAGTGATAAAATAGATAACCAAACAAAGGCAATTAATAAATTAATATTAATTTAAGAATTGTATTTGATATTATATTTATATTTGATACTAATTCAATGAATATTTTAACATAAGGTCTCATTTTATAAATCTAAAGATTTCTTATGTTCTTCGTCATATTAGACTATTTAGTGGTATAACTTATATCCGCTAAAGAATATCTTCCTATTCAATAACCGCTGCATGGCACAGGAATGTCGGATCTGCGCCATCTGTGCATTCCATTATTATTTTTTGTACACAATCGCCTTTTGCTACCTGCTACCTTTAAAATACTGGCACTGTTATTTTATACATGAAGTATTTTCGTTTATTGAACTTTACAGCGAAAGCTCAATTATTTTAAAATTATATGAAATAAGTATGTAGGTAGGTACCAACATAGATATTATCTATCGAAATTATAATTCAACAACAGTGATATTTTCTATCAATATGATCATTAATGTTCATTAGTTTTATTTATTTTTATTATCATCTATGAATTAAAAATAATCAGTACATATTATACCTATAATTATAATATAACTATGTAAAGATTTATACCTATATAGGTAGGTACCTATTATAAAACGTTTACTTATTGGAATGTAGAACCACAAGATCAGGTTGTAAAAAACTAGACGCGAATAAATTTCATCCCATCCGGTACCTCTGCGGCTCTTCAGCTCTTGATAGCCATAAGAACATGTTTTTTGTTTTAGTAAATGCGCGATAGTTTGTGATGGCGGTCGGCGTAGCGGGGCGGGGGCAGACCGGTCGGCGCAGGCATACAGAGGAGGGGCGGGGGGCGCTACGTAAGCGCGGTAGCAGCGGACGGCGACGCGAGGAATGCGGACGACCTTCAAATGCCGAGCGCCCCTCCCCCGACGCCGGCCGCATCTTGCGTCCTCGCATACCTTAGGCTGTTGTTGCCTCCTGTCTTCTACCACGCTACCACGATTGACAATCACGGAGGCTTTGCCTCAGCATTGCGTGTACCGTCTTCAGACAAATAGGCTATGTATAAAATGATTCCCTAGTGTGAGTTTCAATCAATTGACCCGTCTAGATCGTGTTTCTTTTAAGCTGTCAAATTGTATGGAAACTACAGTAGTGGAAACTATGTTGTGAAGTATTAGAAATTATTTGTAATATATGCGATTGTCAACTGAACGCAACTACGATTGAAACGTCTCGATACGATTGAAACTCTCACTAGGGGGTACTGATCTAAATTGATGAGATTTGGGAACTTGAATTGTATTATTAGCAAGAAGATGCTAGAAATTACTCTATGTTCATGAGCGGCTTCAGGATAAGAACTCATAAACGGAGCGTTTAATAATAATCATAACTTAGAAAATAATTTTTAATATTTTATTTTGTAAACATACAATTATTATGATTAGAAATATATACATTTTCGTGCTGTAATAAAATAATTTCGTGCTGTAAATGTAAAAATTTACCCCCAAGGTAAATTTTTATGATGCGGTGAATCTAGCCACATCGTAACAGATGTTTGTGTGTTTTAGTATATTTCTGATATTTATATACATATTCCTATCTATATTTTTCCGTTATAGATAACGGAGAAATAACACAGACTATGTGCGTGTATGTGAAATATTATTATAATTATAAATATGTATTTATTGATTTGTCAGTTTTCCAGTGTGCGAGATATTAGTCATGAGACTGTTGTTTTGGAGTAAATTCATAATTAAGACATTCTGTATAGTTCATTAATAGATTACCAAATTGCAGTATTTTGTTTGGTTATTATACTTACATAGATGCTAAGTCATCACAGTCCTACTTATTTACGCAGGAGTCATGTTAGTAATTTTCTTCCTTTTCTTTATCCTTAACTTACACATTTATGGTATGTATGTAATGTTATGGTCGGTATGAAAGTTTCCAAGATCTCGGTTTTGTCTTCAAATGATTTTCTGATTCAAGAGTTTTGAAGAGTGGCGTGGAATCTCATTAGGGTGTCGTGGCGAAAACAGTCCTTATATTTAGAGTTTTGTTTATGGTAATAATACACAATAAAATCGGTTAACATAATTCTGAACCATAAATCAGATCAGCAACACAATAATAGTTATTTTCACCTCTCCAGAACATTAGTGTTATTGAAATATAAACTACAATATAGAAATTATATAAACAAAATTAAAAATTAACTTCCAGAACACTAAAGAGGTTTTGATAAAAATAAAAGTTTCACTATGTTGAGTGGCTGGAAAAATATACCCGAATACATCGTCCAAGTTAACAAAAATTATCATATAAAAACTATGAGCGACAAGTAATTAATTTTCATATTGGACCAAATGGCAACTATTCCGAATCTAGTCCAAAAATAATCATAAATTATATAAGAAATCTTGGCGTAATCGGTATACAAAAAATATATACCAATCGGAATGAAAAAAATATGCAGTCAGGTGGTACGTTATGTATTTATATAAGTATTGTCTTATATAGCTGTTGCCATTTTGCATACAAAAACTATCGAGCGCTATTTTCTGCAGAACACACCCATTATTACGATCGTTAAATGTATTAATGTTAAAATGAATTTTTAAGCCATAAGTATTCCTGATACTTACTTCAATAAACCTAAGCTTCAGGTTTTGAAATACCATTACAACTTACATTTTAAAGAATTAATTGAATTACATATCAAAATTCAGTGAAAATATTTTTTTGTAAAGCAATATTTTTAACACTAGTTAACGAAATAAAATATTTTTATTATGTATTTGAATAACGTCTTTTAATAAAAAGTAATTCATATCCTATCTCAGGAACAAAAATTGTGCTTTTTGTGGGCAAATACTAACAGGCATTTTTAGCATAACACAGCACAGATTTATTTATTTACTTTTAAAATTTTTTGGCTTTACTGACCGATCTGGATGCAAGTCCAACTAGGTACCGTAACATTTTAATTATTTTCAATATCATATGATAATCTAATATATATAAATCTCGTGTCATACATACTGTTTGTTATCAAACTCCTACGTATATCGAATGTTTAGCGAACTTATGTTTGGTAGGTCTGACAATAGGTCGTAGGCAATTATTTATTATATCCTTAGGTGATAAGGATGGTCCTCTTAAGAATTGTTTTTTTTGTGATAATTTATATCGCAACTAACGTTTGACTGGTAAGCTAGTAAATTATAATATTCTTATACTTCCCCTATTACCCTAATCAAAAGTAAGATTCATAAAGAGTGTGTGATAAGGATACTAGATAGCGGAAAATAAATAGATATTCCGACTCCGATTCCGTAGTGCACGAACTAAATTAAATTTAAGTTCAGTACTAACTACTCTTTCAGCAAAATACAACCAAAAAGATAGATGACCGTCATTTGACGTATCTCACAAATATGACTCTTAAGCATTATTTCCTTGTGTTAAAGCGCATCATAAAACATGCTGATTAAATAAGTCAAAAGTGTATGGATTGTCTAAGTGTTAACTAACTTGACATGCCTTAAAGTCAATCCATCTCTTGTTATTGAATTGGAATAAAAGAGATGCGAATTACTTAAATTTAATTTAATTCATGTTAAATTGCACAAGTGCATTTTCAAAGTTTAAATTAAATGTATATATAAATTAAGATTCAGAATGTGACAGGATATTTATTAAAACCACTTCATAAAAGGTGTACGATCCTTGTATGTTTTATTAATGTTTGTTATCTTAGAATTCCGTCATTAATCAACAGTGAATGAAACGTTGAACAGTGTTTGGTAAGGCCATGACTGTAACAAATCCAAATGTTTTGAGGAAGTGCTGCTACCAACCTTCTTTTGTGAAGAAAGGTAAGCAGGGAAAAAAGTCGCGCACCCATCCAGATGGGCATGGGTAAATTTAATAGCAAGTCTCAACCACGAGAAAATTCGTTGTCTAGGTAATCTTAGCCAACGAAATTACAAACATTTATCAAATTTTTTTATATTTCGACGTTTTAAATATATCATTTTTTATTATCTTTCAAACAGTGAGTTTTATTCTAAGGAGGTAAAATTGCTGCAACATACGTCTGCCAAGGTGCTTATTTATGAACCTTGTGATTGAAACAGACACATATTTAGGTCTCATTATGAAATACGATAAGGTAAATACAACTGTATCTTGAAGTAAACAAAATCTGGTTAAAGACAAAAACATGCTTACCTATTATTTGTTGAATGCATAACAAATAGGCCATGAATAAGAATATATGCGAGTGAATTACTATCACATACGTAGTAAGGATCTAAATTGGATAATTTTAAAACTGCCTACATAGAAAAAAGACTTGAAGTTAATCAAATTATGAAAATTAATTAAGTAAAGTTCATGTCCTATAATCAAGTTTTCTTCAGGCCACATATAAAGCTTTTAAGCGGTTTTTGTATAACTTTATTTATTTATTATCTAATAAAAACAGATGAAGTCACAACAATGACATTGTAGCAACATCATGCGACAATATTGCTGTTCCAATGATACGCATCAAAACTACAACGACAATACATATTTAAGCGAGTCCTTATTATATAAAATACCCATTCATCATTAATAATTACGGAGACAGGGCGAGGAATTTTTAAATACACAACATATATTGTACGAAATACTGTCGATTTCACTAGGACTAGGACCTGTTACGGTAATGTTTTTGTAACCTAGGCCATTCATACAATTTTGAAAGTTTCACCCATTCCATTCGAAATTAGGTTAGAATATAAAAACAAATAAATAAAAAAAAACTACTCATAAACGATATAATAAATATATAGAACGATATTTATGCAAATAACATTTTTTGCGTTGAGTAATGGAGCGATTCTCATCGAGACAGCGTGTTTACTTAGAAGCATGAGGGATTTTCTGGTTGTTAAATAATGCTAATTCTTGATCCTAGTTGTATAAAAAAATATTGTATACCTAGCTACATGACCCGTCAATAAAAGATCAGCCAGAGTCTACCATAGAGACCTTTTGAGTACTATCAAGTATGATTATATATTATATATTTATCATCATACTATAATATTCATTTCAATTATGATAAAATAAACATTCATTTATTAATATGTCATTATTTAAGATAGGTATTATTTAATCATTAGTTCTTCTTAGTATTATTATTTACTTTTTGATGGGTATTATTAATTCAAATCAGAATGAATGCGAAAACTTAAGAAAGGTAAAATATGATTCAAAGAATTTAATGAATACAGTACCACAGAATCTACATTCTCCAATGTTCCCTAAATCCCTGAAACATAGGGCGAGACAATTAAATATTTTATTGTCTGGATTATTCTGCACCTTGTGTGAGTTTCAATTGTATCGAGACGAATGCGATCGTAGTTGCGTTTAGCTAAGAATCGCATATATAAAAAATGGTTCCAATACTTTACAACAGAGACGTTGCTATGACTTCCATATAATATGACTGCTGACAACAAACACGATCGAGATGTTACAATTCGATTGAAATTCATTCTAAGGGTACTGAATTATAGAGCTTGACAGATAGTAGTTATAAATATTGATTGACGGAGTTCTTTGTTAGATACTAAACTAAAACGAGACTAATCCGGTAATGAGTACATACGTATAGCTTTTAAATAAAAATATCTATCATTAGGTACTAAAAAATTGTGTATTCATTTAAATAACTAAGTGTTTCTTATTCTGTTGATTTTTACTTTAAATTTTCCATCCCAGAAGTTTTTAGATGAGTCAAAAGCAAGAAATATATAATATACAACAACATAACGTATATGCTACAAGTCAGAGCATTATTTTATTTGATCGGGTGCGCTATCGGAGGAATGCAGTCGCTTCGCGACCGTGACTTTTTGTTTTAATTATACAAGATAATGTAATGATTCATTTGCTTTATCAATCACTAATTGGCCAATGTAGGTGCCCACCTATTCCGGTACCTTTATTTATCTCACATTATTAATTATGTATTACTTAATAAACGTTGGTATGTTCCTAACGAAGACGGACGTACAAAAAAAGAAGCAGCGTATATTCGTGGTGCTATTTAATTTATTTTAATTATTGATACCATGAATATCCTTACCGACTAACCCGTGTAGGCTCAGTTGCTCACAGATTTTTGTAGATTTTATCTTTTAAAATTGAATATATATGAAGATTTATTCGTATTTATTAAAGAATTTTTATGAATTTGTCATTCACACATGGTATAAAATAATCATTTTCGTAATATATCTATTCGCTAAATTGGGCTTGTCTTGACCTATCAATATTGATAGGTAAAGCCAAGCCAACTTTTTATTTATTAATATCGAAATGAGATAAAGTTTAGTTCACCGCCACTTACAACTGGTGAACCCCTTTTTTTATCTCAACCACTTAGGGAATCATTGGCAGGGACCAAGCAGCTAATTCTGAATTGGTTTTTGATGTAAATAGGCAGGAAGGTTCAACCATTTCAATAAATTCTGGAAGAGTTTGACGCAAAACGATCATATTCAACATGATTGTTACTTTAAGAGATAGACAAACACAACAAAATGCCCATTGTTTTTGTCAATCAACAAAGAACGAAGCGTCACGAAAAAATGTTATTTTACTGATCTTTCGTAATTATTGTTCTTCAACGCAGACCTACCTAGGTAAAACTATTGTTTGGTGGTTGGTATGATAATACCGCTTGTAGATCATCTCAGTACATGATTTTAATGTTCTATGTAGTATTTCATGTTCTATATAGCTATTTAAACATACACTTACTTAAACTTAGTTATACTTATTTAAACCTACAAGATATGTACTACATAACTATTTAATATAACATCAAACCCCAGTTGAAAATGAATCTGTGATTAATTGCTTTGGTTTATTTGTAATGATGATATGTGTATTGCTGCATGAGATTATGCACGGCGGCACCGGTGCCTATGAAGCATGGTGGCGGTGGTACCATGTAGTAGTGGTGTCAAGGAAGGGCGCGCGGGCGCAGGGTCAGCGGCCGCGGTGCGGTCTGCGCGAGCGCGCGGAATTCGAGCTATGCGTATGAAATGAAAGTGGCCGCATCGTGAAAGCGCGCGCATCCACTGCGGCCCTCTACAATAAGGGATGTCCACCTAACTCACCATGAATAGACAAATCCAATGCAACTGAATACAATGACACTAAATTCCTTGGTAAACCGCATCCATTAGCACTGCACTTCACTATTGCGCGATCTCGTAGCAGCGATCAACTTACTATTCCCGATGCGCACAATCTGTGAGCGCGCAAGAACGACTGAGCGAGGCGAGCAGGCGAGCGCGTGGGTCGGCAAAGGCACGCGCGGGGCGCGCCGCGGCTTCGACCCAGTGGAATGCGGCAAGATAGTGGCGCGCGGGTAGCGGCTGAGGTCCGTGGTAAGCTAGAATAGAACCTCCTCAATAAGTACGGTACGCGACTTTGTGGCGTCGTAATCGCGTGGACGGAATGCGCATGGTCCACTTCGGCCCATTAAAATAAATACAATTCTCAAATGCTCTGTGGCCCCAGAGGGGCCCCGATGACCTGGTCTATTCGTATCTTAATATCGTTTCATTCATAGAAACTCGTGCTTTTTAACGCCAAATTGCAAATTATATTAAAGAATTTGGTATTTTAATTTTTCTTTCTAAAATTTAATCTAAACAAAAAAAGATTGAATTACCTACCCACCAAGTCTACTAATAGGTAGACAAGGACAATGGACGTTACAATTTGTACTTAATGTCTATTGACACGACTACGTGAATACTACAACAATGTTTGTAGGAAATCAATAAGGATACAATGGAAGCATGGTTAAAAATTCGAACGTTACACACACACAAAATGTATGGATATTATTATTCTTTTGGTTCTAATAGCCCTTTTAAACTGCGATGTGAATTTCATGATGTATTTTATGTAAAATAATTTTATTCACATATCTGGCTAATGGGCCTAGCCATTTAGGTATTTAGAATTTACCAGACAACAAAGTCCCAGATATTATGTATATATTACATCTCATAATCTATAAATTAAACAATACGTTAATTATCAAATTAAATTACCTACTGGTTCGACACATAATTAAGAAAAAAAAGTTGAAGCAATTTACAATACAACGACAACGCCAAACCTGGAAATTCGATATAGAATCAACAAACCGATTGATAGTTCTGGATGTGCAGTCTTTTGATTCGTACAGTAAGTACTTCCCTAGCCACCATTAATTCTGATCTGCTGCATCTATATGACGTAATGACGCAATTTTTGACTATATTTTGTGCTTGATAAGCCTATCACTGTCGAGCTTGTGTTTATGAGGGTACCTACAAATTATGTGGCAATTTTTTGAAATTGTTAAAATGGTAAACTAACATGAAGCCGTTTCTATAGCTTTTTGAATTTTTGGAGGTTATTGAGGTTGGTTATTGAAAAAAAAAATATAGGTAAAAAAAATATAGGCTAAAAAATATAGGTATATTATATATAATGTAAGGTAAGGTATATTATATTTTTTTTTTGGAGAAACAATAATAATTAGTAATTTTTTTCTAATAATAAAAACAGGGCTTTAGTTCTGTAGTGTTATAGTTAAGAATAATTATGTCCAGCAGTAGGCGTCTGTCGGCTGATATGATGATAATTAAGAATGTTTTCTAAATTTTGGATACTATCGAAAAAAATAAAACATGTCAGTTTCTCGAAGTCTATTAATATTTACGATATATATAAAGGGCTCTTTTGGGCAGGCCATTAGCTTTCTCATTAATAGTTTTCGTTTGGACCATGTGAAAACCGATAATCTGTATAACTAACAAAAACATCAATGTTTTTAAATGGGTTAAATTACTTAATATAACTTGATGATGAATCGGTATAACAGCAATGTTAAGGACTTCTTGATTGCTAATTTCGCGCTTTCTTATCCTGTTTTTGTAATCTTTTATGACCAATTTATTAAATAACTTAATTATATTTGTGATAAATTATTTCAGACGTATCTCACGCATATAGGTTGATATTCTAATGTACATCTTTGATTACTAGGTTTAACGAAGAACTCACCGATAGTAATCGGCTATTAGACATTTGGTTTATAAAAACAGCCTGCTCCCCTAGATAACATGCCTTTCGATAATTAATTGCACTGGAATTGCAAAAATGTATGGGGTTGGTTTGACAATTTCGCTCGATATATTTGCTAGGGTCAAAGCGTAAAGTGTATGTAAGAAAAAGAGAGTAATCTACGCTTGTTTTATGGTCATACTGTCGCCAACTTTTGTCATCGTAACACTATCTGGTTATTTGCCCCCTTTTCTACACAACAGTAAACAACAAAAATATATTATCTCCGACCGGCGAGCTAGGATTAGAATTATTATATTATACCATATTTCCTGACCACGTTGTGTTTTTCCTCTGAGCCGGATTCTGTTATTATTAACTTTGTCAATTAAGTGAATTAGTCCTACTCTAGGTCTTTTGTTATTTGCTTTAGGTAGCCACGTAATAGCACTTCGGATAAACATTTTTTTTTAATTTAAAATACACGATGTTTTTGAGGCTTTTTGATTTTTAAAGATCCGTACCGAATTAAAACATTATTATAAATTAAAAACATACCTACGCAATTAAATCATAAATCATTTATTTAAATGTATATACATGATCATTTATTCGTAAGCAAATGCCAGTGAGTTAGTATTTTTGTAATAATAAACAGCAACGTCCGCATATTATAACAAGAGTGATATGCGGAAAAATATATTTTATGAGCTTATCGAACCTGGCTAAGGCTTATTAACAATTATGAATATTCGTAACGGCTCTATAGTTTTTGTTACCTTTGTCTGTCATAATATAAATCTATCATTGACTTTGACAGCGACGTAAATAATGTACATCGGGAATCTTTCTAATCTGTGCATCGAGATTCTAACCTAAGCAAAGGCAAATAAAATAAATTTTTATGATTTGTTACTGTTAAATTTTAGTAAAGTTACCAAGTGCTAGTAATAATTTAAAAATTTCAATGATACTTTCCAAAGTTACAATTTCCCTAGTGTGTGTTTTATTGTTGGTGTCTATATTTATGGCAAATTTATTAAACTTAATCGCAACAGATCATAATTTTTATATCGAAAATAAGAAAGAAGGTATCAATCATACTAAATACCTAACTAATAAGTATGGACAGATATCGGACACACCGAATAATATTATTTGGTTTTTGCAAGTAAGTTCTTTATTTATTTTAATTCATTTTATCATCATTATTAAAATGCTATTGAGACAAAAGCTTCTTTGTTTAAAGTAAAATGAAAAAAAAAAACAATTAACCACTAACAGTAACAATATAAACGCCAATGTATTTCGTAGAATTACTATAAAATAAAAAATTGAATTAAGATATAAATCAAAAAATTATTAGTGATCTACAAATAGATTAAAGTTTTCCCAAAATTGGCGAATGTACAGAAGATCACTGCAAAACTTGGACATGTGAGAGAAGCAGGGCAGGTGTTTTTAAACTCATAAGTTGACATATAAATATACCTAATCTACCGAATAAGTAAATGACTTAACTTTATAAAGATGTAGGAAGAAAGACTTAAGTATTACAGTGAAATCTAGCACGAGTAGACTAAAGGGAAACAAAAGAGAAGCAAATTTTTGGCTTTCAGTTGCTCAGCATCAGGTGAGAACCTGTTGGTGAGTGATGAAAAGTAAAGGAAATGGCTTACCTTCAACTCCCAGAACAAAAAAACATGTCATTAATAATCTAACTAATAACTCATGCAATTCAAATATGTACAAAAAGTGAATATTTATGTAAATTCTTAAAAAAGCTGTAACACAATTTTTCATAACTATAAACATACAATTAAGTTATTTATTTGTACAAATAAATAGTCTAGTACCTACTCAATTGAAAAAAGTTTATTAGGTATTTTTAGTAATTGAAATTATTTTGTAAAAGTGAAATACAATATTTTATAAAATATGTTTAGAATAAAACAAAAATATGATGGTGGAAGTAATAAATAAGTGAACTGTATTAGAGTAGGGATAGTTTATGGCCTCTAAGAGTATAACTAGGTCATGTTCATGATCTGTGGAATCCCAAAGGCAAGATAGGCATAGAGCTGTCTGCTACTCGATCGCCGCGGGTCCACTTCGTCATTGTTTGCATCGGGGGCTCCTCCCCTCATCCCGTGTGTAGAATGCTATGTTCTTAATATCCCTGGATGGGATACACATCTATAATCTTTTGCAATCAGGGAAGTCCCAAAGATTTGGGAGAAGACTATTCTAGCTCTAAAGACATTTTTACGTTAAATTGCCACAAGTGTGAATATCTAGAACTAGTTGCTTCTATCCAAAGAAGAGTTCCTACTGCCTAATGGCTACTTAGATGTATCTCTATCAACAGTCATTTACTGTGCTATTCTCTCTATGTATAGGGACATCTAGCATAGGGATGCTACCAACATAAAACTTCATATTTGCAGGGTAGCAAAAAATATTTCAAGGGCTTTTAAACTAGCAAAGGCCTTACTGCCCTAGATCACATGCCTTTCAATATTTACTTAGTGAAACATTTATGGGATTTGACATAAACCCTCGCTTAGCAATCAAGCTTAACTGTCTTATTCCATACCATACAATTCTCATTTTTTTATTTTTATAATAAGCTCAGCAAATGACTTGACTCCTCTACTGCTTATCATCAGAAGGTGTCAAGTCATTTGCTGAGCATGCAACATACTGCCCTAGCCACCCTCCCCTTGTCTGCTCAGAATGTGCTTTTTCACTTTATTTAGCAAGATGATGGTGAATATCGAATTGTATCTTGCCTAGGCCTTCAGATTCTGCATGAAGTTTACATATACTCTTAATCTAAATTTAAGCACAATAAATATCATTCTCTTAACATTATCCCAAAAAGGACCACTTGACATTTGGAAAGGTGTATTAAATTTTAATCAATATGTATTCACGTTAATCCATTGGCTCAGATTGGCACAGCAATTACTTTCACCCACCAACCTGCATAGTGCCAGCAGGATGGTTTTATGACCTAAAACTTCACATCTGTTTCTCCCATGTAGGAAGGCATATGTTGATAATGTGCATGCATTGTATAAAATGTGTTTTTCAGATATCAGATATTCATATCAGTATATTCCGTGATCCTGGTAGAATATCACAATTTCAGCAGTTCTGTGATAGCACAATTAAAAAAATCCGGCCATCCTTGGTTCTAGCTACGGGTGACCTTACTGATGCAAAAGCCAAAGATAATATGGGTAGTTCCCAAGTGAAAAAAGAATGGATTTATTATCACAATATATTAAAAGAATCCGGTATAATGGGTGACACAGTCTGGTTAGACATAAGAGGAAATCATGGTAAGGCACAAATATTAAATTTAAAACTTGCATAGCAAGTAGTACGATTAGTTAAGCCTTGTTGCCTGATCACTTTACGCAGTCCTTAACTTTTAGTAGGAATTCAACTAATTAATTGTAGAAAGGAATGTTTGTTGTATGACATTGACTAATATATATTAAGTACTTTCATAAATTTAATTTTTTTTTATATTAAGTTTTATTAAAATAGATAATATACCCCTAAAGATATCCTGCTTTATAACATTTTAAAATTTCAGATAATTTTAACATCAAGACATTAAATTCACAAGAAAACTATTTTCGAAATTATTCTGTTCAAGGATTGACTAATGCAAAATCATATATACATATTGAAAATCGTAATGGTGTGAGTGTTGCATTTTTGGGCGTTGATGCTTGTCCTGAGCCTGGTTTGAGAAGGCCTTTTAACTTTATTGGCATGCTGGATTTGCAAGAACAACAACAACTACAAAGATTGAAAGCTGAAGCGGATGCTAGAGCAGATCATATAATTTGGTTTGGCCACTATCCAACATCATGTATCTTGTCTATAAAGAAGGAATCACAGAGTATAGACATTCGGCAATTAATAGGCAGCAGTAGGGGTTCACAGGTGTATGTTTGTGGACATTTGCATTCAATGGGTGGTTTTGTTCCCCAAATGTATACCAAACATAAAAAAGGTTATCTAGAACTGGAGTTAGGGGACTGGAAAGATAATAGAATGTTTCGATTAGCCGCTATTGACCACGGAATTTTTTCATTTGTTGACCAAAAACATAATAAATGGCCATTAGTTTTAGTAACTAATCCGAAGCACGCCAGATATGCTATGTCTGATCGTGAACCTCTGCAGTTAATTCCTGATTCAACGTGCATAAGGA
The DNA here is from genome assembly GCA_943193645.1 of Acentria ephemerella. Lineage (NCBI taxonomy): Eukaryota > Metazoa > Arthropoda > Insecta > Lepidoptera > Crambidae > Acentria > Acentria ephemerella. The sequence continues at coordinate 8,214,830 of OW971881.1, forward strand.
TACTTGCATTCAGTGATGTTGCCGTTAATACAGTGAAAATTTCTTTTGATAAAATTAGTTGGATGAAATGTAGAGTTTCAAAAGAGCCCCTTTATGTTTGTCAATGGTTACCGCATCTTTTTAGTAGTGGAATGCATTACTTGTTTGTCATTGTAACTGATGAAATGGGAAAAGAAATATCAATAGAACATCCATTTTCGATAGATGGTACTCAAGTGAACTTTGAAGTGACACCAAGAATACTTCTCATGCTCGATGCGGGTGTTGTAGTAAGTAAATAAATATATTTATAGTGATCCATACAACCCGTGCGGGCGGTTGGGCAAGTAAAATTGAAATACTACAATAACACAGCGATTGCCGCTCACAAAGCCTGTGTGCCAAGGGCTGTGTGGATCCACAGTTTGGATTTCGAAATCAAAATTATTTTTAATAAAATTTTATCTTTTAGTTTCAGACAATATTTGCTACATTGCTACTAGTCAATGTAATACCATTTGTAATATTAAGATTACAGAAAAGACCTCCTAGATATCGTCGAAACAATTTAGGCAGCTATGTTATCCGGAGAGTGTGGTTGCTGAGTAAAATCGACCGCATATTTTATCCCATTGTGTTATATACAATATACATGCCATTCGGTCCATGGGTTATTGGAGAACTTATAGATAGTCATATTGGGGTCATTTTTGCTTGGGGCATAATAATAAAAGGCGCATTTTTACCAGAACCTTTCACGTATATGTATGGCAGTGTACAGTTGATGTTTGTTCAAATACCTCTTATATTGGTCCTCGCTTACAGTTTAGATACACGCCTCAGTTATAATGTGAGAGGTGTAAAAAGATTAATTAGAAATATACCGTTTATATTTTTGCTATCCATTCAATTTTTGTTAGCTTATTTATTCTGGCTGGAGTATGGTACAATGGCCTTTTTATTTGGACCGTTGAGAACATGGAGTGTTATTTTGTGTTTATTGCTATGGTATAAAATATGGACTCTACCTTCTGACTATTGCAGGTAAAGACTTGTTAAAATTATCTTTATATAATATTCCATATTAGTCATGTGACATTCAATAATTGAGTAATGTTATACTTTCATGTGTAAAATAAACCAAATATAGTTTCTTTATATTTTTCTACATAACATTAAGCTCATGAACATTTTAATTTATTTTAATTGAATATAATTAGTCATTGAAATATGAAGAGTATAATGGCTATGCTTTTCAAATTTTGAATAACTAATTTTTCTACCGGCTTCGGCCTTGATTTTTTTTTTACATTTTATTCATCAATCAATGAAACTTTATTAATGTAAATATTTATTAGTGTAGTACAGTAGGTATCTACACCTGTTTACACCGATTGTGAATAAAAACACTAGTATGTACATAAAATGCCTGGGGGCGGCCTGGCAAAATGCTGCGGCAGAACCCAGGTCACACCCCTGAAGGGTAGTGGAGTTACCAGTGAGTTTTAGTGGGTTATTCCTAGTTCCACTTTTCTCAGGCACTGGGCGAGCTCACACACACCCACACCCGCCGCTTAGTCAGTGGCGGGTAGGTCTGTAAATGGCGCCTCGTAATACGCCTCGAGAAAAAAAGTAAATTCATAAAATTTAATGCACAAAGGCATTTCCCATTAATACGTGGATGACAGGCCTAGTTTATATGCAACTTATGGGTTGTTATTTTATCAATTCTCTTTATAATTACTTTCGTAATATTGATCATGATTACCCAGACTTTCATATGCGTTCTTTTAATCATCGTCTTTAATTAATTTCATCTTATTTCAGGAAATTGATAAATTTACTTGACTTGCCGTCGTAGTGGTCGGATTATGGATATGAAAGTTATGAACCATACAAATGTCTATATGAAATATTACTTTGAAGATCGTGATAAGTCCATTGTGCAAATGTTGTTTAGATGTGCTGCAATTTCGAGGTAACTAGATAAATAATTAATTTAAGCTTCTAACTATACCAAAGATTTATTAGAACATTCCGGGTGGTCCTAAAAATGTAATTCTGACATACACCTGCCCAAAATTAAAAAAAAAGAAGATTTGTGTGAGTTACTTAAAAATGTAAACTAAAAATCATTACTTTGAATAAGGCTGAAATAAAGTGTGATATATTTCATTATAGACCTTTTCGGTATAATGATTGATAGAATTTGCACACAGATGTAAATTTTAATAAAATAAATATATTGATGTGCTTTATTATCATGTAATATTTTTTATTATCATTAATTATTATTTTTGAATTATTGGTAAACTGTTCATGTCAATAATAATATGAAAACTTCTGTATTAGTCATTTAATATTTTTATTTACAAAAGAACTTGTGAAGAGTGTAACTATACGTTTTCATTGCGTATTATACCTACTGTATTATTTTTGAGAATAAGATATTAAATGTAAAAACTCATTGCACCACTTGTACGTGTGTTCACAATATATCATACAATTTATTTGCTTTGACACAATAATTTATTCGTATTTTCTTATTGTAGGTAATCTTCACTTTTAGATTTTTCAGTATCTATACATGCTGGTACTTGAATATAATTAAGTTGGTATGTTCAGATAGGTATGCTGGGTTTCCAATAAAATACCATCGGATGGTTTTGCTTGCGAAACTTTCATTTTTTACATATTATGAATGTGACTAATGACAACATTTAATGCCTGGTAAGCCATCCGTTGGTAGGTTATTGAAACGCAATATCAATCACGACTCAAACACATTGTCCAATCCTCCGATAGGGTTAAAATGTTTATTTGAAAATTTTCTATACTCCAACCTTATACATCTATCGTTAATATTTTAGTAAATTTAAATTATATATGGTAGAAAATTTTGTTTTGTTTAGTAGTTACTAAATTAAGGCTTTAGTTAAAAGCTAACGGGCTTGTGGTTTAGCTGATTTAAGAGAATAAATTTATAGAATTAGCTTTGCGACCATAGCTAAACCAAATTAGCAGGTGAAGTTACACTTTAGATATTATTAACAAAGACTTAGCTATAAAATACTACTTAAAAAATAGTTTTAACCCTTTTTCAAGTGCAGAGAATAGGTATTTCTCTTAGTCATTTACTACATCGATGCTTAATGACTGGTGAGGTTATATGTTTGTCCTTGTCTTTTTTATTATTCAAATAAAATATTCACATAGGTTATTTTTTATTACGTGCACTACATTTTAAATGTTTTACATTCATTTAATTATGTTTTTTCCACGACGACTACCTTATCTGATTAACTTTTAAACTGAGCAATAAACCAGCATGTATAGATCGTGTCTTTTATTGATAAATGAAAATAAACAACGAAATGTTTATTATTTTACAATGTTAGCACAAAATAAATTATGTCGATGTCAATGTAAAAAGGAAATAAAAAAGTGAAAATTTAAAATATATATATGTATCTTGCACAATGTAGATAAGCAAATAACTGAGTGGAAAGAAAAAGGCTGTGAGTGATTAAATTTATGTTGTGATTTGATGATGACGTGATTTTTTTGTAGGTATTAAAATTAGTCTTCAAAAGCACAAACTTCTTTTATCTTATATTCACTTAAGAGCATTCTGGCGATAGAGATGTTCATTTAGCCAAGTTGCTCAAGTGGAGACGGCTGAGCGCGTTCAGCCTGAACTTTGAGCACGGTTAAAGCGAGTCAGGTACTTTGTTAGTATTTGTCCGCACTGCTCAGAGGTGGCTCTTACTTTATAAAATCTAGGCTTCACACTGCCTTCATAGTTTTATTCATTTCATAGATTTTAACTTCTTTTTAGCTATAGTCAAATGCTTTGCATATTAAAAGAGTTTTCGTCAATGTTAAATTACTTTCAATCCCAATATGTACCTGAAAGGAGTTTGATCGACAATATGATTAAATTGGTTAAAACATTATTGAAGGGTAAAGACGAACCCTTCGATAATTGTCTTAAGAAAATTTTAAAATTTTATAAACAATTTTTTATTGGTTTATATTATGAATTTGAATTTTGTCATAATCCCCCTTAGTGATTGTTTCTATTCATCTTTAAAAGTTTGAAATTAATTAGGTAGATATTATTTTTAATGTTTTTTTACCCAAGCTATTGAGGAAAATAGCAAGTTTTACATTTGCATTAGATTTGTTTTTATGCTCATTGCCTGTTAAAAACAGCTCAAACTGTTTCTGGAATAACTTGCATTTTTCAGATAGGTACCTCGAAAGTGCTCCTATTTTACGATTTGTACGCGGTTCCCGAACACCATATACATATAGATTTTATAACAACAGAAAGTGTATTTTAAATATACTTTTTATGTACGATAAAAACGCGCTCTAAGACACTACACAAAATAGTACCTACCTATAAATTTATACGAAAACAAATGGGTATAAGATGGTGTTACAATTTTATCGGGAGGTCACGTATATGTCCAAGTTCTGTAAGCTTCCGAAAAGTTCTGTAGACAGAGCATAAAATACAAAACAGTAAAAAATTACAACTAAAAACGTCAAACACTAAAAACATGTCGAGTGGAAACAAAAATGCTGAAATGTTTTTTATTTGGCGTGCGGTTTTTTAATCAATTTCCGTAGTGCTTTTGTGTCCTTGTAGGGGTTCTGAAAATATAAAACTTGAAAAGCAGTTACAGGTAACGTTGACGTAACGAAGGTAGCTGTTGTCAAAATGTTTAGTTTTTGGTTTATATCATATTAGAGTTGTTACAATCTGTTGAAAAGTTGAACCTAACTATGGTAGATGTCATCGTCGTCTACGCCAAATGAAGGAGAGTCTGAAAAAGTATATTTAGGAGTATTGCGAAACCACTCGAGCTTTAGGGCACATTCACGAGAATTTAAGGTTGGTGATTTAGTGTTAGTGGTTAACAAAGTCTTTAAAAGACTACACTGGACCCTGGGCAATATTCTAGACCTCGCCTACCTGGAAGGTAGGGACGGAAAGATAAGGGTTGTAAGAGTGCGGACTTCTAAGGGTGTGCTATCTCGCCCAATCCAACGGATTTATCCGTTAGAGCTTTCGGGGCGTAGTATGTTGGGAAACCTGGTCAGATTTAACTTCCTTTTTTATTGTTCTCCATTTTTTGACGTTTATTTTTCTTTTCGTTTCTGTTTTTATCGGTGTGACATTAATAGAAATATAAGGAAAGCAAACACTAATTCCAATAATTACTATTTTAATACCTTCGAATTCTGTAAGACCGCGATAATAGCTTTGCTTAAAAACTTATATAAGGCCACTACATCGTAGGTTCACCATCATAATATTTTAGTCTACACAGGGTAAATCATATTTCATATAGTATTCAATTTTTTTCGTATCGAATATTTTATTAGTAAAGTAAATTGAAGTTTTGTCCTAGCTTACATTCCAGCGGAACTTAGTGGAACCGAAGCATCAATTTTGAGAATGCTAGAGAATTCTTTAGAGTCTTAAAATGACTGTTTGTTACTTAGCACTTAGCGCTACTTCCCGTGGATTCAACAGAGCGTTGGCAGTAGACGGGAATCCTCGAGAATGTGTGTTAACTTCTTGGATATCGCGTACCATGTACTATTTTGTTACAAATATTGGTTTCAATTCCGGCTCGCGGCAATGGCAAATTTAGTCTTAGTATTATTTAGTTGGTCTGTTGTTGAAATTATATCAAGTATTATATGTGCATAGTTTAGCATGTTTGAGATGAAGCTTGTTGAATCGCCTCTGTATAGGGCGAGTGTGTAGGCTGTGTAGGGGCTGTGGGGAGCACACCGAACAAATAGAACACATCCTATGTAACTGTGATGCTCTTGCCAGGAAAAGAATGGGTCACTTTGGACTAGGCTAGCCCAGTCCTGCAGATGTAAGGCTGCTGGCTCCGGGTGTACTTAGTAAGTAGATCTTGGAGGTATTCCAGGACAGCAGACATTAGATTGTGGAAGCACAAAAGATCCTATTAAGTCGACGTGCTACGGAAATAATCCTTGCCCTGCATCAAGATAAAATATGTTCATAGTTTTGAGTTTATACTAGATAGACACCCACCATACTTAACATTAATATAAAAGACGTCTCATGTTAAGAAATGTCTGGGTTTATTACATTAATCTTGATCTGAACGATAGAAAGTGTGTTTGGTGCGAAAGAACTATATTTCAAAGTTAACCACACCTTTCACAGTTTATAACTTTGTTTCTCGTTTATCTGCTGCTACAACATCTAAGTAGATTACAAAAAGCTCAAAACAGGGTGTTAAATGTCCGGTTTCAGTTTTACTTTACTACTAAAATCAATATTATAAACACCAATGAAACTTATGTGTATTTGATTTATATCTTGATGCGAAACATATTATCGAGAGATATCCAGAGTTAAATAAATTTAACCAGAAGAAAAAACAAAAGAAAAAAAAGACACAAAACAAAACAACTAGATACATGTAAATTATATCCATTGTTTTCTACTTGCTGTACGTTGAAAATGATGGATATGATTTAAAAAGAGAATGAACAAAATATGACGGTATGTAGAACCTAATGTTCGAAGTTACAAACCTGTACAATAAAATCCGTAATGACATCAAAGCTACACAGATTAGACAAGTTATTTTTTTAAACATTACTTACTAAAAATCGTAGTAAACAACTATTAATATGAAAATATTTATAACTAACTTCAACCCGGTATTTTGCTTAGTCTGAGATTTAATTTATGAAGCAATATTTCCCATTGCCAATTTACTTATTTATTCTTTCGTAGTCTTATCATATAACCTTACTCAACAATATATGTTGGATATATAACTAAAAAACATTTAAAATACAGGGTTTAAAAAAAACTATACACAAATTTCTTTATTAAAAATTATTATTAAAAAAAATACAGACCGGTCAAATATCACGTACAACAAATAGATATATTTTCTTAAATGAAAGGCGCTTCTAGTGCGAGAGTAGCTTAGTTTCGGTGGCAACAGCAAATTGTTATACTTTGTTTATGTCTGTTTCCGAACGCTGTATAATATATTCTACTCACTTTGACTCATCTTGTATGTACTATAATTATGTTATTATAATTATATTATAATTATGTTTGTATAATCTAATTTGTGTTCTCATAATTAGTGAATTGTTTAAATTCTTTTAATGATATTTACACCCTGTAAATATCTTTAAAAAAGTATAGTCCATAGTATTAGTGCCTACGTCATCTCTTTCTATCTAGTCTAGAATATATTTCTGTATTGTTGTTCTTAAGAATCTTATACGTTTACTTAGTGTAATAGATATTGGCACGATGGCCGGTGGACTGAAGCCCATTTACTTTGCCTGATCATTCATGTACTTATCATTCATTAAGTTCAAATTCACAGTGGTTTTCTATTAGTGCTTAGATAGTAATACCACTTAATTATGGAACTTGTAATCCGTGTATTAAACATATATGTACTTATAAATGATTGTAACACTCATTTATCATTTCTAAATTATCTATGTATTAATATTAATGGTATAGTTCCAAATGCCTGTCTATCAGGTAAATAGTAACATAATTTTATTTGAAAAAATACAAATTATACAAATGCGTCAATTTCTTTGCAAGCTTAAGCATTGCAAGTTTATTATCGCTTTATCTAAGCATAAGAAATAAATATGAAAGGAAAAGTAATAAATACTCAAGTGATATATTAAGTAAATAGGTGGGTAGGTACTGTGAGTTTGTAAAAAATATATGTTGAAGTTTATTCTGGAGCTGATTCGATGATAGGTAAATTCAAAACAATTCTAAACTTTGTCGTTCTTTGTCTCTCAGTCAAACAGTACCTCCTACTTATCTTACAAACTGAAATGAACAAGTCTGTTTACTCTAATGCTTGTTTTATTGTCTTAATTAGCTTTCCAACGAGTATTGCACAGTGTCAACAATATTATATTTATAAAATAAATGCAATGAATGTAATAGTGAATATTTTAATGAATTCCATTTCCTTTTTTATTACATCCATTTTGATTTTTAATATTAAAAAATTTGAACAAATCATGTTGTAATGATAAGACTCATACCTACGAACTTTCACAATCTATGTGGTTAGAGCAGACACACTCGAGCCTCAAAAACGTTATTTCCAGAGAATTAAAAAAATCTGGAAATTTCCAGAGAATATAAAAAACTACTAATAAATTACAGCTCTGGTTACAAAAACTTGTATAAAGTTATACAAATTCTATTATCTACTTATTCAGATATTGTATTAATGTCTTCGACTGCGAGTAAAGTCAGAGTAGCTATGAGATGTTTAAATGCGATTGTAACACATTTCGATTCATTTTGTACTCTTTGACGCCAAATAGGTGTATAAAGAGTCTTATTAAAGAGAATTAGGTAGAAACGTTTATTACAATATTCATCGCCAACATGATAGTTTCTTTCGCAAAGTTATAGATCATCATCATCAGCATCTTTACGTCCTATTGCTGAAAAGCACATGCGGAGTTTAGGTCATACTACTACGCGGGACCATTGTGGCATGGTGGGTTGCTGTAACAACCAGGGTCAACGGCTAACCTTCTACGAAGGATCGTAGTACGAATGGAATACTTCATGGTCCTTCGAGCTCCTGCTCGAGATAATAAATTTTGATTGGTATCCAGGGACCAACCATGGCTAAAGTGGCTTTATTTTCGTAATCGAAATGGGAACGTTCGAACCACAACCCAACGAGTTCCTCATGAAAAAAGTAATAAAAATCTTCACCGATGCCTATTTATCATTATACCTAATATTGTTGAAAGGAATATAATTAAATTAAATATCATAGATATAGTTAATCAAGAGATTTATTGTCAGAAATTACATACAAAGATTAAAAAATATATAAATTGTACCATTTCCTTGCCATGGAGTATATAACTTATTTCAGAGAATCGGAACGGAATTCAGTCTGAATGTACAGTTCTTACTTACCTGTATGTATTAAGGTATCTTTCGTGTGAAAGTCGATCAAAACTGCAGAAGTAGGTATGCAGACAGACACCAATCAAATAATGATATGAACTTTGAAAATATGGCTAAAATAATAAAAATTATTGCAGGATTATATTTTTTAAGATGATTGCTATTGAAAAGTTTATAACGTCATATGTTACAGTTAATTAAAATTCAGAGATTTATTAATCAAAACTCGAGATATTTTTTTTCGGGATATATACCATATTGAAGGAAATTTAATTGTAAAAAATAAATAAGTTAATTACTTAGAAACCTAGTACATTTAAGACAATTCAATTTTTAAGATTATCTATGAAATCTCTTAAGTACAAAACATCAAATATTGATTATAACATGTCTATTTAATATATTATTATATTTAATATATTTACATAAAAGGGTATTAGATAACATTTTATTATGTCATAAGGAGGTAGTAGTAGGGAAATAAAAAAGATATATTGCAGAAGCAATTGTATATCTGCTGTCAATATTTTCTGAGATATATCGATATGTTTCAGGAACTATTACAAGTCTCTCCTAACGCCCTATAGAAATTGCTCATTACACATGAGGACACCTGCTAGTAGTGGTTACTAAAATATCAGGGCAAATTGACAAAATTAATTATATCTTTGTAATTTATTCGATTAACCGTTTTAAAATTTTCCAACACAATTTTGGATACCTACAATAGAATAGTGTTTTTAAAAGTTTGTATCATTTAGAATACACATGATTGAAATAATTGTGAAAGTTCTGAACTGTTCTCTACATCAACAGTGAAGTCAAAATCACTCATCAATAAGTCTGCCTCAAAAAAAGAGAAACTTTTAAGTACCATGTCATACTTACCGACTAATAAGTATACAATCATAATCATGCTAATAGGTAAACCATATAATAAACTCTAGTTATTTTATAATTGTTTATATAATTATTTTAGATATAATACAAACAATCTTTTATTATTACCTTAGGTCCGATTTGGACCGCTGTGCGCTAGTTTTACTGGGGGGAATTTTTCTATCCTTCCTACTAGGCAAAATAACGTTACTTAAAGCAACAGAAGAAATGAACAAGCCTGCTGGTCATAATTGAACGTTATTTAAACTATTTATAGTACAGGAGTGGACACAATGCAAATCCCTGTGTTTGATATTTCATAACATTATGCATGTTTGCTTATAAAATAATGATAACAAAATAATTTCTTTACGACATGTCAATAAATATATTCCATATATTAATACATTTATCAATATTCGATTATTACACAGGCTAAGTTCCAAATATCGTTATACTTTAATCAGATCACAAAAAATGTCAGAAACAATTGTCAATAATCATCTGCAAGCTTTATGAACTCTGAAGATCAATATACAGATGAGAGATATTTGTAGCAACACTATCCAAATTATTAATGCTGTTATGTCACCATAAAAGTTTCTTGAAAGCCCTAAATGTTCAAGGTATTTGTCGGGCCTAGTAAAGAGGCAAAACGTCTTGTGACAAGTGAGGCGTTCTCTGTGAAAGCCGTAGATTGTTTCAAGGAAAGCGTCGAATGAATATCTGAAGTAGGAGATTGCGGCAAACGGCTGCAGATATGTCGGCATCTCACGGTAAGGTATGAAGAACTCGGAGAACATTAGCATGGGGATGTTGGCAGCCGGAATAACGAACAAACCCAACTGAAATAGAATGCGTTGGTATTTTAACTATTTCAATGACACAGGTAGCTCCACAATAAAAGTTAAGAAATCAAAATTGATTGAATTTTGTACAAAAGATGTACAAAAATCATTGATGTTGTATAGCAAATATAAACTAACTCATATAACTCATTCTTATTCGTTTTAATGGGAAATGGTAGCTATCAGGAATCAACTTTCTAGCGATAGCACGTAGGTATACTTAGATACATAAGCTAATATTTTACTCTATTAAATTTTTATTACTCACTTTCAACCAGCCAACCGGCAACATCTTAAGGCAAAAAGAAATCTATGTGTCTACTCTGTGTCCGTATAACAATTATAAGAATCTTTTACCTTTACATCACACGCAGCTCCTACAACCAAGCCGAAAGTCTGCGCTAGTATGGTTAAGAGAATGCATATGAGCCAAGCGTAGCTCATCCGGTGGCAATCGAGTGGCTGCGACGTAAGGTACCACGCAGGGAACATGAATACTGTCGCGCATAGGAGCTGAAAATATAGAACAATATAATTTCTTTATAAGTAGATGACAACTTTTTAATTCAATTAACTATACGTAAACAGCATGTCAAACCAAAAGATATTCTATTGCTTTTTTAGTATTTGTAACAACTCTTAGAAACGTTGTCCTATGAAAATATTTATAGCGACAAATTAGATAGTGTTCTTACGAGTCTTAAAAGCGCTGCAAAGAAAACAACGTGTAGAAGTGACGTTGCGTACAATGATAGGGCCTTTTCATACTCTGAGCCCAATTTTCTCCGGATTTCAACATTGACAACAACTAATAAGACATAATTAAAATGCACAATAAATGACTCCACACTGCATGACTGTAAGCAGTAGGAGTCGCTATGTGAACATAGCTATTTAGTGAAGCATGGTACATATTGGAATAGACTCCTTCACTAAGAAGTCCCAAAAGGTGCCCGTCAAAATGTTTATATGAAATGTTTATATGTTTATATTAGAATAGAAAAATGGGTCAATTCGCCAGATCTCAGCTAAAAGAAGCTGTGGAACTCGTTCCGCATCTTGTAAACACAGAGCTTCCTCTAGATTAAAGGCAACGCTCGTCTGATAGGTGGTTACGGATGTACCCCCAGTGTTAATATCACAAATCAGGCGTTTTTATAGGTACCATCAAGGTATCATATGTGTAATTTATCTACTTATAACTCATTTATCTACTGACCTGAATGGGTAAGTCCACTATAATCTTCGAAACACAGTACGCTGGTAAAGAGTACCATTTATTCAAATGTTCCTGAAGCACCACTGTCGCTTCCACAGGAACTGTAATTTTAAAATAAATGCTTTAAGGAATTGATATATAGTCCCTTATATAACAACAACCAGCCGGCCTAGTGCTAAGTACCCCTACCTACAGGCTACACTGTCAGGGGACCCGGGTTCGATTCTCGGCCGTGGCAAATGTTTGTGTAAAACTCACCGAATATATCTGGGCTTAAAATTAATGTAAACATCTCACAAGTACATATTTTTTTTATAAAAACGAAGAAAATGACACCAAACTTACTATGGACTAGATAATAATTTTGAGTGGAAGTAAATTAAAATTTTGATAAGTTGCGCGAGTTTGTAAGATGTGCAATAGTTTTTTTCATTTTTGCTCTTGTGATGTCGTGAATAAAATAGATATTTATAATACGTGACAGATAAAACAGTTCGATTAACGTAATACACTTACAAGTGTGAATAGGTGGCATGGCGTTGGAGAAGAATATGAATAGCAAAAAAAAGAAGAGACATCCTGTGTTCGACATAATGCGGTCGGCATCTGCGCCAGCGCCACTGTAAAGTGCCCCCAGAAGTAACGCCACCAGTAAGTGAGCGGCTAGACGAATCTGAAATAAGAAGAGATAATAATCTGATTGAGTGACAATCATATGCATTATCCGTATAATTCATTTAAATTTTAATAAGTATAACAAATTTAGAACTAGTTCGAGTTCTGACCCTGCCACTCGATAATACCTTGGTTTACAGACAAATGTCGAAGTGGAAGGTCAGAATTGTGTTTTCTGTTCGTGCAAGTGCCTTACTAAACATAGATAAAATAGGTCCCCTTAATGTATGTGTATTGTGTAGAAGATTACAGTAATTTTTTGCTGAAATGTGCTGTAAATAATACGATTTATAAATTTACATGGAGGAACTATAATTATATGGTCAGACCCACTCTTTCTTTTTCTTTAGAATAATTAATCCACGGCGTGCTCAGACATCACAATAGCTTTATAATGACGGTGAAATCCTAATCAAAAATAAAATTAATAAACGATATCAATTAACAAAAATTAGACCAGGAAGTAATTAATAGTAATAACGTACTACAAGTTACAATTAGGTTATCCTCATTTATTTTTAAAATATGAAGTATTCTAAATCAAATAATCTTAACAAAGTATACATATATCTTTTGTATGATCTCGAAATTACGTAGCGTAGAAATTTTATGAAATAATTCGTTAAAACATTTGTACTATCAATTAAATTACATTGAAAGAAACAGTTATTATAACATAATTATTATTAATTTTGTATTTTGCATGAACCTGTACATTTTGGAAACCAATTTCTATGTGTGTCATTAGATGCAAGGAGCATTTATTTTTTATTTATGTACACAAAAATTGTTAAAATATACATAAAAGGAATTGAGTACAATACATTTGTGCTTATTTCTTATAAAATTTCTACCAGCAGACCTGCGATAGGAATATATTTTGATAAATAGCGGACTCACTTTGCATATAAATATAAGAATTGGCCATTTTTTCCCTCCATATTCTATTAGGGCGACTAGTATTTGGGCGACTTCAAACATATGGATATATCGAAGAAAATATTGATTTAAACTTTAATATAGTTTTTGTTATATTTCGTTATTATTGATATACTATTTATTTACGATAAGGAAAATGTTACACACCGTATTCATTTATATACCTAATGTGTTAATGGTTTGACCTAGTATATCACATAAGTATTTTATTAAGGTTAATTTTCAAGAATATAGGTTTTTACCTGTGTTAAGTGGACGTCTCTCAGAGCTCCCAACCAGCATCGCCAAAATAGAGCGCTGAGTTGTTGTACTATAGTTGCTTGGTAGCCCTCTAGCTGAGGCTGATGAATTTTTAGAAGTGCTTCTGTTTCTATTGGTTGACCTGAATACAATTAATAAATATGTATTATATGTATTTATAATTTTGAGCTTAATTCAGGATTGGTACAGTAATCACTATAAGTAATTAACTTATCCGATTATTAATCCTACCTTTTGAATTTACTTCATGCAAGTCGCTTCTCGCAACATTCCTCATTTCATGAGCATAACTCTTCGCTTCAGATTCCAAAAGAGCTAAGTTTCCAGGATGTTCCCCGCTCGCAACTTCAAGCACTAAAATCAAAAATAATTAATTTCAATTTTGGATTCAAATAATCTACTGAAAATTGTAACTTCAAACTACTTCAAAGTTTTATTATAAAGTGGTTTTTTGCGTCTATCTCGTAATAATTATGCTACTTTAAAAAAAGATACAAGTTTGTTTACGTACTTTTTGTTTTATTAAAGGTCCAAATTTTTTTGCTTAGAAAACAATTTATTTTTTAATTTAAATGAGTCTTGAGTTATGTTATGAGTAAAATCAGATTATCTTAATTACATTTGAGCTCGTGGTGGGAAATGACAACAATGGCAAAAAATAAAATAATTTAATTTTTTGTTATTGTTCTCGTCTTAGAATACTACTTACTGTAATCAGCCATGTTGTAGTATTGAGGGCATACGAACCCAGCTCTTGCTAGCGTGTCAGGAATATCTGCCAATGCTCCAGAATAGAGCACGCGTCCATTTGCAAGGAGTAGTATGTCATCTGCAGTATTGAAGAGTTGTGACGACGGCTGGTGTATGACACAGGCCACTGTCCGTCCGCTTCGAGCTACTGTCAGTAAGCTGCGAGCTACTGACATCGAAGACACGGAGTCCAAGCCACTGTTATGAATAATTATCATCATTAGCCTTAATTAATATGGATAAGACTTTCGGATATATAGACTGAAGGGTGAACTTAAGGCTATATTTTGATGATATTAGTTCATAGGTTTTTCCAACAATTGAATTGTTTTTGTGCCTGTTTTGTATAGTTTTTCTTGTGTATGTTTTATATAGTATAAACTTAATTTATCTAGAATGTTTATATTAATGTCAGTAAGTATAATTTGATGCCATGATAACGAAATGTATATTTCCTATATTATAATTAAGTATGATTATCTTATCTTATCTTATGTAGGGCCAGGATTATTCCCAGAGCATTCGACCCAATGAGATCTTTAGCGCTTCCCTAATTCTAGTGTCTGGTGTTTTGGAATGTATCTTAGAGGCAAGATATACTTACTAACTACGCTCGGAGTCAGCAGCCTCATATCTTCAGGACTGGGATAGTCCAGTTCAAAGAGACCCATTCTTTTCCTAGCAAGAGCATCATAGTTACATAGGATCTGTTCCATTTGTCCAGTGTGCTCCCCACAGGCCCTATACAGAGGCTATTCAACCAGTTTCATTTTTATATATAAGTATGTTTACACACCTTGTTGGTTCATCTAGGAGCATTATAGTCGGATCTACGAGTAATTCACATGCGATAGTCAATCTTTTTCTTTCCCCACCCGACAGGTGACCTGCTCTGGTTTTTAGAATATCGAATATGCCCAGTTGAGTGCATATATTTGATATCTGTAACAATAGATGGTGGTAATATTATATCTTTTATTGAATATTACTAGAAAAAAGTACTAAAATTTACCTAAAATAATAAAGTCATATTTATGTGTGTTGAATAGATAAGGCATTGGTAGGTACGTATTATTCTTTGTAATACGCGATATAGACTTGAGTTTTGTTTTTCCTTTAATACTAGAACTGTACTAAACTTATACGACAAATACCTCATCAATTTTACATGCAATTTTCATACCTATGTAAAACAATGATATCTCTTATATTTTTTCTTTTCTTGTACAACAAATGAGTCGACTACCCTTGATGTTAAGCAGTAGGAGGAATCCATATGTGATGATAGCTAGAGCAGCATGCGATATACTGCCCTAGCCACCTGCATCTTGTACGGCCAAAAAGTGCCATAATCCTATTTGAAAAGATGCACCAACACCACCACCAGCACCAGCACCAGCCACTGAGCAAAATAACTGGACTCTTTTACAATAGAAATAAAGTGTTGTATATATATTTTTTAAACTTTAAATGAAATTATCTTTTTAGACATCTCCCAATCCATTTTGTACATTTTTTCGAATGATAAAATATAAATCAATGGTCTAAATAAGACTACAGCCTATATAACCCTCAATACCACACCATGCTCGAGTGCGTCTTAGACTTACGTGTCGTATTTTAATACTAAATACTCTCTACAACATCCGTTAAGTATAAGACTGAAGCTTGGAATTAAATATCAGAGTACGAGGTATAAACTGGAATCAATATATATAATATAACGCTGTAACTAATATTTTTGGGTAGGTTGGTGAAATTATTTTAATTTTTTTTTCCTAAATAAACAATCAGTTAAATACAAGTTTTAATAAAAAAATAAGAATAATTAAATTTGTCTGCGTTTGTATGACCTTAGGTATTTGAAAAACATACGTAGGTAGGTTACATTACGAAAGTTACGTTGAACCATGTATACAAAAAAAACTGGTTATGCATGATGTAATGAATGGACTGATGGCTTATTCTCAACTAAATCTGCTTAGCACATATTTCATCAGTTACATGCTATGTCCCTTTGAGGACTCTATGCTAAGCATCCTTTAAGTATTCCTGAGCCAAAACAGGGCCATGAACCATTGTTATTGTGTGAGCGCCATGATCTGTAAAAAGTGATCACGTACATTTACATTACGAACCAAATAAACATGGTAACGAAAAAAAAATGTGTTTATATTGGTACATTCGGCCTCAGAAGTAGATTAAAATTTACTGTCTTAGTATACAGTAATTGCTGCAATCATTCCTACTTTAAACCCAATAGTTGGTGTCACGTATACTAAAGTGTTAAGAGGAGGAGAGATGTTAAGAGAACTCGAGGGCAGCTTTACCCTACAAACGCAGCATACCCCCTGTTTCTACCCTGGATAATGACACTAGAGCAGTAATTGGTAAAAACCTATGGCTACTAATGACACATCTCGTTTTATTATTTTTTGTCATGAATTAATTTTTAAAAGGGGATCTTCAAAAATCTTAAAAAAGTGGCCATATATTCCACTTTGTTAAAAAATTCAACAAACAAATTTTTGAAATCATGTTAAAAGGCACAACAAAAACTATAAGTTATATATATATTTTAAGTAAAGGAAACAAGGGACAGCGGAACGATGGTTTTGTGTATTTTTCGTATGTGTTTTCTGTCCGCGCTTCAGTTGTCTCTATCGTAGTCGATAGTTTGGCTGTTCAGGCACTGCGAGACTGGAATAAATACCTGTTTTTCAATTCTCTAGCCCTTAGTTCTGTTAATTGCTTCTTAGGCCGACTGTACCTACATTAGAATCATGTTGTATGCATCATACGTGCTTAAGCAGTAACTTGTTATGTTGTGGTCAAACGTAACGTAAGCGGAATTTAAAAACAGGTCCTTATGCTGTTATTCTAAACACGTCTACAGTTTTAAGGTCACGTTATCAGGAGAGAACCAGGCTAAATCTGGTTCCTTTATATAATCATTTTACCTAAAAATATATTTATTGATGATTTAATGACACGGCTATAATTATTTTCTTCAGTTATTTTTATAGTATTATGTAGTCTGGAAATTTCCAGGGATAACTGTAGAATTTAATAACATATTTTTTCAAAAAATAGTTGTGAGTTCATATGCCAATTTGGCACACGTGTTTCACTCAGATCGTTATTCAAGGAGGTGAACATTCTAACTATACCATCTCTATATATACTTGAAACCCTAATGAATGTAAGAAAAAATATAACACATTTTAATAAATTACTCATAACTTGAATACAAAGAGTAAGCATAATCTTGAAGGACATCCTACTCGTCTCCACAAAATACACATTTTTTTTATTTTTACAACACACTTCAAAGTATTAGTGAATTAGCAAAACTGTATAAGAAAGCTTACTATGAAATAAACGATTATCTAATCGATACTAAAGTGTGGGAGAAAGTTTTTAAAATGACGATTCATCACAATAACAAAGTCGCTATTTGTACTGTGTATGTTTATTTCCTTCTATAAATTTTTGTGTATAATGAAGTTTATTATTAAGAATAATTGCATGACTAATAAAATTATTTACACGTAACTAACGTGTAACGGCCGTGACTAATTTGTAAATGTCACTACACACACTTAAAAGGGTTTAATATTGACGATTTAAAAGTTAGTTACTTAGTAATTGAGTACATTAAAATAAAGAGCTTTTTGATATTGATTCCTAATGAAAGCTTCAACAAGATTTACATGTTAGTTTTTGTGAATAGTTTCCATGCATACGTAGATTTTGAGACAATTCGTCTCAAGAAGATGAATGATTAGCCATGACTAAGTTTGAGACCTTAATGATTTACAAAATAATGGCATCTCGGTTTAAAGTTTTATTACAGTGATTAGAAAACTGTCTGGAAGTGATAGCTGTGGGGAAAGAGGCAATGTAGTTTTGCGAAACAATTAAAAATCTATTGCTTTTGTTATGAAATTACTACTTGAGAGGTAGAAAATGTACTGTATCATGGATATTTTAGACCATCCCTCACGCTCTTTACGCAATTTATACTATTTTACATGAATATTATCACGCGCGGTATGTGAGCGTTTGTAGGAAGTAAAAATATTAATAAAGTTGTTTTTAATTACCAGCAGTGTTCTTTCTTTCGGTTGGACATTAGGCAGTTTCAGTCGAGCAGCGAACTGTAAGGTTTCACCTGCTGTCAGGGTGTCTATAAGATTAGCGTGCTGGCTGACCAGCACTGACCCTTTGCCTGCTCCGTACATTGCGCCTTTTACACCTGTTCTCCTGAAAGAAGCATAAGAATCCATAAACATTACTTGTTAAAATTTAATTATAACCTTGGAATTGACTCCATAAAACTAATATTATTGTGATGAATTTCATAGTTGAAATGAGATGGATGCCCGTCATCTTTATCAAATTATGCTTGTGTCACTCGCTGATTAAAATACTAATATAATATTATTTTTTATTATCTGTTTTATTGATTGTAGCTTGTTAAAGAGTATCGTCATCTATCTACGGAGATCTTAGTTAGATCACAAGCAAATAGTTAATTAAATCGGCTAATCAAATACCTTTCAACTAAAAAAAATATTATCAAAATCTTTACTCTTAGTCAAAATCTGTCCGCTTAAGTCTGAGTTATTGAGTGACATGCACAAGAGTAACAAAAGTTTTTGATAATTGCTCGATGTTTAATATATTATGCAAGATAATCTAATCCAAACCCATTGTTTATTTGAGTACCTTAGTTTTGTTATAGAATAGAATAGAATAGAATATATCTTTATTGTACATCAGCCAATATGTTGTTGTTGTTGTTATCTATGGATGCAGTAAATTAGTTAGCAACAGTCAACACTGGGATGCTGAATTGATGATTGAATTAAAAAACATTGTCTCTGGATTTTATGGTTAATCAGATTAAAGAATGGACTTAATTTGTAACAATGATGTTTTGATAATGATAATCTTCACTCAACCCTGACCGTCATCACTTTCTTTTAATATAAATACTACACTTTTTACTCAATTGCAGTTTTCTCTTGGCCGTCATTAGACTTTGTAATCAACATTTATTAATTTTTTTTATTAAACATTATCATTGTTCTTGAAAATCAACAATTTTCAAGAGATAATACTTTTATCGCGTTCTATTGATATGGTAATTGTATCATATTAATGAGATAATAATTTATAATCTGTTGTGATTTTAAGTATAAATGTAAGTAGCTTAATGTTAGGTAACGTCGATAAGGCAGACGAATCAACTTTCCCTGTTATTCCCTTTCACGAAGAAATTAAACGTAATTATTTGTGTGTCCCTTTGGATAAGTGTTTTTTGAAAATGATTTTTTTTATGTTCGTACTTTTATCTATTACCAATATGATAGTGAACATCATGCCATGAGCTTGAATCAAAACGGCCATGTGGATTAAAAATTGAAGTAGGTACTTATCTGTAGGTAGATAGTTAAACTATAATGTTTCGATTTCAATTTATGTTTAAGATCACATATCTATAAAACATTTACAAACTTATTTATGTCAAGAATAGCTCGGCCATCTACATCGTATTACTCTTAAAAAGATTTCGCTTATAGGCTTCTAAGTACAACTTAAATATACTAAACAACTAATTTACGCTTAGCTAAAACACTGTTATCTAAGTTTTGTTTCTATCGCTTATATGTCAAAATAAAATAAATACCACTTTGTTACTAAAATTTGTTTGATAAGTGTATACATGTTAATCCGTTAGTAAAAACAGAAAATAAAATAGTATATATGGTGTTAGTTGATAGAAAGTTATGAAATGGAATTAAGGAATACATAATTTTTACTTCGTCACCAGTACCTTAGAAATACCTATATACCATTGAACGAGATGTGATTATTTTTTCAGTTTTGGACTAATTTGGAGTGAGCATGTATCTGCGCTTTGTAGTAGGGTTCAAATGGACGAATACATAAAAGACCAATAGAAAAAATTCGAGTGCCCCTTGACTCTTGTTGACGCAAGAGCTTACAATGATGCCAAAAGTTCGAGGTTCTTAAGAGGTTTCACATTATACATTTGCTGTCTTTTTCTATCAATATTTCATTTTAAATAATTTTAAAATCTATAGACTATAGATTGAATTTGTAAAAATTTTCTTTTCATTGTAAAATCAGTTTGAATTAATTAAATAACGGATTTATTAAAAATCAATGTTCCAAAGATATCGTTTTCACAACTTTCTAAATAGCTTTTCTTAAACTAAAGCGACATAACCGAGAAGTTACCATCTTAATCAAAGTACATGATAATTATACAAAAATCGGTAACATTGAGAGTCAGTTCTGTTAGTGGATACTTCTTTTGAACAAACAAATTAACTAATTAATATATAAACAATTAAATAAATTAAGATAAACTGAATATTATTTTTTTTTAAATGGTAATTGATTAAAAACAATAACTCGGTAATATTCTTCATTTTATTTTTTTATATGTAAAGCACAGCAAATGACTCGACACCACCTGATGATAAGCATTAGACGAGTCCACATGTGAAGATAGCTAGTGAAGCATGTGATATACTGCCGTAGCCACCCTCACCCTGCCAGCCCAAAAAGTGCTTTTCTTGGTTGTCGAGTTAAAAAATATATTTTGTGGAAGTTATGACCAGTTTTGTATGTGACCTTAAGAATCAGGCGTACGAGAAAACCGGCTAAGGCTTAGGTATCTCTAAGGTCGTCAACATGCAAGCGATATGCAGTGATGTTGCAAGCAATCATAGGCAATGGAAACTGGAATGGAAACTTTTATATGTGGGTCGTGTGATTGTTAATTCCTTAACTATTTTAAAAAAAATACTGACTTTCTTCCAGCGAGTATTTTCATCAGTGTAGTTTTACCAGCCCCAGAAGGGCCTAAAATGTATGTCAGCCGGCCTGGCCTGATGGCACCGCATGCTTCGTTCAAAATTATGTACTCGTTTGACAACTCCCGCTTTTTTCGTGTCCAGGGTATCCCTGAAAAAAGGAAAATCATGTTGTTTACTCTTTCATTGCATTAGTTTTAAACTTTTCATGAGTAATATTCTTTTTAAGTGAGCTTAATGAATTAGTATCGATGTTACTAAGGACTAAGCTATCCCAACTAACATCTTGATAATCATTAGTCTATATTTACACAGGTTTGTAAACTTTTACAGCTCAAAAAAATCTACTGTCTCTATAAAGAATATATTTATCTTCAAATGGCATGTTGTTTATATTCTTAAAATATAAAAATAAAAGACACTCAACATATTGATATACCATATACTCGAATTTATAGGTACTTAAGTTAAATTAAAAGTGGAAAATATATTAATAATCTTATGGCAAAAAAACACACAAACGTGTTATGTTATGTTTACGAGTTTAACGACACTTGTCGTAGAACAAAAACAAAATTGAAAAATAATTCATATTTCGCGAATAAGAGCCTTTTTACGTTTGAAGCTTGCTTTGAAGCTTGCTTATACTTATGTAATAAAAATCAAATTTCACTTTTGTCTTGATGATGATCATCATCGACGGCCTATACCGTCCCATTACTGAGCATAGGTCTACATGGGACCAACATATGAGGACCATAAGATCAAACACGCTGGCCCAATGGTGGGTGGATTAACGTGCCTTCGGAGAACGGAGAAGGATGAGATAGCCCATTTTAATTGACCCATCCAGGGATCAACTATGGTAAAAGTTGCTTTAACTCCGTAATCTACAAGCTAGTCATGATGATTTAATTAAATAATTATCGTTACTGTAATTCAAGACGAAAAGAATTCGAGGAAAATGGAAAAATCTGATGGGATGTCGTTTAAAACTTGATTATCTATGTAAAAAGCAATATCGTAAAAATGATCCCAATTATCCAACTTGCAGTGTTAAAGTTCTTAGCATTTGGTTTTATTTAGTCCTGTATTGACTTCCCTATTTAATTTACGTACGTAGAGATAAGGTGGTGTTGTTATTCTTTTATTAAGTGGCTCATATCGGTTGAGAGCAATATATACTTGACCTGTGGATCAAATAACGTTGGACGCCAAAATATTCTTGTCTATATTTATGTATGTTTGTTGTGATTGATAGGTAGCACCTATCAATTATGTCTATAAAAAATCACATCCTTATCAATTAATATTAATCATATTACCATCTTCAATGCATATTTTATCTTTTATCATAAATTTATGACAATTTCTTATATATTACATACATATAGTAACGACTTACGTAGACATCGTTATATGTCAGCTTGTATCGTTCTTAATATTTAAATGTAGAATGATCTTCCAAGCACAATATTACGTACGTAAGGTGAATATTTTTAAGGTTGATCCCAGCATCATTACAAAAAAAAAATACTGAATGTAAAACTTAGAGGGTAATTGAAATATCAGTTATCTCCAAAATATGTAATTATTTAAATAAATAAATGCTATTAAACAGATATAGATAGAGACAATTAGTATGTCAAAAGAGGAAAAAGGCAATATTTCTTTTATCCTAAATATATTATACAAAAATAAACGAAAGTGACAACATTCTACCAGATATCTTTATTTACACTCATTGGTACAAATTATCATTTTTGTTGGTTATGAAGTAGGTCAGTGGTATTAGTTACTTATAATACGTTTTATGCTTCAACAAAAATAATATGTCAAGGGACTTTTCAATAACATCCTACTTTAATACTCTAATGACAAGAGAACCGGTACCTATTGTATGTACAGTTGAAATTAGAAGTAGATTAAAACTATTAGTACCATGTTTAACTAACTGTAACAAAGTTCCTAGTAGCATCGATAGCGGTAACGAAGTGTCATCGGTATTTGCAACTTGCAATTAAACTACACTTATTAACTAAATGTTTTTTTACTGTTAACAATACAAATTTTTATAAAAAAAGAATTCAGGGGACACAGTCATGAGGAAGTGCCCTCTGAGAATGTATATTTTTTTAAATGCACAGTAAATGACTCGACACCGCAAATGATAAGCAAAGCTTAGATGTGGCTGTGTTAATCTTATAACTTTTATATATCGTTGCATAATACCCACTTACTAGTAAACATTTACCTTAAATGTTCATCCTATATAGATTATATTAAATTTTATCAAGGTGAGCATTGCCATGCTCGAAAATGCCGCTAGCTTTAATGCGTCCATTATGAAATTAAATCAACTTTACGTAAATTTAATTGATAAAAATATTTTCTTACGATTCTTTCATCAAGCTTATATCAAACTGCCTACTCAATAACATTACATTAA
The DNA here is from genome assembly GCA_943193645.1 of Acentria ephemerella. Lineage (NCBI taxonomy): Eukaryota > Metazoa > Arthropoda > Insecta > Lepidoptera > Crambidae > Acentria > Acentria ephemerella. Next base: position 8,238,675 of record OW971881.1, read on the forward strand.
TAGTATCTAGAGAAAGGTAGATGTTCCCAAATTGGTATTCTAAATTAAACTCCAAATGATTGAATAATAAGGGGGAACATTATTTCCCTATCAAGTTTGTATTATTTTGGATTAGTAAAAAAACATTTCTTTCGCAAAATTAACGTGAAATAAGCTACAGCGCAAGTTATTGACTAAGTCGAGTTTGACAATTATCTCCAAAATTATCTAATATCATCTCTTACGCATTTAATATTATTACAGTTAGAGAAGAAATAAATGAAAAATGTAGGGATCAAAACATATCTACAATTTTTTAAATAAAATACTTTTATATACAGGACGTCCCAAGATTATGCGACATGACGAAAAAGTATCTTAAATATTGTAGATACAATACTGCGGATATTGTACTTTGCTTAAAGCAGACTTTTTTATTTTTATAAGTAAGTACCACTGATAAAATTAACAATAAAAACTTTTTCTTTGTTTTTACAGCTATAACAGAAGCAAGTCGTATTAGAAACTGAATACGGAACTGGTCCCTAGAATATAATGATATATTGCGAGTGTTATTTATCTAACTTACTTGATTTGTATGTAGCAAACTTCTAGCATTTGAACCTAAGATTTATTAACTCTATGATAAATACTACCGATGAAATAATTATTAATGCATACTATTAAAATTATTTTACTGTACGTATTTTAGCAAGATTGACACTCGCAATGACGAAAGCCTATGACTAACATCACTTGGAACAGTTGAACAAAAGCTAATTTTTTTTGATGCCACAAGAGAGCCCTGTGCTCACTTTAGTGGCATCAGCGCTAGTATTATTACACTAGTATTAAATAAAAGTAAAAAAAATCATTCACAGATACACAAACTCATAAAAAAACAAAATTTATGTCTGATGCAGTAACTGTAATACAATACGAGCCGCAATAAACGGAAATTATGAATATGAAAAAGTAATTAGAAAAATATATTTTTACATAAATACATGATAACAATTATAACCATTTTTTAAATCATGGATGATGGTATAAGTGACTGGAATATATATAGAGATATATATAGAGTCTGCTATATATAAAATGTTTAGTAGGGTATGTACCAAACATTCTGTATATAAGAAAAGACTTTTTTGTTTTTTTAAGATGAATCCGCTTACGGACCTACATGAGTGTTCATAATACTTCTTGGCGATTTCGTTGTCTTTGGGGGGTGTGATGGGTTCTACCGAAGCAATTCACAAGCCCACCTCAGTATTTACATGAAGCCCAACTTAGAACTCAAATGTTCAGGTCTTTAACATTTTTTTATGTTAATTGTTTTCTTTTTCGTCAGTCAATTTCTCTATTTCCTTCATTTTGAAAGTTCTGCAATCTTTATCAAAACCAATAAAAAATTCATGAAGATGTTATGAAATATGAATAATTACTTAATAATTGTATGAGGGTGAGCTAATGAATTCATTTTAAGCTTAATACTCATTTAATAATTTTGTCCTTTACGAATAAGATATATTTATAATTGGCTATAAATTATAAATTTAATCTTATTCATTGCAAAATTTATTCAAAATCTCCTTGACTCAAGTTGGCGGGGTTATTGACACAGGATCACATTAACTACGCGATTACGATTGTCTAAATTTTCAATAACAACTAAGAAAATTTTACATTGTACGCTAAAGTTTCGTCGTTTGTATTTAAAAATAGCTTTTTATAAAAATATATTTTTTGCCAATTTTAACAAAGCACCTTGACGTAATAGGTAATTTATGACCGTGTTCGATTTTAAAATAAAACGATAAGACCGTTTTCATAGTAACATAAAAATAAGTTTGTAACTAAAGCATCAAATGTTGTGACACTGGTGATAATTACGTCAAAACTAAAGATATCGTTAAATGTGACGTCGATATCGATATCACACAAGACAATTATGTATGAAAATTACGCTTAATAAAAACAAATCTAAATAATGGGTCAACAATCAAGCAAATGGAATTATATCGCGATTCAACAAATTTATGTAAATCGACTCTACTTCATATCAGAAAATTTGTCAATTTTACTTCTTATATTTTTGAGCTTAACATAAACTGTTTTGTATTTATGCAGTGAATGCAAATAAAAAAGTTAATTTGATACACCAATTAAGCTACATTACACGAATAGGAGTGATGACTTTTATTCAGTTTTATATTAAAAGACAGCATGATTGAATGATAAAATTATTGTTTCGATAGCATAGAAACTCCCCTTGTTAATACAATATGAATAACATATTTTTATATTCGCCCAAAAACGCTCCTAAGAAAAAGCTAGTTCTGTATGACGTCGGGCTATGGTTTATCGTATTCACCACGGTGCACTTCTGTTCAACACCTATATTAATTATTATGTTGATGTAGATGGTTTCGTAATAAAAGTTTATAGAAAATGTACGGGTTACTCAATGGTATTGGTTTTTAATTAATTTAATTATTTAAAAATGTACTTGCACTCTGAACTTACAATGACTTTAAAAATTCCACATAAACTATCAACGTAATTGTTGTTTCGTAGTCTTTTTATCAGTATTCTGTCGGTCATCCCTGTTATCATCCTTATTACATATTCTTTTATTTTAAAATACTATCAATAAAATAATATTTTCAATTGTGAATAGATACCATTTTAGATGAATGAAAACCGTTTCCAGTATTTTAAAACTTTATTTTAATATGTTATTATTCACTTTTATATTACTTATCTTGTTTTCATGCCAAACCTAATTACTTCAATAAGCATTGTAACCTTATTATGATTTTGATAAGTATCTATCTATTACGCTTCCGTTGCTAATACGTATATGATATGTTGCAGAATTAAAATTGTTGCAAAAAATTATGTAAATAATGAATGCATAAATAATAGTTATTTATATTTAAAAAACTATATATTTTAAAATATGTCTTTACATTACTTTATCTTAAATGAATAAAAAATGTAACATATGATTATGTGCTATTCCAGTATATAAAGTAATAAAATCACTAACGACTATTTGTTTACCGAAATATTAATATTTAATTATCATTTTTCTTCATCGGGTGATAGAGATGTAGATAGAATTAGAATTAATCGGACACATTTTGTTTACGATACACATTCATCTTGTAGGAATGATAAAAAATATAAACGAAAAAATACATTTTTTAAATTTAATAATGCTATATTGTGCTAATTTGTGAACCTACAAACCGTATATAATGAGTATTCTATTATTGAGGGTTATGATAAAACTGTCATAAGTGAGTGACATTATACATATAGCCCCTAATTAATAATAAATTATTTGGCTAAAATTTCAATATATTTATTTAATATTATGTCCGTATCTTACATATCGGCACAATAAAACGACCAGAAAACGTTCTGTAGCTTCCTATCTCTATTAGTGGTTTTTAACAAAGACAGCTTCACTTCGAAATCAGGTGCCCTATTAAAAGACCAAGGGTCTAAAAGCTCTTATAGGCGCAGTCGTAAATCATACCACGTTAAAATTATACACGTGGCTTTAAGTTAAAATCCCTTTTGATATATGAAATACGTAATTTAACTGTAATTAGACATTAGAATTTTTATGGTGTATTGTTGTTGTTAGGAGGTATAAAATAGGTCGAAAAGAAAGTTTTGAGTGAGTTTTCAATTTTATTGACCTACAATAAATAAACTTTAATATAGAGTTAATTATAATTTAACTGATTAAAATAAATATGCCGAAATTAGGGTAGTTTCAAGATCGGTGTTCACGAAGCAGCAGTTATTTCGCAAATGCCATCTTACAGAATATTAAAATGAATTTTTCTTATAGTATTTTGTTTGAGTGACTTTGTATTAGATTTAATGCAGTTATTGAAATGACTTTTATTGTTTAAGTGTTTAATTACAAATAAAAAGTTATTAAAATTACTTTACCGCCGTGTTTTTTCATTCTACAGGAAATATCCGTAAATATGATGAGTCCATGTGTCTGCTTGTAACTATTGCTGATTTCCATATCAATTTTATTGTCCATTGTACTGTTCACGTCTCGTTTTAATATTATTAGCGCATATAAACGTGCGTATTCTGCGCAAGCGACGTTGTGACTGTGCATTAGATGTATAACTATTGCCTCGTTTACTTTACACTTACTGTGTTGAATATTTCTGCAGGAGTGGAAATGCAAGCGACGAATTGTGTATTCACTTTGAATAGTGGCAGGAACTAAGCAAAACAAACCAAATGTCATGCACCATATGATTATAAACCAACTCCAAGAAGAAGGTTCTTAATTTCGTTGGTTAATTTTTTATGTATATGTATACCTTTATTACGCCGAGATTCTTGATCTGATTAACGTGATTCTTTTATTTTTCGATGAAGAATTGTTGAATTTTGGTCCCATAAAAATTCAATTCATTTTGGCTCAGTAGGTTTTATTTGATGAGCATTTTTGTCAACTTGGACGATGTTATATTCACGATACTTTGTTGCATTTCAAAAGCTATTAAGGCAAAAAAGGCAAAAATAATTCACAACAAATAGAAGAAGTTATCCAATATAAAATTATTTTTTGGAGTTGGTGCTAAGTTATTTACAGAAACAATAGAAAGTGAAGCCCCCGTTAATTTAACTTTATCATTGAACTTAATTAAAAGTAGTGCACATTTATGTGCAGGGAAAAATGGATTAATGTTTGTTTTAATAGCTATAAAAATATATCAACACCGCTGGACACTACGCATCCTCTAAGAATCTAATATTTGTTTTAATTATTTAATAAAAAATAAGTTTATTCATGTTTGACGATTATTCAGAATGCACCTTCGACGCAACAATTAGTGCAAATAAGTATGTGGAAAATAGTTATGTATACACGATTTGTACATTTATATTTGTTATATGCATATTTCGTGTGTATTTCTCTGGGGAGATGTTATTAGTGGGAACAACGTAGACACAAAATGAGCCTCATCATGTAAGTTTTACTTTTAAAATAATTGCGTTATAGCCATATTTATGTACGTACACGTCAGTATAAAGTGTCACACGTGGCGGTGCTTTCTCTCTGCTTCTGCCTCGTAAGTTATTGTATTAAACGCATTATTTAACTAGCTTTCCTACTGTCAGTACTTGGCATGGTCGCTGAGTTGTGAATTTTAGTACGAACCATTTGGTAGTTGGTACATTTAGTTGGTTGCCCCTCCCCATGATGTAATGCGAAATAAATATTTTTACGACATATTTTGTGTAAAATACTGTTTTACGCAGTCACAGATTTTTAGAGTGACATTTGTATGTAGGAACCTATGTCACAAAAAATTTCGCCCACGTCTAGTCATTAAGAGAAAAAGATTGACAATAACAAAAGCTTGTTTACGCTGTCCCTGTTATCCTGGTATTATTGTCATATCAGCCGCGAGACGCTGCTAATATGATAATAATACTTCTTGGTATAGGCGCCATTTAAGGAATTTACCAATCCAACGGTCCTGCGCTGCCTGCATCCAGCGACTTACCCCAGCATTTATCAGATCGTCAGTCCAAACTAAACACTTGTAAACTAGATACCTACTCTAATATCAACTCTATGTAAATATTACAATAGGATAAAAGGTATTTTGTTAATTTAAAAACTGTTGTTTAACTTATAAAAATAGTACACAGGGCAGATTAAATGCAAAACCTAAGGTTAACTCCCAGTTAAGGCATGCATATAAAGTTGTAGGAGTCAGTGTAAAGTGTGACAAATTGAAGGTATCAGGGCAAGAAATAAACATATCTTACTTAAACATCTTACTTAAAAAAAAACCAAACACGAGGCTTGGACATGACATAACGTTATTATAGGTTTCTGTCCGACAATAATAGTGCGCATTATGAATACTAAGAGTATTTTTTTAATTAATTTATGTACGACTATGAAATACGAAAGCAAATAACAAGTAGTTGACAGAAATGATCCGCGACACTTTCTCCAAGTAAAAATAATGATTAACATCTTATTTTACAAGTAATTAAATGAAATGACACGAAAAAGAGAAAAGGAAATGATAAGAAAATTATGATTTTGTTGGTAACGGTTATAACACGTTCGTTTTACGTTATTGATTTTAAGAAATATACGTTTGTATAGTTACTTAATTAAAAAACGATAACATATTAGTCACCAAATGACTTTATCTTTACGCATTTTATTTACCTACTTCTGTTCCTTTCTAATAGGTATCAAGAGAAAGTTATTTTATTCAATATTTAAAAGTGAAAAACAAATATATAGATACATTTTATTCACTTTCGACATGAACAAATAGGTTTATGGTCCATACATAGTACCGTTTAATAATACGCTCAGAATCAGTTAAAGATAATATGGAAACAAAACAACATATCTGTAGCTACACGCAAGGAGTGTATTTCCTGTGCGTTGGTCAAATGATTGATGATACAAATAAGTAAGTGTAACTTTGTATCCAAATACACAGAACAGTATTGAAGAAAAATTAAAAAAGCAAAAGCTGAGATAAAAATATTAACTGGATATTAATAGGAAAATTTATAAGCACAATGTATTCAAATTAAATTCATGTTTATATGGAAAATTACATAAGAATATTAATAAACAAAATTGAAGCGAATCATAGGAATCAATTTTGGTCATTTTTATAATTTTATTAACATAATAAACAATATATTTAAAAATAAATTGAGAATAAATCACATCAAAAGAAAAATCACAAGTTTCAGGAAGAAAGCCATCATTTAATATTATTCATTATTGTTTATTACAAATTAAAAAACCTTTCAAGTACTGAAGTTATTATTTTGTAGATAATTCACAATAAAGTTGCATTGTATTTGATGTAACACTTCTGCACTTCTATTAATTATGTATTCCCGGGCAAAGGGTTGATTATTTCAGATAAGCACGTGTTATGTCTGTGGACTAATTTGATGACCGAGTGATAAATAACGTGGCTGTTACAATATTCATAATGTGTATACAGATATGTGTAAATTAATAAGTAGAAAAAAATATATTACTTAAAAATATATTTATTAATATGTGTTTTTATTTAAATTGTGTTATTGTACATGGAATATACCTAAATTTGTGTTGTTTGGTAAACTTTAATCTGGCTTAGCGCTTGTTGCAAGAAAGATAAATTTGAAAAATATGTAAGAATTATGATAAAATGATTTTTATCTACTTGATATAATATTGTCAAAATTAGATTCTTTAAATAACTCGTGATTAGTTTTACACGTAAATTATTAAAGACACTTACACCTATGTATTACGAACCTATGTATTATGTACGAATGTTAGATTGATTCGCAAGATTAATTTCACGAAAGATAAAATTAAATATTACTCCTATAAAACTTATATTTTTAAATAGATAAATATTTAAGCCGTCTCTTACCTTGAGAAATTTTGCAAGAGATGTCAGTGAAGACTACCAGCTTTCCATCTTCGAAGCTCAAATCGTCTTTGCCAGTTTCGATATCCATTTTTAACCGATTTTCACAACGAAACACTTATAAATTTTACAACTTTTTTGTCACAAACAAAGATCACTGTAATGAGAACGGATGGTAGTGTTTACAACGTAACGCGCGCAATTGGAAAATTGACATGAGTCGTCTCGAAGAGCGCGGCGGTGCACGGCGGTAGCTTAGACCACGACTAGCGACTGAGACGTTGAGCGACGCTCGCTTGCGAACCACTTTCACTTTTATGCATTTATTTCGCTTAGTGAGATTGTAACGAGCTTATATAAAACATATAGCGAAAGAAAATATAGCGAGCGATATATAAAAAAATAGAACAGTATTCAAAATTCTACACAGAATATTGCGTTTATTCTTGGAAGTTAATAAATATGTATGTAAATATCTAAGTAGCAATTTGAAGCTTTATTCATTTTTACACGACTCCAAAAACGACGAAGTATACCTTAAAATTACCACACAGTCTAACCTCTCTCTCATTTGTTGTTATTAAAGTACAGGTACAAAATACCTAGATTTATATTTTTTGTATAATAATTATTGGACATAGATTAGACATTTATTCACAATATATCTTAATCTGGTTATTAAGGGGGTATTAAAAGCACAAAAATGTAATTTTTATGGATAACAGAAATTATAGTAGTAATATAAAGACGAATTTAGAGCATAAGGATGAATTTTATGTTATATAAGTAGGCGAATATTGGCTAGAAACTAATTGAGTCTCCTTTAGTCGTAATTTACAAAGCCAGGAGATTAAGGCTCTTCTTCCAAGAGGCTATCAAATGATAGTTACTTTGTTCTGGACACAGGAAGAAGAAAATTGGAAGGCAATCATAAAGGTCGAAGTGTATTGTGAAGTGGTAACAAGTACAATATCCAGTGGGATAAGATAAGGTAAAGTTATCAACATAAACGTAAGCATGATTAACACAAAATAGACACTGTTATCGAGTCCTACAGATACTAATTAAAATATTTAGTTATAAGTTTCCGATATTTAAATAAAATCTTCTTGGATTATTCCCAAAGTTCGAATTTTTGATCGAAGTTAAGATTGAAGTATACATATATTTTATGGATATGTTTCAATAAAAGAGCGACTTGATAAAATGACAGACAGCTATAATAATATTTAAAATAACAGAAATACAATACTATAATTTAATTTACAGAAGTAAGTTTTAGTGTGTGATATTATAGAGAAGAGTAATGAATGTAACCTCATATTTCATAGTCAGTCTCGGCTTCTTGGACCTTATGGACAACCATTATTACAATAATAAGCGTGTAGTGAACAAATACTTTGTTAACCCCATTTTTTATATAAAGTTCAGCGAATGACTCGACATCACCTGATAAGCAATAGAGGAGTCCATACCTGAAGATAGCTAAGCATAAGACATACTGTACTAGCCACCCTCACCTTTCCGGTCCAAAAAGTGCATTTTTCATGCCTCTTTTAAAAACCCATGTTGTATGAAAGAGGGAGACAGAGAAAGGAGTCTCAAAATCTCTTAGTGCCAAAGTAGACAGTGAAGGAGTGACTCCCTAGACCAGCACGCGTACTTCTGACTAGGAAAGGAAAGAAGATAAGTTCAAAAAAGTCTTCAGAGCACTCTCCATGGTACAAACGATAAAAGGCACTAAGCGACGCTATGTTGCGACGCAATTGCAGAGGCTCTAGGGTGTTCGTTACCTCCGCATCGCCAATAATATGCATAGCGCTACGCTCCAGAGCACCGAGGAGGTACTGAGACAGGAGGAGACCTGAGGTACTGATATAATTAGACTTCGGCATCGTTCTTTGGGGATCCGCTAGTAATTCTAATGCAGAGTTTCTACATAATTCCAAAATATAGCCTATCAAACACGTCATTGCTTAGTAGAAATTGAAATACATGAGCAGCTGGAAATAGATACTGTCAAGGAAGCATTGCAAGCAAACGATAAGAACAGATTGAAAACCCATACCAATTTTGGTGATTTCAAGCCAGGATGGCTTAAAATCTCCTGGTCGATCATCCTGGTGGTGTAGACCATCGACAGTGATTATTGGATTGGTATTCGGTGGAATGTCTTCATATACTGAGACCAAATTAGATTACAGCTCTATAGCCGAATACTAATAACAAAGAGAGAAAAAAATATTCAAGACAGCAAAGAGGAGGCATTCGAGAAACCTCACCTCTCCTACTTGCGCATGATTACTCCCATGACAATATTTTGTCTAAGGTAAGGGGTTGATAATTTGCTCAAGTGGCACCACTTTTGTAACGTCAACTTATACCTACTTGAGGCACAGCAATAAATGTTAAAACCTGTCAATGGGCTCAGAGCCAGACTGACCCAGAAGGAGGTAATGTTTTTCGCGCGCATCTTTGTGGGTTTGTTTGTCTTTTTTATTATGAACTCCTGTAGCATTTACAGCCTAACCGAATTTGAATAGTGCGGAGTCATTTGATTTGTTTTTTCGCAGGAGAGTCATAGGCACAAGTAAAAAAAACCAAAAACTAGTCGAGGTTTTGGGGTTTTAATTTGGTTTACTGATTGGATCTCACTATCGGGCACTTCCTCGATTGAACCTTGTATCCAGGTACATCTTAAACCATTGAAATGATCACATGGAAATTTACTGTATAATAAGATTTAAATAAAAATAAAAACCGACTTTTAAAGGTTCATTTTTAGTTTGCTTAATAGGTTTAAAGAGAAACCAAGGGCATTCTTCAAATTTTATAGGCAAGTTTCATTATTAAGCTTTTCGAGATTTTTTAACACACATTTATTAATTTATTTAAAATATTTTTTTCATATTGGAATTTCACCTATTATTTCTATAAACAACTTAGCACTTAATTATTACAATTAAAATTATTACAAAAATTACTTTAAATTATTTTTGCTTTTTAGTGTTTTGAAGTTTGTCTTATTTAACGTTATACTTACTCCAATTGTTGTTTTTTCAAAGTCAATCGTATATTCGTCAATTATATATTCATAATTAATAAGATGATCTTTAAATCAATTACAAGTAGGAAGGCCTGTGCCCAGCTTTGGGCGGTATATAGGCTTGTATAAGCATTTAAAATAAAAATTAATAAGTCGTTAATAATAAAATCATGATTTTCAAATTAAGATTCCTCGATTATTAAAAACTATTTCATTTGTTTTTATTCCAAAAAAATAATCGTTTTATCATGTATATGTATCATTTTAAAAAAATCTAATTTTATGCCGATCGATTGAGGCTTATTGATTATGATGTGGAATCCGAAGTGTTGCTGACCTATAGGAATATCAGAAAGTTTTCTCTGAATCTTGGGTAGGGCGCGACGATGAGGTCTTCTTAACTTCTCTGTCAGCATGATTGAAGAAAATTTTAATTTTAAATTTATCAACAAATTTAAAATTAAAATTTTCTCAGTAAACTTAGCAAAAGTCCTTAATATGAGCACTGACTTAATCAATAAACTCGACCTCCCATTTTAAATAGGTTTGTAGGGCAAATTTAATAAAATAATTATAATATGAATGTATAAAATATATATTTAGCATTTTTTATTTAGGTATTACATGTAGGTATTGGAAAATATAATCAAATGTTCGACGCGGATGAAATTCGAATCAAGTGATATTCTCAGAGCGTTAGTTAACTCTCGCCTGGTTGGGCATCGATTCCTTTCGATTGATCATCATAGTTGGTATAGTTTAAGTTAGCAAATTTCAGCATGAATGCTATGAGGGAGTTTGTAAAAACGCTTTGAGAATAGCACGATGCACAATCTGACTAGTTTGGTCATCACAAAACATTTTACCTCACTCGTGCGAACATATTCAAAACTAGATAATTATACAGATGTGCATTGTTACCTTATCATATTCAACATGTCGATTTTATGATTGGGCAGAATAGGAGATATTTCGCATAGCATTTTACCTAAAATGCGATATTTGTTCCGTTTATTTATAATAAATGACCCTAAATAAATAGTTATACACTTATTCAAACAATGATTAAGAGAATTTTGACCTTTTCAATATCACTTAAAATTCAATAAAGGTCTACTAATCACCAGTACCAACCAAATCCAGTAAACTCGACATGAGTTTATTTTCACGTAAGTAAAATCTTACAGTATTCAATCTTATTTTACATCGAAATATTTACATTATTTGTTATCGCACACAGTCTTTAATATGATTGAAATATGAAGTTCTCATCTTCTGCAATTAAGTAAAATAACTCCTTAAAGTACAGTCCACGGCACATGAATTATAGCACTGGTGTTGACGAAGATCTGAAATTTGTGCTTTTTAATACAAGTACTAATTGTTAAACTTTGTATTGTGGATAGTACAAAACAAATAAATAGAAAGGTCATAAAAACAGCATAAACAGATATTCAATTATAGCAATCTAAATAATTCGTATGAATTAGGCAAATACTGTATAGATACACATAGACAATCAATACCTACTCACCTATACACAGTAACTACGTAGGTGATATTTATACATACTTACGGGTACAATATAAGTTCACTATTTCTATACAATGTTGAAATAACTTACTCACGTTTCTTTAGTAAGCATAATTGCCTGAAGGTACACTACGCCCCAGGCTGTTTTTGACGACCAAATCGCCACTCACACGTCCACTCGGCAATAAGGCAATTATATATACTACCGCAATATTTTGATTTGAACAACTTTTCATATTTCTGTTTGAATTCTGATGACTAGCAGAAACAGCATCTAATCATAAGCGCTACGTCTGCTCGATGTCATTTAATATCGGAAATGTATTTAATATTTTTATACACAAGGTTTCTAAGTCCTTTAGCTATTTAAGAAATGAAAACTTTTTTAAGTTGAAAATCCAACATTTTGGATTTTCAACTTAAAAAAGTTTTCATGATGAAAAGCCTGAAATTTTAACAAAGTAGGCACGAAAACAACCATTGTAACAGTAATATATTTTTGATCCTTAGTAGAAACAGATATAGTCTATTGATGTGTGCGTGTCTTGCGTGGAACGAAAAGCTATAATAAAAATTTCACGTAATCTGGTCATCCTACTAAAACATACTAAAAATTGTTTTATTTTTATATAACTTTTGTGAAAAATAAAATATATATGTAGGTGAATTAAAGTCATTTGTTTATGAGTTCACCTACAATTTTCTTAATAAATTATACTTACCGCGTAACATCACTGTAAATCATATTTATTTGATAACTATTCTACATAAATTCTTATTTCATAATTCGGCAAGATACTGCTGTCATAATTGTTAACTTTAACTTTACCATCCTTTTATTAATTACCTACCTGTAAATACACAGATTTCTACTACCGATTATCCGGCTCGGCCGAAAACACATCCGGACATTGTGACGTGACAAAATTCGAAATAAAAATTTGTTCGTTGGTGATTTCGTTCTTTTTCATTTTTTGTTACTAATTATGTTGAACGAGTACGGTCGTAAACATATTTTTTACAGTTTTGAAATAAAAGAGAAACAAATTATTTCAATTGACATTAAATCCAAATCCAATTTGAATGGTTTTACGATGCTCTGCATCTTAGTATTATTAAGAAAATCATATCGTCGATAGTAAACAATGGTCCGAGATTTTTTTGGGATGAACTAGAAATTGAACCATTTTTAAATCGGCAATCAAACACCTCAGAATGCATTCAAACTCATGTTGGGTGCATCATTAAACAGTCATTGGTGTGTTTGTCTGAATTTTCTTCTTTTCTGCTATTAAATAGGATAATAATTTGATCTCAATGCTCCGTAACTTACACACAAAAACCCGTGAAAGCCCTTCACCCTGACACCTGGCCACATTCACACTTACAAATAAATCATTCTTGCTTTATTTGAAATATCAAAACCATGTACAGTCACATCTAAAAAGATGGAACGCTTTAAAAAATATCTATACAACATCTTATTGCTGTTGAAATACTTTAGATCATATTTAGTTCTTACGAGCAGTGTGTATACATCTCTTTTTGGATATGACTGTATGTAACGAACATAAGCTCCCAAGCCGACTCAATGATCACAGTAAAAATATAAGTATCTATACGTATTTTAATATTAAATTGGTCTACATCACAGATTAAAGTATATAGTACTTATTCATTCAAGTCACGAGTCAACAAGAGTCAACAAACTACTCCTATACCACTTAAAGTAACATTATTAGGTCAGTATCAAAATATAAATCTGATAATTCTTTTCGTTCAGTTTCCTGAAAAATGTTAGGTATAGGCACTTAATTTGGTCGGAATTGTAATTTGTGATCTAGGTATTTCACTAAATGTTTCTTATAGGGATGTCGTATTTTATTTGAACAGTAGTTCCCGTTTACCTTTATATTTAAAGCTAAGAACATCATGTATTGCTTTACATTTTAGTCATCAAATTTTTGAAAAATGTTGGAAATTGTAAGCAATGCTTTTTATTCTTTGTAAATGATAATGTACTTACATTTTAAAATAAAAACCGTTAGCGATTTCATGACTGATGTCCTAAGGTTGAGAGCTAAAGCTAATTTCTTTTTGTTTGGATAAACCATTATTGTTAAACGTTTTAAAGTCAACATTCAGTCTAAAGATATTTTATAATAAACGATTGCGGCTTTATTAAAGCCAGGAGTATAATTTGGCCGCAATTATTACCTAATTAATGTATTATATTATTTCACACATCAACAATAATATAAAATCTTTTCTTTATGGCACCTATAACTTTGAGCTATTTCATAACCGTCCTAATAAATTCACCATTTATTCTTTAACCTAATTTTTAGAATAATAAACGAACTTACAGTAACTACAAGACCTATACAGAATAAAGCAACAACAGCTATAGAATATTTTTCATGTGTCATTTCCACGTCTCGAATAAATGATTTGGGCACTGTATAATGGCAATAAATATCTGAGCAAGGCATTTTTGGTCTGTCCATGCCGAAGATAGCGAAAACCAGACCGACCAAGCCGTGCTTCAAGAAAGAAACGTGGAACATCCATCGGAAGAATACTGGTGCGTCACTATAGCGAAGGAAAAATCCGGAGAATATCGTGAACGGCATGATGAAGAATGCTCCGAAAACAGTACCGTTCTGAAAAAAACAATATAACCGTTGTTATTTATAGGAAATACTAGCTTATTAAAAATGACTTACTTTATAGATCAAACTAGTATCATGTATGCTATATAAGAAATATATAAATTATAAATATGTAAGCATAATTCAAGAACAAATATTCTTGTGTATTATTCAAATATTTGCCTCATCTGAGACTCTAACTCGAGACCTCTGGCTCTACTGAAAACTTGGCTAGCTGATATTCACAAGTCGAATTTATCGGGGGATTTTAAATATCCTAAATTATTATTAACTATAAAGAATAACTTGATCATAGTTCGTAATTAAATTGATTACTAAAGAAATCCTTTCGTTCAGTGACAGTTATAAACTCTAGAAAAATGAAGTCTCACCTTAACATTGAAAATGGATCCATTGAGGAGACCAAGGCAGAGAGATACATAGGAAACCACAAGTAACGTCCAGCAGAAAGTAGCGAAGCGTGTGATGTCCGGTGGGAGGCCGGTCATGTAATACACTATGCAGGCGTAGCTCAGGGTGCAGACTGTTTGCGTCGGGAGTGTGGAGATCAACGTTGACATATAGTACGCGCCGGTCGTGTACCATCGGTTGAAGTGTTCCCGACGGACTACTGGGATCTGGTCTGGGACTGAAATAAGAAGACACAATGACACATGAATTAAACAGTTGAACAATTTCACTAAATGAAAAAAATTGAGATTACTCTTCCGAAAAATTGCTTGTCAAAAATAATATTTCTGCATTTAACCCCAGCCCAAATCGAACTAGAAATGTGCTTAAATCGAAACGAAATCGCACCTAAACTAAGTGGGGCTGTTGGTAGCACAGAACTAATAGTAGCAGTATTAATAGTGAATCGCGAATGATTTTATAATCTAGATTAAACTATAATTTCATTTTGAAAATCGGAGGAATAACGCTATAAAAGCTGTCGTTTATATAGAAGTTGACCACCCCGCACTTGCCCAGGGTGGTTGATTAACTCCTTATCGCCCTAATTTAGGGTAGGCTCCAGCGGGAGGAATATGAGCTGTCCATCATGATCTACCTGTACCAGAATTTGAATCCGGCGACTGATTTAGGTTGATAAAAATATTATTAAATAAACTGCAAATATCATGTTACGCTGGTAATTGAATACATATAGTTAAAGAACCAAAAATTGTGAGAGTAGGCATAAATAAAAAAATACTTACAATGTATTGAGACGGAACTGAATGCTGTAAACATGAGGAACATGAGGTTAAAGTAGAGCATGTTGTAGCTTTGACGGACGTACTTGGCGTCCTCACCAATGTTGCGGAACAGACAGCCGATGAACAACGCCATCGAGCAATGAATGCCCGTGATCATAATCGTAAAAGCTGGGTTGCGCCATATTGCCTGTAATAATTAAAATATGGTATATTTACACAAGTAGAAATAAAACATACTAGTTTTAATAAGTTATGACAAATAATATTTGGCGAAGATATTTCAAACAAGCCGACGGTGCGAAGGATTCGCAATTATACTAGGTTAATTAAAATATATTTTTAGTCCAAATTTCTTAATATTTTCCAAACATTATTGTCTTTGTCAAACGTCATGATAAAATAATAGAAAATATTTAAGCGATTCCAAAATGTATTTTCTATTACATTGAAATTAAATGAAACACAAACCTGATTACGTCACATTTTAGACCATGTTAGAGACATTAAATAATTAAATAAGGAGTTTGGGCCCCAACACCACCACGTTGGCCCAATACGGGTTGGTAAGTGAAAGCGGTTGCCGTAACAACCGGGACTAACGGCTTATCATATCTTCCAAAGGAGCTCGACATACAAATCTTTATTGACTCATCCAGGAAACAACCATAGCGAAAGTTACTTTGTTTTTGTTATCGAAAGCAGAGTATTCGAACCAAGCCGCCAACGAGCTCCTCAAATACAGATAAAAAAATCTTTTCATGATTATTATTATTTTTATTTAGTCTACCACTTATTTTAAATTTCACTAAATAATGAACTATTGACAGAATCATATGGCTCATGCTGTCAAGTCATGAATGGGCCTTGAAATTTTGGAATTAAGAGACCAGAGAGATAAGCAATGATAGGAAAATCCAATGAATTCATACAATGTAAGTGTTAACTTGTATTCCTCCTACCTGCAAAGGGTAAAAAGAAAAAAATCTTACCAAAAGAGATCTTCGTGTAAGTGTTGTAAATTGGTTCCATACAGATGTTGAGTATGTACTTTTAAGTTTTAATAGTATTTTATTTGTTGGGTCCTCTTTAGGAGCCGGTAAAATAGTCAGGTACACATCGTCACTTCTTAAATTATGTTTTTCTGAAACAGATTAATGTATATGAATGAATAAAACAGGAAGTAAATATCCAAAGATATGGACTACATACAAGTCTGTGACAGTTACCCTTCGTTCTTGCTGAACTTGCCATTCCATGAATATTTAATTCTTTGAATGGCAAGTTCTCAATTTTTGAAACGATAATTTTCTTGAAAAATACAGTTCTAGAATAAATAGAATATTAAAAGTAGAATATATAATGACTTGGTATTTAAAAAATCAATTTGGGTAACAAAATTTACCTATCGTTTTAAAGTAGAAACGATTACTTGATGTCTAGAGATTATAAAATTTCTCATATCTAAGATGTGTTTGTGCGATAATGCACGTGTTGCCCGGGAGATTAGATAATAATTTGTAAACTAAACTTACCTATAAAATTATCTTCAGTCTCATGAGATATATTATGATTTGTCCACTCGTCAGTTTTTCCGTTTTGTGAATGCGTTACTAATAAGTTAGCATTTTCACTACATATTTCAATAACTGAAATAACACAATCGTTAATAAGGATTATTTGTCGATTCACTAGTTAGTAGTAGTAGTAATAGTAATAGTAATAGTAGTAGTAGGCTAACAAAAGAGCATTTCTATTAAATTTCTAAGGCCAATTATAAAAAGTAAATGTACCTTTGAAATTTATTTATATTCGACTTCACTTTTAAAAGCTTCAACTTTTTTACAAATTTATCTTTTATTATATAATTTAAATCGAAAGCAATATTAATTTATTTAGAAGCTGAATTCTATTATATTTGGTTAGTTTTAATAAAATGTGAATTTTCTTTAACAGTTATTGGTTTTTAATTTTATCTACAAGCTATTTATGCGTGTATTGCAAAGCCAATGAGCTCTGCATTTGTTAAAGTTGAAGTTTAGGGATACATTTATAACTACTGTTAAACTTACGAAAATCAACTGGATTGTGATAAGGCGGACATAATAGGTTCATTTGTTCAAGATAAGGTAGAAGGCCCGGTACGGAGCCGGTGTAGGCACATCTCCCCCCCACCACGGCATAAAGCTTGTCCGCCATCTGGAGTAGAGCAGCCGAAGGCTGGTGCATGGACACCACAACGGTCCGACCTTGGCGGGCCAGTAGATGGAGGAGGAACACCAACTGCTTGGAGATCGAGCTGTCTAAGCCACTGAAATGGAAAATATTTAAGAAACGGCTGAAAACTGGAATTATTCTCAATTACCTGAAATTATTCTCATAAAACAATGAGATGATAAAGTTGTATTATGTGTCTATGTCTGATTACGCACGGCATACAACAATTTTCTTACTTGATTTTTTTATTACTTTTTATCAAAACACTACCGACTATTAAAACTTGATTCCCACAAATAGATTAAAAGATGACGATGCAAAGATTAAATTATTAAAAACGCTAAATTTGTTATTTTGTTATGTAAATATACACTAAAAGTTTTTTTATACACCTCTTAGTTTTTTTTATAGACCCACATCCCCCGATGTGGCACACTACAAGGTACCACAATTATTTAACCTCGAGCAACGTACTTTGAATCCCCATGCTGAAGATTTTAATATAAACTCTTTCGCTAAGCTTGAGATTTTACTTTAGAATCCTTCGTTTTGCTCTGGATTCAAATAATCCCTCTCAATCTTTTTTTTATTTTTTGATATAGCCCTATAAATTTAATTACTAATACATTTGTATAAGTGAAAATAAATTTCACCCAATGAAACGGGCGATATTTCTCCGTTACATCAGCTGAAATTTATACGCCGATACAATCAAAATTGAGGAAAGACAAATATAATGTACGTTTCCAGTGAATACAGCTTGCTAATTGAAATTTATAAAAATGATTTTCCTTCTGGTTGTTTTTGAAAATTTCCTAAAAAAAATCTTTCTTCTTTGTATGTTATTTGCATACAGATTAACAAAGAAACAGTTGTTATTGCCTGTAGGCACAATAACCGTCAAAATGATATCTTAGATAAATAAAGGATATTAATATTTGTAACAAAGAAAGCAAAAAGGTAAATACTATGTAGGTATTTACGTAGGTGATAAAAATGCTGTAATTGGCAATTAAGGTTATGCTTGTCTATGGTTATGCGAACCTATACATGACGGAGGGGCTACTCTCAGTAAGTAGTGAATGTCGTATTCTTAAAATAGTCGTTCTGTAGTAAGATTAGCAGCATATCTCTGAGATAACACATTTTCTCCCCGCCAACCATAAATTAAATGGGTTAGTAAGAATTATAAACAAGACATACAAAAACTCATCAATGATCTAGTCTTTTAAATATTAATAGTAACCTTTGAGTTTCAATTACCTATTCATGAATAACAATGCTAATTCATGATAGCGGCATGACTGTCTTGAGAAAGGTTTTGTTCTACATTAAAATGTAAACTTGATCTTGCTTAAGTGCACTAATGATGACATTTCCATATAGCCAAAATTCTTTTTCATTCCAATAAAAAAAATGTGACGTGGTGGAAATTTCGGTATTTCTCTTATATTATCAGTCCCTTTAAAATAACATGTTTTATAATCGAGTAATAATGTAACTTCTGGAAATTATAGACTAGTTACACTATTTCCTTCAAAAGGTTGTCAATATAATGCTCAAATTTTCGAGTAAGTTTGAGAAAATTAATTTATTGAGTAAATCTTATTGTTATTGAGTTATAGATAGTAATAGATATCGATATCAAATATTTAAAATAACATGTATTTAAATAGGCCGTAACATTGTAGTAGGATCTCAAAATTCTATTTTATTGTCATACTATGATACCCTAAATAAATGTTGGACTGTAATTAATATTGTAAATTTGCATTTCGTAATTAGTTTTTAATTAATGTAAACAAAAATAAACAAAAAGTAATGTTAAAACTCCAGAAAAAGATTTCCGAATATCTCAAAAATTATTTCGATCGATAAAAATTTTGAATTTCTGTATCGTATTTATACAACCAATTATGATAGGCATATGCAATTTGTAAATTATTAAAAATTGCATATGCCTATATTCAGATAGGACACAAATCTTTATTGCCCTGATTACAGGGCAATAAAGATTTGTGTCCTATCTGAATAAAAAATTATTTATCCGATTAAGTCATCAAACAATGAATTCTTAAATAAATAGAACTTATTTATGAGACTTTCGGTTAAGATTAGGTATATATTTTAGATTAAATTCAGTGACTCAACAATGAATCACAAAGGACACTCTTGCCTTTATCAGAATATCGGTTAACTCGGTCAGATAAAATTGATGACGTTGTTGTTGTCGTAATTTTTGATGTTGTACTTTTTTTTTGTAATATAATGTTTTATATTGTTGCTTAATTTTACTTATTCAAGACAGGCCAAATCCACATAATAAAGTCACCTGGCAACTCTGAATTTTTTTTATAATACGTCTAATTTCAAAATTTCTATCCTTCGCATAATACCTACCTACCTGTTTATTTACTTACCTACTTACTTATTTGAAAACTTTTAAAAAGTGTGACAATGAAATATTGCAGCGACAGTATATCTGTATTCATTACTTTATTATCGATATGTTTGAGAAGTTATTACAAGTAGACTATATAAAATACTACAGTTAGAACGTTCCCTACGTTCCCTTCTACATACATTCTATAGTTCGTATATAAAATGTAATGTGGGTAAACTAAGGTATCAAATGGCATCGATAACAACACAGTTCAATGTGAGAGTAGTAGCTTTACCTATTCCATTTGTGCTATAGGCGATACAAGCTACGGTAAATCTTGCCGTTATCAGAGGGTCTGGACAAGATATATTTCGATAATCACAATCGAATCACAAGATGTAAAAATGTATAGGATTTGACATAAGCTCTCGCTTTGCTAGCGAGCGTAATTATCGTAATTGTCGATTGCGATAGTCGAAATGCATCTTGTCTAGATCCTCAAGTTAGCCGTTTGCTTTAATATCATTATGATTATAACTATTGCGTCTTATTTATGAATAGATGGACATGACTATATATATTTTTTTACTTAAAAAATAAAATTGTAATGACGACCAGAAAGTAGTCACAAATTTTCCTCATAAACAATTAACGTTAGCGTCGTTGTTGTTTGTTATTGTTTCATTACAGGTACACATTATAAATAGTTTTGTATCACAAGAACCACATCACATGAGATTTTTAGGTGGGCATTAGGCAATTATTCTTTGAGGATATGATTTTAAAATTGGAATTTCTTGAGAAATATTGTACTCCAAATTTTATGAAGTATAATTGCAAAATTCGTGTATGAAGTTCCCATTTTAAAGAGCTTATAAGAGAAACAGAGAACTAGCTATTTAGGTCTCAACACAGATAAGATTTCAGTTCTTACAGACATATATATTACCTGGTGGGTTCATCGAGGAACATAACAGTAGGGTCGCTGATCAGCTCAAGTCCGATGGCCAGCCTTTTCTTTTGGCCTCCAGAGAGGTTGCCAGCACGCGTGTTCCGTGCTCTGCTAAGACCGAGAGACGTTATTATTTCTTCTACCTGAGAAGAGATGGTCGAGAGATTTAGGAATGGCTGTTTGCTTATATGTACCAAATAGCAGGTAGAGTAATATAAGTTTTACTTCATGTCAGATAATGCGGTCTACATGATGATAGAAACAATAATTTCACTTCAATCACGTCGTTGTAATTTTGATTATTTTAGTATATTTTTTTGTATAATAATCGTTATTTTAGCAGATAGCTATCATATAAGAAAATATCACAAGCTCTTAATTTGTAATGGGGTCGAAACCCAAGGAAAAATAAATGTTTTTTATGTTGCGGAGATGTCAGCGAGCTAATAAGGATCTAATGATTGATGCTTAAATTAAAAGTTTCCTAATTATTTACATATTAATAAATTAATAAATAAGATAACGCCACGAGTGAAGTGCTCAAAGATACATAATTTTTCACGATTTTCCTCTGTATTCATAAGACTAAAAGAATCAAATTGACGCCTCAAACGAAAGGTTAGCACGTGCGTAATTAGAGACTTGTTTTAAAATAATATATTCAAAAGAGGAATAGTGTGATTAAATATATTTTTGTCAATATCGTACTTTTTGTAGCTATCAAATTAATATTTGTAATACTTTAAAATGCTTAATTTTCATTCTTGGTGCTAGTTAAATATTATAAAATAATGATTTTTATATTCAGCAATAACATAACCACTAAAAAGGTTGTTAGTTGATTAACTGTTAATAGATAGATAAATGCTCTCCCGAATTCTCAGTTAACTTTATCGAATAAAAAGAATGAAATTTAACTGTAAGTTCGTGCTACTAAACCCTAAATATGAAAAGTTGTGTTTGTAATATAATAATAGTTTTGCCAGAATTTAGCTTAATTCCTTAGTGTCAAGTTAAGTGTAATGATAATTCAAAACTTATAGGGATCTCCACTCTTTACTTCTACTTTTCGTATACATATTTTATTTTATTATTTGGTTAACCAATCCTATATAACCATCCTATACATAGTATAATAGAAATGTTATTATATTGTTTCTTTATCGCTGTAAAACTTCAATTGCATGCAGCGTTTGTTTATAATAGGTTATGAAATTGGTTTAAGTTAACTAGTGTTGCATCTTTTGTGGTGTTTTATTGTAACAACTGTTGATAAATTTAATAAATAAATAAATACTCTGCCTACCCTTCTCTTTTTTTGTTCTTTGCTAACGTGATTTCCCAGCTTCAATCGCGCTGCGATGACGAGTGACTCGTGTATAGTAAGTGCGTCTTGAACTTTGTCGTCTTGTAGGATGTAGCAGGACCTTCTTCTGAAGCTCTTTTCGTGTCTTGGTCTTCCATTCACGTTTAAGCTGCCAGCTGTTGGTTTCCTGTAAAATTTTGAAAACTTTTAATTCTAAGAGTATCATATTGGTAAACTAGGAATATTTAAGAGCACCTTTTAAGTCGGGTCAATTATTAAATGATATTGTTAAAATAATTTTATTATCAAATTTAGGATTTTTATTTCTCAGAAAAAGCTCAAAAATATTTTTATTAAAACTTTTTATAATTCAAAAAAGGTTTAAAGACGAAAAATTAAAACAATATAATTACAAACAAATATGTAATATTTGTCACTTTATTGAAATTATTCTAGTACATTTTAAGGAATGGAATCTATGTGTTATTTCGCACATTGCTATGATTGATGCATATTACTCTTTTTATGTTTATGTACATTTCGTAACGTTCAAATCAAGGGTGTTATATTAAATAGAATTTCTGAACTGTTTCGTCATGTTCTAGATGCTGTAATTGACCACTCAATGAGTAGAGATGGGAGGTACCACCCTTTGTAATTACACCGAAGCAATGCCGGAAGGCGCGTTTCATTGTCGATATTTCAATATTGATATTACTACATGCGAATCCATTATAAACAATTAAAAGTTAGTTTCGCAAGTTGCGCTACCCATCTGATGGACATGAACATGAACATGGACTCTTATATACATACATATGGTGGAGGTATGTGCAATATTCCTTTATTACTTCTACGGTAGACTCATGAGTTTTATTAATACATAGAACAAAAAGTAAAATTTGAGAAAATAAGGTTAAAAAATAATAATAATTGTAAAAGTTATCAAGAAATTATAGAGTATAAAGACTGAGCCCTTATTCGAAATTGATTGAAGAAAAATATTATTGGAAGAATTCTTATAAGTATGTATTTTTTATTTATTTATATAGTTTGGATACACTATTTTGAACCCCTTTGTTTTTTTTCCCTAATCTGCCTTCGGGAAGACTCATCAACAATTCCATATATATTATCTTGTTAGTATAAATACATATATTCATAAACTTAACAAATAACAACGAAAATATTATACCTCATATTCTTTACTTATAAAAAAATATCATGCGACCGAATACATGTTACTTTACTAGACGGAATCCGGATTAATTAACAGCTGCGTCAAGGCATCCCCATCGTAATTGTAATGTGTTGTCATGTGCGATAATACTGCTACTTAATTACTTATCAGCTTATGCCAACACCTGATAATTTTTTATATTAAAGATTTTTTGTGTGTACTAGACAGCTTAGTGGTGCTTTTACTAAGTTATGTAGTAAGTATGCTCACAGAATTTTATTGCTTACTAATTTTATTTATTTTTATTTTATTAATAGATAGATTAGGACTTCAATACTGATGAAATTAACACCATAAAGAAAAGTCAAAGAACAGATCGTTGATTTTTACTTACTAATAATAAAACATTTACAAGGTTCTTAATAAAGAAGTACTTTTATAAAATATTATAGATTATGTATTCGGTATATTGCACAATGAAATGATCCTTTTTGACATGAAACTACACCAAATTTACATCAAAATTACATTACGACGCAATATACTAATAAAATAATATAAGCAGTACCCAACCAACGTCACCTTTTCGCGCCTAAAACATATTTTTTAAGAGCCTTTAATTTGACTTAATTTAACTTTAAATTTATTTCTATTAACGTAATGTTGTATTTAATTTGTACTTACCTACAATAATTAAATAATTTATTGCTATTTCGTCATTGTTTACTTTCGTATATTATTGTCTTAACACGACTTAAAGTAACGATAAAGCCTTATGTCTATACGTATTAAAAATTATGTTAACCATAAAAAATAAGCACGTTTCCAAAATAAAAATATCATCTCTATTCGTGACTTAAGGTATTTAATTACCATTTAAAATAAATAGATATCTATCTGCGTTAAATTGTATAATTGAGTCCATTTTGTCAAATTATCATAATTACGTTTATTAACAATGTTTCTATGGTATAAGTATATTGTTGTTTTATAAAGATAAATATAAAGATTACTACTATTGTATACTATCATAGTTTGTTTATCCAAATAAATTGGAAGTGACCAATATAGAACTTTTACAACAGAACAACATTTTTAATACAAATAAATTTGTTACGTTTCATGCAAAACTCCAAAGTAAACATATATAGTATATATGTTTTTAACAATTATAAACTGTATAATATATTCCATTCCATGGGTTGGAATAGGGTTCAAAATATTTCAATAATTTTTTGTCTACTTTTTTAAAGTTGATAAATATGATAATGTGCCTTAAATATATTCATATTTAATTCATAAATAAATTTTATAATGCAAGACGCGTTATGATATTTCCTAATAAGTACAATAACATAAATAATAACATAAATATATAAACATAAATATTAGGTCATGAAAACGGTAAAGCAAAAATATTTATTTTTAAACTATAAAATCCACAGTGGATTGAGTTTTTAAACCAATGACGTAGCAATAAATACAGGGCCGTATAAAGGTAACTTTAAAAAAACATTGACTTAGTTGCCAGGATCAAAATTTCAGCTCACCTATTCATTGTCTTGCTTCAAACCTTGCTTGTGCAAAAAGCAGGAGATTTAGAAAATACTCATAAAATTGACGAGCTGTGATTTAACTGAACTTTAAGGTTTATACCTTAGTTGAAAATTCACTACATTGTTCAAATTTTCTGTTCTAGATTAAGGACTTTTAGACATAGCCCAAGAAAATCTAAACTATGTTCAAAAACTCGAAATAATCTGCCTTGTTTTAATTTATAGACTTTGATTTTAATTTATGAAAAATAGAACTATAACAACGTAGGTAATAGTATATTATTTCTTTAACGTAACCTCTCATTCGCAATATGGGTTCCTTCAAAAGAAGCATGGAAAGGCAGTTTTTAGTGGCTAGGGTAGTAGTTTGTCGCATGCTGTACTAGCTATCTTCACATATGGACTCCGTGTACTGCTCACAAATAGGCTATTATTTGCTTTGATTATTATAAATAAAATCTAGATCCTTTAAATTCTTCACTATGCTCAGGTTAAAAAATTACTTGGCACGTCCATGATTCAATCCTAGATTTTTTGCTAGATAGGGATTTGAAATCAAAACGTCATTTTGCTCACTTGTTAAGCATTTAAATATTTAAGATTTTGAATTAGATACATTTATTCAAAATATTTCTGTTATTAATAAGTTAAGATATTTTTTAACATTCGAGATATAATTTAACCACCTCTGCGGTGTCACTTAATTTATTCCATCTGTCTAAATCTTTTCATGTTTATTCGTTTAGTACGTTTAGTCATTACGTGGGACATGCCCCTTTGCCGTTGCCTACAAAAACAAAGCTTTAACAATTTTTACATAATATAAAATATGCATCAAAAATCAATTCGAATTATTCAATGTAATCGGTACGTTGGTTTACTTATGCCATCAGCAACATTTAAGGAAATAGAGAGCGCTTATAAATGTCAGTATAATGTATCTAATAAAAACGAGACTATAGGTCCCTCCTACAAGATTGTATTTTATATTAATATGCTTATTTGCATGTTGATTGGTTATAACCATGGAGCAGATAGAATCTACAAGGTTGTTTCCTATAAAATTATCCATATTTTCGTAAAAAGGATTGAGTAGCTACAATCGTTCGATGTGTGGCTCCTTATACGGGTCGCAGTGATGGGATATTATTGCTTGGTTTAGTAATCGATTAGTATTCTTGTATCTTACACAATCTCTTATTTAAATAAACAGCACACCATGAGCCAGTTAAAGCAACATAACGTTTTCTAAAAAACTAACCCGCGACAAGTTTCCACCTTTTCAAAGCATGACGTGGAAACTGGCTTTAATAAAATATTAAAAAATACAAGATAAAATTGATGGCATATATTTATTACAAGATTTTTCTTTTATAATTGATTTCTTTACACAAAATATACACCAAAGGTTAAGAAACAGCCAATAGTTTTTGTTATTACTTGTATTGTCTTTTAATACAATTGAAATGATTTGAATACTTTTGAGTTGAGAAAAAAAGGGAATATTAATTTTGAACAATAGCTTTGTGGCAAAGGTATTTTATATTTATCATTCATACATTGAATTAACTGCAACAATGTTATCGAATGTACACGACTATATAATAATATTAATCTTATGATAAGGATTAATTCGTGTTGGTATAGACGTTAACGAATCATTCGTAGTATTGTTATGTTTACGTTATTATATTAAATTAGACTAATTAAAGTTAACCTTAATCAAGTCTGACTGTAATATAATTAAAAAGAAAGTAGGGTTACAAACAAGCGTATTAATTAATGTTAAGCGTTGATCCCTAGCCAAAAACCTAGTATTAAGGTAATAATTCCCAGAAAAACATATTATTCAACACTTTATTGGAGTTGTTTCTCTCATCCTTACTCTACTGTCTACAATAGATAATAATATTATCGTTATCACAATATCATCAGTAATGTAGAATTGTAAAAATCAATTGTTGATTTTACAATCTTTCTTCTGGGATTAATGTGAGATAAGATAACTACAAAACACATATATTGTATAATGCTTCAAAAATAGATTATATTTCGTAGCTTCATTCTTCAGATATAAAGACATATGTAGTACTTTCAACTTACAAGGCAACTTCGCACGTTTAAAAAGATAAAAATTTGGTTTCTAAACGGAAAACATTCGATTTCTGAACGTAACGGCTACTGTGCTAGTAGATGTCAATTGGTCGGGAGCCTCATTCTTTTTTCGTGCGAGGCAACGAAAGCACCTCGGTAGATTTAACCATTTTATTTTTCAAATACCCACATTTAGATTTGTAAAAATTCCGAAGCGGAGCTCGCAAGCAAAAATCGATTACTATCAAGCTAAATTAAAGAAGTTATAAGATAAACAGTTACAAACGAATCACCGCCGACGTATAGTTATTTATTCGGACCAATCCGATTCTGAATATAATTCAGGTAAGTTGGGAATTACCTGTTTTAAATACAAATATCGAACAATATTGAAGATAGTAATATATTGATATAAGTATTATTTTCTCAAAAATGTTATCCTGGAGGTTGAACGCGAGTCAACACAAAGGAAATAATTTTAGCCAGGAGGTTGAACGAGAGTCAACACAGTGGCAAAATCTAAGTCTGGGGGTTGAACGTGGGTCAACACGAAGACTTATTTTATGATTGTTAATCATATATATATATATTCATATTACTGACTTTAAGTACTCTCTTTTATGTAAAATTATTTATACCAATCCAACCCACAGTATTCAATAAAATCATATTGTAATTCCAGACAATGTGATTCCCGATGATAACGAAAAATTAAAGGAGATAACGACTTTTCAATCTAATGGAAATTTCGCTGAATCACAGCCAATTGATATAACACAAATTGATGGTCCATTTCTAGAAATGGACTATCAATTGTAACATACCGGTGAAGAAAGTCGCTTCTGAAAAAGCAACCCCAGAATTGGATGCTAAACTTTTGTGTGCCTTGGGTGATCAAGTCGACTAAACACCGATTTATGGTGAAAAAATTCACAATGACCTTGCTCAACGCTGGTTACCTATCCTATGTCTCGGTCTCCTTAAAGAACCGAAAGAGAAGTTGCTTAAGGATTATGCCATTCCCAAAAAGTGCATGCTACTCAAAGCTCCGTCACTTAATCCAGAGATCTCAGTGGCAATAAACGATGCCTCCAGAGCTCGACATAAGAAGATAGAAACTATCCAACAAAACTTGGGATTGGGTATAACGGCAATAAACAGAGCTATGTCCTTACTCTTGACCAAGGACGATAAACGAGGTATAGTCCAAGCAACAAAAATGTTATCAGACGCCTGTAGGATTTTAGCGGATTTACATTACATGGAAACTCAGTTTAGAACAAAATTAATCATACCATCGCTAGAAAAATCGTTCCTTAATATTATTCAGGACCCGGAAAGAGATGAATCTCTTTTTGGAAATAAATTATCCGATAAAATCAAAGCTTCAAAAACGATTGAAAAGCAAGGGTTGCAAATCGAAAAAGGGAAACTGGACGCCTCTTTCTCGATCCCTGGCGTCACCGATCAGAGGGGGGAGAGTAGGCGCACAGAAGCACCCACAAGCGACTTCGGCTGCTCCATTCCAAGTCACCGAACTACGGGAAGCAGCGAGCTTCTCCGAGAGCTGCTCCTCGGCAATGACTACGGTGAGTCACGCCGGTAGATTACAACATTTTTACGAATGTTGCTTAAAAATTACCAAGAATCCTGTAATATTAAGTTGGATCAAAATAGGATTTCCAATACCTTTTGATAAGCCAGTTACACAAAGAATTCAACCAAATAATAGCTTTTCTCATTCAGAGAGACAAGACATGAAAGAAACTATAGAAAATTTACTGAAATTAGGCGCCATTTCTAGATGTAACCCTTGTGACGAACAATTCATTTCAAAAATTTTTAACCTCACAACCTAATGGCGGTAAACGATTCATATTGAATCTCAAGCAATTAAATAAATTTGTTTCCAAATGTCATTTTAAAATGGAGGATTATAGAACGGCCACTAAACTTATACCTAAAAATGGTTTCATGGCCTCAATAGATCTTAAAGAAGCTTACTTGGTTGTCCCCATTGCTCAGTTTCATAGAAAATATTTGCGATATAAATTTTCAAAAATAAATGAGTCAGAAATTATTTATGAATTTAATGCCATGCCTTATGGCCTTTATGTAGCACCCAGAACATTCACGAAACTAATAAGAAATAATTAATAATAATAATAAATCAATAAAGCTTAATTTAAAAATAAATACATAATAATAAATAATTAATAATAATAATAGTAAATAAAATAATTAATTAATTAATTTAAGTAATAATAAAAAATAATAATAATTAACTTCAGTAGGAAATGATTATAAACCCTGTAAGACTAATGTAACACAAACAATCAATTTATTACAGTGTCTAGGTTTTATTATTAACTTCGAAAAGACTTGTTCAGAACCAAGACAATCTTGCCGATTTCTAGGTTTTATCTATAATTCTTTTCATAATGTCTATCTCTTTGCCAGAGGACAAATGTAACAAAATAGCATTTTTAGTACAGAAATTCCAGTCTTTACCGGTTTGTACAATCCGTAACTTTGCGCAATTAATAGGTACCCTAATAGCTGCCTGTCCTGCCACCCGCTATGGTTGGTTATAAACAAAACTACTTGAAAGACAAAAGTTTTTTATGCTTAAAAAGTATGGTATGTATGACGCACAATTTAAACCATCTGTGGACATTGTTCCTGAACTTGACTGATGGTCACATAATATCAAATCAACCTACTATCCTATGGATATCTTAAACTTTGATATAGAAATTTTCGCAGATGCATCTAGGACAGGCTGGGGTACGTACTGTAATAACCAACGCGTAAACGGTAGCTGGAAAGAAAGTGAAAAAGAATTTCATATAAATTACCTTGAGCTCATGGCGATATTTTTAGTCACATACCAATGCCAAATGTAACCATTACATTTCATGGAAACCGGACCCTGACGCGTTAGCGGTAGATGCCTTTACTCTTAACTGGAATCGGTGGTTTTCTTACATATTCCCACCTTTAATTTAATTTTGAAATTTCTATATAAAATCTTTAAAGATAAAGCTAGGGGAATAATGATATTCCCTTATTGGCCTTCTCAGCCCTGGTTTCCTCTTCTAAAAAGCATGTTAGTCTCAAATATTATATTTTTAGACTCAAAAAATAGAGAGCATTTTTCTATCAATCTCATTCGTGTTCCAGAGCACATCAGCATTTCCTCAATCGAGATACCCTGGCTGCAGCGAAACTCTCCGGCACGCGCTTTTTAGAAGAGAACCCCTGAAGCACCGTTAAATTTAATGATATCATCCCTATCGAAAAATAGTATTCTCCATTATAACGTTACATATAAACTTTGGTGGACGTTTTGTAAAGATAACAATATTAACTTTTTTGAACATTCAATACTTATTCAATCTTACTTTTTTTAAACAGAACAATTTAATAAAGGTTCAAAATATAATTCATTAAACTGCCATAGATCAGCACTTTCACTCCTTTTAGGAAGCGATATTGGGACAAACGAACAAGTTAAAAGGCTTTTTAAAGGCACATACAAAATAAGACCAACAGTCCAAAAGTCAAAAATAACTTTATTTAAATAGACTCATTTACTAAGTTCTTTTAAATCGTAACAACAGGGAATATGTATGAGAAAAACAAATAATGTAATTAAAGGCAATAGTCATAACTTTAAGTGGGTATACCGGGCATTTAAAAATTGTCCCAGTATTAAAATATGTACTAAATAAATTGTTAGATTTAATTTTAAAATAATATTTATTTTAAAATTAAAAATAACAGTAGTATACATATTCCCAATTAACCCTACTACCGCTTCGTCCCTAAGTATACTGGGACATGGGCCCCAAAAACTGTTTTGGATTACATCTCAAACTGGTATTCTGATAGAAGCCTTACCTTAGAAAAAAATTAAAAAATTATCAATATTATTAGCGCTTTGTACGGGTCATCGAGTACAGACTCTATCTCTTATAAAATTAAAAAATATAGATTTACGTCACAATGGAGTTAATATTGTTATCTCAGATATCATAAAAACTTCAGCTCCAAGTCGCGAACAACCAATATTATTACTACCATATTTTGAACAAAATAAGAGTATCTGTCCAGCCACTACCTTAGAAGACTATATTTTTATTACAGAAGGCCGCAGATCCCCAGACTCACAGTCTCTATTCAAAACATATAAAAGACCATACGGCGCTGCGACTACCCAAACCGTAAGTCGCTGGATTAAGCAGATGCTTACCGCAAGTGGCGTAGACGTGTCTATGTATAGCGCACACAGCACAAGACACGCATCCACGTCAGCCGCCAAATCGGCTGGCCTTTCATTAGATCTGATTAGAAAGTGTGCTGGCTGGACAGAAACTTCAGACGAAATTGTATCATCGCCCTATCACTGATGAAGGCATATTTGCAAAAGCTGTTTGCTTAGAATAATTAAGAAACTAATATAAATATGATTTACTTCAAAAATGTGATTTATAACTGATTAAATTGTTGATGAGTCTCAGAGGAATTTCACTATCCCAACCAAAATTATCCTAATATGTAAAAGGACAAAACTTCCATCGCTAAACATCTACATATGTCTTTATATCTGAAGAATGAAGCTACGAAATATAATATATGATCAAACGAACTTCCAAGGTGAAGTTCGATCATTATTATATGAGTACGCTTCATTCGAAGATATAAACGCCCACCCACCCTGACCCTAGGGAAGTTTTGTTCAGTCTCTAAAGAATGAGGCTCCCGACCAATTGACATCTACTAGCACAGTAGCCGTTACGTTCAGAAATCGATCATATATTATTTATGACAATAATGACAAAATGAAAATCTGATTTGAAATTTAATATTGTATAAATATCCATTTTTATACATATTTCGCAGCTTCAAGAAATGGAATTATCGTGTGGGATAATTCCTGCAATGATGAATTAGCTTTGATAACTCAAAAACCTATACAAGAGCTACCTACAACGTTCATATTATGTCGTTGTATCGTTAAATAAAAAATATATTTTAACATTACCTGTATTTGTCTTTGACATTTGTGTTGGAACTAATTCAAATTTATTCATGACAACTACTAAGAACCCTAACAGATTTATTAATTTAATAAAACTAGTTAGCAATGAGAATAAAAACTTTTAATAGATTAAGTATTGATACTAAAATATTACCAGTTTATTCAAACGATTACTAAAAAAAGGTTAGTTGAGATTTCTTTTTATTCTGTCAAGGAAAAATTTTGAATTTTTGAATATTGTATAATTGAAAATTATACTTATTATTACATTGTTTTATCTTATTATCTCTATATGCATTCAATTGTATACCTATGTATTCATTTTGGATTAGTTTGTATGTAATTTATACTTACCACAAAATATTTAATTTGACGTGTCAGTTTCTGGTGAAATATATGAGACGAGAAATTGTAAACACCGAATATAATATAAGCATACCATATGTCAAGTGAATTAATTTTCTTTCTTTCTAGTATAGCTTTAGTATGGTATAGGGTCATAGAATGTCAAGTAGTTGACGTGCGCTTGATGGTACAGGAAAAAACTACTTGACAGTACTGATTCTGGAAAAGCTATGTAATTAAACGGGCTGCATTGCCTTTAAAACCAAAAAACAGCGAACTGCTTTCCGGTAGAAATAGGAATAGCAGGGGTGCCCAGGTTAACTAGTTTAATACTCCTGGAAGACAGTTAAAATTTAATGTGGCACATGTTCTATTACGTAAAACAGAATGGAATATAATGAAGTACACTCAATAAACTTTATGTAACATGTAAACTAAATTGGCCGCATTTCTTCCACGGGATTCTCACACTCACGGGAGAGAATTTCCCTGAATTACAGTAAACACGTTACTCAATTGACATAAAATTTACTCACTATTACAATCTATTTGCTTCCATTTAGTTACGAGGTATTGTAATTAAG
Organism: Acentria ephemerella; assembly: GCA_943193645.1. NCBI lineage: Eukaryota > Metazoa > Arthropoda > Insecta > Lepidoptera > Crambidae > Acentria > Acentria ephemerella. The sequence continues at coordinate 8,272,225 of OW971881.1, forward strand.
TTTAAGGTCCTTCATATGTCTGTATCCAGTGTTAATGAGAACTATTTATTTAAATATTAACTAGTCACTGACACTTATCTCAGTGTATATACTGAGATTTATCTTTACAAGCATTCGTTTAGGGCTAAACTCGCCTTTAACCGGACAAAGTAATTGACTTTAATGGACTACGACCTTATGATCATGACGTAGAGGTTCCAATCGGATTATTTCGAATTCTTCAAATCAGGATTATTCGACTCATGTCTGTCTGGTTAGGTCCTCAAGAAAAAGATAAATAATAACAACGTTTATTCTTGTTAGAAGAAACGTTGTTATTATTTATAAAGAAGTATACGCGGTAATATAATATTACATTAAACAATTAAAAATATTACCTTTTCCATGTCTTTATCCTAGATGTAATTGAAAACATAACTCTTTCTAAGGAAGCTAAGGATTTGAATGACAGAAATGAATGACGCTCAAGTAGATTAGTGTAGATACATTTCCTAGAACAATTCGGTTTAAAAAGACACAATGTCCACACATGGACATAACATTTACAATATACAAGTCCACATAAAACAGCTACCACAAGGTATGTTATGTAAAGAAGAATCAAATGTCAAATAATTAAAAAAGAACTAAATAATAATATCAATATAATCATATCAATGTGGGAATTAATTAAATTATTTTAATTTCATATTTTTTTCAATATTATATACATACATATATTTTACATGATGTGTGTACGGCTAAAAAGCTCAAAAGCTTCTAAAATTGTGTTTTAAGGTTAAAGTCAATAATTAATGCAATAAAGGCTTTTTGATTTTGGTTAATTAATGAATTAAATTTGGATGGAGATAAATATGTGAAATTGAGAAATTTCTCGTAATAAAGTTCCATAGTTTCGAGGTGAAAATCTTTGTTGTAGTTATCAATGATTGATAGGACCACGGTATTAAGTTCTCCTTCATGGGCGTCTAGATTTGCTTGATATACCAATTAGGATTAACAGAGCTACCTCGTATAATTTAGCATAACTACTAAGAACGAGTTATGAATAGAAATTGACATATACTCAACAGAGACAAAATATATTAACACAACAGTTTAATCTATTCATCTACTGTGACCCAGTTTTCCAACAGCAATATAAAGAGATTGCGAAATAGCCATGGTAATTTTTTTACATAGTTGACTGTCATTTTATGCTATAAAAAAGCCTTAAATACAAAGAGGGTTAGTACAAAAAGTTATTTACTCCATTCCATCCATTGAAATATTATTATAATTGACAGTGATAGAAGACGCTGTAGATATTATATAGGTATATTTGTTATACTAGAAATTCAAAAGCAGTTTTTACCTATTGTTAAGAAATAAGTATTGTTATATCGTTCATTTAAATTGTTATTTAGATTTTGTATTAAAATGAAACCACCATTGCTTAAGTCTTCTTGACAACTGACACTTTTTATTTTCTTCTTTATATTCATGTCATGTACATAAAGTTTAACTTAAAACCAATTATACAACATCTCCCCTGTTATAAAAAAACTAAAATAATTTAACTCATCGAAACATAAATACATTTAACTTACATTAAGTATAACCATAACGATCAGGTGGTCGACTTACACGACCTGATGAAGTTATAACTAACCCTTGAGAATTTCTTTGTATTAAAGGTCGGCTATTAAATTCTACAAGTGGCCGACTAGCAGATTCAACACATGGCACTTCATCATTATAATTATTAGATAACTCCATATCATCCTGAATATAAAATGGACCCAATGCCAATGGTTTGATAAATATCCTATTTCTATTGAATTGAACACCATTCGAAGTAATTTTATAAGTTCTCTTATCTAACTGACATAATATTTCACCTCTTCTCCATTGCTTCCCAACTTTAAAAATTATCTTTTCACCTATCACCAATGGCCTCAGATCTTTTTTATTCCTATCAAAATAAATCTTACTTTTATTTTGTCTCTTTTCAAAAACGTATTTTAAATTATTATAAATTCGTGGTTGTAAATTTTCTAAAGACAATGGCAGAATACCTCTTAATTTCCTGTTATAAAAAATTTCAGCAGGTGATGGAATCTCATGAGATATGGGAGTGTTTCTAAACTCTAACATGACCTTGTAGGGATTCTTTCCTTCAAACAATGCTTTCCTAAGTAAATTTTTTATAGTTTGAATAGTCCTTTCCACCATTCCATTTGATTGTGGATATTCAGGACTTGAAAATTTGTGCTCAACACTCCACTCCTTACAAAATGAAGCAAACTTTTCACTAGAAAATTGTGGACCACCATCACTCATAAATACCTCTGGTATACCATTACGACTAAAAATATGCATCATACTATTAATTACAGCTTCACTAGTTGTACTTGATAACAAAGAGAGTTCAGGAAATTTAGAAAAATAGTCCACTAACAATAGATATGTTTTACCATTCAATTCAAATAAATCACCTGCGATTTTTTGCCAAGTATAATTAGGAATTTTATGTGGTATTAAGGTCTCCTGTTTATTATTATTACTATATATTCTACATGTCTCACAGGAGGACACCATATTTTGAATATCGTTACACATTCCAGGCCAATAAATACAATCTCGTGCTCTTAATAATGTTTTTGTAACACCTAAATGAGGAAAATGCAAACGATTTAACATCTCCTTTCTTAACTTACATGGAATCAAAACATTATTCCCTTTAAATATAATACCCGATTTGAATGTCAAATCATTCCTAACTGCCCAATATTTTCTGATCTTCTCTGGCAACAATTTCTTGTGTGATGGCCAACCATCCGCAATATACTTTTGAAGAGCACTTAACTCATCATCGTGAATACTAAATTCTTTGATATTATTCATTTGCGACTGTGATGCATTAATATTATTTACGACATATTCTATCTGAGCTTCAATTTCCCCACTATCTAAATCAATTTCGTCAGAATCAGTATTATCAAAAGATCTAGACAAAGTATCTGCTAAATATAACTCTTGACCACGCTTGTAGACTAGTTCAAATTCATACCTTTGCAACTTTAACAACATTCGCTGAATGCGAGCCGTGCACGAATTTAATGATTTTTTAACAATACATATCAATGGAGCATGATCTGTTTCAATCAATACTTTCCTACCATATATAAATTGATTAAACTTCTCACAGCCAAATAAAATTGCAAGAAGCTCTTTTTCAATCTGAGCGTATCTTTGTTGAGTTGCTTCCTTTTGCTTATGCTTCTAAAGCTTTGAACATTCATTCAAAGCTTTAGAAGCATAAGCAACAGGAAGGTTATTTTGCAAAAGAACCGCTCCAAGACCATCCTTAGAAGCATCTACAGAGAGTTTGACGGGAAGTGCTTCATTGAAAAACTGAAGGACTGGTCCGGTAACCAACCTTTTCTTTAAGTACTGAAATGTTTCCTCATGAATTTGTAACCAACAAAATTCTACGTTTTTCTTTAACAGACTTCTCAAAGGGGAACTTAAATTAGCAAAATTAGGAATAAATTTTGAAACGTAATTGATAACACCCAGAAATCTTTCTAATTCTTTCCTATCCTTTGGACTTTTCATTACTACTATTGATCTTATCTTTTCCTCATCTAATTTTAAGCCCTCTTTACTAATAATATGACCGAGATATTTAACTTTTTCTAAATTGAATTTACATTTGTCTTTGTTCAACTTAATATTTTCTTGACGCAATCTTTCCAATACTAGCCTTAATCTTTTATCATGTTCAGCTTGATCCATGCCCCATATCAAAATATCGTCAATAAAAACCTCTGTACCTTCTAAATTTTCTAAAACCTCGCGCATTTTTTGTTGAAATACTTCACTAGCACTACACAAACCAAAAGGCATTCTCAAAAATTTATACCTACCGAACGGGGTGTTGAAGCAACATAAATCTGAACTGCTTTCCGATAGTTTTACATTCCAAAACCCATTTTTTACATCTAGAGTACTAAAAACAACAGCACCCGCTAACTTACTTGTTATTTCATCAAAAGTTGGTAGGTTAAAGTGTTGCCTCATGATGACTTGGTTAAGATCTTTAGGATCTATGCACAAACGCAAATCACCATTTGGTTTATAAACAATTACTAATGAATTCACCCACTCAGTAGGATGAGAAACTTTTACTATAACATTTTGTTTTTCCATTTCAACGAGTTTTTCTTTTAATCGTGGAAGTACAGCTAAAGGAACCTTTCTACAAGCGTGTATTACTGGTAAATAATTTTCTTTAATTTTAATATTGTACTCTCCTTTTATACAACCTAAACCTTCGAAAATATCACTAAATTCATTAATCATATTAACTTTATCATTTACTTCATTTACTGGCTTCACTAACTGCATTTCTATAGCCGACTTTAATCCAAGTATGTTCGAGTATCGTCCAGATACAACATAAAAACTGAGATTATAAAATCTGTCATTGTACTTACATAAAAGAGAACACCTCCCTAAACATGGAATACTCTCACCAGTATAAGTAGTCAGTTTGGCCTTAACCGGTATCAGATTATTTTTGTGAAATCCTATAGAATGTAAAGCATTATCCGATAAAATATTTGCTTGAGCCCCAGTATCCACTTTAACCTGCAAGAGACAATTATCAACTCCTAATACTATAAACCAATCAGAAATATTATTAATTGAGTGTACTAAAATTGCACCTAGGAATAATGAGTCTATTTCCTTTGATTCACCAGTATCTACCATAACTTCTCTGACGCTCCTGCATCTCGTAGAAAAGTGATTCTTCTTGCCACACTTATTGCAATTCCTTCCAAAAGCTGGACATTTGTATTTGTCATGTGAATAGCCGCAATTCGTACAAATAAACTTGTTTTCATGTGGTTTTGTAGATAAGGAATATTTTTTTAAGCTCTGACGTAGCAAATCATCAGCTGGCTGACATGAAGTATCTTGTCTTCTTTGATTCACGTTATCAATTTGTGATGAAAAACCTTGAGAAGCTGAATTAATAACAAAAGATGATGATGACATAACTTCCACCTGTTGCTTCGTTCGTTGAGAGGTACAGCATATTTCAAGTGCCATGCTCAATGTTAGTTTTTTCGTTCGAAGAAGACGATCTTTAACGGCTATATCTGATATTCCACATACAATTCTATCTTTGATCAAACTTTCAGTCAAAGATCCAAATTCACAAGAAGCGCTTAGGTCACGTAACTCCATTACATAATTCTCATAACTTTCATTTTCTTTCTGATTGCGAGTAAAAAACAAAAACCGCTCATATGTCACATTTTTTTCAGGGCAAAAATGGTCATCAAATTTTCGTAAAATAGCATTGAAATCATTTTTATCAGAATCAAGTTCAAAAGAAAATGTATTAAATAGCCTTATAGCACGATCACCTATAGCGCTTAATAATAAAGCAGTTTTAATGCCAGGTTCAACGTTACAGTTACCTGAGGCCAGTAGATATATTTGGAATTTTTGCTTAAAAAACATCCAATTATCAGCTAAACTACCTTCCCATGATAACGGCGAAGGCAGATTAATGTATGGTAAACGCGCCATGATCAAATTATTTTCTTCAGCCGCTTCGGCCATTCGCGAAGCTTCTATCTTTATTTCAACACAAGTTTTTCAAACGAATTCTCAATTCAATGTTTAAACTTTGGATCATTGGATATTATATATTAAAATAACACCATCCTACCGACTGCGCCATGTTATATCGTTCATTTAAATTGTTATTTAGATTTTGTATTAAAATGAAACCACCATTGCTTAAGTCTTCTTGACAACTGACACTTTTTATTTTCTTCTTTATATTCATGTCATGTACATAAAGTTTAACTTAAAACCAATTATACAACAAGTATGACTTTTGACTGAAGACAATTTTTATAAAAAAGTTAAAGAAAATAACGTAATGTAATATGATACTACTTTTGACTCACGAATTCGTAACTACTTTGAATACGTCAGTCCAAAGTTATCATAGTAAAAGGAAACATCAAAGCCGTCTCAGACCTATACCAGCGATAACGATGTCGCTAGGGGAGGCGTATATTACTACCATTAGTACAAAATACTTTTTGTGTTGTTTCAATAGATATGATCATTCTTTACATTCGTTCAGGCCTTCATATAATTATGTGAAATTAAAAACTGAACTCAAGTGTTACTAATTTTATGTCACTGTAATATATTTACCTAAATGTTGTTCTTTAATTTAACAACACTACAATATTTACTTTATCGATATGAAGCGAACTATGAGTTCCATTAATAAATATAAGTAAATAAATTAGAACTATAATTGACGATAAGAGTCCATGCGGAGCGGATATGGTGCAGGCATTGTAGATCGAAATTTAGTATAATGCAGGCTATTGAGCCTGGCGCATTTTTAGCACTGATAAATTTTACTTGGTGTGCGTACGGAAATGCGTAGATATTTACGTGCGCACATACAAGCCGTACTCTATGCTTGTTTATGAAGTCGAGCTACTTGTTTCGTGGTAGTAAAGCCCGGGAAAGTATTATAAAGACACATTTTGTATGTTTGGTAAAATTAAACTTTATAGCTTCGTCATGTCTTCATAATCACAGGTAAATTATTCGTTATATTTTTACTATCAGAGGTAAATAAACCTCACTGAACTGACGCACGTATAGTATTTATTTAATGAACGTGTCTCGTACTATCGATGTTGTTATATGCCTACGCAAGACTTTCATTCGATTTCCTTTTACTAGCAATGCACTGAGATGTGAGTAAATAAGCCAGTGCATGTGCACTGAGTTCCAAAGTAACGTGGTCAGGTCAATGCTACTGCTACCGTACACGTGTTATAAAACGTAAACTAATAACTATGTATGTGTGAACTATCTAATATACTAAGAGTATGTTTTTCCTGGTTTCATGCAAAACAAATAATTTTATATAATAATTAAACTAATGTTAAAGTAAACTAATCAACAGCTAAGTATAGTACAATTTTCGATGTTTTCGAATTGTATAATTAAAATTATATGATTACTAATATTTCTATTAATATGAAGCTAATAACTTTTAGTGTTGTAATTATATTAATAAAAATTAAAATTCTTCAATCTTGACTTTCATAAGAGTATTTAATATACCTAGTATGAATAAAAGTGACATTAAAAATATTATTTATTTAGATACGTTCAATCAAAACAAGTGAATATAAACTAATGACGTCACGACATACACGGGTTCCAATAATCTTCCTACGGATGGTTTTGTTTACGAGGCGTTCAATTGACGTTTTCATATGTCACTTATATTTCACGTATTTTATGTCATAATTCAACGCCTCCAATTAATGACCCATAATTACCAATATTTTTTGGTAACCATAGCAAAGTATAGATAGCTCTTAGCAATTATCATTAAGGTAGGAACTAAACTTTAATTTCGTTTATTCCCTCAATTGATATCCGGTTGATCCTAGATCTCGCCTGAGACACTAATCGAAACTGCGTCCTCTCGGAATACGGGGGCCTGCTCTTACCACTGAGTTAACTAGGACTTGGAGAAACGTAGATTTATCAATATTTAGCTTACCTTTGCCTTGATTCTATAAGCACACTCTTAATTATATTTAATTTCAGTATATTCCTTTCTCTAGTAAGGCGTAGAATATGGAAATTTATAACTGTTTGATAACTTAATTCAGGCTGCTTTATAGGAACCATAGATAATTTCAATCGCATACCTATATGAGATATACGATGAATATATCTCATATAGCATCGAGAGTAAGAGAATAGAATAGAATAGATTCTTCTTAAACTATCCCTTTTTTGTCCGTTTTTTCCTGAACTAGCCTTAATTTAAGAACGGATTTCATAGAATAGTCGTTTAATTATTATTTTACTTATATACAAACTAAAGTCGGAGAAAAATGTTTACTAGTGTGCTTTTTTGTAACCATGAAATTATAAAGGCACTTTTTGAAGCCAATAAAAGGGGTTTTTTGGCCTCTGTTTTCCTACTTCACAGACTTTACCGAAACTCAAGGTCAATCTTTCTGCGCGTTACTATTCTATGTTTGTAACTATTGGATTAAATATTTGGTTGTAGTTTTTATTAATTTCACTCCAACGCAGAGTACAATTAATATTTACGTGATGTGACCCGGACTAATCCTTTAAATTATTTTTTATCAGTGTTATCAGTTACATTTGTGTATTATCTTACTAAATATACCCAACGTACAGAGTACATTATACTTAGCACAATGTCTTATTGAATAATTACTGATATTACAAGTATGATCTATAAAAACTTAGTATGGAATATAAAACAATATTAATACTGGTACTATTGATGAAGACTTGAAGAAACTTTTATCTTTAAGTCTTCATCAATATTTATACAATATATATATAAATAACAATAAGCAGTAACAAAATGACTTTTGACTTCTTTAACGTAACAACAAGTGCAATATTAAAAAAAAGTCTTTATACATGTTTATATTTCAAACCAATTACCAAAAATCTTTCTTTCGAGATTTTTTAATATTCGAAGATTGTCCGAACACTATATCAGCACAGAGTAAAGAGAAAAGATAATCAGTAACCCTAGTGTAAAATTCAATATAAATTAAACGGCTGATCGTGCTTTTTATGCCTTAATTCGTATGCAAGTGCTAGCAGCGCCTCTGTTGTGAGGTATTGGCAACTTCTTTTTATGTTTATATTTCAGCTGATTATATTAGAAACGACTTAATACGATTGAAACTTGCATTAGGATTACAGTCAAATGATTTTTTATAAATCATTCTAGCTAATATTAAATTTATAAAAAAAATGGGCTTTGGAGATTAAAAGTTATAAATTCATATGGTATCGAATCGATTCGTACTTGCTCTATTCTGGTACTACGAGTAATCAGAAAATTGTCAATAGCAAACCTTCTAAATGAATGGCATATTGTTCTTTCTAATGGAAACATTATGTAAGTACGAGCATTTTTGTTTAGGGATTTCATCGTTTGATACAATGGACAAATAAATAATAAGTATTCATGAATTGAATGATATTAGGTAATTTTGATGCCTAAATTAGATAACAAAATTACCTAATGTCGTTATCTACTTTTTTTCTCTTTAATGTTCTATAGTGCAGAAATTAAAGTTTAAATTTCCTTAAAATAAAATACTTATATAGTCCTAGTATTATCAAATATAGTAGGCACGCTCTTTTTATAAATAGGTCAATATTTTTAGCTATCTTAAAATTATTATTCGCTGTAAAGAGTCGAGGTCAGTAATTGTTACTAGTTCAGTTTCATTTATATTATGTTTGGTGGATTACTGAGACAATTTTATGTGTGTTCTTGGTTCTTAGATTGACTCTTAAACTCTAAGTAAGGTATCTACACTTGTGTATTCGTTTTTTTAAGAGGAAGATTCCGTTTACAGTCTTTCCCGTGACTGGCTAAGCGGCGGGCGTACCCAGCAACACTGGGAATACCCACTAAACTCTTCGATAACTCCATTGCCCTTCACGGGTAGACATGTGTTCTACCGAAGCAATTCACCAGGTGCCATTCCTAATGTTTATTTATTATTTATTTATAAATATTCACATTGTTACATTTAAGATATGTACCTTTTATGTACCTATAACAACAATACTTATGTACTAGTGTATTCCTAAGGACTCAACTGCATTCTAAGAAGCTCGTGCCAGATAACCATAGCATAATAACGTGTAGCTTGCTTTAGTTCGAGTTTGTCAGAGTAGATCCTATATGATTTCTCAACAAATTTATATATAGTGCTTTGGAAGGCATGTTAAGTCATTGGTTTTACTGCAATCTCTTTCACTGACCATGGGGTAGGAAGCGTTATGGTGTATTGACCAAAATGTTTCAAGGAAAGCATGTGCCCAGACGAAATTGTTGATCATTACATAACACCATAAATATGCGCACGTTTAAGTCAAAACTTACCAAAAGTAGTGTTAATTTTTTGTGAATAAAGAGTAACGCCCCTGACAGTGTATATGATATAAAAGAGCATTATTTTGAAGTGCCGTTGATATAATAATATATGGAGTTAGAGTGCGAGCGAGAGGTTATCTCTTTCATCAGTTATCATTAAAGCACCGGACTTGTACAATCTATATAATAATAAGTTGCTGACTCACGTGTATCCAGCCAAGATATCCATAAGGGTACTTTTCCCTGCTCCAGACTGGCCCATAATGATCGTCAGCTCTCCAGCGTTGAAGGAACCCGACACGTTATTCAGGATGGTCTTTCGTCCTAAAACAGTATGCAATTATAAGAATTAATGTTCCCAATATGATAAAAAATAATTCGAATCAATCTATTTATTTATTTGTTTGATTTCACTATTTTATTTTGCATTTGTTAGAATGTCATTGAATAAATGTAAACAATTTATTTCTAAGAAAATGACTAACATATTTATCTGTAGAGAAGATAGATTTGTGAGACTAAACAATATATTTTGGTGTTCATTAATGTTTTGAAAAATATTTACAAATATTTATGGAAAAATATATCAAAATCTAAGATTGACATTACAATTTCATTGGCTTCTGGGAATATTAGATAATAAGAGTTTTGTCAGTTAAATATTTAGTGTTTATACAATAATTCACACAAAGATAGACGCCTGATAACGCCTCATGCCATAAACACACTATATTTTTATTTGTATATTTGATAATTATCATATTTAATTAATTACAACATTTCTAAAAACTTTGATTCGAACCTCAATGAAGATTTATTTAATTATTTACATTACAAGCGGTAATAAAACTGAATACTTGCAATAAACAGTCCTAGTAAGGACATTAGTTATAGGTACCGACCTCACTTTAATATAAAGCGTTCATTGATATTAATATTATTAACTCATATTCCTGTCTCGAATGATGCTGTTATCTTACAACGTTAAAGGAAGTAACAATGGACGCTATCATTTGCTGATGCGGATGCTACCTACGACCATGGATTAGCTGTCTCTAAAGAACGCCTTACGTTGGCGTTTCCGACAATGTTAATAAAAAAATCGTTCAAGTGCGCGCGTAAACCGTAAAATAAAGTTCTGTCACGTTATACAGTCATATGCAATAAGAGAACACTTTAAACAGTAAATATTAAGCCTTTTTTTGCATAAATGTCAAAAATCTTAAAATTTAGGGATACAGTTTGGAGCGCGAAATTTTTGTGTACAGCCGCTGAGTTCTTTGAACTATAATAGTAATGACTAAAATAAAACTTACTTTAGTGTGCTGATATAACAATAAAAAATTTATATTGAAACTATTAATATTATTTTAAAAATTTAAAGAACTGAAATTTTTAAAAAAGCTATAACATGTAATATCTCAATCCCTTAACATTGACTTGGTCCATTACGTTCTGTAATTTTGATTGATATTAAATTTACGACGTGTCTAATAATAATGGAAATAAACAGCACGTGGTTGTAATACGTTTCTTTTGAAGTCGAATATCTACCCTATCTATTTCGCACCTTTTATATCTTGAACCTTTGTCTTATCTAATACCACTTTTTCCATCCACCTTTCGCTTTCCTATTCACTTTAAGTAAATAATAAGTAACCTTTCAGAAAAAATAATAGTTCAGTCACTGTTCTAATTCGATTTATGTGATTATTGCATATTTTTTATATCAACTTGATGCTGGTAACCTTCGCAAACTGGTTTGACCTAATGGATTCTAAAGTTTAATGTTAAGGCATTTTGAATTCTAACCAGAATAATATATATATTTATTTTAGAGGAATTGACCCTAGAAACTCGCATGAGTGTCTTACTGAACACCGTCTCAATGACCAAAGTACCCTGAAAGAAATTAAGCTCTAAATAGTTTCCTGTTTGACTTCTATTCAAAAGTAAGTATTCTAAACAAATGCTTGGGTAACAAAAGATGTGTTCAGAAATTGCACGAGTTGTCTTCACCTATTATGGAGTCAAATTTCATTTAAAAATTAAAAATAATTATCGCCTCAACATCGTTGTGTATACATTTATAGCATATTTGCTTCAAAAGTAATTAGTATAATACGTCTAATTACTACCTAGTAATAGATATGTATTCCACATGCAGATCGTGGTTAAGGTGTAAACACACTACATAGCGGAAGATTATATAACCTTCGTAATTTTCTTCATGTGTGTTGCTTTTATACTATTTTGATAAGTTTTATGGTAAAAGTAAAAGTGATAAAATCATATTTTAGTTGCAGATATCTATCCGAGAAAATATTACAGATCGTGTAATTTAAGCATTATAATTACATGTAGATAATCTTTCCGTATGCTCTTTTATTTTTATCATAAAGATTTCTATAACATTATTGCAGAAATTTAGTTGCTTTCATGACTTTTTAATATCAAAGTCATCCTCTTAGTATGTAATATAGTATAAATTCATTTGAGGTATAGTTCGAGATCCAAATGTTTTTAAATATTAATAGTATTTTAAGTAGTTAGCCACCTATTGTAAGTTTAAGGTAAGATAAGTAATTAAGATATATATTTTTTAAATTTTATTAATCTGATTGATTTAATACCCATAGTATAACAATTGAAGACAAAAATGAAAAAATATGAATATATATAATAAAAAATATATAAACTATATATTTGTCATGTTTTAATTTATTTTATTTTTACATATATAGGTTATATATTTGTCATTAAAAAAATCTCTCTTACAAGCGTCCCTGGATGGTGTAAGTATTCTCAGTACCTTTAATATATCCGAATCTAATCATCCGACTTGGGTACCGTTTTAGATGAGATAGATACATATTTGACATGGTAAGGAGCATGGAGATAAAAGCAAAATATAGACTGTACAGTATTTATAAATGAAACAAATTCACTCTGGAGAAAATTCTCATCTTAAATAATGAAGTAAGTCCAATTTCGTTATATTTTAAAGAAAAAAAATTGTGCAAAGATTTATCAAGAGTTACCAGAGCCGGGAATCTAAACCGTTTAATGTTGAAAATAAAAAGTTTTAGGCGGTTAATTTTATATATAGAAAGAAATACAAGTATCGTTTTAGTACCTACATTTCCACTGTGCCGGTCCATGATGGACCCTTTTCACACCTTTTGAGAGAGACCATGAAGAAGGGAAAACGTGTGCCGTAAAGAGAAGACTTCCCCGAAAGATTTTTTCAATTGAAGGAGGGTCATCTCCAGCTTAGAGGGGTGGGCACGAGAAGGCTGGCGTGCGTGGGCGCACAGGCCACGCAGACTGCCCGGGGGCCGCATGTTGTATTATCCCAGGAGTACCCAGGTCTCCCCGTGAAGAGAGATGGAGTTACCAAGGAGTTTTAGTGGGTATTCCCAGTAATTTAATCGGACACTGGGGAGCCTCACACTCCCACCGTTTACCCAGGGGTGGGTAGGTTCGTAAATGAAAAGATTTAAGATTTTAGAAGAAGAATACCCAGAATGATAGCTAAATATTGTTAATTTCATCCTAAAAAAGCCGAATAATAAAAAAAAAACATTCGTTCTTACCTGTTCTTATTGAAATTAAATAAATATTACAAGTTTATATTTACCATAATTTCTAAGATGTAAGGGAACCGGATTGAAATCCAGTTTAAGAGCAAATTAATACGGCATCATGAGTAACTAGTCTGTGTTGACATAGAAAAACTTAAATAGTATTAATAGGATCTACTTAGTAAAATACTAGTTTTATATAGGTTGTGGTTTACGTGTGACAGAAAACTAATGAAAATATTACTGTAATTCCAAAGTCTATTTTCTGAAGTAGTAAAAAAACTTTTTTAATTGTATTAATTATTGCTGCGGTAAACAGTCCTGTACCAATTAGGTTTTAGTAGTTTTTTTACACCATTATGCGCATTGGCTGTCATAAAAAAAGGGTAAGGTAATATAATTTATTAATTACATTGTCAACACAGGTAAAAAACAAAGTATGAAAGAAGGCGGTATTATCGCAAGAACGTTCTCTACTTGTCAATCATATGGTAAGACTGCAAGATAATACCTAAATTAGGCTAATAGGTTTAATGTTCAAATAAATATGGTATATGCAAAAAGGCTGTATAGATTTTTTTTTATTTAATCGAAATGGCTTTACTTGTGACTGAACAGTATGAAACTATTTTTGAAATGGTTGCCTTTATTAGGCATTTTAATCACTTATAAACAGGCGACAAAATGCTTGTCTCTCCGGCATTACACTCATAGACATTAAAGTGTGTATGTTTGACCTTCTTTTAAGCTCTAAATGGAACGTGATTATGTGTTTTTTTAGGTGGTAGTAGTCTATGGACCGAAAAATACCTCATTCTCACGGGAATGAAGATTATACACGCACGATTTTCACAATTTTCTGAGTAAAGTGGTAAATCTTTTTGTGCCAAAAGGACGTATATTTGTAACTGTATACAGAAACTTAGATAGAGTACTAATAATTTATGTACCCGTGCAAAATATTTAATGTTAGTTACACGCATTTGAGGTTATGGTACCCTAGTTACTAAGCTAATTGATATCTATGTGACTCATTTACCACGTTCTTTATTCTTTATATTTATCATTGTTTACAGTACATATATTACACGAGATATTTTATCGTTTTTTTCTATGTTGATGTAGATCTGAATATATATTTGAGCAAATTCCTTAGTGATAATATGACATATTAACATATCTAGGTACTTAGTATTAAAAATAAAGCAAAAACGTCCTTAGATGGTAACCCTATCGTAGTTTTATTATCCAGTAGGTACTCAGAGAATATTGGACTTCACATCAGGTACTATTTTAACTTTATTGTAACTCCAAGGCAGATTAATAACTTGAGAACTTAATTATATTACGGTAATGCTAATTCATTAAATAGTTAGCTAAATAAATGTTTAATGCTAAAACAAAACACTAACAGAGTCATACATTTATTTTAGCAAAATTTAAACTTTAAATTGTGTGTAACTTTTATTTTTAGCATACCTATAAAGTCTAGATATATGTACTTACTATCACCTACTTGTATTTGACCTTTAAATTATATTATCATACTTTAATTCACTCTTAATACTAGTTTTGTTAATAATAGCAAAAAGATAATAAATTATCTAATATATTAGCCAACAAAATCAAACACATAAACTACGTACCTATTATAATATTGGTCTAAACGGTACTGTAATGGATTTGTTATTAGTTTTATTATCTCTCTAAATATATAATATTATAAATAGACCAAGAAATGGAAGTATGACTGTTAATACAACGAATCAAGGTAATGACAAATGTAAAAGTGTTCAACTTAATTTTCAGGTGAGTGGCCATTTATACACAAACTGTTTGCTGGTAATAAATTTGTTTTTAAAAAGTAATTCAGATTAATCTTAAAATTATACTTCAGTTAAGTAAAGTAATTATTATGCTGACCGCCTATCAATCAATATATACCTATATAAGGAAGACGCAGGAACGATGTTCTTAGATCATATTTAACTTAACGGATAATTTCCAGCACTAGTATCTACACAAAAATCGTCTTATCGTTTTACGTAGGCATCCTTTCGATATCATTAAAACTAGAATGAAATTAGTATAAATCACGGAAGCGTTCTTGTAACTACGTCCTTCAATATCTTACTCAAGACCAAAACTACTACTTCTAAAGCGTCTATTATTATAGTTATTTTATTTAATAACAATGTTTGTATCATATCTCATAACAAAGGCGAGTAAATAAATAGGGTGCAATAGATATAATTCATTAGATAGATGCAATATATTAAAATAATAATTAGAAATATTAATGAACACAACTCAATACACTGCGATTATAGTTTAACCAAGTTCCAGAGCATAAAGTTATCAAGAAAGATATCTGTGTCAGTAAAGCAATTGCATAAATTCAATGTGAAATTTTTATTTTGTTAACGAGGTAAATAATGCACAAGGCAACGTTCGTTAGAGTTGTAGCATTATGTTACGTTGTTAAGTTATACTGTAATATATTCTGTCAAACCCTACAGTCTAGGCACAATGGGTTTTTGATTATCTCGAGTTTCAAGGGACTTCACAACGACTCTATAAATCCGAAGGTATTTTTGTTACTATAAATAAGGTAAACTAGCAATCCTGAGTTCGCTCACCTCCAGCCAAGATGCCATGTCGCACCGTGTAGTTTATGTCTTCGAAAGCGACGTTGAGACAGTCCTCGACCAACGAGGTTGAGGTCGTCTCCTGAGAATCTGAATTCTCGCTGCTCATTTTATTTTGGCACTGTCACTTTTATAAAAAAGAAATAACAAGCTGAACTTCCATTGCGCGAGTTGAACACAAAGGATCGTGTCATATAAACAAAGTTATACCGTAGGCACCGCCTGCTGCGTGATGCCCAGGCGGCCTGATACCGCGTACTGCCGTACAGTACAACGCTGCGTAAGAGCTGTTCGCTCGATTATCGGTCATTCTCCCCCCACTTTGTAGTCAGCTGGCCACAAAGTAGCGTAATAAAATAATACTAGTTAGCAGATGGTCTACGTTATCGCCATCAGTAACAAAGACTACAACATTAGATCAATAAGCTAGGTGAAACCAGTTTAACATGCCCATCTCGGGTCAAATGTTAGTAAAGATGCGACCAAATATTGTTAGAAAAGAACTTCTAACGTTTTGTCTAATTTGGTTTTAGGATTATTTACACTATGTTTATAGAGTTAGATAAAGTTACACCTATTCTAATCTGTGTGTATAAAGTTAGTGTACTTTTTACCTTAATTACACTAGGATTACACTTAGTAGTATCATTTTCGTACTTTGTAGAAGTATTTGTACTTTGTATTATTCACAAGAATAATATTGTTAATGATAGGTACAAGGCGTTTAAATTATGGAATGGAATATGATGTTTTTTAACATTTGATATAATATGTCTACGTAATGAAATTTTTATAAAAAGATTCTCATTTTTTGCTGTGCCGTTTCTTTGTCTATAAATGTCCTAAATAGTTATATATAACAACTGTTTGTAAAACCGAAAATTGCACTGAAATAAAACAAATGCATAAAACAAATGCAATTGAATAGTACTCGTTATTTTTTTTAAAATAGATATAGACGACTTAACGTAATAAGAATTTCGATTTAAATATCTATTTAAAACAAGAAACCATTTTAAATTAATATTTTGATATTTGCTTCAAATATTTTTACAACGAATGTTACACCCACACTGTTGAACTCCAAAGGCCTCCGAACTTTTTCAAAACCGGATGTGTCCCTTCGTTTGCTGCATCTCAGACATTGGTTAGGTGTGTATAGATATGATATTTCCTTATTACGTCTATATCCAAATCTATATTCAAAGATTCCTGAATAACACCATTTGATTCTGAAATGATACAGTCTACTTTTATTTTATAATATCACATTAATGTAGCATATTTATTTTATTACCACGAAGGGAGTAATTGCTAAGTAAGTTTTTTCAAGATAAATACTAAATATAGAAATTGCCCATAGAAAACAGTTTTACTTTAAATCAAACTTTTTGTTTTTATAATCGAGCCGAGTGCACATTCTCTCTTATAGCAGACTTGGATTTAATTTTTTGGTAAAGACGAATATTGTAAAAAAACAGTTCTGTAGTGCATACAAGAATTAATGCGAAAAAAGCCAATTTTGCATAGCAATAAATACGAATAAGAATGATTAATGTGTATATTGATAAGATTATTCTAAAAAAACTTTTAGTTTGAAATTTGTCCGGTGATGAGTTTTAATGTTTTACACTAGATAATAATTTCCCCGTGTGACATAAATAAAACAGTAAATACAAAAAAGATTATTTAATAATAAAAATAATATGAATATTATATTACGCTAAAAATTACAAGTCAATTTTCAAGGAAGGTGATTAGTACAGTTTTGCATTCTTAATTCAAAAAAGGTAAGTATGCAAAGAAAGCATTTACAAGTGTATACAAATAAATATTGATATTAAAAGTCTTTTATATTGTCTACATCTTTGGTGTTATAAACATGAACATGTTTTATTGTATTGGATAAATAGAATGACGTAGAAATTATCTTTTGAATAATTCTTTCAAAATTATATTTGATACTGTTTTAAACTTGATATGGAGTTTTTAGTAAATTACTTCACTTAAATATATAAATACTCTAGGCCTTTTTATTCATTGAAAATTAAATTGTTTGATTTTACCTAATACTGGTGAAGAATTATCATTGTTGAGAATGATAAGGTATATAACATACCAATATGTTAAGCTAATTGCCGAATTGCATTGTGTGTGAAAAGAGCTACTAGATTATGTACGTATTAGTACTATTTTTAGGATTACAAGCTTGATGTGACATCATATGATTTTTGCTACCCATTCACACAAGGAACTCCTCATCAATAGCCAGATTGGATCACCAGTTTCTGTATAATACGATGCAACGATTATTTATAATCACAAATTAAAACGTGATTTACACCATGTTTAAATTTAAATAAAAAAAAAATTATTTTGACTTTTAAATTTTATCGGAATTTGCCACAAACCACACACATACATTATACGAATCGAACTTCTATGAAGTCTATATCACTGTCAGAAAAGGTTTTAAGAAACAATAAGGAGAATATTCAAGATCATCCTCTTTAGGTCTATGATTTTTATACTTACCTATTTTTAAATGTACAATAATTGGCACTGTCTCAATATGTTGTATAATGCAAAAGGCTGATTTAAGTACTTTTTGAGAGTAGCAATTTTAAACAGAGGTAGCATTTAAAAAAAGGCAAGTATGGCAATACTTATACACTGACAATAACCTAATAAGTACCATTATCACTAGAACAAACTAACAATTATAAAATAATAGTAATACCCAGTATATAATAATTTTCTAAGTAACCGCCAACCACGTATTGTACAGTAAACCACATACTTGTATTTATTTACAATATCCATTGGGAAATATCAGTATATCCTATTGGAAACAAAAAATAAAATATGGTATCACAATTTTCTGTATTTATATTTGTTAATACCTGTTTGCAATAATAATATAATTAATTTTTCAAATCATTACAAAGTTTATTAATTATATTCATTTTATAAGCTTTAGTTGTACTAAATTTATAAAACATGTCGATTCTTCATTAAGTACAAAATTGTACTTAATAATAGTTTAAATAAACGGGCACTGAAAGCCTCTCAGGCAAATCACATTATTCGCTTATGATTTAAAATACACTGCCACTATAACTATACTAAAACACGTTTAGATAAAAATGATTTACTTCATTGGAAGATACAAATATAGCATGGTTGAGACAACAAAAAATAGCAAGATTGAACAACAAAATTAAAATGTAGTTAAATGCGAATCATGTATCTAGAATTTATTGCGAGATTCTTACTTTATATAACACGTGTACATTTCGAATTTAATTTGTATATATCTTAAATATATTGATAGACATATATAGTAGTAGCATCTATGAAAGGGTAATATAATAAATTTGATGAGTAGGTCATATATGTTTCCAAAATGATCGAAAACTGTCTGCAAATCTGTTAAATAAATCATTTTCAAGTTTTATCCAATTCTTTTTGAGCCAATCTGTTATTTTTCATTTGTTTTATTTTCTAACACCTAGGTGTTTTTATTAGCCATAAAGTCTCTGTACACGAAAACGGAAAGAGGATAGTCATAGGTAACTTAAAACATTAATAGTTCTTACTTTTAAAACTATTGAATTAATTTTAAATTTGTAATTTAAGTATAAAATGGAAAGAGGAACCAAGAATAATTCTTCTTGTAAAATAAAAAATTAACACTAATAATAAATTACTCTAAGTAAGTGATGACATCACATATTCAATTATACTCTATTAGTTGAATGACATGATCAGTTCTCATCTCTTGTTGAGTCTGTACCAAAGAGCCGTGCAGGTGAGGAGGTGCATGAGGACTGTTATGGAGAGCACGAGCGCCATATTGCCGCCGATGTCCACGTCTGCCATGTCCATCTCCACGAGGAACTTTTTTGGCGTTATGTAGTGGCAGTACACTGGAAATGTGGATAAAACGTAGTTAGTAGATCTAAGAATATTTATCATCACATGATAAAGAAAAATTAGGGATGTAGGTATAATGTTTTGGCTTGTTAGGGATTAGTATATATACTCAAATTCATAGTTTGCATAAGACCATCGCCTTTGTCTTAACCTCAGTATGCTTAGGATGCTTCGGTCATTTATCTAACGTACTGGAACGAAATAATGACCAGACTGTAGTCTGCTAGCCTAAGAGACTTCTATTTAAGGTAGAGGAAGCATTATTTTGACAACATAGAAGATTAAACCTGCTGCGTCCAACCTACCCCTTTTCAACTGGGTCTGGCAACCTCATACGATATAAAAGAATTTAGAAGATGAGTCTATTTAAATAAAGATATTTTGTTAATTAAACTTAGATAATTGTAACAATACACACCTTCAATGTAGTGGTATTTGGTTGACATTGAGTCGCTTTCTAGGCGGTACGGAATTTCACTAATCGCTCTCAAAATAATGCTTGGTAGGTAGTAAAATAAAGATGTTGGAACACAGAAGGGTCTTATATAAATAGTTTCAAAATTTGAATTTTTTTTACTGGAAAACTTACTTTTGGAACAATGTATCTTGGTTCTATTGAAGCCGTACACTGAGTGAACAGCGACATGGAAGCCGGCTCTAAAGTATGATATGTGGTGCAGCCACCGGAAGGGGTAGGGCGTGTCTGACAGAGCCAGGCAGAACCCGAACACGGAGAACAGACATGCCAGTACTGGACCGACGAACACTGCAATCTACCGACAAATTACTTAGATATAACATTCAGGATACTTCTTTTATTTGTATTGTTTAAAATTAACTTAAAACTACCCGATTTTGTCAGCGTGGGCTAAAAAATAAGAAGTACTGAGTTGGATAGAGACATTTGGAATAATTTCATTAAATCTGTTCTGCATTTTTCCTGTATTACCTATCAATCATATTATTGATTATTTTTATAAACTAAATTAAGTGATAATTTTTAGATTTCATAAGAAAAGTTCAGAATTAGATTTATACTGGGTGTATTTTAATTCATAATGGTGGCAAATAAAACAATAAAGTTATGATTATAATTTGTATTGAATTGAATGACTTGACGGTCGTACAAGAAGTGAATGTCACTATTAGAATATAACATAAGATGCGCGTGCGCCTTGTAAACGCACTTTAGCAAACACACAATATATTTCGCTTGCTCTTCATGCGCTTTAACACTGGGGATTTTTGTAGAATGAAATCTGCTATAAAGAATAAAATAAATAATATTGACCACGAATTTCTTTATTCAAAGAGGTCATTTTAGAAAAGTCTTTCTACTGGAGCGACAATTAGATATTTATAAAAATTATTGCGAAAAGTGGCACTTTATAAAAACAAATAAGATTGTTAAAGCAAGAAAATAATGTCATCTAACATTATTTTCTTGCTTTCACAACAGAGCGCTTTTTTATCCATTAACGCCGATATGTTCTAATTTATTAAAAAAATAATAAATTAGATCATATCGGCGTTAGTGGATTGACAGCTAATATTTCAGATATGTCGGCGCATATGCTACTATCACGTGTAGGCTGCTGAAACTGGGGGTAGAATCTATTTCATTGTGGGCAGATATAGCGGTATACCAATTTTCTTAGGGCTTGCTGTGAACGTATATGTTTTGAAAGTATAAAGTGCTAATACGTTAGGTTAATCCAGTAGCAGGCTACTGAAATTCATTTATTCTAAGCTATATATATAGCGAAACGAAGATTGCTGTTACAAATATAAAATTTACCTTAGTAGGAGTCGTAGAACCGATGAAGTACCCCCAAGCTTGAGCACACAGTGATGTGGCCACTATGGTAGCAAGGAACAGAGTAGCTCTATTTGGTTCCAGAGGATTGTCAGTCAGCCAATATGATAACACTACATATGACACACATGATATCATCTGTAACGAAATGATGAAAAAGGTGAATAAAACATAAGAACTTATTTCTCATTAAATAACATTTCTAATTCTGGGTGCAATTAATGACAAATTTTATTCTATATATCGTAAAAAAATTAAAATAATATTGTTACCATAATTCATTAAAAAGAAATTCTCTAATATTAGATATCTTAGAGGTTGTGTAATTTATTTCCATATATTTACTAATTGTGTAATATTGTTTATAATTACATTATTGGTTTACACCGGAACCTGTTATTTTATTAATAAAGACACTATTACAATTCAATAACTAGTTGTACCAATTTTTAAAAAAAATAGAATTTACTAATAGATCTTAATATAAAAGTACAAAATTACCTGGAATGGAAGCTCTACCGCCAAAATAGAGATGATATAAGGTCCCAACTTATACCAACGATTAAAGTATTCCCCTTTCAATATGTCCATCTCAAGCGGAACTGAAAAATAAAAATTATCAGTAATTATTATTATTTATACACATGCAGTGTATGAAAAATCTATAGACATATTCAACCTTATTACAGAATGATTTAACTCTAAGATTGAAACTAGACGAATTTTACCTAAAATGAAGATATCATTTCTGTTAATAGAAGTAGATAGAGATGGCTCTGATGTGAGCCAAAACTTCCTTTAGTTCATGGTTTGTAATTACTAATAAGAAAGATTGAGTCTACATAATATATTTCCTATTATCTTTATCAGGCTCTTGACAGTCGACTATTGAATGTCCCATCTAAAAAGCTGATAATCTATTCACTGAAACCGTTAAAACATGGAGATATGAGCTCTATTTTAGTAACAAGAAAGTGTTGTTTCCATATTTATTAAATCTTAGTTGTAAACACTTTGTATAATGTGTAATATAATAATAATGTCTAATATATAATGTCTAATATCAGATAATATCTAGGATTAGTTTTATGTTGGTATTTAGTTTCTAGACTTATACTCACATGATAAAGTCACCGACATTTTTCCGGTGTAAACGACGAGCAGCATAGAACCGTAGAGGTAGACATAGTTCCCCAAGACAGAGCTCGCTTCACTACCGACACCAAGGTAAAGGTATCCAAATATTAGAGCTATCACCACGTGTGCTGCTACTCGGTACACGAATAGTGACTGAAATTGAAACATTAAAATGTATAACTCTTTTGCAACTCGGTTAAAATAACTATAATTATACATAGTCCCGATAACCTTGTCGAAAATCAAATAAGTTAAAAATTTCAATTCAAAATTTTATAGTACTTTCTTTTTACTTCTCAGCTTTGTAGTATTAAACCAATTTTAATCAAATAAACTTATAGATTAATTCCTCATTGTCTTTCACTGTATCTGCACCTAGTAGCCGTCGAAAGTACTTTATTGAATGGACAATTATTTCAGTTTTGAAATGCTAGACAAAGTTATCTACCAACTACGCTCATGTTCGTCAAAAGGGTAGATATTTCGGCTTTGTTTCTTCGAAATCGGGGTACGGGAAAAAGACAAACTTACAGCTACGGTGATTGGGAATCGCTATAAAAAGTCATTTTCACGCCGGAAAATTTCGGGTGTTAGTATTCCCTGGCTCTATTGCCAAAAAGTTATTACAATTACCTACCTTTTTTAAAGATAGCTACGAAATCCAAGTAAATATAAAATTATATACTCACGTAATTTCTTGTAGTCATTAAGTAATTTCTATAAAGTAATATCCAAGTTTGTCGCAAAAGGCCGGATTGTCTGTACAGGGTTTTAGAGTGCTTTTGTTGGTATTTTGAGTTTTCTAATAAGTGCTTCGATTTCAATTCAGTTGTTATATCTGGGGAAAGAAATTTTTCTAATTTTTTATAAATAAGATAATAATAAAATTACCATAATATCCCATTTACATACTATAGTATCGGAACAAAATATCATTGCTACATATTTTCGGTTTTAGTAATTGGCATGTTGAACTAATAGTAGTGAACTCAGTCAGGTACATTTAATGTTTATAGAAATGATTTTAAATTGAAACAGAAAGTGAGTATTTACCAATAGCACTAGGCAAGGCTGGTATGGTGGGTACTAGTGACTCCAGGCTGCCAGTCTCTGTCAGCTCGGGCTTGAACTGTGTCATTACTTTGGCTGCTTGTATTAGATCTACCTCGTACTCCCCTGAAGCCACTTCCATCACTGAAACCAAGGAAAATAATATCTCAATATACAATTTCTTTTACAATTAGGATAATGTAATTTATAAAAAAAAGAATTTTTTTTATATCTGATTTTTTTACTTGTTTTTTAATGTTAAATCAATATGGACCATGTCACACAGAAATATGCTGCGGTTGTATCTCAGTTGGTTCGCTTTTGGTTTACCTTTGAAAATAAGTACTTGTTGTATTTTACTACCAAAAATAAATAAAAACTGGTCTTAGATTGAGAAACATTTAAAATTAAGGAAGCCACAGGAACTCATATTTTGAATATAATATTAACATAAAGTAAGTAAAATCATGCATTGGTGATTTTGCTACGTAGGTAACTTAAGAGCGATTTTTGTATTGTACATTATGTAAAAATATGATTTACGTATGATTAATAAGTATTTATTACGAAACTATTCGATGGGAAATTATTTAAAAACTAGTTTCTGCATAATTGTATTTATAATTTATCTACATAATACAAAAACAATTTTTGCCAGCTGCGTAGCGCTTTCACACCGATATGATACTTTATCTATTTAAAATGATAATTACCAGGCAGTGTTATCATTTTATAAAGTTACAAGTGATACAGTGATATTAATCATATGTTATGATAATTATAGTTACATATATTTTTTTTATATTTTAAGGCGACAAAATTAATTTACATCATATTTTTCACAATCTCCGCTCTGGGTACAAATAATTTAGTTTAGCTTGATGTTGTAATAGTTGCCAACAAAAATGAAATAAAAATTCGAAGGAATAATATATGAGACGTTCTTGTTTAAGTGGTATTTATTAGCAACTATTATAATAATAATTATTTTTTTGGCCGTATAATACGTGCACAATGTTGAAATATGTGTATAAATCTTATTTAGGTATTTTTTATAAATATATATAGTATCTTAAATTGGTTTTATAAAAATTTACAAATAACTGTAATAAATATTTAACATTACTAAAAATTAAAGAAACCACCTATATCTATCAGGTGTCATAATTTTTTGAATTTTCCTATATTTCAAATATTATTTTACATTTGTTTGAGTGTAATTAATATTACAATATATATAATATTATACTTATTGCATTAAAAAAAGTTTCACAATTATTTATGGTCTTATGTAGGAGTGAGAATTATTCGTATCCAAAATTTTGAATTAAAAGGAAGACATATATGATGTACTTGATCAGTCAATTGACATCGAAAGCATAAATTTGAATGTATAAAAATAAATGCATCTAAAATGACGTTTATAACTCTTTCATAATAATCATTGAATTGAGCAACTGTGACCGTCACGCAAAGTTAATAAAAATGAAATAATAAAATTAGCAAATATTTCCTAACATGTTTTGAATTTGTAGTTAGTACGCTTTTTAGCATTAGCAGGTATCTTTGATCCTAATATATGGAAATTTCTTTTTAAAAGATACGTAGGTTGTGGGATCATAATAAACGACATAAACATTTATATTTCGAATAAATAATACCAATTTCTAAATTATCTTATTACTGTTACTAGAAGTTTAGGATTGCCATTTGTTACTTCATCACAAGGAGCAAAATTAAGACGAATTACTATTTAAAATTCATCATTTTGAATATCAATAATATTAGAATGGTAGTGTGGGCAAACTATTCTCTGAATAATATTTAGTCATGCTAATGTATGCTAAATGAGCTGTTAATTTTTATTCAGCTATAAATTATCAGCATCACTATAATGATTTTTTTATCTAATAATAGTCATATGTATATTACGTATACATTGCTTGGTAACAATACCAGATATGATAATAGCGTTTAAGTCATGTAACGGTGGATAAGGCCATTGTCTGCTTGGAGTTAGTTTAAAGAGTGATAACTAGAATAGATTAGAACTGATCTGTTCCCGTGCTGTATAAGTTAGTAACGGCAGACAGTCACGGCACGGAGTTCAAATTTAGACTACGTTTTAATAAATAGTCTTTGCATTGAATCAGGGTCGCTTTACTTTTACATTTGTAATAACGTTAATGTGTTCCATGGTGAAATAAGTGCACTGATTACCCACTATCTTGAGATACATTTATTTTTATTGTGACGTAATACATCCAGGTGTTTTAAAATCACAATACTTACTTTAAAATTATTTTATTTAATAACTTTGTTCACGACCCGATTGACACCGTATTTATCAAGTAGGCTAAATTAAATTCATTGATTGGTTAACTAAAATATGAAATATATATGTGCACACGAGAACACACAATAGAAATGTTAAGGTATCATCATATCAATGAAAATAGCTCAAGTTTGAGCTAGTTACAATATATTTTTAAATTACTAGCTTGATGTTAAACATCCTTAAAACAGTTAACTATATCTACGTAAAACAAATTTACCGACATGTAATTTTAACGTATAGCGAATACTTACAAAAATCTGCGGGGTTGTGATACGGAGGACACCTTAGTCCAGCACTGGCCAGCGCGGGCAAGAGATATCGTCTAGGTCCATTGAATAATGTACGGCCTTCGGATAAGCAATACACCGAATCTATCTTCTCAAAGAGAAGTGCTGAAGGTTGATGAATTGTAGCAACGAGAGTTCTACCACCACGCGCCAGGTTGTTCAAAAGTGCGATCAGTGATGCAGATGCCGATGAGTCTAAACCACTATGGAGATAAAGATTTAGGTTAGGTTATTAAACTTTTAAATTTAAGCATGTTAAGCTATTGCTAGTTTCTTTCTCAGATACGAATATCATTATTAAAAGAATTACCTAATGAGTATTGAAAATTCATAAATTCGTTGAATTTTATTTGAGAAAAAATATTCTCGACGATTTCTAATTTTCTTACTGTACATACCTAAAGCAATCATTTGTCTACTGCGTTAAGTAACCAAAACACTGTTCTTGTAGGTACTGAGGGTGTATTATTAATTCTTATTCTCAGTCAGTGCTAGGAAAAATAAATAACCGTTCAAAGGATGTTAAGAACTCCACGGTTTATGTAATAGACAATTTTAATGTATGTAATTGTCATAGTTTTTTACTTTTTTTTTTCCTTGATTGTCATATAATTTTTCTGCAGTAAAACATAAGCCCATCAAGCTCGAATATTTTATTTAAATAAGTACAAATAAGAGTTAGTTACCTAATATTACACTCCGTGCACTGCTTAACGTAAAAACTTTAAATATCATTTCACAAAAACGGAAAATGGTTATAACTTACGTTGTAGGTTCGTCGAGGAACAAAAGCGATGGATCTGACAGAAGTTCCAGAGATACAGCTAATCTTCTTTTTTGGCCACCGGAAAGGTCCTTACAAAGCGTCTGCGCAGCTCCACTAAGTCCTAATAAAGCTAGTATCTCGTACACCTGATGAAACCACAATTAATTAGACGAGAAAAATACATTATCTGAAGTATCTACATATCTGTATAGTCGTGTCACGTCATCTCCCGGTAAACTAAATACAATTATAAACATATTGTGTTTAAAAATGTCTTTGATTAAAATTGTTTGGAATTAAAACACAATTTTTTCTTAATTTGAAGCTATATGTAGGTCATTAATTTTTATTAATGGTTTGATTTTATTTTTGGTCATTAATTTTCATTTTTATGATCAATTGTAAAATCATATATCAATTACGTCAACAGAATATTTACGTAGCAATTTAAAATATCCCGGATGAAAAAGAAACTCATTTTGTTATGTTGCGGTAATATTTTTGCAGCATCAATTCAAAATAAAAATAGACAGCCGAAAGTCTACCGAATGACGAAGACAGAATCTTATTAAGCAATGATCATGTGGATATGTCCACTTTCGATACTAACTTTCTCTTTACGCTCGTGAGACGTAAAGTCGGCCAGCTTGAGCGCCGCTGCGAGGGACATGGCTTCGTACACGGTGAGATGTACGCGGAGGTTGTCTTCTTGGCGGATATAACGAGCGCCGCCGCGGCCTGCTGATTTAGATGCGTATGCGCATACACCGTTTACCGCGATCTCTCCATTTGCTCCCCGAGTTCTAGCAAAATAACATAAGCTATCATCAGTTCGAGGTTCTATACTGAAATCACCGAATGAAATGATCAGTGATCACACATTTATATATTTATATCGTCAGTAGGTATTACATAATAGTTGGATTCAATATAAGAACTCTTTAAAAATAATAAAAATTATTGTTGCTTACAAATAACAGGAGTTACTCGGTAAGTAAAATGTAGTAGGTTTCCGTCTGTAGATATAATATTAAAATCTGTCATAGGTTTCAATATTAAAAATGCTTTAGGTTAATGACAGGATTAATAGATGTACGTTTTCATTTTAAAGCGGGCGTTTACATTTCAATGTTACAAAAATTTACATTTTTTGAGTCTTCACTCATAATTAATTGATGTAATGTTGACTATGAGTTTCGAGATATGTAAATTATTATTTTGTATCAATCATGATAGACTGACAATTATCAGATTAATCAAAATTTAATATTTAATGCGTTTATCATAATCAAATATATTTTACAGTACTTAAGCCTGAAATTATTCAAAATAGTTGGTTTATATTACAAACGCTTATTTCCCAAAATATTTAAAATAGGATGTTTAGTTTTAAATCATAATTTCTTAAAATATTTACAAAACATATTAAGAAATTACATTATACAACATTTTCTGCCTGCTGTTATATGTTTTCTAAAGCTTCGTACCAAAAATTTCGTACTCTGAAATGTCTGATAGATTTGCTTGGAAAACATTTATACATTCCAGTGTAAATTTTGTGGTATTTTCGTATTTCATCTACGATCATCGCCAAAATTATTTTGGATAATATTTTATTTATTGTATAGTTACAAATAACACGGTTATTACTAATATATATAGTCATCAGCTTAGAATGTCAATGTTTTTGAATATTTTAGAAAGCCGTTCACAAATCATTACTCAGTTGCATGTCAGTAACAATAACTTATTGTATAGCTAATAAATGAGCAAGTATTGTGGTTTCTTATGCAAATAATTTATTGAAAATCCCTCACTCTGCAAAATGATTCATTTAAAAGAATTGTTGAACTTATGTTTATTAAAAACTAAGCAGGTACGTACTTAATTTGACAAACAAAAGGTCTACATTTGTCTACGTTTTACTCTTGTGAAATTCAGCGTAGAGATATTTTTACCGTAATTTGATTAACCTTAACCGTGAAAACCGTGTTAGTTGAAAAGATTAAGGTTTTAGGTATGACGTTACGTATTAAATATAATTCATACGTACTTATTTAATATAATTATAATCTAAAATAATTAATTTAAAAAGAAATTATTACTGCTTGAGGATGTCATAAAAAATGCTTAGTAAATAGAGACTTCTCGAAGTAACGGTTTTTAGCGGCTAAGGTTCTATTATATAAAAAAGTAATCCAGTCAAGCAGAAGCAAGCGAAGCATGCATTATCCAGTTTTGGCTAGTAAAAATTCTGGAGTAACTCCATGTTTCGGTCACGTGCGGAACAACCAGAACAGCTTGAATGGTTGCACAAATTTTAACCAGTAACAAACAGGTCTGTAGGCACAAATGTATGTCTATGCCTAGTAGTTATTTTAACAATGTATGATACAAAGAAGTAGTGATTAAGTGGAGATTTTTACCATCCAAGTGGTAAAGTGGATGTAGTCACTTTATACACCGACAGTCAAAGTGCTGATAACGTGTTGAGAATATTGAATAAGTAAACGTTTATGTCTTACATATTGCTTTTTAATTATTTTTAGACAGATGTCAAAGTAGACGATAATTTAAAATAATTAGTTATATATAAAACTTTGATTAGTCAACCAGTATTACAACAACAATGCTCATTAAAATTTATTTATGTTCGAAAATACACGCACAAAAATCAAAGAGGATTACTCACCTTCATATTTGATTAAATCACATAATTAAGATTTTTAAAATGTAGACTTTAAAAAAATTCGTTGAATTTTCCTATGGCACTATGGTTCTATTGTTATTGTTAATTAAATCGGCCATTATTGGCCACCACAAAAAATTATCAATATAAACATAGCGAACAGGGTAATTTGTATAAAAATTTACAAACAGTAATCCAACACTTTCACTAAAACCTGATTTCGTTTAATTGTTTTGTTTAAACTGACAGTGACACTCTTGTTTTTTTACTTATTGTTGTTTTATTGAGAGGCTTAGCTACAAAGTAAGTAATGAATAATTTATTGAGTCTATATTTTTGTCAACCAGAGAAGAATAAGAAATAATAATAAGAATTTGAAGAGAGATCTTTTGTGAAATTGATTGGCCATAACAAGATCTTTACAAATCTAAATAAATAATTATTGCATATCCTGTTATGAAAGTCGATAATATTATCAAATAGGTGCCTAGTTTTTAATATATGGTGTAATCGTTTTTTATTTGGCAAAGTAAAGAAAGTATTTAATGTACTTTATATGTATACTTACCTAAACAGCAACATTTTTTTATTACATTAATATTACAAAATGATTAAGAATGGTGACGTTAACTCTTTTTATGAAGAAGTTTAATTTTAGTTAAATGTGCCTTTAATTAAACTCAAGTATTTTTTCAGATTATGCATGCTTTCACCCACCAAGCCACATTAGTCCAACGTAGTGGTATTATAGCCCAAACTCCACATGTATTTCTCTCATGTAGGAAGCCCCTTGTCCAGTAGTAGGATGTTATTAATAGATCTTCGAACTTATACAACGATAACCTAATTTTTTCACCGAAGAAATAGAAATGTTATGAGACGTGGTTAATTATACAATTGATAATCACCTCTCTTGGGCTAGGTCCGGCCTATATCTCGTGCCAACTTTCTATATTGCGTGCTTAGTCAAGGTATTTCGTAGAAAGAAAACTGACAGGCATCGTTATTGTATAGTTTTTTAGATAAATTCTTATACAGTTTTTCCTATTCATGTTAAAAAAAATTTATTGTGATAACGTAACCAAAAAACTTTTAAAAGAAGAATTTAGTTGTTGACACAAATGACAATGTGCGATTTTTATTTATCGTGATAGGCACTCATCCTGAGTGGGTGTATCATAGAAAAACAAAAATTACAATTTCAAATTTTTCCATATGAATTTACTTTATAATTTTATATATTTAGAGGCATACATGATAAGAACTAACATTTTATAAGATCGCTAATATGCACAAAGATTTCCTTAAATCCATAATTAATGCCTTTATTTGTTTTTAGAAATCTGCTAAATTCTTTTAAAATAATTATTTTTCTAGAACAATTGAGATTAAAATTACAGCAATATAAAAACTTATCTAATCATCATTTGCATAAAAAACAGCAATTCTTCATATTTAATTTATTATTTTAACATGTGTATCTGTGTGTTGTTTCTAAGGAAACAATTAATAAGCGTATTCACTCACAAGTAGCCAGCCAAAATATTGAGTAGAGTGGTTTTTCCCGCCCCCGAAGGACCCATGATAGCTGTCAGCTCTCCAGGCTTGAAACATCCATTGACTCCTTTCAGAATATCCCTGCGTTCTGTAACAAGATGTAACAAAATATTTAAAATTACTCTTAAGGTTTATTCAAAGTACAGAATAGTTTTTTTTATTACAAGAAAAACAAAAGGTATAAATTTTTACGTGTGTTTCTTTTGAGCTTTTTTATGTGTATTACCTATCTCATATAGGTAATACACATAAAAAAGCATACATTAACGTTGTAGAGATATGAATGAAATTGATATCACATCTGCTCAGCGCTTTAGCATGAATTATTGGTCCGAATAGAGGTAATGACATAAAAACGTTAAATTGAAAACTTTGCTTCAATAACTCATCTTGTTTTTTTTATAACAAGAATACTTCTAAATTACATAATATATTTCTCTATTTTACAACTGCAACGGAAAGACAGTGCAAATATTGACTTCTAAAGGGACCACAAATAAAAAGAAGGCGCCTTGTCTTACCAACTCTTAAGTGTAAAGTGGTCACTGTAACTATTACGCCACGCAATAGTTACTGGTGTAAAAGGGTTAATCTACTTTGGAGGTCGTAGTGTGATGCAGAATGGAGGTCACGAACCTAAGTGACATGGCTTCGGTAAGCTAGATAGTTTCCATGCAAATGTTAAATGTAGACTTGTCGTCTAAGAATAAACATCTAACTACAAAGCAGCAAATAACAGTTAGTTACAAAATTAAGCTGCAGCTTTATCCGCTTTCTCTGCTTGAATGCAGTAGGAAAGTACACACACACATACACACACACTCGCTATACATATCTACTATAATAATATATGCGTGTGGACGTCGCTGATTTTTGAGATACAGGTACACACATAGTTCAGAAGTTAGACTTTAATATGTTTTTGTATTCATATTTTTGTTTTAAAGTAATTATATATAGGGATAACATGTAGATGATAAAATTTTGATTGCCCAATCCAGGAACCAACCATGGAAAATGTTGCTTTGTTTTTGTAATTGAAACTAGCTTATGAACTCCTTGAAGTCCTCTTGTGGGTCCCTCAATTACAAAGCAACTGTTTATCTAATCGTTCGGTCGATGTAATCGGGGTATTGTAACCTGTCGATGTGTGACTATTCAAGTAGGTACATGATAATGTAACTATCTTGTCATGTGAATCATTTATTCGTCACCACAGCAATATTATTTGTTAAACATTTGAGGAAGCCACTTGAGGTTTACAGAATATGCGTTATGCTATTTAACGGTCATCGTCTCGCTAAATAATTTAACATGTGTTTATGCGATAATGAAAGTAAATGATAAATATGAAAATCAAAAATTGAAATCAAAGCTTTAAAATGATCGCTTAGAATAAGACGGTAAGACGTATATAGTTTAAGTTTACAAGTATTTCTTATAAAGCATAATTTATCATCATAATTCCAAACAAAAAACGAACGCAAAAACGCCGTTAAGGCTATTTAAGGTATTTCATTAAATTTATTAGTATTCTACACTCGATTTCTTTCATATAATTAATGCGGAGATTCAAGTAAATAAATGCTGTATACGTACATTGGAAACTTAACTTCCTTAGACAGTGTATATAAATAAGTTGTTACTTCCGTAACGAAACATACTTATATTAAATACTTATTTAAAGATAGGAATACTAAGGTGAATGTACCTATTAGTAAAACAACAATAAATGTAAGCGATAATAATCTTTTTATATAACTCCGTCATCAAGATATGTTGGTACATGTTTTGACTGCCCTTAAAATAAATAAACAGTACTGATTTTTGGAATGGGACATCTAATTTTCTTGTTTCATTCCTAAAATCATTACCATCCTCGTATCCCAGGTTATATCACATCAAATTTTTGTTTGGGAGTTCCACACTTCTATCACCTAGCAACATTATCATTATCTTAAATTTACACAACAATTTTGGGTTGATTACGGTGTTGCCCTCTTAAATCATTGGCTACAAAGCCAGAACTATTGTTTAGAGACTAGTAGCAAAAGTATTAATGAAATTGAGCGTAGTAAAAAGACTTAAATACTTAAATTTAACTGCACTTCCGAAATATAGTGCTCTGTTAAGACTTAATCCTTTGCGCATCAATTATAAAATAATTATTGTGCATGTGTGTACACATACAGGTTACCACTGATTTTAAACTATAGCGCGGAGTGGTTTCCTATCTGAAATGCTATCAATATAAACATAAAAGAAGAAACGAGACAAAATATATTTGAAGCATATTTGCGACTACAATATTTTGCTTCAAATTGGTTTTGACGTGTTTCTTTTGTTTATATTATATCTTAGTGTACATTTTCATCGTTAGTCTATCCTTTCCCTCAAAATTCCCCAATAGCTTACAAATCGGGTCTTTCCATACCGATCCTTCTTCGCATCTTCTTCCATCTCTTTAATTTTTTAACTGAATGTGGTTATATTAACTGATAACGTCCTGACTTGGAGGCAATGTAACAGCAGGCTTGGTTTTATAATTAGAAGTATTTTAGTTTGATGGTTATGGCATAGTTTGGTCATACAGGCATGCACAGTTTATTTAGTTTGTGGTTTTGTGCTTCTACGTTCATGATCACATCTTAATTGAAAACAACATACATTGTATGGAATAAAATTAACAATAGCCATACAATTACGAGTCTCTCATAATAATAAAATACATTTATTGTTTCTCTTTTAATTAACTAGTAATGAGTTTTCTTTGCAGTGTTCTTTTATATTATTGACAATAAAAACGGCTGGTTTCTTTTTTCTTTGTTCATAAAATGTAAAGCGAATGATTTGACTTACCCTGATGGTAAGTAGAATGAGGAGTACATTTGCGAAGATAGCTAGTGCAGCATGCGAAACACTACCCTAGATGGAAGGAAAGGAAAAAGCTCTTCAGAGCTTTCTGAACAAGAAGATACTGATACATTTTCATAAAGGTTTACAATATTTAGAAAGACCGAAATCATACTTCAATGTTCTCTGGGGTATTTTGGGTTTTATTTAATTTATTTATTTAATGACAAAATAGAAATACTAATTATTATTGCATTTCAATCTCATTGAATATTTCCTGTAGTTTATCATATGTTCAGTTTCTTAATGGTTGAAATTCATCTTCGCAACGTTTTGTATACTATTTATAATAATTAATTTTGCATTAGGTATATATTTGCATTTAAAGCCAAATTGGCATATTGGCAGTAGTAGTGGAATCGTTTTGGCAAGGGTAATGTTAGCTGCTATTTATTTAATTATTATTTTCGTCTTCTATTGCAAGAAATACGTAGTATTACGTCAAACGTGACGACGGCGTTCATCATGTAATCTCCTCGCTTAATAAATGTTCTGATGTTTTCATATATTTTATAGCAATGATACGTGAAAAAGAGAATGTGTTTATCCACACGTATGCATGCAGTTTTATGGACGTCATCATACGACTATAAACCGGCTCCTTATCCTTACGATTATAATGAAAGACTAAAATTAAAAGTTTTAATAGTTTTATATATAATTTACTTTATTTAAAATGAAAACAAATTGGAAATTGAAGAATAATTAGAAATATGCATGCGAAGACTGCTAGTGATGCATACTACTCTAGTCACCTTCTCTCTGCCTAAAAAGTCTGATTGAAGGAAGAAACATAAGGTAGTTACAGAATTTCATAGATTGTAAGTACTATATGAATATGTTATGAACTTTCATAAATAATAACACTGTCGGTAACAGAAGCAAAATTTTCCTTGGAGTAAATGTAACTAATGACAGATGAAATGATTCTCGAGGACTTGGGTTCAAGACTTGTTATTCGAAATGAAATTAATATATTATTTATGCTAAAACGAGAAGTTTTTGTAATGGATGTTGCATTAGATAAATTTAGAATCGAGATACCATGAAATGACTTTTGGCTTGACACAAATCCTTTGACAGCATATTGTCTTATTACCCAACAGAGTTCTCTAGAAAAATTTGGTTATTTCCATATTACAACACATAAATAATACACCTGCCTACTTATTATTTCATAATATATCTAGTGGTTTACTGTGTTTTCCTAAGTTATGCCGTTTTGCGTTGGCGGAACTGGCAAGGGAATAGGGTTTGCGCATACGTTCAGTGCAATAGTGAAACTCGTATCTAAGTAATGCATGCAATTATAATGTACTATTGCGGTTCACCTGAATACATATCATTTAAAAGCGCTCGGAAACATCTTAATGAATGAAACAAAATTCTGTTATCTACTAGACACTTAAACTTTAATTAGACCGCTATATTCTACAATATTAATTACAATTAAATTATAATCTCTATCTTCATCAATCTTGACTTTTATAAAGGTATATAATGAACCTAATAAATTAAGTAATCAATAAATTAAGTTCAAAATCGACTATTTTACAAGCTTTATGTTAACTTGCACGGTTCGTAATTTGTAGGTATACAAGTGCAAGTCTTTGACAATACAAAGTGCAATACTCAATATTGTAATAATTTCATTATGGCTGCCGCTCCAAAATTATGATAATTCATAAAGTCACTTTCTTAACTAAACCTTACCATTTCGGTAATCAAGTTTCTTTCTCAATTTTCTTTAAAGTTACGCCAAATCATATCCGAAACATTTGTTTAAACCCATATAATCAACAATCCCCTTACTAATCTTGATCAGCTTGATCTTGTAAGTTCTCACATATTAGTTGAATGTTTGTTTATATGAAAGAGGATAGAGGTCATAGTGAAAATTTTGATTACACAATTGACAACTTTTCGAAAACGGTATAAGTACGTTTACGAGCTATAATATAATAAAATTGTAACAGGCCTACAATGGGGTCTATAGTAGAGCAAAGCCAAAACACAATTGCCAGATTTTTTTTATTTTTCTTGCTTTCGGTATGTTTGTACCCGACAAAAAAACTGCTTGCAATTTAATAAACTTTTCACCGATATCTTGCTAGAGGTCTAAAGTCAAAAGTGGACTCCATTTTAACGCAGGAATTTTACAGCATTAAATATCTATATCTATATATATATATATATATATTAAATAAAGTAAATTATATATAAAACTATTAAAACTTTTAATTTTAGTCTTTCATTATAATCGTAAGGATAAGGAGCCGGTTTATAGTCGTATGATGACGTCCATAAAACTGCATGCATACGTGTGGATAAACACCTAGCTAAGGAACTAACGAATTCTTGTCAACGATAACATTACTGTCTTGCAGTTCAATAAAAATGTTTAACACATTTACGATTTAAACATATAGTTTTATGGGAATATCAGCTTTGTCGCCGTGCCTAAGGCTGTGCTTAAAAATGTGTTTGGTATGTGGCAGTATTTTAAAATTATTCAATGTTGTGTACTGCAGAAGAATAACAATAGCTAATTACTATATAATAATGCATTATTTTACAGTAGGTTTTTCTATTAAAGCGACTGAAGACAACATTATGGTGCTGATTTTTAATTTTATAGTATAGATTATTGCATTCGGTTGTACTAAGTACAGAAATTTTTTGACAAATTCACCTGCTTAAGTCGGGAATAGAGCCGGGAATCGAACCGGTGTAATGTGAAAAAAATTTCAGGGTCATATAAAGATGACCTGGTGAAATGCTCCGCAGAACCCAGGTTACCCCCGTGAAGGGCAATGGAGTTACCGGAGAGTTTTAGTGGGTATTCTCAGTACCGCTCTATGAGGTACTGAGGTACTGAGGTCCGTAAATGGATTCCTCTCCGTAAAAAAAGGGCCATATAAAGAATTTGGTGCAAATATTATTTTAAATATTCACCATTACTCGATACAAAAGGTGACACGTAGGGAAGAGATTTTTAAAACTCTTTAAACGTAGATTTTATTATTGTTAAAGATAAAGTAACGTTTCCCTTTAGTTAAGTTTGCCATTATCAAAGTTGAAGGTACGGTAGGTTTTTTCCACCCGGTATAATAAAAGAATAATATTATGTTGTAAGTAATTTTTTTTTAACTCTTGACGTGGTAGTTCTTGGCTTTCATCCCTCCTGATGGTATTTTGGAAAGATGGAAGTGAACTACATTCCCGAGTTCTTAACCACAGCGGAACTAGCTATTCATATCGACAAAACCGAGCAGAAAATTTCTGCCATCGAGAATTGAACCCCGGACCTCCAGATTTGAAGTAGGCTGTCTAAGTTATCAGACCACAGAGTCGGTCAAAACATGTATTAAAGAAAACATGTTGCTAAATTTACCACACTCTGTAGATGAGACATATTTTTATTGTATATATATATTTATTGTATCAGTTTTCATTAACGTAATTTAGACATACTTTTACTATATCTTAAGTTAGCGCCAGTTTTACTTAAGATTAATGGTTAAGCTTATATGGTTACTTAATATTATTTGACGGTTATTGTGTCAATATTTAACCACTTTCGGAATCGTGTCAAGGAACGTTAAGTGGTCCTACTTATGATCTACTCATCTAATAATAGTTTTGGAAGAGCCTAAGTATTTGGTGTATTTTGCACAATACGTTCAAACATGTCATTAAACCTAAATATGTTTTTGTTATGAAGCGTAAAATAAGGTAAAAAGGAGAAAGGTAAAATGAAATTAAAAAAAGAAAAGAAAAAGAAATAAAGCGTAGAATAAGGTGTTTTTGTTATTTATATATGAAAAATATTTTAAACCATATTTATCAAAGGAAATAATTAAAATCAACTTTCAAGATTAGTCAGTACGATAACTTTTGATCACAAAACAGTATTGACCTATTTGAAAAAAGCTGGGTACACAAAGCTCAATATTTGGGTGCCACGCAAGATCTGAGGCAGGCCCAGTCAGAACTGGGCGGGCCGAAGTAAGGCTCGGAGGCCACAGCAATTTCAGTACCCAACTCTCTCATAGTCTGAAGGAGCAAGTCCTGCGCACTAGAGCAGTGGTTGAGATTCGCCTGGAGAAATTTATTGTTCAGACGTAGGGCCATCGACAACGGGAGAGGTGTCCATTGGCTGCTCTACAGCAGTCTGTTCAGCGGTCCGGGTCTTGGGCGCTGGTTTGGCCTTCTTAAAATGTTTAACAGGAGCCTTGCAGTTTCTGCCTGCCATGATGTGTCCCGCTGGCTTCTTTGTGGTCGCGCAGAGAATACAGTGGGGATCCTCTTTACATTTGGCCGCTTTGTGGCCAGACTTCCCACAACGAAAGCACAGATCACCACGGTCTTTCCCGCGACACTGCTGGTGGGCATGTCCCCGCTCCAGGCAGCGAAAGCACCTCATAGGGAGCTGCTCCACTGGGCGAACTTTCGCCGAGCTCCAACCAACAAGGAGTCGGCCGGCATCCAAACACTGAAAGTAACCTAATGAACCGTGTACTCATTAGCGATTCTTTATTGAGACGTAATGAAACCGAACAGATTTTGAAGAGATTGATAACTGGTGATGAAAAGTGGATCACGTATGAAAAGAATGTGCGAAAAAGGTTGTGATAAAAGGTGAGTTAGGCTTCACAGGGGTTAACTTGCTATAAGGTGATGCGGTGTCTATGGTGGGATAGGAAGGGCATTGTTCATTATGAGCTTCTATGAAAAAAAATGTCTTGAATTTTCATATAAAATCCGAAAAAACTTTTTCCCATATCTATTATCAAATACTATACTTAGGTAGGTTCTGTTCGTTACCTCATATATTTGTTTTTTCAAACTAGGCCAGTTTTTGTTAACACAGCTATTTGTGGTAGGTATATTGCATGTGATTACAAAATACGTACACAGACACACCATGCTTACTATGAAGAAATGTTGCTTCAACTGTCAATATCATGTACTCAATATCACACTTGTGGTAATGTATTGATGACAGTGTTTTTATAGTTGCTTCTTATGAACTTTCGTAATATTTAGGATTAAAAATGTACATCATTAAGAATAATTAGAAATATTCTTTATCGGGTAGGGGATAATCCGAGAAAAAATTACTGCAGTGTATTCCGTATCAAACTAGGTAATTACAACCTATAGTGTAGGTCCGTTGACCTAGAATCTTGAAAAAGGCAACAAAAAACGCCATATATTACAAGTCAATAAAAATATCCGATCACCGTAAATTTTAAGTTATTATAATACATTCTACTGAAAACTATGTAAAAGTTTGGACGAACCCCTCACGTTTGCACGAGTCCGATTCGCACTTGGCCAGTTTTTTTATTCAAACGGCAAAACGTCGAATATTGCATATATAGGTTGTTGTTAGTACTTTTATGTTTTATACAGAAAATATTGCTCATTTGACCTATTTTCAAACAGTTATGTCTGTGAAACGACAACCTACATATATTTTTTTAAACAGAGAATAATGTTATTACTTTATGTACTACTTAAATATAAAATTATTATTATTTTATGTACTGCTTATTAATAACCAGGAAAAGGAATTATATTTAAAATTCACTATCTTCCAGATAAAACGAGTTTGTAACAGCTAATTGTTTAAATCATTATCATTAGATGAACTTACCTACAGCTCTCGAATTTCTAATCTAGATAATAATATACCTAACAAGGCAAGAATGCATTGCTTAAGCGCCTTTTACTATCTTATTTTAATTTGCTTCAATTAAGAGACTATTTTGTAGGAAAGAAAACAAATATGTACAATGAATTTAATTTCTTTAGTCATTCAAAAAATCTACTAAGAACAGCTGTCCGCATTTTAAACTATTATTATCAAAGTCGTTATTTTGTTGAATAGGCCGTTGCACTTATTTATTCAAGAAAAAAGTGTGTCAATAAGGGCCAATTTAACAATTTATATGCGTTTGAAAAATCAAATATAGAGATAACCTTACTTTCACTGTTAGAATAACGCGAAGCCTTGGCTTAGTACCTAACATATGTTTTGATATCGACAAGAAATGAAAATATTACTTATTACCAATGATATTTTTGTATAAAGACTTTATTTTAACTTGTGATCATAAAGAAAACTTTGTGACATTTAAGGTCAAGCGCATATGACTTTAATTAATCATCATTTTACATTAAAATCTAGAGGAGCTCTTTGGTGTAGTGGTTTGACCGCGCTGGTTTGGATAACGAAAGTAAAGCAACAATCACGTTAACCCGTTGCTCCCGATGGTTACGGCAACCACTTTCACTACCAAGCCGCACTGGGACCGGGACTGGGTGTTTTCCAATGTAGGAAGACCAGTAATGAACAGGATGTATGTAGGCTGTAGATGATGTTGACAAAAATCGAATGTAGTCTTCAATACAGTAGCAAACTGTATATCATAATTTAATAGAATTCTATTTCAAAATTATATCATGAAATAATTTCGATTTTAGTTTTGTTTAATAATTTTACTGCCTTATATATTATAGTTTCTCAATTCCATTATCTAAAGTTTGTAAAGTTATTGCAAATAACAACTTACATAATTTCTTGATTGCAGAAAGCACCTCATTTGTTTTTACATTTCTGTATTCCGTTAAAAGGTATAATAAACTTAAGTTTCAACATTAACAAGAGAGTAGTCATACCAATTTTTCTTGGCGTTCTTTTGACGATAAACTCCATGATATACTACTA
The DNA here is from genome assembly GCA_943193645.1 of Acentria ephemerella. NCBI lineage: Eukaryota > Metazoa > Arthropoda > Insecta > Lepidoptera > Crambidae > Acentria > Acentria ephemerella. Next base: position 8,313,679 of record OW971881.1, read on the forward strand.
CGGGGACCCCGAGACAATAATAATTAATTGTGTTCGGATTTTACTACTTGACAGATAAATCTATCAATAATATTAATCTTAAAATAATAAATAATAATAAAATAATAATATTTTTTAAATCAAACCTTTAAATCAACTTCAATTGTTTTAAGTATATAAAGTTGATGTAAAATTACAATATGAATATTTTTAATACTATTCAATAACTGTAATTATTTTTTATTTATTAATTTACCGATATTTAATTAAAAATTAACCTTACGTCTTTATCGCAATTTTACTATAACAGCTGAATGTAACATATTTTTCCTGGTAAATACAACATGAAAGAATAATTTCCATTTAAATTTGAAATACCTACTGATGGCTGATTATAAAATAAAATAATTGAAGTACTCCATTAAAATGAATCCCAACGTTAACAAACAAATGTTGGTTGTGCTTATATTGGTCAATTTATCCGATAGTCACTAAAGCATACCTATTTATTGTGTGACCTCAATATTATACTATGTTGTACATCATTGACCTTTGGATAGAAAATCAATGAAAGAACAAACAGTCTCCATAGTTATAAATATCACCAACTACATCAAAGCGTTACAATATGCCACCACATTATTTGAATTTTCTGCACGTGCTGATTTGACATTGACAAACAATATTGTTAATACGAATTAGTTATCAGCGCATTATAAATGATGTTAGTGCATAGAACTTTGTAAACAGAATCTAGCACCGATATGGTGGTTGTTTATTGGAAAATACAAGTAAAAAATTTAAGAATTCCGTAATCTTCTAACGACAATAACAACAAATGAGGCCTCTTGAATAGGCTCTATTTGTCAACTTTTCGTCAAAGTGCTTGCCTCATAGCACTTTGACACACGAAAATTGACAAGCAGACAATCTATCTGTACTATTAAAAATCATATTTATGGTAAATACAAAAATAAATAATTTTTTTAAAATTTTTATTTATTTTTGTATTTACCATAAATTAACAAATACTTTTAATAATTAACATAAAATATATTTTCAAATAGGTAGCATTAAATGGGAAAAGATTTAATGGGATTGCCCAATATCGATGTACTATGGACTCCTATCAAAATAAATAATTCATGTAATATTTTTTTTAAATCAAAATCCTTTGTGCAGAGATTTTCATGTTTAGACTTGGATTCACACTAAGTTCAAAATAAAACACTTTTCGCGAATAAAACCTATAGTAAACAGTAGTATTTTTATATTTTTACTACGTACTCAAAGAAAAAAAGCTATAACCATTTCTGCTTGGCATACGGCCTATCGTTTTGATCTTAAGGTGACACATAACTGACGTTTGTGGGATTATCTGTCATAGCTGTCAGTCGCCAGTTTCTGTTTTTGTTTTGTGTCTTGAGATTTTGCTATTTTGCCATGATTTGTTCATGAACTCGGGCGAGTTTTCTGACCTTTGTGCTAATATTCAACTTAATGTTTTTACGTCCACTGCTGTGTTATTGTTGTCTGTAATATATTCACCCCGTCTTCAAATAAAAAAAATAGCGAACAATAATAAGAAATAAGTGAGCAGGTAATGTTTATACGTGCACCTATTTAGTTTCCTAACCTCAAAATTTGAACGAATTATTATTAGTAGAATTTATATCAGACATTATTATATTTTTGTGACTTAATTTGTCAACCATAATATTAATATAAACAATTTCATAGTAAGTGTTTTAAACTAACAAAATATTGAAATAACTGAAGATATCGTAATAATTTAAATTAGTTAAGTGTTAGGGTCACATCAATTCTAAGCTAAATTTAACGATGCAACACTGAGAAATATGCAATAAAATTCGCCTTGTACTGTGTATGGATGGATTTTTTGCTGTTAAGACAATACACCGTAGTATTTTTTTAGATTTTTCTATTAATATCTACCATTGCACATATTTAAAACACATTATTACATATTTTAAATTCAAAGGGTAAACATAACTTTGACGATAAAAAAATATTTTTCGTATTAAAATTGTGGTAAGTTCCGTTAACCGTATTATTGTCGTAAATAAAATTCCCTAATACCTGAACAGTTTCAGGACAAACATGTTCCACGTTTGACGTTCCTATTGAATTAAAGGGTCTCTCTCGATTTTCCTAGGATCCCATCATCAGATCCTGACTTTGTGACAACTTTTAGATTATACTCTTTCAAACAAAAAAATAATTTTCCATATCGGTTCAGGCTTCTTAAAGTAATTTTTTAGTACGTTCCCCGTACAAAAAAAATATTACGACGTATTGGTAACGATCTCCTGAACGGAGAACTTGAGTTTTCGTAAGGGTTCCAATAAGTACTTTCGCTAGTGAAATCGAGTAAACCAAGATAATTGCATTTAACCTACAAGTTCAGACCTCTAATGAACTTGAGAACTTTCACGACTTTAATTCCTGTGAGAACTTAAATATAATATTCTTTTATCAACTTGATGTAATATAACGAACTTGCGCTTCAAATATTAATATTAAAATTAATTATAATAATATTTAAATAACTGATTTTTTTTTTTTAAATATATATAAGTACATGCATGGCTCGTAGACAAAATTAAATATTCGAACAAAAATACAAACCTCTGGAAATGAACACATGGCACCTACATGCTAAATTGTAAGTAAATCGGTTCAGAAGATTTTACGTGTTTTACTAAATTATCATTTTTTATAGTGTAATTAGTTGTATTTAATTACGCTATATAAAAAAAATGACCCCGCTGCATTTACAACATCACATTAGAATTACAAAACATTGTTTCTGGAACCTATTTACGTACTTTACAGTTTAATGGTCTAAGCTTCTAAAACTGTCATTGTAAAGTAATATACCTATGTGCATATATGAATACCTAGTCAATAAACATTGACAACTATACTATAAGTACAATGTACTTACCAAAACGAAACTTGTTTAAGGAGAAAGTGTTTATTGAACAGGTTATGTTCCTGAATTCCAGTTGAACTGTGTTTCTGGGCAGTAGCGGAACAATGTTGTTGTTGCCGGTATCTTCCATAATTCCCGGCGACATTTTGAATGGTCCACTTTAGCGGGCTTACTTTGCCACCTAGAGTTGCCACTTTGACCAGTCGACCGATTACCGTCTCGACTTGCGGAAAACTGATATCGTTCGCTCAGTATCGTCTTGTTTACTCGCTTATCTAGTACTTGCTTTAGTAATCCATTGGACGGGTGCCTGTAAACAGTAGATATTATCTCAATGAACATTCTTATCTGAAACTATTGAATTTCCCATAAATACTTTTGATTACGTTAGGAAGTTAAATTGTAGTAGTTATTATTTACATTCATCTGAGTATTCGACATTAGAAATGTCGTATACGAATTTACGACTTACTTGAATTAATAATTATTCATTTATTCAGTTATGAAATTAATTGAAAGTAAAATTTAATTTCGATTATCCACACTTTACCGTAACAATCTTCGAGTACATGAGTAAATAAAGTAACCAATCATTCCAGTTTATATAACTGATCTGATGACCATTTAGGCAAAGTAAGCAGATAATAATTATAATGATGACGTATTTTAATGACTTAATTCTGATAATGTTAAATTATTGTAGGTTTAGAGTTCAATTTCAATGTCGTAGTTTTGACGTATCTATTATCTTCTGGTCCAGTAATAGCATTACTCAATTATTTGTTTTGCTATCGGTATTTTTATTTGTATGTTCTTTTTTATACTTTTTTTTATTTATATTTCCTTATAATGAATTTTGTAATTTTCTTAATCTGTAATAATTGGACTCGATCCGATTTCCGACGAAATTATATATAAATATAAAAATATATATAATTTCGTCGGTAATCTGGAACGAGTACAGTTAATACAGATTAATTTTCTTAATCTGTAATAACTGTACTCGTTTCGACGAAATTATATATATAATTTTATTTGTAATGTGTGTAAAACATTTAATTTCATCTTTATGTCTTTAATCTTTTATTTAATGAGGAGCTCGTTGGCGTGGTCGAACTCTCTGGTTTCGAATACGAAAACAAATCAACTTTCGCCATGGTTCATAACTGGATGGGTCAATAAAATTTGTAATCTCGAGCTGTCTCTGAAGGCATGTTAAGCCTGGTTAAGTTAACCTACATTGGGCTAGCGTGGTGGAGTTATGGCACAAACTTCTCATGTGTTTCTCCCATATAGGAAAGCCTGAGCCCTGCATTAGGACGTAAATAGGCTGTGATGATGACGATTCAATAAAAATTAGTTAAAACTACAGTAGTACAAAATTTTTACAAGTTGATTGCGTGTATACGTTCCCTAAACAAAGAAGTCAGTCCATGCATATGTAGTGAGCATACTTATTTGGATGTGTAATTACAATACAATACCAGAAAACCTTATGGTTAATGAATCATTAAATCAATATTACTTTTGAATATAGAGACTTATTGATAGAATTAATAGTTAGTATCATAAATTTATTTCTAAAATTAATGCTTATAGATCTTATTCTATCCAAAGATATTCATTCACATGTAAACAGTGGTCCTTTCATTGAAATATTTTTAGTTTGTAACATTAATTTATTCACAAGAAACCGTCTGTATTCAAATAGATGGATGTTATGGCTACATCCCAACGGCTGTTGAATTTACATAGTTATGTATGTATCAATAACATGCTTATTTGAATGTAAAGCGAACGGTTGACGACTGATCTATGCACGCTAATAATTGATTCCAATTTCAACTGCTCACGGGTTAATAGATCAGTTAGCTTCATAAAACAAATGCGGGTGATATTCAAACAGTCGACCTTGTGATAATATATATATGTGGCAGTGGAATAATAAGTTAACTAATTAGGATTTGTACATACGTAGTGTTCAATGGAACTTTTGTTTTAGGATGGCCTTCATATTTCATCTAGTTCATGTTATTTGTATGTAAGACATGTAACTGTCTGCCTGTATCTGCTAATACTGTCTGCATTATAATTTTGATACTGTTTGATGATAAATGGCTCTTACGAAAACTATAAAACTCGCGATAAGTTCATCAAATTTTTTAAGAATTGTTTCGCAGAAATACGTCTTCGTCATGCAGAAAGCACCTCAACTGAATTTTTTATAACATTTGCAAAGTTTACTATAGTGGACCTTAAAAAAGCATATTCATCTTGCGAATGATACTGTCACCGACAGATACTTCTCTTCCCTTCATTAATATTATTGTAAAAATAAGATTTTTAGTAACTGAACTTAGCATAAGGTATTTGAAAAAGTTTTGTTGACATATTACGCGGGAAGACGAGTCACGATTTGAAACTTATAGGATCTTTGTACAAACAACTGTATAAGAATTGTATAGTGACCCTAGTTTTATCACCTCTTCGAAACACATTTTAAATTCGAACAAGAGAGATAGCAATCTGTGTAGGTGTAGAAAATTAGGATTATAATGTGGTTATTAGTAAGATAAATACAGAAATTATTAATCAAAATTAGTTATCTCTAACGTATTTAATACGTAACGTAATTATTAATTGATTTGACATAACTTATTAATTATCTGTTGTAAACATTAAAGTTAGATATGACCTGGAAATAATGTGGTCATGAATGCTGGTGCATCCTTTGAAAAATTAATTTTCCTGTGTACAAAATTAACATTTTTCTACATTCTACATTCAATACACGAATGTAGAATCTTGAATGTTAATTTTAAATCATTATTGTTATACGTTCGTCGTACCTAATGTTTGTAAATGAAATACGTAAAGTTTTTTTTATTTAATATATCTTGATATTTTCTATTTTATTTTTGTTTTTATGGTTTTCATACGGTTAGAATATTTTAAACGAGTAACGCTTCTGCTGAATTCATTAAACGATGCTAATGTGCATGCTTTTCTGGTTATATTTGATATATATTACGAATATATTATATTATATTAGAATATATTACGATACGTTATTTTACTATAAGTAACCGTTTCATTGGAAACATGAAGGCTTAGTGGTTGTCTTTGTATATATAGGCGTCACTATCCCTATATCTTGTCCATAGTTTTCTAGCTAACAGGTAATTACTGTTCTAACTTTTTATTTGAACATATCTACATACTAACCTATAGATTTTAAGAGAAAAACATCCAAAAAAGATCCTATGCAATGCTTTAAAAATGGCCTAAATCTTTGCTTTTAATTTATTCAAAAGTATTTTGTAATAGGCTGATTTTTAAGTCCTTAAGGTAATTATCACCGAGAATGTAATTAATTTAAATGTCTATATATAACGCAAAGACAACACAAAAAATTCACAGAATGATACATAATCAGTGCTAAATTCTTTAAGCTTATGTTATAAGATTTCGATTGAGTGAAGAATGATTGATTTTGATAATAATGTAAAACTTATAGATACTTATCGACTGAAAACCGCCGATAGTGGCGCTATCGATGATATAATTGTAAATTTTGTATTATCTATTTATGATTAAAACTATCGTAGCAAATTTCCGTCTCAAATGGAAAGAAGAATATATAAATAATACCGAAATAGCAATATAATTTAAAAATTAATCTTATGGAAAAAAAGGTGTTAGATAATTTTATAGACAATTAATAGCTAAATTCTGTTAAATATAATGTTAAGAACTAAGCTGGTTACGCAAACGGTTGTAGTTGCCCGGTTAGTCCGCTGACACATTAATATTGAGAGTACAATAAATTAAATTGAGCATCTATTAAATGCAGTTTTAATCTGGCTATCCGTTTAAACCAGACACATTTATTTTAATTTCTTTCAAGTTTCTCGTAAGTATATCACGGTTCAATGAATTCCGTAGTTGACTAAACTAAGTTATACTATTATATATAATATCATCGTCATTAATGGTCATACAAATTTTCTAAGGATTCATCGTTGAAAATAATTATTTGATTAATGGTTGAAATAATTAGTACGGAAAAAATATTGAGATTTTTCCGAAAAGTAAGATTTGGAAATGTAGTAAACAATGTACCTTTCCACTCTATAATTAAATTTTAGCACAGAATTCGGAGTACCTAATACAAGAGCAACCTATCATTGTTATGCAAATTAATATAAAATGTAATAAGTGCGAACAGCATAATTGAGCCATATAGGTTTTGAATTACTTTTTTTAACGTCGATTCTTTATCAATAACTTTTAACTAACCATAGTCCAGCTGATCTGTCTTGTATTGTACAATTAATCCAGTTACGTTTGTTTATTTTATGCAGATTGAAAACATCATTTTTTATCTAACCTCAGCGATAATAAGTATTTACGTTCGTATTTCATTATATCAGTAGGTACAATTTTTGTGGTTAGTGCAAAAATATCTGGTTTTCACTCCGATATGGCCACAGTGTTGGAATTATTTACGTTTAATTATTAATGTTTTCAATTGTTTCCTTAAATTTATTAATTTAAGGAAATAATTCTGCGACAAGTGTGTAAATTAACTTGTTTATTTATTTTAGAAATTTCTTTTATATTAGATAATAATATACGACAATATTTAAAAAAAATCAGATTTAAATTTTTTTTCTACATGTGTGCAACAATACTTTAATTAATTAATTTAAAATTGTGTAACGCTTATGTGCGGGTTGCTTAATTTAATAACATTTGACAGCACCCATGAAATTAATCATCTTATGTTTTCACGATAAAATTAAAACTTTTTCTTTTAGAAACTATGTCAAGAGCAATTTTTGAGATATGGTACATATTTTAAGTTAATACATTACTGTATTAGGAAGTCGCTACAGTTTCTGTTTGTATTAACAGTCACGATCATTCATAAACCTTCTTCGAGCTCATCATGGGAATTTTAAGTCAAACTTCTGTCCCTGACTAGTCTGTGCCCAGCGTGCTATCGTCTATTCAACAATAGTCTTAATAGTTTTAGTTTGCGGTCACGTATTTACAAATTAGTAGTAAAAAATGATAACAAAGAAATAATATTTTAAATTAAAATTAATTGTAATCTAAAAGTTAATTTAAAAAATGTAAACAGCACTTAATAGAATACTTTCTAATTTTAACATCAGTAAGTATATGTAATTATGCAAGTATTGAGCAACAGTATTTTAACAGCATAAAATTATTTCAGAATTATTTATTTTTAATATGTAAAAATATTATAGATATATATTACAGAAATTTATACCTATTAATCAAAATGAACTTACGGGTTGGTTAATCATGGATAACTGTATGCGATACCAAATTATAACACGGTTACTAAATTTAATAGTGTGTGAAAATTACGCGCGCGTTGGATATTGTACCGAATAGAAAGCAAATGCCACGTGCGTCCGCACCGCACGCTCATCGGAATGCAACTAAAATGAATACAAACAAGAAGTCATTCATAACACAATGAAATGTGAATGTGAATCAGAGTCAGACTACATTGAACTATCTACGATTTTGAGGTTTTCGGCGCACTTCATGCAAGATAATAGAAATTTTCAATATTATAACTGTGTTAAATCACAGGATGGGTGTAATATATATTTTAATTAAAAAAACAGAAGGAAAAATTTAATATCACCAAGTGATGTAATTGTAATACCAATTTTACAATTTTCTGCCCGCAGTTAAGAACGCTTTGTTTTTTAATTATAGTCAATAATGTCATTGCCATTATTAGCGCGTTATCGATTGTTGTCTATTTTAGTAATGTAATATTGTTAATAAGGTTGTAATAAAAAATAAAACCTTGACAAGTTGTTCTCCTATGAAACAGATAAATTAACAGCAAAATAAATAAACAAACGTTACAATAGGCATGTAACACTATTATTAAATGGATCTAACTCTACGTAACAGGTAGAGCAATATTGTATTGTATAAATATATTCATAACTTCTTAAGTCACATTGTTATTACTTCGGTCTATATCTAAAGTTAAATGACGATATGCCTTCTATGTATTTATATTAATAAACATAATTTATGATGGCAATTATTTTAGATCAACCTTAAAAATTATAAGTATCTACTTTACTTCAACTCAATTTTCATCTAGTTTAAAAGAAATAACTGAGAGATACTGGAGATTTTATTTATAGAAATTCGTAACTCATGACTGGTTTCGAAAAGGTAACATTAAATAGACGCAGCCATCTAATCCCCATAAAGACAGGAAGGGACCATTTTTTGTTTGCTTCCACACCGTCCTTTACTGCTTCTTGAGTGTGATGTCCTTAGATATAAGGGTCGGAATGAATAGATTGTTTAGTTTAAATAACTATTCCAAAATTTTATTTTTAGTTTATTTAAATTGTTTTTATAAAATCTTTTTTTGGTACATTGTTTGTTTTAATAATTAAATCTATTTCAATATTCAATATCTGTATAATCTGAAAACAGAGTGAACTTATTCCTATGTAAAGTAGATGATTGGCCCTTTGAAAAACAAATAATATTTACCAGGCCAGACAATGATTATTAATCCACTGCCATATTAAACAGATAAAACGTGACGTAAGTGTAATAACAAATAGCTTTTAATGTTGCCCAATCGGTTTTTATTTCAACTACAATGAACAAAAGTAGATGTAATGATCAAAATGAGAAGTAATAAAATTTATTAATAATTTTCGTTTTTGCATGCAAACGTTTGGATTAAGTAAATCATATTTGTTATGTTTTAAATCCATCTATGATGGTTTGCTGAAAATTGGATGCAGTGGAGAGTGTTAGAGGAGACTTATGTCCAGCAGTGAACAAGTGTAAAGTTGGTCGAGAATAATGATGTTGGTTTTGCTTCTGAGGCGTTGAATTTGATATAATAATTTCACAAGGCAAAATTAACGCCTCTTCAGTAAACCGTAGATACAAGGATAAAAACCGAGCATATATGTACTTACGAAATATTTAAAATGATAGTGCGGTCATTAGGATTTTATTGACAAGGTATTAGGGAGATACTTCATTGACTAATTACTGAGTTGAGCGGACAACATCACTGACTACTATATGCAAAGAGCTTATTGTGAAATGGCTAAAAATTTGATACTATTTCAACATTTAACTGACTGGCGATTACAGCTATGGCGTTTTAAATATGCGACCACACATAATGCCCGCCCAGGTGGAGAGTTTCAATACTGTTTTAAACATCGACCATTATAATAATTGGTAATCAATGGACGAATTAAAAAATTGCAGAGAGAATATTCAATGTACTAACCGAAATTGTGACGTTATGTTTATAGGTGAGATTAATTGTAAATCTATTTAATTTAGATGGAATTTTATTTTTAGTGTATAAAAAATCAATCGATTTTAATATATTTAATAAAATCTCTTATACGGATGCCCAAAAATGATTTAAGCATCACATATTAGTTTATTGAAATTACAGTGAAAACTATTGATGAAGCTGTGATGTGGAATCGTATGGAAAGCACCTTACAAATTTTGGACGTTTCGTACTAAATATGGTAAGCAAGCTTCCGCAATTAGGTTGCGTGGTTTTATTATTGTTATTGGACTATAGTTATTGACGATTTGTTGTTAGATGCCTATAATACGGATGTATTACAAACGTAATACAAACAGAAACTGTAGCGACTTCCTAACACAGTAATATATAAACTTAAAATATAATATTCTAAAAATTTCTCAATAAGTACTTTGAAGTTTGTGATCTTAAGTTTATTATCGTTGCGTGTTTAAATTTCTTATCTATATATCAAAATTTTTACAAATTAAAAAAATAGATTCGATAAAGTTTTCCGATGAAAACATCGATTGGCGTCATTTTGTTTATTTAGAATTTAATTAAGTTTCACCGAAGCGTTTTATAATTTTATACTGTGTATTTATAATTAATGAAACTACGGCAAAAACAATGAATATTTTTAAACTTAACTTTAATGTTATTCCGCTAGAAAAATCCTCGCACGTTAAAATGGAACCGAAGATCTCCCAAACGATGGACTAGTCAATCAATGTATTACCAATTACGGAGGACAAACAGATCATGCCGAGTAGACAGAGACTTTGAAAATACTTCGATGCGATCACTTATCTCATGGTCGTCATGGTCGTTATGAACTTTGCTTTGCTATTTATGGGCTACCGTCAAAGTTTCTATTTTATTCAAATGATGATTTTGTATCACATTTATCGAGGGAAAGGCAACTATACATAGGTATAATAAAATTGATAATATATATCTTTATATTAAAGTTTTTTTCTTCATAATGATAAATTCGAGTAAACTATATATATAGATAATCACTCATGTAAGAGTGTACATATTTTTTTGATTGCGTTTTTATTTACATAACCATTTGATATCAACGATTAACGAGAAATTACTTTGTAGTTATATTATGTATTTAACTTCATAAATCGCGATCCCCTGATTATTCTAGAGGATATTAATAGATATATATTTCCGTAGGTTAATCATAGAACCATAAATAATAGGTAACGAAAAAAAAATGAAGACTGACTTCGAAAGCCGGCTATCAATTGTATCATGATTGAGACGAGTCATAATAAGATCAAATATTATCTGTTTTTACTGATAATTAATGAAATGATAGTGTAAGGGTAATTAATTATGGAATATCTCGAATTTGAGATGTCCAGGTCGTAACCTAACCTGCATTATTTTATGATAAAACCATACATAAATATTCATCTTCTAAAAAAGCTGCGGCCGCCAGATTTGAAGAAGGTATGTTAGGAATTGAAGGATTAAATTTCCTTAAATTTTATTTCATATATCCATACAAACATTACAATTCACATTACAATTTTTGTAACGGAATCACTCTGAACTTAAACTGGGAACTGTATCCTGTATTCAGAAACTAAAAATGATGACTTCGGAAATACTCAGGTTGGCTGACTCAATTACGTAAATAAATAGATGACCTTTTTAATTTCACACGTAACATACATGACACTTGTGTCCGGATGGTCCACATTGTTCGCAATAATCCTTAATAACGTTAATTCGTGTACCAATTAAATAAAATGTTTTGTGGAAACCCCGAAGTTTTACTGGACACAGTTCATTACGAAGCTTGAGTGTGAGAATATCGACTAGTGTAGTATTTTTTATTGTGAATTATCATGCGATTTTGACTTTTGAAAAAATGAAGTGGGCATTTTACGTTATAGTCTTCATATATATGTTATATAGAGCAGGTAAAAAAGAGTGCCTTCTTTTCTATATTGTTTTCTAGCCGAGCCGTTTTCTAGATAATGTACACAGTCTTATCAAATTAAACTTATAATTAATAAATCTTTTTAGATTTACGGAATAATACAACTCTTATCCACACTGAAAGATAATTATATAAATATTGAGGGTTATTTAAATTCAGATGAAAAATGTAACGTAGTAAAAATTATTGATTCAGTCTTGGTATGTCAAAATTGTAAAAACTAATTCTACCCCTTAAATTTTTACATAAAATAAGGCTCAGTCAGTTTATACCTATATGTAAGTTCTTCTATCTTTTCTGCCGAACTGTAACCATCAATAATATCATTCAATATTTTTTTAAAATATTTCTACGTAATTTACAAATATATTGTACTATTGCATTTATAGTGTACGGTGCGAAACTCAAGGAGATAAATAGTCTTGTGGTAGAGCCGGTGAATTATGGTGAATTTGAGAACTATTTACCCCCAAATAGCCATAAAACCATATCTTGCAAGTATGGTAATAAGAACCAGAAGGTAAGGCTAGACTGAAATTCATTAAAAATATATTTCAATTTTAAAAATTCTCGTGTATTTAATTTGTACGTTTTAATAAGTTGATATATTTTTTTTGGAAATAATTAATCAGGGTAAGTGATTTGGATATGAGAATTATTGTTTTCTTCTCACTCAAATATATTTCTACAAATTTGTTTTTCAAAATTATTTAGTACATAATTAACCAAGGATATATAGATTCGATGACTTCCATGTAGCCTGTCACAAAGTGATTATTGGCTTAATAGTTGCATCAAAACGAAAAGAATTTTTTTTCCAAAAACATCTGTGGGCTAATCTGCAGTTATACCTTCAGATTAGGTGCACATAAATTTTGTTTACATTTTCTTTGTAAATAGAACAGAGCTCCTAAAAAAACTACATTCAGTGACGTTACCTCATATCTCCGGAAAATGTTAATATATTTTGATAATTCTTTTGGGGTCGGATCATTTTTTCTAATAAAATATATTTGTAAACAGAAAACAAGAAATCCCTAAAAACAATAGACAGTAAAAAATTATAATGTATTTTGAGCAGTTTTTTTTATAATAAATAAGGCCAATCTTTTGATAAGCAATTAAAAAATACAGTGTGAAATAAATTACAAATGTTAATTAGTTAACAATTCAGTAGAATACGAATAATGAAATACGTCAATTGCACGTTAAAAACGTAGGTATTTTTAATACATCGTTAATTTTGGAACATTAAAAACATTGAAATAATAATCAATTTCAGGTTTTGCGTTCTACTTGTTATTTAAATAATATCTTTAAAAAGAAAAATAATACAGGATTAGTTTTAAAGGATTTAAAAAAAATATCAAACCAAAATATCTAATCTAATTAAATAAAATGTGGTATCAGAGATAGTACAAAAAGATAATGTTCATAAGTTACGAGAATCTGGCAAGGAATTAAGAAGTCCTCACATGCATAGAAAATTAAAAAAAAACTTCAGTGGTTGATTCAATACCTGAAAGTGAAAACGATCAAAATCAAAATGATTAAATGAAAATGATTAAAATTATGAAATTGATCAAAAAAAATATGAATGAAAAAATCAAATGATTAAATGTGTTAGTATATTTATTGTTTTTTAAACCATTTTTAAAGGTAGAATGGCTAGACCCTTCAGGGAATCCAATACCAATTTCAAACAACAAGAGGATATCAACTCAGAAACACCTGGGGCCAGTGTCTCGTGGAGAGAGGACGTCTTCCTTGCTTCTCACCTTCACAGACACACGCGTGGATGACACGGGCGAGTACGAATGCAGGTCCGGGGAAATGACTGGAAAAGTAACTCTTTGTGTTATAGGTATGTCAATAAGTACAATAAAATAATATTCTATTCTAAGTTTGTAATTTCAACAAATCTTGCTGTTGAGATAGATATAGTTAATGTTAACATTATTGAAGCTGGAAAGAAAAAAAGAGTATTTTTACGTTAAGGGAAATTTAATTTTTATATAACAAGTGTGACCAACTCTCACGGAATGATAAGGGGTAACAGGTAACTAACTATACACGATCCAAGAAAAATGGCACCATGCCCGTTGCCCTCCGAATAAAGATAAAGAGGAAATACTTTGATGACTGCATAAAAGACGAGTGTTACATTTGCCTTACTTACCACAAGAACAAAATATTATCAGCTTAAGGTTTACGATTTCTATCTCTGTCCATTTCAAAAAGATAGAGAGAGATAAATACCAATCAATCACCGAAGTCGTGGGAACATTTTGTAAAATCTGATATTAGTATCAATTCAATACATTGGATAGGTGACAACCCTAGCATTTAAAGCTTCTAATGACTATCTAGTAGTAGGTACTTACTAGGAGGGTTTAATTTACTATACCTTTAAGCTTAATTTTTTTGATTAGACGGCCGTCTGGTAGAGTTTTCAGTATCCCTGTCTACTTGTCTTCTTAGCCAGAGAATCCGCTTTTGAGACCCGGTTTATATTCATATTACTATCTATATTTCTCGGTCATCTAGTATCCATAGTAAAAGCTCTCTATGATGCTTAATTTGGGCTAGATTAATATTTATAGAAAATTTTAGCAGATTAAATAATTTTTTATACAAGAACACGGCTGAAACGGGAAAAAACCAGATGATCAACATAGCATATCAATGCCTTCTCAAGTAAAATGGAACAGCAGATTTTATTTCTCAATTTCAGAGTTGGTTACATTACAAAAGTTGTGTAATAAGGGAAGTGGGACCACTAATAGGTTTGCGAATACAAAATAGTGTGTCTCTCATCTCACTTCTATGCACAAGCTTTCCTATTCTAATAGATGAAATACATAGTTATATCTGGTATTGAGTTTGGAATCGGTTGGTGGTCTCGAATACTCGATAGTTAAGTCTGACATAAAGATAAAGTTTCGTCATATTAAAGAGGAGATATATTATATAAATATTTACTTACTAGGAGCATCAGACTTCGTTGATACCCCTACACAGGTAACTATGGATGAGGGGCGATCTTACACATTATCATGTCAAGCCAGGGGGCAACCGGAGCCTAGGCTTATTTGGATACGAAACGGCAAGGAAATAGAAGGTTAGTAAATTACTTTTTATAAGTTCCAGTTATTATTCAAAATTTTCTTAATGTTATATCTCAATAACTTACCGAACGTGACCAAAAATCAAATTAGCTATTTTAAAATATAAACAAAAGGCTACAAGATGTTTATTAGATAAAAAAAATTTGTTTAATATTATTCTAAAGATACCTTAAAACAATAATCTATTCAACTTTAGAGACTTCAAAAAATAAACGTATACATAAATAATAAGCGCCTTTGAAAATTATATCAGCAAATAGTTCTTAGCACCACATTAAGGTTCAGTTTTATTGAGTGTGCTGTGATTTTGTTACTAAATTAGACCATTACTGAGAAATTTAAAAGAAAACATCGCCGGGTCACATACATTTAGAAACAAAGAAAGAAAATTAATATGAAGGCAAAATTACTGGCAACGTGATATGGACCTATGCCTCCACTTTAATCCAATGTTTCTGTGATGATTAAGTGGTTTTTGTATAAAAACCTTTCTAATGTCATTATTAAAATTGCAAAACGAAAGTATTAACATGACACCGTGGCTTATTTATTCCAATGACGTAGTACAAATTTATTTATTGTAGATTTAAACTCAACACTCTTACAATAAGCTCGAATGAATAATGAAGTGAACCAATTATGAGACGAGTCTCCAAGTGCATCGTGATTACGTCTCTAAAGCCAAAAATAATTAAGTTACATTTATCTAAATTCTTGAAATTGTCTGTTACTGTGAGTAATTATCCTTATGGAGAGATTCAAAGTGGTTTTCCAACATAGTAGTCAAAATCTACAATAAAATCCGCTGCCTATTAATTTCGCTGAAATAGAACGCTAAATTTTGTAAATAAAAAAATGTGTTGATTATTCTACCTTTTCTAATAAAGAAATTAGTCTAGTATTCTATAGGTTGATTTAAACATAACAGCTCACCATCTTCTTTTCTTCACAGATGATGGAAATTCTAGTAAGTACCAAGTGATGACCAAATACAATAGCCAGGGGTTTGAAGGTCTCCTGACCATTACGTCGTTGGCTCCAGAAGACAGTGGCGACTACACCTGCAAGGCTATCCAAGAACACACGGTGGTGGATGATTGCAACCTTACCAAATACATGAATATTACCGTAGTAGTTAATTGTAAGTAAGTTTATATGTACCTAATTTCTCCATACACCTTCACACTTGGGGCCTTAGAACCTTAGCCTTATTGTATAAATGTTATAGAAGAATACTCAATAGCATTTTCAATTGTATGTCATCTTAAATATTATATTAACCTGTAAAGCCGTTTATCCGGACATAAGGATCAACAAATTAGTTATATAGATTGAACTATCGCCAATCTTCAAATCGAGCACTCTATGACAGTTGAGCAGTCCATTTAAGAAATTGGTCATTATAATTAAAGAATATTTGTACTTTTTAAAACGATAAGTAAGGTAACTATATACACTACTACCGTTGGCTGTCTGAAGATGTGGCCTGTGAATTGGTTCAATGCGGAACCAATTTCAAGCACTTCAAAAATTTATTTTTCAACAAATGTCATCTTGAAAAATGTTGCTATCTAATTTTGATAGTTTTTTTTCTATTTTACTTTGAATTAAAACTCAGAGAGAATTGTACTTCCTGAATACGAAGCTACCGTGTTTAAGCGATATTTTTATTAATTTCATTGCAAAAATAAACACAACGACCTTCATTAATTTGAGTAATTAAGCAGTTCCTCATTTCAGATGCCCCGGTTTTTGAGGATGGCAATGAAACATTAATTTATGGCAAAAACAATCAAAGGTGAGTTATTTACAGTACAGAGACTTTGATGTTATCTAATTTTTCTTTTATTAATCACGGGACTTTTACAATGATATTGTTTAGAACCGTTATAACGTAAACAAAACATCATGTTCATTATATGCAGAGTCATTAGCCTCAGCTGGCTTTGCCTTAAGCCAAATCCCTCTTACTCACAGTCAAAACTGGTCACACCTTTCAGATATGACGAGTTTTATAACATAGACTAGGTAGATAGTGACGTATACCAACTATAGGTGGTAAGCGCCAACCACAACGAAGGCCACATATTACTTCGCCAAATTACCATATTATTCGTTTTGCACAGTTAAATTAATGTTACGTATAATTACTCCGGTGTGCATTGTGAGGAATAATAATTTTCAAGAGAAACTAACATAGATCGTGTGGTTATTTATACATTTCGATTTCAGTATTGACCTAGTGTGTAGCGCCGGGGCTTACCCTACCCCCACATACAGATGGTTCCACGCTCTCGACGATGATACAGTTTACGAATACTCTAAAGATAGAATAAATTTGTCAGAAGACAAATCTGAAGCAAAATTTACTTTGGTAGCAAATGCATTGACCTTTGGACAGAAATATATTTGCGAGGCAAGCAACGAACACGGAGTGGCAAAGAAAACATTTAACTTAATGAAAATTGAAAAACCGAAGAAACCAACTGAGGTACCTACTGTTCTACAATCAACACATGCAAATTAATTTGACAATGACAGTTTTGACCACACATGCCATAGTTTAGAGTACTTTTACCTTTATGTATCTCTTTGGCATATATTTTATTAAAAGGTACACGATTAAGATATT
Organism: Acentria ephemerella; assembly: GCA_943193645.1. Taxonomy (NCBI): domain Eukaryota; kingdom Metazoa; phylum Arthropoda; class Insecta; order Lepidoptera; family Crambidae; genus Acentria; species Acentria ephemerella. Next base: position 8,331,700 of record OW971881.1, read on the forward strand.
TTACTATTTTAATAGTATCAGCTCTATCCAACAGCGGGTGTTCTGAAGGTGCTACAAAATACTATATCTTTTTGTATCTTCAGACAAGAAATTAACTTAATCGTACATCTACGAAAACTTTATTTTTGAATAATAAGTACAGTAAGAGCGATGCTACAATTTAAAGAGTTCTCTTAATTTTGTAGAAGTAATGTTCACTATGTATCATCTTTTTTAATAACATATAGTTTTATGCTAATTTTGAAATTACCTGCCATTTTAATTCGGTAGCCAAAATCCATCATTAAGCTATCTGACACTAACTTGACTTCGCACGTAAAACTGCTTTTAGTTATATTGTCATGTTAAGTTAAGTTCACGTTAAACTACTGGTTGCATTTACAGTTATTATTATTAAAAGATATAATTTTCATACCCTTTCAATATAACAGATGATGATGAGATTAGTTTTAAAATATAATAAGGTTAACTGTAACAGTTTTTTGTTTCAGGTAACCGTTATCAATAGCACAGATAATTACGTAGAGTTGAATGTCACTTGGTTGGAGCCCGTACAATTTCCATTGGAGTGTGAGTGATAGCCTATATTATATATACGTTTATATACAGAGTACAGTTTTGTTTCAATGAGTCAAATATAATTTTTCAGATATAGAGCTCCAGTATTTGTTAGAAGGGTCAAAGAAAAAATTGCCTAGAGAGATAGAATGGAAAAAAGCACCAATGCTTAATTTCGAAGTAGAAGAGCTGGAAGATAACGGTATGTGGTATATTGGTACACACACAAGTATACATTATACTTAAATTTTGGATTATGTGTCAAATGCGTACGTTCCTTGTAAAATACGAAGTGCAGGTATTTATTAAATAAGTTGGCTAACTAACTAAATGCGAAAAATGTCTTGTTATGCTCAAATATGAAAACTTGAGATATGACCAGCCAATCCAAACCGTGTAATTTAATTCTAATTCAACTAACGACTTTCTTACCATCAAGAGTCACAGTGGTAGATGAATAGTATTATTCAAATACTACATACCTGTATTTATTTATGAATAAAACTTTATGATTATAATTATTGTATTTTTTCAGGTGCGATTGTTAAATTGACAAATTTAGACCCTGAAACCAATTACTGGGTGAGACTCCGTGGCGTCAATGATTTAGGTTATTCACTTTGGTCGTATCCCGTTGTAGTTTCTACTGCTGCTGCCGAGGAAGAAGAAGCGGTGGATACAACAAGTGAAGCAAGCGAGGCAAGCGACGAAGTAACAGAAGTAACGGAATTAGAACAGGATGTGGAAGAAAGTGGTCCAAGTGAATCATTATTTTATGGCATTTTCTTTGCTGGTGGTATAGTAATTATATCGTTCGTGTGCGTTGTGATAATGAGATTTGTATAATTAATATATATTAATAATAATAATTAATATATATTTATATATATATTAATTATATATTATATATATTATCATTATATCTCATTAACAATAGTTCAAAATGTGATTTTGTAAAATATTTTAGTCATATCTCATATTATTTGGTGATATGTTTAATATGCTCTGTTTAATCTCAAAGTACGGTAATCCAGACACAATTAAAATTTCACTTTATTGCCATAAAATGTAATATAAATGCCCTGTGGGCGTTATGACATATAAGTAACGTTTGTAAAATGAATGTTTAAATAAATATTTGTTGGAACATAAATCTGTAGCTTTTTATAATCTACTAGCTGCCCCGGGTTTACAATTAGGTGAAGTTAATAATAAAAATAAATTTTATTTTATAAAAGTCTTGTTAAAAACGAACAAAACTAAAGAATTATTCGATTTAGTGAAATCGTTTGGAAGTTAGGCGCGTAAATACTGGAGGAGTGTTATATATATATATATATATAGCTTGTAATCTGCCCCGGCTTTGCAAGGGTGCAACGTAAATTTTATGTTTCTTCGTTTTCATGAATCAATCTATTATTATATGAAAACTGCATAAAATCCATTGTATAGTTTAGAAGACCGTAAGCGTCAGGTTGGAGCGATCAGAAACGTAAGGAGGGACAGACGAAAGGAACTAAATATGTAGTGAAAGAGAAGAAATGTTTTATAAATCACTTTATTGCAGGCAGAGAACATCATTATGTAGGTATGTAAGTGAATTAAAAATCACTTTGTATTTTAAATAGCAACATAAATTATATGTACAATTGCAATAGCTAAAACAGAGTGAACATCTCGCGTCAAAACATTTTAAAAAACAATTGGCTCCTAAATAATTTGGTAAATAAATCGGTACTAGTAGCAGTGTTTTTATTCGATTTTTGTATCTGATCGATTTTATATTAACACTTAATCTAAAAGTTTCTGTTGAATATAATATATATTTTTTCTTAGTACAGTATCAGTATAAATGCTCAAAACAGTCACAAGATGTAAGAATTGTAAATGACAATGTTAAATATTAGTAACTAACTTTTAAATCTATAAAATGCTGAAATCAGAACGTAACAACAATAAGGCATTCATTTACAAGAAATTTACTCGTAGATACATCGAAATAGATGAAAAGAGCTCCCAAAAAGACTAAAAACTTCTTTGTGTACACATTGGGAAAAAAATGTTTTTTACAAATGCATATATGAACGAGTATATACTTACTATGCAGTCAAAAGAAGAATATAACCGTTCTTCTTACTAACTTCACTCTTTAAAGCAAGTTTAACAAAAAATCATTCAACACCCACAGAGTTTTTCTAAGCTTTGTTTTATTATTTGTATAAAACCAATCGGATTAACATATTTTCCTCCCGTTAAATACGTCCGTGAAAATTGCGTTCCATTCCATGCAGTAGTTTTTGTGTGATGCGTCACAAACAAACAGACACAAATTCTAAAAACTGTGGCTTTGTTACTGTTGCATTTTTCTTTACGTTATTTTTCAATATCTTTAATGAACAGATATCAACATGTTGCAATTTTGATAATTTTTATTTTATTTTGTTGCATACATTTTCAAACCATATCTACGCAAAATGGCTGAAGTGAAGTTAGTGTCGTGTCTATGACACAATTCATAAATAACTCCATGCTTTTCCTATTTTGATCATATTATACCTATTTTTAAAATCCACACAGCATAACTTTTTATATCGATTTATTACAACTTATTTTGTGAATAGATAAAAGAATATTATCAACAATAGCTAAGTACTTTTACATGTACTTGGTTGAATTTTTTTATATATAATTAGCTTAATAAAATCAAAGTCTACAATGTAGATTCAAGTTAACCTCATGACAAACTTTAAGATATTTTTTGTTTTGCTTCAAAATATATTTTTTTCTAGGACTTTTAATGAACGGAAGTTGTAAAATAGGTACCGTAAGCACCTATACGATAAAGGTACCTATTTTATAAATATTTTTTAAACGAAATTGACTACAAAATAATTACATTTGTTCACAAAGCAAAACATATACAGTCTAAGACACTACTGGTATCATGAACTTTTGTAAAGTTATTACCTGCATAAATATTGTCACAGTTTTATTTAAATAGGCTTAACAAAACAAAATCAAAATTTTATTGAAAATATTTATTCGATGCATTAACAAAGACGGTTGAATTAAAAGGACTATAAAATTATTTAAAAAATCATTATATTAAGTCCTAGAATTTCGCCTTTATTTGTGTTATTGGTGCACTTTTTAAAGGACTGTAACAGCATTTTGAAATATTTTTTTAATTAATTTTGATACGTGACATGTTACAGTCGCAGCAGCTTACATTGTACGCTTTTAGAGTACAAATGATATTACAATGTATTTTCAATAACTTCAATATAACGTCGATGAAATTGAAATTAAATTCTTTGCATAACAAAATTGACTCCAAAAATGCAGTTTTTTATACAATTGACCTTAATATCTAAATTTAATTTAAAAAACTATAAATAAGGTTGGTTCAATATTTACAAATAGAAAAGCGAATAATTTAAGGCTTTATAAACCGGAAGGAAAGCTTACAAATAATTTTCTGAATTAAATAGTTATCGTTAACTTAAATGGAATGTGGTCAAAGAAATATACATACTAATTGTAATAATATTAGTAATATTGCAAAATTAAATAAGCATTTACTTTACAACATTTTTATGCAACAAAAGTATACATTACGGGCCATACCAATAATAATACTTACACGTGTTAAGTTTATTACGATCTAACTGAAAATGAATCGAAATCGATATATATATATATATATATATATATATATATATATAGCTTATGAATCCATAAGCTATAACTATCACATACATGTAATATTTTCAACAATATCTCATTTAATTATATCAAGTTCAGGCCATTTAATATTGGGTATGAAGTCGAACACTTATTCAATTTAAGCTGCCGTAATAGACAGTATTTAATGACAGTAATGTAATTAATTATTTTAACTAATTTCTATCTAAATGAGATTGGATTGCCATGGGGAAGAATTATTGAAACTATTTAAATAAAATTCTTAATATCTAAATATTTACAAATAAATACAATGAGATGCTACAAACTTCCATGCTTTATTAATATTAAGAATAGTGTCAATCGATTAAATTGAATAATTTTAGCACAAATCATGAATCAATGGAAAATGTATTTGAGTTTATTAGAATATATTATTAGTTTATTTATTTATCTCAGATGGAATTGTGAACTAAAGTAATTAAAATCCTATTAAGCTTAACGACTAATACTGAACACATTAATTAAACAAACAACAATTAACATACATTGGAGCTTGGTAGCAGTTTGCTAACATTCATAAGATACTTGTTTTAATTATAATTGATGTCATCCCCACGAAATCCTCCAGGACCATTAAGGGTTGCCATACTTATTCTCTTTCGTAGTAAATCCATTTTGAGACAATACTTATGAGACGGTTAAATAAATTTATTCACTTTATTAATTACAAACCAACTAAATAAAGTCAGTTTTATGGGAATAAATTACTAATCAACTTAATTACAGCATTTAGTTTTAGACGGCATTTATTTCTATAATATGTACTTAGTTAATTATTAACAAGCAATATTAAGTGAAAATAGCTTGTTAAAAATTGTATATTGTCTTGATAAAACGAAAATTGAAAAACGGTCCACTTTCAAATTAAAGAAAATGTAATTTATTTTATGAAGTGTTTAGAAATACCAAAGCACTTCCAAAAATTGCAACAAAACCATTTCTTTCACAGTCTTAGTAAATTTCTTTTTGACTTGAGTGGCAACCCCGATTCTTAAAAACCTAATACCTGGTGGAAATGAGAGCCGCTATGAGCAGCGTAAAGGTGGCGTAGAGCATGGCGGCGTGCGACGTGGTGCTTGGGTCGGGCTCGATGTCAAGCCAGTCTGATTCTCCGGCTAGGTTGCGCGTGCGCACCCTCCCATGGAACGTTGTGGTGTTGGGTAGAACGCCTACCACAAACTCCGTTACTGAAAATTATTGTTTGAAGTTATTAAATCCTCATTTTTATGTTGTTTATGATTTTCTAAAAGGAAAAGCACTTAGAAAAAAATTAAAGAGTTAACATGTAATATAATAAATACAAAAATAGGTTTTTGTGCCTTAGCAGGTCTCCGGTGTATTCTCAACCATAGATATTATATTCTGTACAAAAATCACCAAAAATAATACATTTCGTTATAGTGACTATGTCATCGAATATGTTATTTTATTCATAAATTGCATTTTCATTTTAATATTAAATAAGTGGTAACCATAAAGTCATACTGCAATTTAATATAAAAATATTATCTATTAATAATCGTAGTGTTTACCTTGGGGTTGTTCGATTTTCATTTCGAAGATTAACCCGGAATCCCAGTCAGGGGGAAATCCTTCGACGACTGGAGTCAATTGGAAGTCAAATCCTGGAATTTTAAACAAAGAAACAATAATTAAACTTACATATACGTCTATGGCTGTGTTATGGCAATCTATAATAATCTATTATATAAGTTTAGCGCCGCCATTTGATTTATACTAATTGTAGTGAATTAAAAACATTTATTGTAAAATAAGCTCTGTAGTGCAGTACAGAAAAGAATTTGTGTTTTTGAGGAATAATGAAATATTATGACAACACATTAATCATTTTACAATAATCATATAGTATTTATTACTATCAGAGACCACTTTAACGATTACGGCTACAAGAGAAATAGTTTATAGTAATCCCTAAAAGCTATCAAGCGGAATTTTTACCCACATACAGGTTTAGTAACCAGAGTATATTATGCTTATTTAAACACACACACACACTCACATATATTCATATGTATTCATACATACATATATATATATATATATATATATATATATATATATATATATATATATATATATATATAAAATAAATCTAAGATTAAAAATGATTAATGTGTTTTAAAATAAATACAAATTATTTTCATGAGTGAATTACAAAGCGCATTTCATAAAATTATTATTATTATTTTTTTTTTTTTTCAATTCACTAATAATTTAACCAATAACTTCAAATTGCAGTGCTAGTTCATACAATGCGCGCTCTTATAACTTAGGAGACGTACATTAATTATGATTGAAACTATCAATTATCGTTGAAACAAATATCTTTAAAAGGATTTTTGGAAGTTGTATTATACTTCTTGGTTACAAGCAAATATCTGTTTATTGCTATAGGCTTATTCCAATGCTGAAACCTACATAGATTATGCTCCTGATGTGGATATTAAATCTGTCCATTTATTGTTTAGCTCTGAATCTATCGCTATCACTTTAATTTTGACGTATGCCATATTTCCATTGTTTTACTGATGATTAAAAAAGGTAAAAGCTATCGCGATCAATGAAAAAATTTAAACTAGTTTTGGAAAATTATTAAGTAATAAAACTCACGGTAGCCGCGAAAGTCTTAAGTATCCATTAGATTCAAGTGTCACAAAAGCGGCGCTACTGTCGCGACTCCATAATATTTTCAATACTGGATTGATTCCCACATCACAATTTATTTTAAATCTCTACATAATGAAATGATTTATATTTATTAAACAAAGGTTTCTTAAATTAAAATTAATTTTTCAATACAAAAGGCTTATCTTATCGTTAAAGTTTAAGGCTTATCGTTTATCTTAATTCATTAATATCCTATGCACGTTCCACTACTGGGCGCAGACCTATATGATCCAATGAGGCTTGGTGGATGGAAAAAGTTGCGATAGCTATCGAGGGCAATGGCTAAACATGCCTTTCTAAGCACGAAAGAGCTCGGTTTATCAAAATTTGATTATCTCACCCAGGAACCAATCATAAAGAGTTGCTTTATTTTCATAATCCAAATAAGAGTGCTCAAACCACTACGCTAACGAGCTGACCATATCTTAATTACCTAAATCTTATTACTATTTTCTATAACTTACCTATGACAGTGAGGTTTTTAGGGTCTGGCGACATGGTGTCATTTTGCCACAGGGGACAGGCTAAGCAGGTGACGTTGAACATTAAATGTGTTGAATTGGCTGCACTTAACGACACCTAGACAAAAGAATGGCTTCATTGTCAATTTACCCTTTAATATCAACTACCATGTAAGAACCTATTGCATTTAAAAACAAATGAACCAAATCTGCACAGTGAATGCAATTTAAAATCGCATTTAGTTAAAAATGTATCCAAGGTTTTTATTATATAAAATCCTGTAAGCCTATACGTATAGTAAATTCAGGAAATTAATGAATACTTAAATCGAATCGCTGCATATTTCAAGCATAAAATGAAGAATGATTAAATATTGCTGCGTAGGACCGTTATTCTGCTACATTTAAAATGAAAATTTATTACAAATTATCCTCAATTTGCTACTTCCCAATATGGATTTTGAAATGACTTTTCAAAGTATTTCTACATTTTTATTTTGTCTCAATTTTAAAAATATTGAATAATTTAAGATGCAGTCTCTTCACAATAATAAAACTCATATTGTATCTATTTTTGTTATTATGTTTAAGATATACCAAACTTGGTACTGTTGATATGATAGGAATGACGTCACATCACATCACCTCTTACACGGAGACACACATGGAGTTTGTTACCTAAATTCAAACCTTTATAGTCTCTAAAGTAATTAGGATAAGGTTATTATTAAGATATGGACTCAAGTAATGGCAAATTATTCAAACCAAAATGTAAGGAATGAGTAACTGAAGTTATTTGAAATTTTTCAACATTAGTAAATTCGTTATGAACCCGTTAAAAAGACCAAATTTGTACTTACGTAGTCTGGTGGTTGTGGCCTGACGCCCATTGAAACATCAAAGATAACAGTTTCACTTCCTTTGTTGTTGCTGACCTTACACTTGTACTCGCCAAAGTCTTCTTCGCTATAGATCCTCAGCATCAAGGTCGATGAACTGCCATCTTCAGCGGTGGTTATCTATAATAGAGAAAAATTAATAAATAATAAAAATAATAATTTTACACTCGCAGCTATATATCCCAAAAAAACCCTGATTAAAAGCTTGTAGTAAAGATACTAGACAATGGAACACAAGTCAAATAAAAAATATAAGAAATATACGTACATAAATATAAATAGCTACGATTAGAGACCAAATATTCGCGTTTATCATACAAAATCTGTCCCGGCCAAGACTCAAATCGTGTCCGAGTAGGCCATAGGTAAAAATTCATTCTGCCAGACGGCCGTTAAAAATAAATTAAAAATTTAATAACTTTATACTCTACAAATCCAAAGATACAAGTCTAAAATACTTTTTTACTTTTATTTTGTATAAAAAAATAATTAGGTCAACCGATATTTCAATTTAATAGAGATTTGTACAGAGAATTTTCTAGAATAGACTCGTTACTTGTTTAAATAGAATTTTGCTTGTCAGTAGCTTACAATGGAATGAATTTTTTGAAGGATAATAAACTCTATCGTATCTTGTTATAAAATAAAAAACCAGGAAACAATCTAGTCTGAATACCAACATATTAATTTGCAGATTCGATACCAGCACGGGATGAAACATGCCAGAGTTTTTAATGACTGACAAATAAATTCAGCTATGCTTATTTGCTACAGTTTTTCATGTCAGGATTATAGCCGTTGAGGATTTAAATTAAGCTCTTCTAGCATTAAAACCACTTTGAAATTAATTTTACCCATTTAATACGAATTTTTATAATACAGAGTTGTATGCATACATTTTTGTTATAAAAATCGTACGTCTTTCGTACCGAATGTAATGAAGATGTTATGTTGTAAAACAATTATATTAATGTCAATGAAAAATAGAAACCTATACTCTGTCGACTAAGTAATAATATAATTTAATAATCAATATTTATTTTTATCTAGTAAAAGACGAAAAATTACCAATCTCTTGGTCTGATCTAGAAATATAATATGACATTGTAACATTGCATTTGGCGTTTAGTTTACTTTTAAGGCTGGCAATGTTTTTTAAGTGGCTAGGGCAATACTCAGGATGTGTCCAGTTATTTGTTGTGTTTTTATACAAAAATCAATTAAAAAATGTGAATTGGACGTATTTTTGGATACTTCGCTGTACGAGAATCTTTACTGAGAGACTAGATTGGAAATGATTGAAACAGAAAACGGAAATCCTGGTACAGGTTTTTCAATAACATTAATAAACCTAACTGTACAAATTAATTACAGTTAATAAACACCTTACTATTGTTAATAAATTACCGTTTCACTATTACTTACAGTGTCTTCTTCAGGTATTTCACTGTCATAGCTGCCATGTCTACGGTACCACTGGTATGTAGGAATGGGGTTCGCAATGGCACTACACGTGATATTTTTTCTGAAACACAAACAAAACAGTTTCAGTATGGTAATTATATTACTAATGCCTCAGTGATTGCTGTCATATACAACCTCTTAGCCAAATCTGCATTCCTAGTGGTCTTGCTGTTCAGTAAACTAGATATTCTCACACACTCGACCTTTAACCCTATTTTTAAAAGTGATACAACAAAGCGAAGTGTTCAAAATGCCATCGTAATAATATGGAGTGTAATAAATAAGTTTTAGTATTTATTCCACATCACGATGCATCGCAAAGGTAAAATTGTCTATTCAATGCACCGTAAAAACACCTATCATGTGAAGGATACAAATTTGTTCCGCGTTTATGATTATCAAGCATATCGGCTACATCTGTTTGTGAAATGAAGTTTGTCCTTACCCACCGTTGTTGTAACAATTGTCATTTTGATCAAATACCTGTATCCCTAGTGTAAATTTCAATTGAATTGAAACCTCATGATCGTATTTCTCGTATTTCTTGATCAGCTATCAAAATGTATGTAAATAACAGCAGTACCTACGTTGTGAAGTATTAGAAACGATTTTTCATATATGCGATTATTACTACAATCAAAACGTTTCAATACAATTGAAACTGACACTAGGGCTACAGAACTGTATAATTATACTCACGTCGCATTTATGGCAGCATATACTTCCACTGTTTGGTATGTACCGAGGACTGGTGCGTCTGGAAATAAACAAGAAAAGTGTACTTACGTTCACATTTTACTTTATACTCGTGTGTATTTACATATTCTTGTATATGAAACATACCTCGAACACAATACTTATGCATGTGAAAATTAGAAATATGTAAACAAAACAAAATTAATGGATATGTCTTTTGTTTTGTTTTCTTTCTAGAAGCATAACCTAACTGGGACCCATTGAATCTTACTAAATTGGTTTAATTATTAAGTTATCTGCCCTCGTTGAGCTATTACGAATTCCAACCTGTAAACTATATTATACTGTTACTATGATAACTATCTTAACTATTTTTTACTATTATCGTTTTAAATAAATAAATAAAAATAACACAATTTATAAAATTTGGACTACAAATGGTTAAAGGCATCTAGATACACATAAAGCAAAACTTCATAATGATTATGTGCGCAAATGTATACCATACTAACATTATTATCATTTTAATAAAATATACTCACGTTTAACAGACAGAAGAATAGTTTTATCAGTATAATAGGATAAAGCTTTCTGCATAACTTTACAAAGATATTCACCGATATCTTCATAAGATAGGTTTTTCACTTCCAGCGAATAAGTGTCGCCTTTTTTCTTCATGGCGTATTTACTGCCATAATTTTTATCTGGAAATAATATCTGTCCTTAGTTCTGTTAGTTAGTAGAAATCAGAAATATTATTTTAAATAATTATATTTATTAATCATGAAGGTTGTAGTCCCCGAAATCAGGGAAATAAACTTTATTCGAATATTAAAATATGATATAATATCTTTTTCTTAATATAAATAGTATAATACTGTATAGCTGTTTAATTTTGCACGAACTTTTTTGCGCCAAAGCAACAAATGCCAAACAAACTTAATCACCCACTTCATAGTGCCTATAGAAACCTGCTTTTTTTAAAAGACACATCGAAAGTAAAGATATTATCACATTAATGATGCGTTGACATTAAACGAAACAGAAAATGTTAATGTTCTTGCTACCTTCAGGCTACCTTAACCCTGGCTAACTACCGGTTTTTTTGGTTGTTCCTGATGACGAAAATTTAACGGAAGTTTGTGTTACTATTTCATTTTTTATACAATTAAATATAGACAAAACTATGGCAGGTAATGTTTCAAAAATTTTTTTTAAATCATCTTAAAAATGTATCCCGAATTAAAACAAGGCAAAAAAGATAAGGATGATTATTGAGATGTATGGATTGAATATTCAACTCACTTGATGTTAGGGAAAGTTCCCTTTCTTTATGAAGAAGAGTAATTTTTTCTTTTTTGGATATTTTAATGCCCCCAGAATCAATATCATTATTATTGGCTTAGCAAAAAAGTTACAGGATTTAATCCGAAAAAGTACTGCTTTTAGTAAATCAATTTGAACTAAAATTAATCTTGTTTAACTTTTACAAATTTTAACACAAAATTAAGTGTTGATACGCGGATCGAACTGTCCTTTTGAGTTAAATTTTTAGAGGCACTGTGACGTCATATCAGTACGACATACCATTGATGAGTTTGCCGTCCTTGTACCACTGGATTACTGGTAGCGGATATCCCTTGGCCTCACATGACATTTTCACTGTTTTTCCTTCATCGCCTTCCATCGTTGTATGTCTATTTGGAATCTTGACCTTAACTGGAAGAGAAAGTTTGTAAACATTGTAATGTTTAAATGTTTTTATTGAACTGATTAATTCAGTTGTCCGCCATCAAAGGCTTTTACATCTTTACCGGATTTTAGGAGGTGAGAACTTTGAACAGTCCTCAAGCCTTACGGGTAATGCGCCTCTAGAGCATTTGTAATCAGCAGGCATCACTTTCAGGGGACAAGTCTTGAGACCTGTTAGATACTTCAGGGAGCTCGAGCAATGAGGGATTGAGGATGCTTCTTAACGTGGACATCGCTTAGGTGAGTTATGTCGTGGAGGCGAGAAGTACCCTAGAGTAAGTTCTATACGATTATAAAAGAAACAAAACGTTTAGTTTGTAGTTGCAAATCCTTGTGTAGCAAACAGTTTCCGATAATTGTCAACTGAGGCGCTGGTGTCGTTTTGGTACGATTTGGCAGCTGACGACAAACAAGAACGACGGTTTAATTTGATTGAAACTTAACACGGGGGCACAGGAGCGTGCCTGATTATATTAGTGCTACAGTTTGCTTACTTTTGTATACATTTACATTTTATCAATTGTAACCCAACTTCGAAGGAGCTGAAAGGCAAACATATGTAGAAATACATTATTATTGATCTAGCTTAACGAATATGATAATTAATTTCGTTTTGTTTTTCCTGGAATCAAATAAATTTCTGGAAACTGCAAAGGAAATAAATACAAAAACAAAAATGTATTTTAAAATTCTATTTACGTCCACTCAATTCCTTTGTCTAAGCAGACGAAGTCGGCAGAGGGTATTAGTTTATAAAAATGAGCGAAGCTTGTGTAAAATACTTTATCTAGGTTCTTGGTAATCCCCTGCGCTCTCTTAATTTCTTTTACATTCTAGTAACTACAGGACGATTAACTAGGATTACAGGCTTTACTTTGTTTCATGATCAGACTTAGGTAAGACAGGTCTATAGCCATTTCAAATAAATGAAAATGAGCGGTTATTTTATAGACTTACTAGTTAAGTTGCAACTTTAAGCTATTAAAACTGCAACATTTTATCAAAATTATTACAACAGTATCTGCTTTATATTTATGATGAGGTAAAAATTAAACAAAATTATTTTACACACGCGAATATTTTCTTCTTTTCGAACTGCTCAGAATGCTTAAAATGAAGTAGCGACGTTTAAATATATTATTACACATTTATAAAAGTTAGCTACTAATGAATTTTTTTTTGTTGATGTGGAAGTAAGTAAATGTGAGATGATGCTTAATCTTTGTTTGATACTACTTTTTGTTAAAGGCCTTACTACATGTTAGGAGAAACATAATTTTGATTGACACAGCCAATGACTACCCGTGCCGAAAATAGCTTTGGTATTTGTAGTCGAATCCAGAGTTCGTAGTCGAATCCTACGCAGATATTTGATATTTGTATAATAATTATGTAGGTGTATGGCTAATAATATAGAAATTTCTCAGTAAAATTAATTTTCCCTATTATCTTACATCAAAGAAAAACCCACCGAATATTATCTTATCTTTGAATTTGTTCTTATTATAATTAATATCATGTTGGTGTGAATAAAATTGTTGAAACCGTTAATGAACAGTCGTATTAAGGTATTTAAAATATTATAGCCCGCACACATACATCACACACACACACACACAGATATTGGAAAATTCTGGTAAAAGAAATGTATACAGGTAACATATAATAACATAACTGTTAACATATATATATATTACATTAAACGTGTAATAACTTACTTCCAACAATTATGTCGATGGTCTCATTATATTCCCCGGCTTTACAGGTCCAGCTCCCCGCGTCTTCCACCTTCACCTCGTGGATGATCAAGGGAACCAGAATCCCGTTCCGGTCTGTCTTCCTCTCCACATACACCCTGTTGTTGGTACTGGACCGCTCTCCTACTATGTTTCCGGAGGGCGAATACCAATTGATAGTCTAGAATAAATTATAATATTATTTTATTTCATATTCCCTGGTATAGTACATTTATCCTTAACCACCTATGCCACCTATAACACCACTACGATAGTTCCATGAGGATTTGTGTAGCGACCAGCTTCAAATCTTAAAGTAAATCCAGTTTAGAAATTTTGAAGTGCTCCATCCAGTTGAACCACAGCGAGTACGGTTTGGTTTAGTAAACCACAACACTGGTGTGCTCTTCGTGCCGCCGACAACTATACATTATTGAATAAAAACAGAATCTAATTTATAATTTTTGTCTATTAGTTTGTATATTTGTACACGCTTGGATGCATTTAAATCGTTGTAGTGGTAGAGGTCTAACTTAAAATTTAAGCTCCGATTTACCACAGAAAAATATCTTACTGATAGCGTAGCTTATATAGATAGCTTATATATATATATATAAAATGATGATAAAACTTTCTTAACAGATATTGTATTTCAATACAACAAAACTTATATGTTGCGCTAGACAAATTTCAATCAACCAATTAATACCACAATAAAATCCGTTCAATTATTTCTGAGTTTATCGAGTACAGGCCGACACAGAATTTTGAATTTCGGTTTATTATGTTCTCCTATTTACTGTTCTTTTATAGCCCCCAATCTTTTTTAGCCTCTATGTTTCGTAATTATATACAATGCAGAGATTCATAAGAATATACATAACTTCTGGTATAAGGCTTAAAGTCTACATATACTGGCGAATGAAATAAAATAAAATATACATACAATATGTTTTCATTTGTGTCGCAATAGGATTATCCATGCATGACAACTCTTTTTAAAGGGATTTTACGCTTTTCTCGCAAGACATTATCTCGTAAAATACATTAATATTTTTTTATTTATAAAAAATAATGAAGATTTAAATTGAAAGTGGACAAAAAGTATGACGATCGCTTTTATGTATTTTGGAGAATATCTGGCAAAATAATATTATTAAAGGTATTGATAGTCTTGTCATAATTTGAACCATGCTTTATTGGAAGATATTTACGCGTTCTACCGAGATAGCATTGTATTCCTAACATTACTGTCTTCAATGGAGCAGAGCATATGTAGTAGTAAGCAATTGAAACAAAACGAAGTAGTAGTTTTTAAAACGGTTGTTAAGTTGGAGGCGAACGATAATATTAAGAATTTCTAACAGCGTGGTAATTTTACTAGAATCTATCTGCTTGCAATCACTTCTTTAGCTAGAAAAAAGGTTACTTTAACTTACAACTAAAGTTTTGTACAAAATAATTAAAATTTGAATAATAAACTCTAAATACCACTATGTTGCGTAAGAAGTCAAGCGTGTAACTATTTTTTGATGCGAAGAATATAGATACACTTGAAATATAAACAATCTATCTCGTTATTAATCTATAATTCCAAGAACATTTTAACACCAAAATCACATGAGTTATTATTATTAAATTATTTTTTGTTAATTGCAAATGTAGTCTTTCTAGAGTAGCGCGGGTAAGAATTTGTATAACTTACATGTGGCAAATTCCGTCCTTGACAAAAGATGGCTCTGCGCTCGCCAGCGTTGAAGACTGAAGGCCTGGCCATCACGTGGAGGTATGGCTCCCCGTCATCCGCGTCTGACACCTCGGTACAAGCGACTGCAACATAAAAATAATTAATACTAAATTGCTAGTAAAAAGAAAAAATCTAGTTGCTTCAAATACCTACAAGCTATAAATGATTATAGATAATAGATGTTAGTGTAAGATATGTTTCGATAATTATATTATGAAAACATTTAAACGAGGTATTTTATTACCTGTGTAGTTTAGGCACGAGATTTAATTTTATTTCTGGAGTAGAGGAACACTTACATTCGTATCTGACGTGTAGTATATCTGAATCAAAACCTTTTTAATATTAGAGAGTAAGTTTTTTTATATAGATAAAGTTATACACAAGTATTAAAGCAAGTATGTGGGGTGGAGGGGTATCCACACCAAATTTAAGCGCCTGTCTGTACATGGCGGTAGTAAATAACAGTAATTTGATGTGTTATGTTCCTGTAACGTTAAACGTAAAACAAGTAGAGCAGAACAACTTATCCTTTATTTTTTTTAAGATGATTTATGATATGACAAGACGATTTTTTTGTTTATTTCTTACCAGTATAAAGTTTAGTCTCTCTATAAAGACTAAATTTAGTATATTTACTAAGTCTATACTTTAGTAAACTAAAAAAAAAGTTGAACTAATAAATACGCTTAAATTATTTTTCTTTATGTGTCTACTGTAATTTGTAAAGCATAAATTGCTATTTTTAGGCTGATTGTATAATTTTATGTATATTTTTATTTTTGCTCAACTATCTGTATTATTATATCGTTATTAAACTCAATAAAACTAACGATCAAATTACTTTTTTGTCATATCTATCGTTATGTTGTCTATGTACTACAGCCTCCTGTTAAGTAAACACATTAGTTGAAAAATAGAATGACAAAATAGTTATTGTTTAAATAATTGGTAAGTTGGTTATTAGTAAACGGTTTCTACAATTTTTACGAACAGTAATTTAAATTTAGAATATATTCTATAATTAGTTTGAACTACAGGCGTGTGTAAGTTTTATCTATGCTGTACTATAACTTAAAACTTTTTTGACACGTGACCAACCAAAATGACTGTGATACAAAAAGGCAAAAAGAGACCTCAGCCTTTGCCGCCCAGTACAAAGTCTGCCCGTTGTTTATGCCGAGTGCTGTCCATTAGTCAGATAAGTTCGGCCGCTGTTCTGAAATATTCTGCTGCCCTCTAGGTGACTGATAAGAACTCTATGAAAGACGATACAGGAGAGGACGAATTTCTGTCTTATTTCTTAGTGCTTGTGTTTAATAACCGAATGGTTATGGACTCTTTAATTATAGATGCAATAAAATACTAAAATGTGTTCGTGAGAGTAAATAATAATAATAATTTTTTCAGCAATTCAAAAATGGCGTTCGTGAACTCTTTACGACAATAAAAAATGACTATGGTGATTTACAGTAGAATAACAATTGTATAACATTTGAATAGGTGATAAAAAACAGAAAGCGCTGTATTCTGTTGAGAAATGAAGAAATGAGCACCACAGAGAATGTTAAGCACTTTGCAAACGTAATGGTATTTGTTTCAGATTGCTTTCAGGTGGGTTTAAACAAATGACTGTGGTTCTTTTAAGCGAAATTGAAGAAAGTGTTGTGTTGCAAATACGTAAGCAGCTTAACCATCAACTAGGTTACTGACTGTTTATTTAATATACACATAGGTAAATGATAGGTTCGTAGATTTAGTATTTATATATGTAAGATATTTTTTTTTGTTTTATATTTTAATCCATTTATAGTATTAGCATGTATATTTTTGAGCTAAATTAAGAATTTTGTTTTTTTTTAGTTATTAAACAACTAATAATCGAAACGCTTATAAGTATATCTTAACTTTCTTTCTTGTCGTTCGACTCGACTTTATATGATATATCATTAAGCTATTTTTTGTGCGATTAATCATAAATAAATTCATTCTCAATAAATAAACTTTTTAATATCTCCAAGGTCATCGTTAACAAAATGGGCTTCTAGTTATAGCCCCATATTATTACATATGGGGCTATAACTAGAAGCCCATTTTGTTAACGATTTAAAACAAAGTCAAATATTATGGCTTTTATACTGTGGAAGTTTGTCCTTACATATATTTTGGACGTTATTATGCAAAAACCTACTTCAAATTTCAGTTTTTCGAACACTATAAACTGATTCAACATAGTATTATCCTAGAACGGATTAACCGAAAAAAGATAATGTGAAGACAAAATAAATTAAAGTTCCATGAGGATGATGTGATAACGACCTCCATACATATGAAGTGCGTTTTAGATATTGTTTTTTGCTATAACAAAACATGCTAATCTTTTAAGCTCTTCGTTCTTCTTCTTCGAGAGATTTTTACACGAATTAGTTGAAAATGTATTTGAAATATTTCCCATTTACTTGTTTGACCTATATTTTTACAATATTTTTTGAAGTATCTAATTCCAGCTAATATTTTAATTCTTAACAACCATCCCATTTCCAGGAGATGGATTTAAAATTCTAATCTGTATTACTGAATTATAAACTTAAGTATTAAGTTCTGTTTATGCAGTAGAAAATATCTAAATTTAGTTAAGATTTTGGAAACATGAGTAAAACTTGATATTTTTAAAATTTACAAAATGTAATGAAGCCAGTGTCAAAGCTTATCTTGACATAAGTTCTTACTTAAAGCTTTCTCGTAGGAGTTAATATTGAATATTGCATTTTCACTCAGGCAGGACTATATTCATATTGGACTGAAGATCTTTTATATTATATCATATGATATAGATCTCGAGATATAGATTGGATGACTACCCTCGATCTATTTACGTTCACCAGTTACGACCAAGTACATATACCCGAAACATTTAAGTATATTTCAAGATTTTATCTATTGCTGTTATGTTGGCGTAAGTGGTTTGTTTTTGTAACTGAGACACAGCGCTCTAACATCTATTCCAGCTAGCTTCTGATTGTATATCATAGTTTTTTTTATATAAATAAAATTATTAAAATCTATTCGCCATTTAAATTAACTTTTTATTACTATGAGTTGACACTAAAGTTTTCGGTATAAAAATTAGAACCCTGGAAGTTTTACGCCAGTTAGTACAACTGAATAAGTACATAAATATAAATCTGAAAAGTAAAGAAAATACAAATAAACTGAATTAATATTTATTAAAAAATATTTGTTATATCTTTGGTCTTAAATAAAGGATATTCTAGAAGACGCTTGTTTAACAATCTTATTTACATAATGATTATTTGTAATACTAGAATATCGTTTGGTTTATAATAAATTAGTTATGTCTTCGTTTTACATTTCAAATACACATATTTATTTTAAGCTTTTGGATGTAGCTTGCGTAATTACAGTATCACTCAAAGTGCGAAGGTAATACCTGTCAAGATGATTTATTAAGGATCTTGTTGATCTATTTGGTCCTCGCAAGTAGCTTGGAATTGATTAGCATGTAACCAGTTATTTTGGCAATATTATAATATAATTAAAATCGTACTTAGATCAACATACAATATAAAAAGAGTCGTACAAAAATCAAGGATCTCCAAAAAATTACAGGTAATTCAAGCACTCTACAACTTACAAGGGGCTACACGGCAGAGTTAATTAATTTGTCGTAACGATATTTACTAATTGATGAGTGATGTAAATAGGTTAATCTAATATAAGCTTTAGTGCACATGGGGTGGACATATCTAATACGATTAAACTCCCTTACGTCTAGAAATAAAACATGGTATATGAAAATTTTCCGTATGCAGGTTATTTAAAGTGTTTTGTTTCATATTGAACGTAATTCTGATTTCAACCTAATCTTAATTATAATAGCCCTTAAATTTGTTAGCTCCTGGTGAAATTGTCTTACACAGAATGTATTGCCGGGAATAGGGCAAATCTATGAATCTACTTTAGGTAAAATCCGCGTATCTGCAATAAATCTTGTCTTACAGAGTAAGGTTCAGAGTAAGTTGATAAGTTTCTTATTTTATCAGATACGATTATGCATTATCGTCGACGATATGTACCTTCATTATTACACCAATTGTACCACATTCTAGAAAATATATTATAAAATGGTTTAGAAAAGTAAAGAAAATAATAAAACCTCTATTCTTGATGTATAGAGGAGGATAAATGCACGAAGCAACAGACAAGATATTTATACAGTCTTTCTAATTTGGCTGTGTAAGAAATGAAAATGCTAAGCTCGAGACAAAAGTATTTAATACTGAAATAATCTTTCAAGGGGAAAAAGGCGTGTACAGAGACTAATGGAAGTTTAAAATATACGTTTTCGCATAAAATAACTAAGTAATTTATTTATAACTTGGTATATAAGGATGAATTATGAAGCGACAAAAGGGATCTTTTGAGGTTAAAGAACGACTTACCATGAAATTATTTAGAAAAATGAGGCGAAAACTCGGAATAAAGTAGGTCTTGTGTTCACTATATCTTCATAAACATCTTCCCAAAATCTCATTCTATGCAATGTTTACATTTATGACGATTTATCGCTGTCATATGGAAGTAAGTAAGAGTGAGGGTAAAGGGACCATTTTTATGCTATGAAATCTTTAAAAAAACTAGAAAAAATAATGCTTTACTACACATTCAAATAACGTTTTCGTTCAACTAACTTAAGCGAATTTTACCAATTTCACAGTCTAGTAACTTTTTAGTCTGTAACAAAAACAGCATTTCATTTTTAAAAATAAATTGTACTTGTATTTAGTATCAGTTTGTATTATTGTTTAGTTTAATATTTCAATAGCTGTAAAATGAGTAATATTTAACATACTTTTCATTTCCTCTAATGGAACGAAACATTATCAATATATTGCCTGCACCTAGCCATTTATTGTGGAATAGCCTGAATAAATATTTAGCTTGAAATGTGTTAGTGGGTATGCAAATATGTGAAATGGAATAAAAAATCTCAATTTTTATAATACACTAGTTGATCCGGTGAAATTTGTATTTCACCGGATCAACTAGTGTATTATAAAATTTATGAAAAATAATTTGAAGTAGGTTGAAGTAATGACAGTTTTAACAGCACTTCATATCCGATTATCCACACCAAATAAGCAATTTTGAATTATATATTTCAAACTTTTCTGTAGTATTTAAGCCTTCCCTGTATTAAACTGAACAAAACACAATAAAAATTATTCAAATCCGTCAAGCCGTTTTTAAGTTTTAATGAGCCTATCGAAAAACTCGATTTTTTTTATATATAAATAGAAGAAGATTACAATAAACTCATGTTATTTGTTATTTAAAGTAATGGTTTTTATCGTAGAAACGTGTGATCTTCAATTGATTGTGATATGATATTTGAAACATAACGTTTAACTTTCATCTTGATATTTCCAATAATAGGAATATTTAAATAACACTATCATTAACAGTGAAGCATATTCACAAAGGATGTAACTCTATTTAGATATTAATACTTATGTATTTCTCCGTTATATGGTAATTATAATTTATAAGCTCTTAATAATGCGAAATTTGGAATTTCATAGCAGTGGTGAGCCACTGCTATGGAATCCTATAATGGAAAATATGAATTACATTGAATTAGGTTAACAATACAACCTTCTTTGTTCAATGTAGCGTCCGTAAAATTATCTGTATTTTTAGTTTATGGTATACAATATATAATATTATATAGATATATCTATCTATCTGAATTAAATATTTTTAAATTTTAATTGAACACTGAATTATACAGCATCAAATAACGAAAGTCTTTAAATTTAGTAACGTTTTAGTATTCGGGCGTTAAGTATACGTGTAGTTTGTACTTACGCACTTAAAACTCAAACTCAATAAACTTTCCATTCATTCAATGCAAAATCAATAAAATCACGAGGCATTTACTTGACTGTGTATTTTATATAAATCTCAAAATAGAGATCAATTAATTGGCTAAATTTGATACTGCTGTAATATATGATACCTACTCTTATTGAGATTAATTATATGAATATTCTAGGCATGAAATATTCAATCAGGCGATAATAACGATCGCTCGGATGAATAATGTTCGTGAAATTCCTGTAACAATTATGTCATTTATTACTGAATATGTTATAGTTATCTACTGCTTCAATCGGGCGGGTATTATCCACTCTGATGGTTTTTATGAAAAATACTGAATTTTGGTACAATATTAATAATTTAACAATTATCTATAAAAAAGAATTATTAATGAGGAGCCACTGGTACACGAAATTAAAAAGAAACATTGGAATGACATATGATATAAAATTGTGAGAAATTTCATATGCGATTAGAAACGGAAATTTTCCATAAGAGTAATTAATTAAGCCAAAATGATCTTTTATCAATTTATAAGCCATGTCTTGGTGAAAAAAACACAAATTAATTATATAATCAAAGTGGCTTTTCAATTAAGGTATTATTTTCTGTCCTGCAGTGTAGAAATCCTCGTTCAAAGTTGTCATATAGTTTTTAATATAATATACAGAAACAGTTTTGTTAATTATTTTTATTTAGATTAACTTTAAAACTGATTGCACTTATGACAGTGAGTGAGATGTTTAGAACTAACTAACAGTTTGTTAAAAGGAAAACTCCTTAGCATATAATACAGCGTAATTTTATTAATTATAATTCTGTAACTATTTACAGATTAAGATAGTTGAATGAATAATGCTATTGTTTATGATAACGTATCATGTCTATTCTTGTAAGTTATAGTGTAAGATATTGGATCCTTCATCTAATCAATCATCACGGTTAAAAAAAAACAGCAATAATTTAACTGAGGGAAAATATTTAAGGAAATATTCAGCCATTGCGACTGTGGAGTTCCATTGTCTGGTCAAAGGAATGGCTAATTGCTTCTACTGGCCGTGGTAAATATTAAACGGAATATTTTCCTAATGTTGGATTTAATAATGACTGTCATCGCAAATAACCTAACAGGAGAGTATACAATAATTGATACTTAGTAGTTTCGGGATATCGATTTACATAACATTAATGAACCAACTTCAAAAAAGAGGTCTCATATGTCTCACTTCACTGTATGATTTTTTGTGTATATATTTTCATAGATAGTAGATTTCTCCTGAGGTGGTCCCATTGTTACTAAATCAGGACCAATATCGTATATATATATCACCATATATGTGGGGGATGGCTGGACCACAATATAAAAAGGCTGTTTTGGTTGATCCTTCGATAGAGAAAAGTATTTGATGGTATTATTATATACACTGTGAAACTAAAATAAACATAAATAAGTAGGTAATACTAAGTTCGCTGTATTTACTAGCAAATATGAAATAAGTTCTACAGATTTGAAAATATCATAGATGACATATTTGCTTTAAATAATAGAGTCTATGTATTAATTTAAACTCACATTTTCGACCCACTATATAATCATAGATGTTTGGTTATCATTTCTTTATATATTATATATTATTATATATAATTGTCTAACATCTTTTTACAGCATTATATACCATCATCTAATAGCAGCAATCGAAGGCAACTAATTATTGTATGTTTTAGCTGTTTCGTATTATTTATTTTTACGTCACAATTTTTCATCCTCTCGACAATACATCAAAACTTCTAGAATTTATATCTCGCAGCATTTTCGCAAGCCCGCGGCAATCACAGATATTTGAGAATAAATTTTATACATGAGAGAGAAGTATACACAAGTAAAAATTTAAGGTTTATCGTAAATATTTTGAACAAATGAGAATCTTTGTCACATGAAATCATCAAAAGTGTTTCAATGAAGCGAAATGAAAATTTCAAAGGCCCTTTGAATTATTTCTACATTGCGCAGTAGGATCAACAGCAATAAATAACATTTTATTGAACTTATTTTTTTAAACTTATTAGAATAATTAAGAATAATATACTCGCTGTCCATGTGAACAGGCAAACTTGAGGGAAATCACGCACACAGCGATTAGAAAACATGACTAAGATTGGAAAAAAATTGAGTGGCAATAATTACAAGGATGGCCATATTATTACAAATCCTTCTTAAGCGAAGAGGCAGGATGCAGTAAATACTTCTAAATAAACGGTAGAACACAAGCTCTCTTATATTTGGAGCGGGCACTTTGCCACTTACCACATGCTTCACAAAGTGCAACTTCAGCATCAAGCGAGCGTGTGGTGAAGCCAAGAATCGAAACCTGTTGTTGATTTGATGTCCTGACTAATATCAGAATGAATCTACTGGGGATAGCATACCCAAAATCGAAAGACTATAGGTCATTCCTGTCTAGAAAAATAGTGAAGCTCGCGGCAATTATTTTCTGGACACAGTATAGAGCCCAAGATAAGATAAGATAAAATAAATTAATATATTACCTTATTTTCATAAGCTTTAGCTCCACTGTCAACCTATCTTATTTAGGATAATACTATTACAACCCAATTTTTTAAAATTGATAAGTAAGACAATAATATTTTAACAAGTTTTGAAAAAGAGTTGACTAATATTTCACTTACCTTACTAACCGAAATAATTTGAAAATAGAAATAATTTTAAAATAGTTAGCTAGTTGAATCGCCTCTGTGTAGGGCCTGTGGGGAGCGCACTGAATAAATGGAACAAATCTTGTGTAACAGTGATGCTCTTGATAGGAAAAGAATGGCTCTCTTTGAACTGTGCTACCTCAGTCCTGAAGATATAAAGCTGTTGACTCCGATCGTACTTCATAAGTACATCTTGGAAGTATTCCAGGACAGCAGATACTAGGATTGGGGAAGCACAAAAGATCCCATTGGTCGAAGTGCTCCGGGAATACTGGCCCTATATCAAGATAAGAGAAGATCTGAACAACCCATGATATGCAAAACATGTACTAATTCTGCTAACCATGCTTTAAATTATTTGCTCATTTGTACTATTAAATAATAGAAAAATAGTGTTTATGTATTTTTGAGGTCAAAAAAATCTGTGAAGAGAGTTACGTATTGTATTCAGTACCCATATCGTCATGGCTTTTAAATAAGAGATGGGTCTAGTTGTTTCTTTGCTCAGTGTGCAGCTCATAATAATAAATAACACGTAAAATTAGGTCGGTGCATACGTGCATATTTAAAAGACGGAAACCTGAGGACCCAATTAGTGGGAAAAGAAATTAGTAAAAGGGTATTAAAATAACAAAAAGATTATAGTCTTATTTCCTGGCTACAAGATATTAATATTATTCAAATCATACTCCCTAGAAAAGGAAATATAATTTTTAACATTTTTTTACCGAAACGGACGAATTCCCTAATCTCCTTAGCTTGTCTGCTCTAAACAAAATATTCGGGAATTATGTTGGACAATGTCGTTGCAATGTTATTTACCAAATTCTGACAGTCGTTGTTTCTCTTGCGTGTTTATTGTTTTAGTCCCTTAGGAATCTCGGCCATTGCGAAACAGCTAACATTAATAAAAACTTTTTATGTAAATATGGTAGTGTATATGTATTTAAACTGAATTTTATTAAAATTTTGCGTTGGTTAGAGTCTAGTATGGCTAGTAGGATAGGTACGTAATTCCATTGTGATGTACGGGTAAAACGAAGGACAAATCTTGCTTTTTGCCTGTTATTTTCAGGTCCGGAAATGGTAGATTTACGAAAAGATGCCTTTGATTGACGTTTAATAAGTGTACGTGTCATAAAAGTACCAATCAGAGAACGTCTCCCACGTTGATACATAATATTTTGTATTATAAGTGAGGTAAAAGACGAAATATTACAAAGATCTACAGTATCAGCGAAATTTAATCGTATATTGATTGTGTGTATAAACTGGAGGTTACGAATTTCATTATAAGGTAACGAATTTCATTAATAGTTACAATTTTAATATTTTTATTTTTAACAACTAACACAAGGAAAATAATTATAACCATTTAATAAATGTTATAATTATTGAATTAATAATTTTCTTTTACGTTTCTCGTAAACAAAATTCAACAACCGATCCCAATTTATATTGGCCTTAAACATGTTTACTTTTCAAATTAATATGAAGGCAATAAATGAAAAAGCGCTAAATAAAATCCTCGTTTTAATTTCTGACTGTGAACTGTGTAATTTCATTCTTACTTTTTTAATTGAATATGAATGGAAGGAAATACATTTTTCGATATTCTCGGGACTTTGTGTGGCACAATGGTTATTTATTTAAGGACGCTCGCAATTCGTTCTGTAGCAAATATAATATGATCTGTTTAATATTTAGTGAAAATTTTAATTTATTACTATTTAAAATGATGGCAATAGTGCTTGCTGATATTTTATATAATTGCTTGATCCTTCAACTTTTCTTCTAATTTTCCTTCCATGTTGGTATTTTGGTGACCTACCCTACGGTTTTTTATGTAAAACTCTCTTTCTACGCGGAGCCAATTGAATTTACAGATTTGCTTAAGACAAAAAATGTAAACTTTTCTCTGAGGAAGAAAGTCTGAAAAATCAGTCAAATATAAATCAGTCGGTCGATACAGTCTATTGTCTACGTGCTCATTACAGTTTTTGAGCTGTATTTTCTTGGTATTTGTGTGCTCATTAAAATTTACTCCTGATTCTTTAATTGTATTCAAACGAATATGTTTAAATTTACATGAAGAATTAACCGTAAATTTAATTATACAATCAAAATAAAGTATCAGGATGAATAAATTCAAATCAGTGCTCTCATTATTAGGTACTTATTTTTTATTATTATTATACATTTTATTATAATTTGGAAATGACCGAACATAAAGGCAAAGCGCATGACTATCATGATTTCAATTGGCACAATGACAAACATTTTACGACGACTGAATGTGCAGATGAAGCCAGTAATGTAGAAACAATGCGACATTACAATGCTAAAGAAAACCTTATTGAGTACAAATTAGAAGTCATTATTTTATTCAATTATAAAGCTTAAATGTAATGCAAGATACTTAGATATACATTAGTGCAGAGGTTACAAAACTACAAGCCAGACCTGCTGCTAGAGTAATTCTTACAATAGCCACCCAATAATGATCCAATGTGGCGCTAATATAGCGATCAAGAGTACAAGACGCCACAATCCCAATGTCGATCGATTGAAATTGTATTCAAGAGTAAGCCTGCTGTATCTAAGAGTAAGAGATGAATTACGTAACGTAAAAGTGTGTTATACACTAAGGATACTAAGTCCATTTAGTTAGCTGCCCCTATCTTAAATCGATTATCTATTCTAATCGACTTACCAATATCTATATCTATTCTAATCGAGTTAACAATAAAATCATAGTTGTGTACTGACAGTTGAAGGTAAGAATGTCAGTTTTACTGAGTTTAAGGTACGCGGGAGTAGCTCGCTTAGACCTTTGACCTTTCACAATTTAACATCAGGAGGCTTAAAAGCCAAGATGTGTCGCGTTGAGAATCAAATAAGGGTAAATTTAGATATATATTAAGTCAAACAACAAAATCCAAGAATCATAAAAATACTCTTCTTTTTACACATCATCATATCATTTTTCGCAAAATTATAGTATAATATATAATAAGCATATAATGTAAATTTGAAACATAGATTATGTATGAAAGATATTTATGTATATAAGTATGGATATTGTAGCTTACTGAATTTACAATGAGAGACTCTTGAGTTGTTACTACTAATATATATCATTAAGATGTACTGTTCCAAATTTTAAATAAATAAATATATCATCTGTTAATCGACTCCCGGGTTGTACTTATTGACATCTGTCGGAAAAAGGGAAGGAAATCGAATCACGGAATTTCTATAAGTCACTTTTTATGATACTTAAAATCGTTTGCTTCCTTACTCACTACTGTAAACCACTTAGTCAGAAGTGAGAAAGTGTCAAAACGAAATATGATAGTATAGTTAAAACATTTGGTATAGATGATGATTTAACGGCCTATACCTATCTGAACCGAATAGTCATTTCTTTGTCATTTAAAATACACGATACACAATATAGAATAACCATGACATAAGTTGTCTGTAGAATGGCAATACATACCTGAAATATGAGGCGATTTTATTACTCGGATAGCGCTGGTATTTCAACCCTTCTAAACTTCTCTTACTTTTATAGAAGATTTATTTAAGAACGTGAATAACTTAACTTAACTTTTCATTAGACTTTAATTTTTGTTAATAACTTTAATTGCATTCGAGCGTGTATAATACAGTATGGCACACATTTTATTCACTTTCGGTCCTAATTCACTGTATTCTTATGGAGTTTAGGAAGGAAAACTTTGAAAGTTGTTTTAATTAATTTTCATGTTCATGTTGTATATGTCTATATATCAAAATATTATTAGCTGGCGGGGATGGCAAAGGTATTTCGTAATTTGTATTTTAAAGGTATATGAAACTTCTAATGTTAATTAATTTGTATTTTTGATCTAAGTATTAAGTAGGAAACTAAATTCAAAGTGAAATTGTCACTTAAAACCATTTTCATATTCACGTCAGTACAAAATAGTTCCATCACGAAAGAGAAACAATTTAATAAAAGACTCGATAAGCTAAGGGATCATATAATTGAAGCGATTGATTCTGAGTAGACGGTAGCTCTTAATTAACGTGTAAACGTCGATGTTCTATATTTTAGTCTACTGGGATTCTGGCTTATGAAAGTAAATAATTAATAACTATTTTTCCATCTTACCAAGTATATTATCAACACGCATAATATTGGTATTTCAGATATTTGCAACTCCATTTCCGTTGGAATAATGTTTAATATATTTCAATTTTTGAGTTATTATTTTTGTGGGTAAAACTTATTTCAAATACTATTCCAGTAAATATGTTTTATCTCGATTATAAAGAATAACAACTGTAGACACTGTGGCTGCTACCATATCAAAGGCGTTGTTCCGCCGTTAATTTAATATTCCTGTAAATTTACCGTCTGAAGTCTGAATCAGACCCTGAATTATTTTTAATAAAAATAAATAGAATTATTAATTTTCAGAATCTACATACTATTGATTATTTTAATCGAGTTCTTATTATATAAGAACTTATAGTTACAAAGATTGATACATGTTACAAAGATACAATAAATAAAGACACAGAAGCTATTAACCCAACAAATCGGAGTGATTGTGTTGATATTACATTATAACCCTACAGCTGCCGCAGCCATATTTACAACAAACTTACACGTAACAACTTGTTTCTGACAAACTCGCGTAATATTTGATATATAATACTCGAAATGAGATCAGTTTTCTGATCACGTATCAGTGTGTTGATTCGAAATGTGTCGGTTCTCCTTACTCGTCTGAAAGTATCAATCAGGTTTACGTCCATTCAGCAACTTCTACAACAGGAAAGCGGAGTTATTTTGAAGGCAGCTAACATTTGATTCAAAAGTTGCCTTTTTCCTTTTAAGTACCCGTTTCAATTGCAAAAATGAGCTTTCTTGTAACAAAACCTTCGAATTCTAAGATATCAGTAATTCAGATGAAGTGTTTTGAATTCTAAAAATATTACTAAAAATGAGCAAAATATTCATAAAAGTTCCAAAGCTGCTCAACAATGAAAAGTCGTACACTTCTTATGTGAAATCGGTCTCGCTTTATGCGGTGCTTGGAACTCTTGAATTTAC
Organism: Acentria ephemerella; assembly: GCA_943193645.1. Taxonomy (NCBI): domain Eukaryota; kingdom Metazoa; phylum Arthropoda; class Insecta; order Lepidoptera; family Crambidae; genus Acentria; species Acentria ephemerella. The sequence continues at coordinate 8,361,171 of OW971881.1, forward strand.
ATAAATATTCGTTTATCGGAACATCTCCGTGATTCCTTTTCGAGTAAAAAGTGGGGAGACAAAGCCAGGCGCACTGTAGAATTCTTATCGTAAGCAGTTAGTTAATTCTAGGCGGTTTTAGTTCTCTGCTAGAAAAGGATTAAGTCGGGCTTTTAGTTACTTATTGGCAAATGAACTGAGCGAGTTTCTTCAACCGCTTTCTTGTTCTCGATTGTGCAAATGCAGCAGACGTTTATACCGTCTCTTGATTACGGGCGCTGCTCTTGACAAGGTTAGAAAGATTAATTGTTTTTTTTTCATAAGCCAAATCCTTTTGATAAATTTCAAGCAAGTTTAAAAGTAGATTTTGTTCCTAATTTAATTATTAAATCAATAAACGATTCGTAGACATTGCTATCACATTGGCATGAAAAAGTACAAATGAATCTAATAACACTAAATACAATTTATCGAACTAATACTGATGCAGAAATGTTTGATCCCCTCGAAAGCGACCTACTTTATCCAAACGAAATTCAATAATGAACGACAAATAGTAAAAATCGCATGTCTGGCATCCGAAGCGGATAAAATAAAATGGCATCTAACTAGAGGGAGGTACTGAGCACTTGTACTATTCTAGACGCGACAGGGCTATAATTGCTAAATAAAAATATATTAAGAAGATTGAAATATATTAATAATATGTTTATTTATTTTATTGTTTCCAGCTTATACAGTTAAACTGTACTTGGGCATCTACTTTAAATTAAGCTCCATTTTTGTTAGAAACATTTGTATCATTTTGTAGGATTCAGAGCCGAAATCGATATTTGTGCAATATAATTTTGGCAAAACGAAAAACAAACTTCTATATAAACGTGGTCTGAGGACTGTGTCTATTTCATCTTTGTAACATTTCATTTTCTACTACATATTCGATAATGCAACGCTTGAAACAATGATTTTACAATTAATTTTTACTACTTCGCAAATAATTGTTAGACATTAGTAAATCTCAATTTGAATAGTACTACAAAGGATAAGTGTACGGTACGGTAACGGTAAAGGGTATTTACTATGCGGTCAAAATGAGGATAGGACCGCAATACGGACTCACACTTGACAAATGTAGGTCAACAAACATTAAATTAAATATTTACTATTATTTATCATATGTGAATTATGAACTAGCTACCCCCATTTTGTACGTATTGAATTTATAATCATGTTTATATATATTTTCTGCGAAAAAAAAGTTACTAGTGTCATATCTTCAATTATATTTATTTATTATTTTCATACATATTCCCTGTTATGACTATTAAAAAGAATTTAGTAATTTACGTTATTTAATTATTACTTTTTTTGACTTTGACTTTGAGTTACAAAGTCTTCCATTGGTGAAAATTTTCATACTATACAAGAAGGATTTTATATGTAATGCAGATAGACAAAAGAAATTAAAGTGTTCTTTTAGCTTTTGTTAATATAATAAAAAATCTTTAATATATAAACTTAATTATATTACATAATTTAATTACATTCATATCAAAGTTACAGCATTTTTGTTTGATTTTTTTAATAACCATAGTCTATGAACTGAAGTTAGGTTTATGTCTGTAACATTTGCTGAGAACTTCACCGGACTTATTTTGATTGTTTTTCTGTAGCGGTACCAACAACAAAACAACAACTACAAATAATTATGTTTACGTGATAAGGGCTTTCTTACACATAATAAAAGTACCTCTGTCGTACATAACGTACGTACTTCGTTCTTCGTTCGAATTGTACATAATGTGTACAATAAGCTTCAAATTCTATTTTCATGAAAAGAAGAATGAGTTACGTATCTCCCTAAACAATACAAGGTGACTTGAAAAACTGCAATACAGAGGTGATCTATCAACGCTTCTCTCTCGCGTCGAATCCATTAAATTTATTAAACAACCATTATGACCGCCCGACGTCGGAAAATTATTAATGGACATACCTCTATGGAAGTTTGGATTAAAAAAGAGCCTTGGAAGGTTATCGGTTTGATAATTGTGTGGTATGTAAGCCGTATAAATATTAGATGGGTATAAATGGATTTGGTTGTTTCTATGCGTTTGCTTAAATAAAAAAATGCCAATCTTTTTCTAAATACCTAAAGCTAAGTTTGTTTCACGAAGACAAACAGGTATCTCTGCATAGTATAAGACAAAGTCGCTCCATCTGTGTGTACGCTTAGAGTAAAAGCTCTAAGCTTAAAGGTTTTATACTACGCAACGGAATTTAATGATGGTAAGCCTTAATAAGAAAGGATTGCGTAAATTTGTTGACATATGTCGATTATTGTTGACGAGGTTGGACAAATTATGCCGTCTGGGGAACTTTTATCAAAAACGCTTCCTAAAATTTTTATTCTTTAATAGACCTTCAACAAGGCTGCTGGTGGCAATGTCAATTTTTAAGAATAGTTTACTGTACAAATTTAAAAACTAATACAAAATATGTGGCATAAATTCGAAAGCTATTTAGACGGATAAAATGTTTGTCGTTACAAGATTTAATACTTTTGTTACCTTATTAAAATTGTCTTTGTGCGCGATATAAATAACATTTAATCAGCATGTAGGCATATAAGTATGATAAGTAGGGATCACATTCATATAATGTAGTATAAGTAATTATAATAGTAATATGATTGAGCACTTCACACTGATAGATCTGATAGTATTTACATGCACCCGTGCGAAGAGGGAATCAGTCGGAAACTTCTTTGGAATGTTGTGCGTAAGTTTTATTAGCATAGTTCGTCGTGACACGCCCTTCCTAAAAGGGTGGGTGTAAGGTCAAATGTAACAGGAGGTGAAGGCTGACTAAGCCATGACTAAATGCTGATGTCAGGACATGTTATTTAGTAGTTAGGTATGTAACCAAATCAGTAGCATGAATACTGTCTTGATTTATGTAATGTGAGTTGCGTGTTTGCTAATCATCGAAATAATTATGAACGCACAGACTATTTCTATAATTTAATAAAGCTACCTTAATGCCTTGAATTGTGTACAGAAGCTTCAATAACGCTTTAGAATTTGATTAATCGCAGAACAGTCTTTATCAAAATAGTAATTACATATCGATTTTTTAATGCGAAGTTTTTATTAACGACTTTTAGTTCGAAGAAGGATCCCTGGAATGTTAGATACTATTAATATTGATGTTAACAACTATTTTCAAATAACACCATAGATACTAACGAATAATTCCACGAAATATTTATTCGTAGAATTATCTTCGAGACCAAGTTTCTGTTGATCACAGAATTTAAAATAAATTTTGAGTTGTAAAAATCGTTAAGAAATAAATAGCAGTGAAATCGACTGATATAAAGTAGTTTTTGTTTCATTGGATCTACCGTTCCATCTCCTGTTGCACTTTCCATATAGATTTTCTGAAATTAATCGGCTCAAACTGAAAATATTGTTAACATATAAGAGTTCATCTCATCAGGAGCTTATTCATTCATATCGATTGTAGGGGATTTATTAATACAAAATGTAGTAATAAATTAAAACTATGTTTTTTATTTCAAAAAAGTTACATCAACAATATATTTTTTTTTACCATTTATGATCGTAACTGTGGTGTTTTTGATTATTTTATATTTTTAATATAAGAATTATGATCATTCATAACTTTTCCACAGTGAGAAAATAAACATAATTTTCCAATTCCGCTTTTCATTTACAAGGGGAATTTTAAATTATTTTTAGATGAGATAAAACCGTCCCTTGCCAGCTAGCTCCAATAAAAAATGTTATCTATGTTTTAGATACACAGACTTAATACACCAAGTTTCGAGCAATTACTGAAATTTTAATTTTAATTTTTACACGAAAACGTCTGTTGTAGTTGATCGACACTTGGAGATAACTAGCTACAGTTTAGCTTAGTCTGAATTTTAACAGCTTCTGTAAATTATTAAGTGCGGAAATATATCGGCGTTGCTCTACGATGAAACCAGGTACTAGCAGGTACTAACAGGTACTAGCAGGTACTAGCAGGTACTAGCAGGTACTAACAGGTACTAGCAGGAAAGCTTTACAGTAATTTGCACTCAACGTCTACTCGGACGCATTCCCTTTATACGTCACCGAGGAACAATATTCCTATCCACCTCAGTACTTGAGAACATGTGAATAATTAAGAAATTTCTACAAGGTTTAAAAATTTGTATAAAATATGTATTGTTTTTTTCTAGTACGTTATTTTACATTTTATACAAAGAATATATGTAAAATAAAGTGATAAGCATAATATAATAACTTAATTAACTAACATAATAAAAAAAACTATACTAACCAATATTTGATTTTCAACTGCAGAGAAAATGACTACATGCGTATTCAAATTTTTACTTTATTAATTTTATGAAAAAAATTAGTTTTCTAAATACCTAGCGATATATTAAATAACAATTATGAAGACTACGTTAGCAACATAGATGAATATATTAACAAAATGGATCGCATTCAGCTTTGTTAGCCTAATCACAACGGCAGATTAAGATATCCTCGCTGAGGACAGACCTGAAATAATAGGATTTTGTAAGTTATTACTATATCAGTTATATTTATACGAAAACAGCTATTATAACTCAAATAAGCATTGAAAGAAGAAGTTAATAACACAATTATGTTCATAAATTGTATTAATGAAAAACCAAAAATAATTTTTGACCAAAGGCTACTAGAATTTTATTTCACTTAAATCAAGTTTATCAAAAATATTTATAAAATATTTATAAAATATATTATAACATAGACAACATCTAGACTTATATGTCTATAAGAAATTCTTCCAATAGACCCATAAAAGTGTTGTATAAGTAATGGGAAGAGCAGGTAAACAAAACATATAAACAAACAAGCAGCAAACTTACAAAAAACGCAACAAAAAACGAAAACACAGCAGTGTTTTTTTTTATTAAAAATTTGTCTGCGTTGCAAATGATGGATCTTGGATCTTAGATGGAAAATCTTCCTGTGAGTGTTCCAAGGTTTAGTGAAAGTCAGTATTAGCCTTATAACTTTAAAATCCACACCATCTTCTTAACTGTCTGTCTCAGATTTCTCCAGTGACCCATATCAGTGGCTATTCCCGGATAAATTAATATTAATAATCAAGTGGAACTCAAGATCTTACAAGGTAATCACTTCACAAGAGTCACAGGTGTGTTTGAAGCATGAATAGATTGTTGTCATCTTGAATAGGATGGTGTTATTACGTAATGATATATGGTTCACTTCGAGCGATATACAACTGACTATTTTGATTGATTGCATCAACGGGATACCGAAACTCCTTTCGGGTTGATTAGCAGAAATTAATTGAATTTTATGACGTGACACAAAAGTGATTTATATATTGAGATTCAAGAACTCAAGTCTCAGCACTGGATATTCAAATATTGCTCGTATTGCATTTCATCATTGCACGGCACAATATTGTTTGAAAATTAGTTGAAGGTAAATGTAGAATTTTAAAAATAGTGCATTGTTAAATAAATGTTGGCATGCATACCTACTCAGTTGTATTAAAATTTTATTTCAATAAAACATTACCAGTAGTATCTCCATTTATAATATCCGTAATAATTTGGCAACTTACCTTTGCAGAGGTAAAATGAGACTTTAAATAGATACATAAACTTCTAAACAAATAAGTTTGGGATTATAAGTTAAGAGCCTAGAGGAGCCAAAAGTTTTTCAATTAGACTTAGTTAAGAAACAAAACACTTGATTAATCGTTTAATTTAATACCCAACAGTTAGCTTTTGAGAATAAGCATCGTTATTGTGTCTCTGAACAATAATTATTTATAACTAACGCCTGTAACTGGCGTTTAATTAAACACGTATCACGCACCAGGATGTGTGTAGAATTTAATTAGATTTAATTTGTCAAATATATGTCATTGAAACTGTAGTGTGTCTTCCTTGTGGCTTTAAACAGGAAAGTGTTTAAGATTAATTACATACTTTAACTACCCATAGCCAATTGATGACATATTGGACTTACTTCAACATATTATTAATTTGGTTATTGTTCGGAACTATTTCGAACGCTATTGATGAACGCGCCGCTTCGCTTTTGATTTTTCCTTTGTTCGTGAGATGAAAATTGAAAGCTTACGTTATATTTAACTCTATTTTATTATTAAAATACAGCATGTATACATACAAACTTATAATTTACTTTTATTATTGAAAAGGCTACAACAATAAATTACGAATTACTTATTCATAAACCTTATTATGTATAACGTATGAGTCCCTATAATCTATACTTAATATTTGTTTTTTTATTTATGATTCTATAAGAAGTAGTAAAATAATCTTGGAAATGGTAATTAAACTAGTAATTAAAAAAGAAGCGGTTCAATATCCAGTGTGTAATAGTAATGAATCGATAATAAAATATATTTATTCCATTTTAAAGAGTATACTCCTGATCTGATATGGTCTCATTGTTACCTAAACAGGATCTGATGCTCCCATCATCAAATCCTGTCTTGGTCCCAGTGAAATAAACGTTTTTATTTTTTTGGCATATAATACTAGTAATATACTTTTTTATTTAATCAGCACATTTGCACTGTAAGACTTGAAATTGAAAGTTTTATATAACACCGTCTCTATCAAACTATTAAGTAAACATACGTTACTGCTATTTACAGGGCAAATATTTGCAGATGTATTTATTTACGTATGTAGACATATCTGAGTAAATAAATAAATATATAATTTAATGTAATGATTTTTGTAATTTTTATCAACAGAAACAACACTTCATTTAATCTTCTTCTCTCATAATAATAAATAGTTCAGATGTTTTAAATGGTAGAATTGTTATGTAACTATCACTCATAAAAAATACATATAATCCAACTGGTAAAAGTACGCAGTTAGACTGCGGTCGCAAAAAAACATTAAATTTCACGAGGCTGTGTAAAGCTTTAGTTAAAGTTAATATTTTTCTCTTTCACATCATGATAAAAGGGTTGTTTGATTATGTTTCCTGTTACACAATGAATTACTAAACAGGGATTCCAGTATTTTCCGTAAATCGCTTGGAGCAAGGTAAACAATGAAGGATTCAATTTTTCTTTTGAATAAATTACATTTTTGGTCCTGTAGTATTTAAGAACCATATATTATTTCAGTCCCAACATCCATATTATTGAAATGCGAGAACAATTCAAAAATGAGAGAATTGAAAAATGATTCAAAACACTGAAAAAAATGACTTTAAGTACTTATCGAGTTTAAAAGTATTTTTTGGAGTAGGTGCTTTACTTTCTATTGTTACTGGACACAAGTTAGCAAATCCAAAAAATACTGTTAAAATAAGTACTTAAATTAAATTATTTTGAGCTTTATAGGGTTTTTTGAAGTCGGTTCACGGATAAGTCAAGAATATTCGTCAGTATTGTCGACTTGTCTGTCTATTAGTTCTTGGTTGAAAGTACTTCAACAAAGAACTAATAGGAATATTATATTATATTAATTATTTTATATTTTACATTTGTTTTCATAAAATTCGAGGGTTGGAATTGAATTCCCTGTGACAGACACTTTTATTAGGTCCTGACTTGATGACAATGGAATCACCTCAGAAGTATACTCTTTTAAATAAAACATAATTTTGAAAACGTCTCAACTGATCAAACTCATATACAAAAAATACATACAGTGGAACAGAACCTCCTTTTTTTCGAAGTAGATTAAAAATATATCTTTGATTTTGCCGTGATCTCTATCATACGGCAAACACTTAGTTTGACGCAGATCTGTCACTATATATGTATTTTGATTCCAAAGCTGAAGGTGTTTGTCAATATTGATTGACCGTCTGATGAGCTTCTAACAATCCATTTTAGCGCCAGCCCAACGTATCGAGTGGCCTAATTTATTCGCTTCGCCGATTCACCCTCAAAAGCTAAGCGATGGAGATCTGTCAGCCATATAGCCTTCATACTCTTGTTCTTGGTTTATGATACAGCAAAGAGTTATGATGGCATTCGTTGGCGTTAATAATCATCTTACGGTTAGCCTAAGAAATAGCTCAACACTTTAGTACTGTCTCAATAACAAAAAAAATCGTTTTATTGTATCGTGGCATTTATTATTTTTACTTTATTTGGTGTGACATGGGACTTAAGTGTTAAGATATTTCTGTGACCAACTAAATTTCTATAAAGTTTATTCCCTATGTATAATATCAAAAAAAAGAGGTTTCGATTTTTTTAAAATGTAATAGGTCATGTATTCGTTTTAACATTCTAACGTAATAACATTCAGTATTCGTTTTGTACAGGTGTATTATTCAAATTTGATTTTAAAACTGAAATGCTTATATTAATTTCTTACGTGTATCCCTGCTATTAGTTAAATACTCATTTGTGGTATTTAATTTGTTAGGCGTAGACTCAAACTCAAAAGATTAATTTCATTCGTCGATATTTAATTTACATCTCAAAATTTAAATGAAACCAAGTTTTAAAAAAGTTTTATCGGAATCATACACATCTGTACAATCACTTTTTTGTTTTACGACTGAGAAAAGAAATAATGAAGCAAAAAAAGAATTATTACGATTCCTATTGCTTTTATAAGACAATAATATTTTATGAAACTGATATCATATACGTATCAAGAGTATCATAATGTAAAGGCCCGATCCCCAAAACAAATTTATTCTCTTCACATTCCATAACGGATGAGGACTCACAAATGTGTAAAAACAGCATTGCCGTAATTGGAACGAAATGGGCTACTGTTTTCCGGAACACAACTCCGTACGGGAATATTTTCAATCCGGATAACAGAGGGTGAAATTTCTCAAGTGTTTTTAGCAACATTCGTGGGCGATAAATGGCACTTTGAAATCGATTCAAAAGAATCTGTTTCGAGAACACGAGAGAATCAATATTGGTTCGCAATTTATCATTTCAAATGTTCGCTTACAAAATTGCATTTGAAATATAAGCCATATGTTTAACTTAGAGATATTTAACAATAGTGATAGTTACTTAACATCCATAATCTTTAACACCGAGCAGTAATGCTAGCATAAGCTTCATTTGAAGGAGACATTTCGATCGTAGTTGGGTTCTGGTAGCATATCCATATACAACAATTAGTTTCCAATATATAACAACAGTGATGTGTTGTCGTTTTCATACAATTTGTAAACTGGTGACACATTTTGAAAGATTAAGTCAATTTCATTGGGAATTTTTAGTTGCTTAATCAATAATCCTATTCGTTAATAGCATATAATTAATAGCATACCTACATATTTACTGCCTTCTTAGAGAGAAACACAAAGTAACGTGTTATCATTATTTGACGTTTACCGAGTTTCTTTTTAGTTTTTAATTATGAGAAGAAGCGCATAAAAATTACAATTCCTTACTCACATTTTTACGTCAATTACCAGATGTTTTTAGGTACTTAGGTACTTAAATCAGGTAGCTCTAAACCTTCATCATATTTGTCAGTAAGAGAAGAGAAGAAAATAATTACGGTCAGATTATTCAACCACAGATGAACTGGCTATCTTCCCTCCAACTGCTGGTCACAACAATGCTTTTAACATTATGTTTATGGCGGCATTAATGTTAGGAACGTAGTGGTAGTAATCCAGGTGCACTTAGAAAACACCCTACCACCAACCAAACCAACAAGAAAATTTCTGGCCCTCTGAGAATTAAACCAGTAGACTATAATGCGTTCATTATTCTACCTCTCACTACAACACCACGTAGTTACCACATTGTCACTGCTTTAAAAATCTTAACACTATAAATATAGATAGGCTTATTTGTAATGTTTCTTGAGGGGCTCGTTACCATAGTGGCTCGAACGTTTTGGTTACGATAGCGAAAAAGAAACAAATGTTCCTATTGAAATTGAAATTGAAATTGAAATTTTTATTTTTAAAACAGCTTAAGTAAGACCATGACCAACTGTCGCTGAACTAGGCCGAAGCCTGTATTTCAGCATACAGTGCCTCCAACCTTGGAAGTGCAAAAAACAAAAATTTTAATAATTATAAAGGAATATTCTAATAACAATTTTAATTTACATATGTAAAATTGATAATAACATATATACATACACATACACTTACACACATATACATATATATATATATACAATACATACACATAGAAATACATACAAACATATATACTTATATAGTACTTATAGAACCTTATACGGGTGTAGAAGTCCTCTCGGTGTGTATAATGATTGTGTGTGAGTGTGTGTGAGAGGGTGAGTAATGGGATTGTTGATGTGGATTACTTTAAATTATCTTAATATTTCCAATAACTTTTCAGTTTCACTATATGATAGTCGTTGAATCCAACATGAGATTAATTTCTTTACTGTTATTTTGTTTAGGGCATATATATTATTGATTTTATTTAATTTATTGTAAATATATGGGCCTAAAAAAGGAAAGAAGTGGCAAATAAAACTAGTTCTTATTTTATGTGAGGGTTTACACATGGCATGCCATCTTCGTTTTGCAAGAAAATCCTGATTGAATCCTAGCAAAGAATGTTGTTTCAAGACGATACTAAGTAAGAACAACTGCCGTACTGTCAGAACCTCGCAGTACTCGTAAAGTAGTTGGGTGGGATACAGAAACGGCTTGAAAGTACATAATTTAAGAATAGCTCTCTGTGACACCTCTAGCGATTTAAGGGTTGTTTTTGGTGCACCACCCCAAGAGGAGATGCAATATCCTATAATAGATTGGCACAGCGCAAAGTATACCTGTCTCAAAGAAGTAGGCGGGATTACATGCCTTAAAGTTTTAAAGACAAACATTAATTTACGAACTCTTTTCGATAGGGTAAGTATATGTTGCTTGAAAGTGAGATTATCATCAATTACAATTCCTAAGTATTTTATAGTCTTAACTCGTTCTAATAGTTTACATTGACACGGGACAGTATGGGAAGGTGTTTGTGGACATTGATGTGAAAATAAGTGCATATCGAGCAGTAGGCTACGGATGGAAAAGGTCATGTATTTTGTTTTGTCAGAATTTAAAGTGAGTTTACTGTCATGTAGCCAGTTTCTCACTCGATTAAAGCCATCTTGAGCCACTCTATAGGTTTGCTCCCATGTTTTTGCAGTGAAAATAAGAACAGTATCATCTGCGTATGAAATTATCTTCCCTTGGAAATTAAGACTCAAAAGATCGTTTATGTAAATGAGAAAAAGGGTGGGACCAAGTATACTGCCTTGAGGTACTCCATAAGTGATAGAAATTTCAGAGCTAATGTTAGGGCCTAATTTTACATATTGAGTTCTATCTTTTAAATAATCTGCAAGAAGATCGAGCTGTATACCTCTTACACCTACTCGTTCCATTCTATCAATAAGGATGGTAGCAGGAATTGCATCGAAAGCTTTTGCCAAATCCAAAAATATTGCTAAACATTTGTTTCCCAAATCTAAATTACTCGCCAAAAAGTTAGTTAGGTTACCTACTGCATCATCCGTAGATCTACCTCGGCGAAATCCAAATTGGTTCTTGGATAATAGGTTTTTTTCTTCCAAAAAGTTTACCAGTCTACTATTAATGATTTTTTCCAAAATTTTTGAGAGTGATGGAAGAATTGCTATTGGCCGATAGCTTCCCATACAATCCCTACCTCCAGTACCCTTATAGATTGGAATTATTTGAGATATTTTTAATACTTTTGGAAAAATTCCTTTGTCTAAACACATATTAAATACGTGAGTCAAATGAGGAGCCAAAATACTGATATGATCTTTTAATAGTCTATTTGAGATTTTATCCCATCCAATAGAACAATTATCCTTAAGGGAAAAAACAAGATCTATAACTTCTTTCTCATCCGTACTGGTCAAAACAAGGGAATCATTAGAATAAAATTTTGTACATATTAGTGACGCAGATGCTGACTGTGACTGATTTTGGGTGGGTATTAATTTTTCGGCAAGCAGCTTTCCCACATTAGCAAAATAAGAATTTATGTTATTAACTGAACTTTGAGCACTGTTAGATATGGTAAGCAATTCCTTAGGATAGGTTTTATCTGAAGTAGTATTTGTAATATTTTTGATTGTTTGCCATAGTTTTTTGCTGTCCTTACCAGCATGCTGAATAAGATCTCTCTCGTAGCTACGCTTGATATTTTTTAGGATCTTGGTACAGAAATTTCTATATCGGGTATACGTGATCTTCAGCATATCGTTTTCAGGGAAGTCTCTTGTTTTTTTATGAAGCTTATCTCGATTACGTATGCACCGTAGTAGACCCGGTGTTATCCACGGCTTGATAATCCTATTCCGACGAGGCAAATTTATTGTAATAGAATTTTTTTCAATAATAGACTTCAATTCAGAAACTATAAAATTCATTGCAATATTGCAGTCACTTGTATTGTAAATTGGATCAAAATTAATATTGTTGATGTCATTGCTCAATTCTACCTGATTAGTATAATTACGAGTGGTTATTGTAAAATTACGTGCGAGTGGCTTTTTTAAACAGAGAATTACAGTCTTGTGATCAGTTAAGGTAGTGTGTACGACTATTGTAAGATTAGGTGTTTTGGATTTTAAGAGAGCATGGTCTAGGCAAGAGCCACTTGCCTCACGTGTAACATTATAATGTGCAGGCAAAAGTCCATAATATGCAGTAAGGGTAAGGTATCGCTCCGTCGCTAAATCTGGATTTTCTGAGATAATATCTAGATTAAGATCTCCAATTAATGTTATATTATTATAGCTAGCGATATTATTTAATGTCCGGTCAAGTGAGTCCAAGAATGGCACGATATCACAATAAGATGGGGATCGATAGATTGCTATAATCGCTGTATCATTATTATCCAACTTAATGAGGAGAGAGTTACAATTTTGTAAAGGTGGTTCTTCTACTGATGCAGTAAGATCATTTTTAATATATACTACTACACCGTCATTCTGAAGCAAATTGCTTGTGCTCGAATATGAATAGTAGCCATTAATGGCTGGGATGTTGGAGACGCATGACATCCAGCACTCTGTCAAAATCAATATATCGCAGCTAATATCAAGCCTTGTTAACAATATCTCAAAACCATCAAAGTTACAATTAATGCTTCTGATATTTTGACAAAGAATCATTAAAGATGACTGGACAGGCAATAGAACCTTACAACCCTCTACATCACAAGTATAGGAATCCGATACATTATATGAGTCAATTTCATTAGACAAATTATTCAGACTAGCCATTCAATACCGGTAGTATATACATGATCCAGCTTAAAACAAATTTGTTTACGAATAGTAGCTTAATTGTTTTATCAGTTTCACTTGAGATATTGATTACAATATTAGATAATAAATACAGATAACCATACCGTTTTATTTCTAAAAAATTGAATACGAATAATTTGTGACTTTTATATTGATAAAGAAATATTAATTTGCAATTTTTTCTCAGATTAAACGAGCTTAAATTTACTTTACTTGTGTGAGTAGTATGTTGTGTAATAAAGTTATTGTTTAATAGTATGTAGTGTATATTATTATGACTATAAGACGAAAAAAGTAATATATTTTGTGAATGAATGGTGGCATATATAAATAAACTTAAGTAATAAAGATATATATAAACATTTTTATGAACACTAACTAGTGCATTTTCATTAAAATTTAAATTTGGTAATATAATGTTACAATCACTTTTCAAAGACGTTACTAAAATGGACGAGTTTAATTTAAACATGCATATACTATATGATAGTCACTCCTTCCTACGCAACCTTTCAACATCGTCATCACAAGTAATCTTGATTTGTGGTGTGTTTTCATTTTTCCGGAGATAAACCACTCCATGAGATGTCCAACAAAAGGAATATCCATAATTCTTTTGAAAAGTCCTAGCAAGATAAAATAGGCGTTGAGTTTGCCTTGTGAGAGTTTCCGATATGAATATTGGCTTAATATGTTGTTTCAGCTGAAGGTGAGAACTATTCAGTTTATTTTCTTTTGATTTGTTTTTGTTAAATTTTTTCAATTCGCCCAAGATTTTTTCTTTTTGGAAGACAGTTGTAAGTTCTAAAACTATAGGAGTGGAGTTGTCTTTTGAGTTAACTCTGTAGATGTCCTTAATGTCAGATAGTTGGATTTCCGTATTTAATAACTTCCCAAGGCTTATGGCTATTTCACATAATTCTTTTTTGTTCTCCCCTGCAACCTTTTGAATATTACGGATCTCCAACCCAGTAGCACGTGACTTTCTCTCCATGAATTCTAACCTTTCCTCAAGGACACAAATAGTCCTTTCGCTAGATGTCTTTTCGGCCTCAAGTTGAGAGATTCTAATCAGAAGCTGGTCGTGATTATTAGACATAAGTTCTATGCTCTTAGTTAAGTCCATATTTTGTTGTTGAATGGCCTTAATCGAATCATGTAAATCTGAGAACCTTTCATCAAGTCTTTTGGAGAATGACGAAAACATGTCATTCAACTTTGCCATCAAGCTTGTATCTCCCACATCCAATTTGCGTTTTTTACGATCCGACACATTCACCAAAGTATGCAGATCGGGAGCAGATTCGCAGTGTTGTAATGACGCCGGTTCGGACATGCTTGATTGTTTAATTTGCGACGAATCCACAATCAGCGTTGATTTATTTTGCAACGGAATATCGTTCGGCGACGCAGGTGGAGTGCGCTTTAGAGGCATGTTCGGGTGTTATTATGGTTAAATAGACACGCAACAAATATGTATATAACTCGTGGGCCGCCGTAATAAAGGTGTCAGGCTATACTAGAACAATTCAATAGTTCATATATTTATGGTTTACGGCTACCTCAGTTCGACCTGCGTGGTTCAAAAGATAGAGGTCAGGCCAGAGTGGTGGCGATCGACGATTTCATACACTTGCGCTAGTTGTCTACCGTAGCTAGACACCCGGCAGTTTTATTAATAGTCTTGTCCCTCTCTTTGGTTATTAATTTAAATTTGTGTGTCTCTTTCCAAGTTGTGAGATGCACTGTATTAGTATAAAGTATTTCTATTCACTCACTCGTACAAGTTGGTGGATGTGATGATCTTTGTGATTTATGTGCGCCTGGTACCGAAGTCTTTAAATTAGAACTATTTTATAAAATTTATAATAAATTTATTATTTATAATAATTATTCACACCAAAAACACGTCTGAACGGCTCAGCGATCCAAGGAAGAAGTGAATGGTTGGTCCCTAGGTGGTAAATCAAAAATGTTAGCTCCTCCGTGCTTTAAAAGGCATGTAAAGCCATTGTTCGGTTGTTACGGCATCTGCTTTTACTTACCAATCTGCATTGGGGTAGCGTAGTGGTATTATGGTCCAAACTCCTCGCGTGTTTCTCCCATCTAGGAAGTCTGAGCCCAGCAGTGTGACTAGTGTATAGTTTGTTGATGATGATAATAATTAAAAAGTTTCTTACTCTATCCGATATGTGTTGTTTAAGTATTCGGATTGGGACTTTCCGTCTACTTGTAACACACGCACTAACTTGATCGCCCATGTTAAATGACGACACGATGCTCTGGTAATGACGTTATTAGAGATGTGAAACCAAATCGAGTGCCGTAACACAAGATGTTGTATTTTAGTAATTATTCCAGGAAATCCGAAAAGAGGAATAAGGCATCTAAAGATAATAACAACAACATCATATTAAATACCACTTGACGTACTTTATTCATGTAATTTATACTTTTAGGGGCTTTAGATAATCTATCTGTAATCCTGCAGACTAATCTTTGAAAAGTTAACATAATACATACTATACACGATATGTAATAATATATTGTAACATGGTGCTATAATATTACGTTACAGTATATTCCTAAAATAGAAATAAAAAGAATTTTCAAAAATAAGCTGATTCTAATAGTATATTTTGTACTCACAAATGGTTCCATAATAATTTAGCACGCACCGTTTGTTCAGTCATATGCAAACGTTGCTATGATTGAAGGGTTGTAATGAAACACAAAATAGGAAAATGCATTAGTAGTAGGCTAGCTGAATGCAACATATCAGGGGTTGCGGAATATTTACGTGTGACATTCATTGCTGCGTCACATAGCGCCGGCTGGCAATGTACGTGTAAATTGATGCCTGTTTTAAATGGTGCATTTTGCATTCGCTCGTCACAACTACTCTGAATAATTTGTTTTATTGGGAAAATCGACTAAATGATAATAGTTTAAAGCTTATTCGTTTTTTTTTTAGGGAACATCCACTGTCTTACTCTGTTATGCGATATACATCGAACCTCGAGTCTTGAGGAAATCAAAATTCTAATGTGCCTTGATTGTAGTTAGATAAATAATTCTGCCACAGTGGTCTTGTGCTTGAGACCATCTCCCTCAGATCTAAATGTCTGGAGCGCAATTCCTAGTGGAAGAAGGACCAATTTCGCCTGGCTCGCTACCACCCTTTACCCAAGTCTGTTGCAATTACAATAACGTTAACAGTATTGGCCCTAATTTTGTGCACAAAATTAAAATTAAATCCAAGTTCTGTACAATTCTTTCCTTACAATTCAACATATAAAAGACGGACGATCGGTAACGTTATTTTAAGTTTCTACAATGGCGATTATTAAGCATATTTGCCTTATTTTAACGCGCGTTAATAATCAAACATGCCGATTCAAGTAACTCAAAATTATATACATTAACAGCAAATTTGATGTTCCTAAAATCTCTTCTTTGAATTGGAATGAAAGAGATAAAACTTAAGTTTAGTTTAAGTAAATACCAGCAAAATTGAAACCGTGCAGCTGTGTTGCGGTAGTTGTAGCTCTAGCCATTTGGTTGAAGAATCTGAATTTCTTAATCATGTTGGCTTTAAGAAAACCTTTTATTCTTTTTTAGTTAACCAATGACAAGGCTGTAAAATTTATTCTATGTGATTCCAGCTGAAAACTTTAATTTTATCGAGTTCAAGCTATTATGAACTTTATATTGACAGAAATAAAGAGAAAACTAAAGTGAATTGACAAATAAATCGCTGAAATGAGAGCCAGCACAGCATTTCCTGTGGAATTGGCAATAAAATTTTTGATTTGCCGAATCATTTGATTATAACTTGTGGAAAACATTCTGGTAAATTTGCCTAAAAGTAAAAGATAAGTCATGCTTAAAAAAATATTGAGGTGATATAAGTATTATATTACTACTTAAGAAAGGCGAAAATGAAGTTTACTTAATATAACACTAAGTTTAAAATTGTATAAATAGATTGATATTACACATGAGGAAAGAAGGAGTCGAGGAACTGGTCAAGATGGCGCTTCCACAGCTCACCCGTTTCAACAATTATCTCGTAAGAAAAAGCTCTTCTATTTACCGTGCTGAATGTCCATTTTAATTTTGACGCGTAATCAAACACTTGTACACGGTCTCCAACAGGACAAGACAGGTCTGGACAGGTAACTTTGGCCTCTATTATGATAGATTAGACAGACTGGGTTATAGTGCTATGTCTAATCGTGTCCTTACTGCCCTTCAAAACTAACTCGGACTCTTACCTAGCTAGTTTTGGCGAGTTATTCGGCGTGGCTGTGATCAAATTATCAGCAGAAAAGCTTTTAAAAGCGTGTTTCAGAGGGTTCGTTGCTGTTAATAACTTTGACGTTAATTTCGAAGTGTTTTACGAAGTATTTGAATGTTTCTTTTTCAGTATAGAATTGGAAACTAATTTAGTTGTATTATCCGTTTTGTTGGTCTTGATTGGCGGTGTTTGGATTTTTAATCGTGTGTTTTGAAGTTAATTTTAATTTTCAATATATTTTATTCTGTAATAGTGTGTCAATTTCATAAACAGTTGTTAACATTATTGCTGCAGCCCAGCTGTTAGATTTCTGTCAGTCATCGTCAAATTTCGTTTCGTATAATTCTATATTTTGAAGTCTTGTCACTTATTTGGAAAGTGAAATATTTTGTAAAATTTTCACTTTTTCACTAATCCTATCTAATTCGTAATAGCTTTAGCTAGTAAATTACTATTTCCTTTAAGCTTCTCTTTTTTACTAATCATCGTCGCCAATTTATTAAATAATTTTTAAGCACTATAAATGTATAATATAAATGATTATTGCCAAGGAATTTATATAAGTTAAATTTGAGTATACACTTCTATGTAAATTTGAAAAGAAGAAAAAAACATTATATTATATTATTTTAATGGCTTAGCAGAATTTTAATATTTTATTTATTAACCAAATTATAAACAAAGTTCAGTTTTGTGAGTTACATTATTTTCTGTATTATGTTGAAGCAGAGACGCGATATTGAATCATGACGCTTCGCGATAGAGTTCTATCGATAGCTTGAGTTTTTAACAGAGTTTACCCCTTTAAAATAAGAACTGAAATAAGATAAATACAACTAGCAATATCAAGAAGTCTTCCGAGTGTTATACTGAATACGAGTACGTACGATAAAATTAAATCATCTGTGCTAAGTCTTCTTAAATCAGAGTAAATGGTGCCTTGATACTGATTGAATGGCGAGGTTGAAAGCTTTGACTAACTCTGAGAAAAGAATGTTTGTTGCCTCACCCGTCGAAGAGTTTCTAGAACAACTTTTGATATCTACGCTGTAAGGAACTATTTGGTACGAAGCGATGCTACAAAGTATTGCTGAAGTGAAGTTTGCACCTTTATACGACTACATGTTATATGGCTTCTAACGAATATTTGTGAGAGCTCTTCTCAGCGAAAATTTCAAAAGCTTCCGAAATTGATACTGAATTTGACATTGTGGAAACACAGCAATTTTATATAAGATCAAATGTAAAATATTGTGATTGTAATATTGGCACGTAGGCAATGCTTTGTCTACAAAATTTTACACTTATTTCTACAACTGATGATATCTTATAATTTCTACGTATCAGTTTGTTAGGACTTTATATTCACCAAGTACTTTTAAGTTCTTCATACAAACTAATTTTGCATGATTTCCAATAGGTATTGGAAATCATGCAAAATTAGTTTGTATTACTACATTACTTAAAGTAGGTACTTTAAGTAATGTAGTAATTTTTTAAATCTTAATCCAAGGAGAAAGTTATACCAATATTCTATTTCTATATATTATATTTCTATTTTCAAAACTACGTACAGATAAATAAGTTAAGCAAGTCTGAGGACTTCCATCAGATAAATTTATTGTTTCATTCTAACAATTTGTGTAATAAATTGTGCCTTATTTGTCACTTGACTAATATTGCAGACTACTTCCTTACTAAAAAATACCTAACAGAGGTTTTCCTTCAAGGATATTAGTTTCTTGCCTCCTTAATCTGACAACGGTGGTAGAGGTTTATCTTTAGCTATAGTTTTGTCGTGAAATGTCAATCCATGGAGTTTTTTTTACAAATTAATGATATATAATGGCGTAAAAAACAAAATACAAACTTATGATGGGATAATATACAATTTAAAACTAAATTCCAATGAATATCATAAGAGAAGCCAATTTACAAATATCAAATTTGTCTATGATAGCTTACTAGATAATAACCGATTATCAAAATGATTTTAAAGTGTAAAAGTGCTTTACTCAACATTAAACATCAATCAACAAATGTGATTTAAAATTTAAATTAAAACGAACATTTGAAAGCTGAGAAGTTTCATATTCCGTTTATTCTCAGCTACGAATACTTAATCATCGAAAGAGTATAAAGTAATACTTGAGTTCTTAACTTATAATATAAAATAAATAGTTTTTGCTTCTAATAATGCTATCACTAAATTATTAGCGAGATTTCGTTAAGTTAATTGTAGATATCAATTATAATATTACGTAGTCTTACTGTGGCGTAGCTTGAAAAACACATTTAAACAACATTTATTTCGCTTTTGATACAAAATATGTAGTATTGCAGCTTCGGATCTTGAAGGTGTGCTGCGCGAGAAAACAATTGCAAAAGAAATGCTCCCATGAGACTTTTTGGTTACTTTCCTTACCATAAGTTACTGCAAAAAGCACCTCGAATATCACAATACAAAAACAATTTTATTAATTTAGTTGAGACTTTTTATAGCTGCTAATATAAAAACTTAGTTTAAAATACTATTTGATTAATAACAGCATTTTAACTTACTTCTAGTGTTCCAATTATCTGTATCGGATGGTTGATTCAATTAATTCCGTGCCTTGAAGTAACGACTGTATTTGAGAAGCTTACTCAGCGGTCAGTCGGGCCAAACATGTCCGTTTAACCCGGAATAAATCAGCCCGGCTATATAGATTGTACAGCTGCGAGAGGATAGCAGTTAAACTAATTTATTGCCACGAAAAATATTTAACAATGAATAACCTTTAATCTTAAATAGAATATTCCTTGAAGTCAGGTCTATCAAGTTTATAAGGGATAGACGTGAGTTTCTCTTCATATTATCATTTTGACAAGGGTATAACAGATATCAATCAAAAATGTATCCTAAGTTATAGTTATCCTTCTTGTTACTTTGGGCAAATCTCTAGTAAACCCCACAAAATAATAATATTTATAATTCGATTTTCATTTAACTTAATTCAAGTTTTTAATTTCAATTTTGATCCACAAGCCAAAGCCATAATGCGGAAATAAAAAATTTGACCGTTACCAAAATACAAATTAATCCATTGACGTAAAAATCAATATGAAACTAGTTATGAAGGTGCTATAGACCGATTAAAAACAATCACAAAACGTAAGTAATATTAGGTCGGGGGAAAAGTCTTTACGCTTCTTGTATGTTTAAACTTGTAACAAAATATCTTTGGCTGTACTACTATTTGTATCTGGCTGGTTTTCGTTAAATTAAAAAGTCGACATTTCAAAAAAAAAAATTGTGTCGTTTATGGACCTAATGCAGCGTTAGTAAGAATAGCACAAAGTTGGTTTAAGTGATTTCAATCCGAGAATTTTGATGTCAAAGATGCACCTCGCTCTGGTCGCCCTGTTACGGATAAAATGACCCCTATTTCTGAAAAAGTGGAGCGAAATCGGCATATTATTAGTTACGACATAGCTGAAGAACTGGGAATTGACCACAAGACAGTTTTGACCTATTTGAAAAAAGCTAACTGAAAGAACTCATAACCGTGTACTCATTTGGGATTCAATTTTGAGACGTATTGTAATGCAACCGAACCGTTTTTCAAGAGATTAATAATTGGTGATGAAAAGTGGATTACGCATGACAAGAATGTGCGAAAAAGGTCGTGGTCATAGGTCGGCCAGGTTTCACAGATTGTGACAAAACCTGGGTTAACTCGCATAAAGTAATGGTGTGACTATGTTTAAATTGGAAGGGCATTGTCCATTATGAGTTTTACCGCCGGGCAGAACCATCGATTAGGATCTCTTCTGCCAGCAACTGATTTGAATAAAGTAACCGATGAAGTAAATAAAAGTACTAAGTATATAATTTAAACTAAGACATAAGATATAAGTATGTAATGTAAAAATCAACATAAAGAAATATGCAAGAACAAAAAAACATTCTCGAGACAATCATAGACAATCTCGAGATATACGTTTTTTCTAAAAGCTAACACCAACGTACTCCAGAGACGTCGCAAGCTGCTTCTCTCTAGGAAGCTCTAATAAGTATCAGCGCGAACACTAGTAGACATTATTAAGATTAAATAACACATGTTTATAAAAATATTTTAAATTGAAACCATAGCACAAAGATCAGCTGATCAGCATCGAATTAAATCAATGTAGTAAGGTCTGATTCAGCTCAGCCAGGCTGTCCTTGGTACGGTGCCCATAGTGAGACAATAAATAGTGAGTAGCGCATCAATGCGTAAGTTCATAGGTTTGAATGGCGGCCAACTCGGTCAGGACGGCGTCGGGTTGTCTCGCCAGAAAAGATAACCTATAAACCAGTTGTGCTACTTCACATTCATTTATTTACAACCTCTTTGTTTTAAAGAAGTACCTATATCATGAAGTATCATCAGACTCTTGTTACTTAAAAGTCAATAACAGTCATACTAAAGGGCAAAATCGATACTTAATATTGTTCTTATAAACTATTCTAGTGGGACATCATTAAAATATCTCTTTATATTTTAATTATGTTCCACTCCTTAGTTACGCTTTTAAGATAGGTTCATTATTATTATGGTACCGGGAGTAATAGTGTGTGTAAGTTAACTATAGGTTTGACCTCTTTCTGAAATATGTTCTTATATTAAAAAAATCATTTCTTGAAATATCTTTAAATACTATGTTACTGAATTCATGAATATTAACTTACTGATTTTCTTAGTTATCAGAAAACAAAAAAATGTTGAATCTATTAGATTTCATTGAATGTAGCGTGAACAGAAATAAATTCAAATTTAAGTTTATCAATGACACTAACACGCACAGGCAAAGTTTTATTAAATCCAAACTATACTTTCGTGATATTCATAGACGAACAATTGCTAAACATAAAAACAGTAATAGCTAAATTAAAAAAAAAGTTGTACGAGTTGTCCCGGTGAACTCTGTATCACGAACAAACTACTAAAAACGCCGTATATTAAAAGCAACCAGAAGTAGCAATGGAATAAATGACAGTTTTCATATTTATCATATCAGTTAGACAATTTCCCATACTTCTTTACCAACGTTATTTTATTATTATTATTTGCTTTTCTTGAAGGATTTCCTTATTACTGTTCTGTTTAAGCCACCTATGAATTAAACCGATCAAAGCACACTAAAAATATTTAAATCGTTCAAGCTGATTTTAAGTTTCAGGGAGGATAACGCATACCTTTATTTTATATATAAATGAATAGCTACGAAGAAAAAAAAATGAAAAAAACTACCTTACTCAAATACACAGCTAATTAAGTATTAAAAAGTACCAATATTATTACTCTTATATTGTTCACATCTGCCATAAAAATGTGTAGGACTTATATTTTTCTAGCATGTTTCTATTTAGCCTATATAAGCCATAATAATCATACAAAGTTTGGTATTCATTCAAATTATATTATACATTTCTGAAAAATATTTCTTTATCCTTTTTTAAAGATTGGACAAAAGCTTACTCAAAGGTTTGAATGTTTTAAGAAAATCGCTTCCTTTTATTCGCTTACCTTTCATCTCTTTGAAATTCCATGTTTCTATAAAAGCCAAAATGTAGATGTTCATATTCATGTTGCTTCATTATAATACATAAGCTAAAAAATACGCTGTGCAAATTAAACATAAGTTTACGGGACGTCACTTTTAATGACGCAACTAAATTATCAGACATTGAAACCCAGAATACTTTTCTTTGTATTAATTTCTGGAATCTCAAACTTAATTAGCGTGGTAATGAAATGTAACGTTCAAAGTGTAGCTTGCTTTGTGCTAAGATTTTGATTGATTGGTGTTGGTTTTGTTTCTTTTCTTTAATTTATATAATTTGTTTGGTAATGAAATTGAGTTTATTAAACATGACATTATGATATATAATATAAGATAACTCAATAACGTCTATATTTTTATTTATTTATTATCAATAAAAATACATAAACATATTTATGTACAAGAATTAACGTTATCTTAACCTAGTCACAAATATAACGCAGTGTTTAGCACACAGACACTCAAACTTTCGAGAAGTTTGAGTGCCTGTGTCTTAAGGATTACAAACATTCATTTAAATATGAAACTTCATATTTTAAAGTTTATATACAAAACGAAAAGCTAAACAATATCTAATCAAACACTCAATATAATAATGACAAAATTTGTAGTAAATAAATAAAGGTGAAATAATTTGTTTTCTAAAAATATTATTTATGAATATTGCAATTTTGTCAGTTTAAAAAAGTAGCTGTACAATTAATGAGTCACAACTACACTAGAATTGGCTATTGATAATGTTACAATGCACAACTGAATATAACTTGATGTATGCAAATAAACTGAACTAAACAATAAAATAAAATGTCATATTTTATTTTATTGTTTTTTCAACAAAGTATTAGCATTTTCAACAAAGTAAGTCAAAATATTTGGGTATGTTATGGGCTAATTGTTTGCGTTTGCTCGTACTGGCTCTAATTAGAATTATAATTATATGACACTGGCCCTAATTCCGATGTACACGGACTAAATTAAATGTAAGTAATTCGCATCTCTTTCAAATACATTCATTATGAAGAGATAGAGTGAATGTCAAGTTACTTGACACTTAGACAGTCCATACACTTTTGACTTATTTTAATCGGCATATTTTATGACGCGCATTCAAATAAGGCAAAATCTCTTAAGAATCGCCATTAAAATGGCGATGACCGATTCTCTGTCTTTTTTTGGTTGTATTGTACTGAAAGAGTAGTACTGAACATAAATTTAATTTAGTTCGTGTAACACGGAATTTGTTTAATTTTTCTGTCGACAATTCTACCCTTTGTGTCTTGTCGTTTAAATACTGGATGTGTAGACGGTGTCAGGCAACTTTGCGTAATACAGTCTGCTATTAAAAAATTCCTAGTTGTCTCCCAGCGGAGTTACGCGGACTTGTAGTCACGCCAAGGGTCAGCGATCGCTGAACTCTCTAGGGAGTTTATGTTATTATATTTCTATTAGATTCGGCAAGCAATATTCGCATACCGTTATGATCCCGAAGGATTTGTGCATTTATGTGTGCTGAAAACTATTTTATCTTATTAGCTTCATTTTCATCAAATTTTAAAACTTTTAAAATCAAATTGGTTGCTTAGCTTAATTTAGTATAATATAATATATGTTCTAAATGGTTCCTATATAACATTTTAGTTCGTTAATAATGAATTATTATTATGTTGATGTTTGTGGATTGCGTAAGTTTGTAAAACAAGACATGATAAATCTTGGCCACCAAATCTGTTGTACACGGCCTAAAATTTAAGTTTATTTGATTTGAAATTTACAAATTGAGGACTTTCAAGCATATTTGTCTTATTTTTTTACGCACATCATAAAACAAACCCATTAAAAGAAGTCCCAAGTGTCTAGTGTCAATTAACTTGAGGTTTCCTAAAAGTCACAATATAACTAACACCTTTCAGCATGTTTAATCCATCTAAAAAAGTATTTGCTCGCAGCTCCGCTAGCGTCATTGAGTTTTGGGGACTAATTAAATTATATTGGGATTATTAATGGGATTATGCACATCGCACACCGAAGGTCCTTTATACATTTTCCTTAGATTAAATATAACCTCTTTTTTATTTCAACAAGTACAAAAAATCTCAATAAAGTAGAAAATCTACCTGATGGTAAGTGGTAAATATTCCTTTACAATAGCAATATCAAGAGAATTACTCAGTATCACTAGTGCATGAACAGAACAGAAGAGTGATTGCATTTCTCATTCGCTTACCTACATAATACTTAGCTACTAATAAGGATTTACTTACATTTGATAAATATCTTGTAAATTATTTTAATTTGTAAAACAGAAGATATAACGGAGCTGACATAACTATGGTAAAAAGCCCGCAATCAAAACAAGAATAAAATAATTTTTCACATTTAACACGCTTTGTAATAAGATAAAGGTTGCCGATTGAGCCTAACTTCAATACTGCAAAAAGGTTTTCTTCACACCAATAAACAAATAACTATTTCAGGGTCCAAACGACTTAATTTTATTATTTCAATTAGCCCTAAACAAGACAACTTTATGATATAGCTGCGGATGAAGTTAATCCCGTAAATGTACCAACTTTCAATGCCACGCAATTGTATTCAAAATTCACTACGATGATATTTCGCTTTCGTTAGAACCGAAAGCCTATTAATTAAGATCTGTTACGATAACACTTTGTACTTGCACATAAATCAGCATTAAAACAAGAATATTAATGAGTTATAATAAAATTGGCTCTCAAATATGCTGCTGATTTAAATTTCTGCGTTGTAAGGAAAGATCTTGACAATGATGGTTATAAATCTGTTATTTCTGTATCCATAAAAGTGACGGATGCGTCTCCTTAACTTTATGGATAATACAATAACAGATTTATAATCATTATTAAGATTGATTGTAAAACTCGAAAATTATTTACTAGAAAGGCTTGTCTTCTGAGCTATTTTCGCAGGGATGGTACTTTGAACATAATTATAATAAGGCACAGCAACTGTCATGAAATACTAATTAGAACTTATATTTAATCCATAAAGAAATGATTTATTCTGTATCTTACAATCAGCATTCACAATATTTATAATACTTTGTTATTGAGACACTGGAATAGTGATATTTTCGACCTGAATTACAGCGCTTGACTTTCACATTTTAGAAGCTTGCAGCCAAATCACACTACTGTATTTGTATTGTGTTTGAGTAGAGACATTTTGCATATTTTGTATTTGACATGAGATTTTAGAGTCATTTCACTAGTTGATAGACCATCTTGCAGGAAGATGTCACCACAGATCCTGTATCGGTATGAAGCAGTTAGCAGAACAGAAATGTACTGTACTTACAAGACATGGAAGGCATTATCAAGGAAGACTCTTGCCTTGAGAATGACTTACAATATAAATTGATTTCTTGATATTGTAGGTGTCTATATTCTATGACTTCTACAGGTGGACCGTCTTTTTGTGTGATATATGTGTAAATGTGTGACTTAGCTTCTTTGACATAAAAAATGAGGTATTATTATGTTATGAGTAGGGACGTGTATCCTATGTCAACAACCATTATACCATTGCATTTGAGGGTTATAAGCAAAGTGTGATTAGTGCTGTATGTGTATAGGTTACGTTATTTGTATTCTATAAGTGCTTGACCTTTATCTCATCTGATGATAAGTGAAGACAAGGCCGAAGTTGGAAGCGCCTTCACTCGGATTCCAGAAAAAGCCCTACCACCAACCAAACAAAACTAATTGAACCGTGGACCTCCAGATCTGAAGTAGGTGGTCTCAGCCACTAGATCACATAAGCGGTTAAAATATAATCGAGCGGGGCCATTTTGATTTTAAAAATGCCAAAAAAGCAGATGGGAAGAAGTTGTCATCACGTATAGACCAGGACCAGCAAAATCTAAAAGTTACAACATATTTTTGCGTTGTAATTTCAGTTCGCGTTCTTACTAGCAGGTTGTAACCAAGCATACAAATATACCAAATATAAAAGAAATCCAAAACGCGGCACTTAGATGACCACTAATATTCTAAATACACAAATTATGCATACCTTAGGTGTACATTACTGGTATTAAGACATGAGAAACGCGAGGCGTGCAAATTTCCTGTCTACATAATAGCTCCCCACCTTAATTCATGACCTCGAATGCGACAAAACCACTGAGCGCGTGACATAATGAATATTGCGTCGCATGTGAAAGGCCTTAAAACCGTTTTACCTCGCAACCAGAAAAGAGTTGATTGATCGAGTGGCGAAAATTAGATGTTGGGCGCTATCTCACATGTGGGAAATGGATATATTCTCGTATCTATATTTTACTGTTATTATTAACGAAATATTGAGTCTGATTGTAAGTATACAATAAGGTGCATTAGATATAAATTTACACGCAGTAGTCTCTTTCATACTAGGGGAAATATCTAAAAACTGACTTCAATAACATCTTAAAATAAATTGTTAATGATATTTAGTGTAACGAACACCTTTTTTGTTAATTTCTCCCAGAGTCATGTCCTATGTAGTTATTTTTATCCCTTTGTCCCATGAAGTTTTTGGTGACTAATAGTATGCCCAGCCATTTTCTTAATGACTTACAAGAAAAAACTTTGAAAATAGAATGCAATGGTAGGGATTATGATGAAATGATACGCAAATGAGAATGTAATGATCCGATGACGTTAAATAAATGAATTCAACAAATGAATAAATAAAAAAAACAAAACTGAAATATCTAATGTAAGTCTCTAATCAACGCTGTATGGTGTATTCAGTTTATAAAGTTTTTCAATTCTAAAATTATTTTTAGGAGATGAAGTTTCTTGAAACAACTTAACTCCCAAAAATAGATTTAAATTTAATACCTTCTTTGATTATATTATTTCTACTTTTTAGTAGTTTTAAGTCGGTTTTTACTTATGTTTAAAACTTTATTACAATTTAGTGTGCTAAGTATCTTAGTTAAATGGGTTACCGTCTATACTGTCTTGATTTGCTGTTAATACTCAAGAAAAATAAGTCTTGTCTATTTCATTTTTTGTATATCAGAATCATAATGCTTCCTTTCTTGATACATATCCATTATTGCTTTACGTGTGTTGGCAGGAAATAAGAAAATCGTGTCTTATAGGTTCTCATATGAAATAAATTATTTGTTGTCAGTGATGGATTTTCGTATTTATTGTGCTTACATTTGTTAAAAGTATACATACGGAGTAGTCATGTTTTGGACACTGTCTTGATATCCTTTTGTATACTCTGGTGTTTCAAAGTTAGTTCTTTCCTGTATTTATTTTGTTTTTCTTGCCTTTCATTTGACAATCTTTCTTAAGTCCTGATGCGATTTCCTTAATTTTCACAAAGAAATGCACTAGAAATACACGAGACAATTATCTTATTATAGTTTTTATATGAGTACAAGTAACAAGACGACCATTGCTGGATAATAAATTAGGGATCGGGTTTAGAGTGCCGGTAAAGGTAAATGTTTACAGGGTGAACACGATCATTAAGGACTTAGTTTATCATTTATCCGGATAATTTGTGTTATGGTAATTTAAATTTTAATCAAACATATTTGACAAATGAATTAGTTTTCAGAAAGCGATAAATCGATATTTTACAGTGTTTCTGCTGTTTCACAAACTTGGTTATGGTAAACCCATTTCTCTCCATAAAAATAAGGTCGAAATAAAGAACATAAATTGACATTCTAAATAAGTAAGTAACATGTTTTACTTCGATTATTTGCAAATTTTTCAGATAACTTTTGAAAGAAAACAAAATGCACGATTGATTTTGAAATATTTACGCTGAATAGATTAACACTTTAAATACTGTTTAAGTTTTAGTATTAAAATTGTTATTCTTGATTATTTATTTAAAATAATAATAAATTATACCGTTATATTAGTTATGTACTTACTCATATAATGAAAATAAGATAATTTAACGTGTAAAGTAAGTAAAATGTTTATGTACTTATTGAAATTTTTTTAAGGAACAGTGAAATCCACAGATGCTAAATAAAGTGTTTTAGTAAGTGTGAAGTTTTTGGCGGTTGTTACTAAAGTGCCTCAGTGCACCCGGAATCTTCGTTAGACTGTTCTCGCAATGAAAAAATCATATCACACTTGAGATTTTATTAACTGCTAACAGTTAAAAAAGTTAGTAGTAGTAGTAGTTAGTTAGTTAGTAGTTTTAGTTTACAAATCTAAGATTTGTTGATATTATTATCATTTGATTATAAATTAATTACGCTGTAAAAGTCCGAAATACAAATTTGAGACAAGTATAGATTCTATTGCAAATATAACATAATAAAGTTTTTAAAAGGAAGGTAATATTAATTACCTAAAGGCTATTTTCGGGGTGCGTTACCTTCATTATTAATGGTTGCTGTGGGTAATATTGCCTGGTCATGTAAAAATAGTTAGTAAAGTAGAATTGTACCTAACTCTGACACCAAAAATTCCGTGACGAGATTACTTTTTATTTCATGTAGGTATTTAAGAAAAAATATAAGAAAACTCTACAGTATCCTGATTATAGAAAAAAAAATTTAATGTCAAAGGTACAAAGTCAAATATATTTCAAGTATGTTTGACGTTATTTGCATGATTATTTCGTTATTTACGTAGGTACTTTTTTTTCGATTCACGTTCACTTTATCATATATCCACTTAAAGATTAAATGAATAAGTACCGTCAACGGTGTGCTACTAATATGCCCATGTTGTACCATCAATGGTACCAGCGGCGCTAAAAAGCATCAAAAGTAATATTAAGGGTGGGTACAAGTGGAGCTTAATAGAAAGTATTCCCCACATCATTGGTACTACTAGTCCAGAACTATCATAGTTTTCAGTATACTCAAGTAGGTAACCATATCTAGTATACATTTCGGTTGTTTTATTTGCTTTAAATGTTACATTAAGAAAAATCGACGGAGACTAGGCAACCATAGTCAAAACTACCTATAAAATAGTGTTCGATCTTTTGTTCCACCTGGTGCACAATAAAACCTCTTTAATTAAACACAACACACTCATCCAAAAAATATTAACAAATATTTTGTAGTACTTAAAACGTAATACATCAGAGGCCTTTACAAAATTAAAAAATGACTAATTTTCATGCTTAAGCCACCAAAGCGAGATAATGAAAGAAATACCCCTTCTCGAAGAGCGAGGAAGCTTAAAGTGAGATCCGTAAAGGTCCTAACCTTTCACAATGCTATTACGTTTTATTAATATTCTAAAAAGTTGTAAAAATAAGATCAATGGATTAATGTTGTACTTGTAGGCATTTGAGTGTAACCTTTCTCCACATTTGTCCTTAAGATCATCCATTACAATATACATCATTCTTGTCATAAAACATTACAGACTCAGTAAACCTTTTGTATTTACAATTTGTTCTTTTAAGGTTGAAAAAAGATTTGAGGGAATCACCTCTTTCATGTTATTTGAAGATCAAATTGAGTAAAGTAAAAAGAAAACTCAAATCCTCTTTTACGTTGACGTTTTCTTATAATACCACTGTTTTTCTAAGGTTGAACTCGAACAATCAAATAACAGTAATTGTATTTCATTAGTGTTTATTGTGGTGTGACAAAGTGAGATAGTGTGACTTTCGAATGAATCAACCTTGTGGTGGTTTATTAGAAGGGGAATAACCGTATAAAGAAATATAAAACTTTTACAGACATTTTAAGAACTAGATGAAACATGTATCAAACTCACAAAATACTCATTATTTCGCAACGTTAATTTATCGACGATAACGTTTCATGAAATAAAGGTCTAAATTCAATATGTGACCAGCAATTTACAATAGAAGGGATCCACTTAGATATTTATCGCTCCACCTGTAACAAACCAGACTAATGCTGGTTAGGGCAACTTACTAATCTCTACGAAATTGATATGAAAACTTCAACGAGGTTCCGCTTTACTACAATTTGTACGATTAATTACGGCAATTAAACCTCGGCACATTCCATGGTCAATAGGAGACTATAAAAGTCTGTATAAAAAATAAATTAAACAATTTGGTTTCTCTGTAGTATAAGCGCTTATATTTTTATTCTTGATTTGTGCATAGCTTTCGATATTTTTGATACCTAAATTTTAAATACGTTCATATTTAATATTCTTAAAAAACCTATGTACTAAAAATTATCTGCACGTTGCTTGCAGTCAAATCACACGAACTATGTGAACTTAAGCTGGATTGACTGAAACATTATGCTAAGCTTTTAATTATGCTTAATTTGGATTCTTCCAAGATCAGTATAGTGTTAATAATAGTAAATTAGTGCAAAAGAGACATTGATGGACGAACGTGTAAATATGGGCCAAGGCGAAGCTGAGGCATATCTACGTAAGTCCATCAATTCCTAGTTGTGCCCAAGGTTTGTATAGTATTTTCTCGAATAAAGCGCGCAAATTAAAACTACCAAAAAAACTACTTAATTATTAAATTTAAACTTAATTAATAGTACTAGGCAGAACTTTTTAATTGAAATACAATTACTTTTCAAATGACGTGCAATGAACAAGAATAATTGCAGGATGCACTAGCCATCTGCCCATATGGACTCCTCTACTGCTTATTATCAGATCGGTGTCGATTCATTTAATGAGCTTTTTATAAAAATAAAAATAAATTCACGCGCCAAAGGGTTTCATTTGTTTCAATAAACAGCTTTCTATTTGCAAATAGCCAGTTCGAAATTTAAAAAAAATTTTTGATTAATTAACCTTCTTGGTAGCCATGATTTGGAGCAAAATATATTCACTCTGGGTATTTGGTAAATGAAATCAATAAATTTAAACAATTTACTATACTTCTTTTAATCTCCCTTAAATTGTTAGTAAAATAAAACCCTATTATTGAAATGTAACCTTTACTTTAAGGATATCGTACACCTGCATGAAGATGGACACAAAATTTAATGACTCGAATTCTCCCACCGATATCAAATAATCGGTCTTAAAGTTATCGAGTAGTACTCGTGTGACGAAATTCATACTGAAAAGTTTATATTAAGTATATTATTCATACGTCTATATTCAAGAGTGATTTGGTGAAATGTATTGCTGAATACTGAATACTGAATATATCTAAGTTGATACATTGACAAATATCAGTGATTTGTATATTATATGTCAGTATTGATTTAGATGATATTGAGAAATATTTAGAGATACTCCACAAATAAGAAATATACATTATTTTCTAGATTCGGAGAGAGTTGTTTAGACCGCTAGAGATACTAGTATTTTAAGCAAAGAATTTATTCCTATTACAACAACACTGTGTGAAATAACTCCCTAATGACTAGGCATTTATACCAGAAGGATCCCGGTTGGATTGGACAGGAGCTTTTAGCGTGTTTGTTTCTTATTAGTAAATAAACTAGCCCTGGAATTCCGTTTATTTTTATGTAATTAAGAAGTAGTTTATGTCATTTGCTTCGTTTTTAGCACCACCCACTTAGTAGCTTCATTAGTTTGGGTTGTATTAAATTCACTACTGTCGTCAGCCGACACATCGTTACGAGATACTCGCCATCGTTAAGCGGCCTGTCTAGCCTTAATGTAGTGACAGCTAAGCGATTATTGATAGCATAACACGAAGCTTGTGTGTTAGAACTTTGGATATTTATAACGTCTGGGATGTGTCAATAACTGTCAGTTATGATTGACAGATGAAAATTTCCTGTCTATATAAGAGAGGAACTCAAATTAACCAGGAAATAATATTGTCAACAGATACTTAAATAAATATTTTTGGAATTTCGTAAACAATAACTGAAAGCAAATTTACATTACAGCAAATATGACAGAAATATCAATTATTCAAAGCTTGAAATATGTAATGAGACTGATGAATTTTACCACTTCCATAAGCCTCTACATTAGCTAAAGGAACATTGGAAGAAAGTAATATAAAAAGTGTCTTTCAATCAATAACTCGCTTTTTCTTTAAGTTTTCGTGTAGGCATGTGTGACTATGGCAATTTTTTGTTAAATAAAGGCAGAATTTTGGGTTGGTTATTTATTGGAAATAGATAAAACCACAACCCTAATAAATTTGATCATTTTTTGGCATACTATTTTCTGTGCATGATTCATGTAAAAGATAGTATTTTAGCCGATCTTTGATTATAATTGCATTTAATCTCTCAGCTGTTATAATGAACAGTATGCGTTTTGTTGATACGCCATCGTGATAAGTATTAAGAAAATAAATATGTATCTAGGTTCACGATACCCATTAGTGTGACCAGCGCTGCTACGAGAAAATTACGTCATACATAGGGCGGTAGGCTATGCGACACAATCGAAAAAATATATTTATTTTTAATGTCATATCCACTGTATCCAGATCCATTTAGTTTTGCGATGAGTAAAAGAAATTTATAAATGTTATAGCTATTAACAAAGAGTAATAGATATTTGCTGAGAATATTCTTTTAATTTTTATTGCTCTTATAATAGCTTAAACCTTAAGCCGTCATGATGGAGTAGCTATTGATCGATGCCTGTTCTTTGTAACTCACGCTTTAGTATATAAAGGGGCAATATATCTTATTTCCTATTGATATAGAAGATCTTTAGGTACTTTATTTAATATGTCCTTTGATCTATTATACTTGACATTAAAAATGCGTTTGAAACTTCAATATGGACAAAGTGGACAAGGTAATAGCGTATTAAGTTATAGACATTGCTAATAAGCATTTATAGCTTATTTCATTTTTACGACTAAGTATCAATCGCACGCTTTCCAAAGAGCACACACGTACTTGTCTCTTTAGAAACTAGGCTACATATTAATTGAAAATCCTAAGTTTTTATTTATTTCTTTATGTTATTTTCCGGTAATATTCCTTCATAAAAAACGGATTCATTCGTAATTTAACTTATCATCCAAATTACCTTTATTATTTCCTTTTCGCATGTTACCCATAGCTACGAAGCTAACGAGCAAGTTCACGCCATGATGCCAAAATTGGTTCACTGTGACGTCATTTGCGGTTCCCAAATTCCCAACCAAGTTTTGGTATTCGGAATGAAATGTTTCTACACACGCAGCTTGCAAAATGTAGGGTCCTGTCACACATTTTACTTTTAGCATAGGCGATACCCGTTTTTACGATTGTATTGATGCTGCTTGTTGTTTAAAACCTCTCCGGGTTCAGACCCGGTTTTAGCGACTGCATTGAAACTGCATCCCGTTTTAGTGCCTAACAATTGAAGAGTCTTTAGTTTAATGAATCTATCTTGTGTATTACGGGATCGGTGTAGTGTGGATTGTATGCTAACAGCAGATAAATTATCGATTTACGATTTATGTCCACAAATCATGATATAAAAAGGAACAAACGGAACAAATTGTTGAACACGTCACAAACATATGTAACAAACTGTGAATAAGTTATATAAAGTCAGCGTTAATATCCCATGGGTCTGTGATCGTAGGTTTTCACAAAAAGGTTTTGACTCGTATCGCTAGGGAAAGGAACTTCCTCGCTTGTCTGTAAAAGACAACTATTTATAATACAAAAAACTTAAGTAAATTTACATATCCTTAAGTATGAGGGGTTTTATGGTGTATATCTACTACAAGGTACACACACTTAAACGAGTGCACGCACCGAAAAAATATCTATTAATTATTATCTAGTTTAATTTAAAATCAATTAATAAATAGAAAATAAATGAAAAAGGTAACTCAATTCAGCACGTAATATTAACGTGCATGATATAAATCTTGTTATTTCATTACATAATTGGAACCGAAAGCTTCTCTTTAGCCGGTTTCTCTTTAACCATTTGTAATGTGCTTCTGACAACATGGTATAAAGAGAGAAAATATTAATTTATAAATTATATTTGTAGATGTTCTTTGTTATATATTTACACATATGTAATATGATAATTCAATTCAAAATATTGATTTTATATATCTATAAAAAATTAGAATAAATTACTATCAAACCTTATTTTTTATATTTGTAACAAAATAATACAATATAGTAAATATACAAAAATAACAATGTGGGTATTTATAAATTAATTAAAAGTCGAAAGATTTCTACTTCTGGACATAGGTCTCCCAAGGATCTCCAGACGGATGAGCGACTTCCCGCGACCTTGCTACGTCTGGATCTTTCCTCCTCAACGGCTGTAAAACCTCGTTGCAATACGCCCTGCTCACTGCCACTGCAGGTCACTATCACTTTAATTCGTGAGCTACGTCGGTTACCTTAGTTTTCTTGCGGATCCCATCATGATCACGCAGAGAAACTCCGAGCCTCGCCATTACCCTTTCGGTGACTTTGAGACTTCTTAAGAGGTCCATTGTAAGCGTTGTTAATTATTTTAATGACTATTCGTTTGAATTAAATAAAGAAAATAATATCATTCGTCTTTCCTTAGTCAACTCCAGCTTTAAACAATCTGTTTCATTTCAAACGGAGTTCAAAACTAGCCATTCTAAGAGATCCGTACCATCCGTACCGTACCATCATGTTGGTATCAAGCTCATAGCTACACTGGCGAAAACTGAATCGCAGCGGTATTCAATAGAATACGACCCCTAAATCTGCGAGTTCATTTAAAGATACACGATTGCATGTGTCTGTGAAGAATTAAGGTTATTGTAGAATGGTTGGTTGACTAGCATTATACAAGTATCATATTATAGAAAATAATTGAACAGTAACAAATATATTACGTTGAATTCCTCACCAGCACACGTGTCCTTTTCTTAATACAACATACGTTCCTTCAAAAGAGGCGCGAAAAGGCACTTCTTGGGCTGGTAAGGTGAACGTGGCTGGGGCAGTATGTCGTATTCTGCGATAGCAATCTTCGCATATGAACTCATTCATCAGGCGGTGTCTCTCATTCATTAGGCGGTGTCTGTTTGCTGTGCTTTTTAAAAACATATTTTACGAGCGAATGTATCGTTGTTGTAACGTGCTGCGTCTCGAAATACATTTGAGGGAATGATGTGTCAGGTTGTAAGTCTGGACAACAAGATTAGCATTTTAGCGAGCCACTTCAGGGAATAGTCCTGGTCGCACAGGACAGCAGAGGCGATGTAGGAGTAAGACCCAGCACAGAGGTTTGAAATTTGGTTTATTGATTATAATTTTTCTTTTATGTTTTAATTATTTCACTGTGTGTTCTATGTGTAATAGATAAGTTTTTGTGTCTCTCCCAGGTATAAACTGCCGATGGTGTATGTACCAACATGCACCGTCGGCAGTTTACACCTGTAAGACCTGTGAGGTGTAGTTCCGCCGAAAGTAGGTTGCCTCACTGCTTACCGCTCTGACGCAAAGCTCAATGTTCGGCTGATAGCTGGAGCAAATATTGTCAACAAATTCGTAGTATAACGCCAAAGAAATATTAGTGCCTTTTATGCAACCTATTATAATAAATATACTTTCAATTTTAATTGTACAATTTGAAATATAATGGCTTGAGAAATATTTTTCGCATATGCTCACATTATGGGCGATATTGGAACTTTATGGTAGTCAAGGTAAAAATAATTGACCCGTATAATAAATAATACAATAAAAAAAAACTAATTAAAATAAAAAAAATGAAATTGAAATTTAATTCATTGTTGAAATTTACAAAAATTACAATTACAATTTACAAATTTACATTGAAATTTATAGTTTTTTATTTATAAATAAATTTAGACAAAATTAAGACAAACTGGCCGATAGATAAATAGATGATACACAATTATATAAAATTTCTGAAACTAATTTACTGCCGCGTGAGTCTCTTATATTGGAGAAAACCGATTTTACGTCACTTTCATCTATACTCGTGGGAAATTACATTTTATTGATTATTACGTAAAATAGCGCCGCTTTAAAGGCCCAACGTTTAAAATTTGTCGTCTGCTGTTAACTACGGCATATAATTTAATAGTCTGCAGATGGCTTCACTCCGAAATTGTTTGCAACAACTTTACTGTATTATCTGTCTAAAGGAATTTGATTATTTTTATAATTTTAGTAATTACTATTAAGGAAAATTTAGCAACCGTCTCTAATAAAATGAAGGCATTTGAATTGTCAAGACAACTAAACAACAAGAAAAAGTGCAGTCAAATTAAACACACACCTTTTTTTTTAATGTTGGAAAAACGTTTTATACGTACCCCGACGTGATAAGGGGCCACGCCGAGGTTATGTCGGAGTCCTGCTAGAGACCGCAGTGTACCGATTAAAAAACCAACAGTATCCCGGAAGCGCACATGCCATAAGAAAGATGCACCACGCGAGGAACAAAGTAGGCGTTCGCGTGGAAATTAACGCACACCTACATAACCTCTTATAAAAAGTTAAGTTACCACTTATGTAATAAGTTATATATTTCCATTCAGTGATTATTATTTGATAATAAACTGCTATTGGATATGGCAGTTTATAACTGTTTTCCCTATAATCCTTAGTCTTTATAGTAATTACCTATAAAATATGTAATTTGACATCAGGAAAATATTATGTCCACATCACTAACTTCTCTCTACAAATGAAAATTAACACAAAATAATTTGTTAGAGCTAAGGTACTTACTATATTTGTCTTCTGTATAATAAACTTTTGCAAGGTTTATAATTAAAAATAGTTTTGATAATTGATTTAAATTTGTGGTAAACATCACCACAAATTTAAATCAATTATCAAACCTTTCGGGGTAAGTGAATTATTTATATTAAAGTAAAGTAGTTTTAGTTTGTAGTTTGTAGTTTTTCTACATTAAAGTTAATATTTATTTATTGTATTTTTTTTTTGTTTTTTTTATTTTCATTGTTATATTTTACCCTAATTAAATAAGTTAAGTAGGATATTTGATATTAATCGAACTTTTTGTAAGTTATAATAAATATTTTTTAAATATGATTATAACATTTGAATTATTGAATACTACATCTTATTATCGAAAACTGCTTTTAGTAAGTGAAATAGCTTCATCAATTTTTACAATTGGCAAACGCGGAATTGTCCAATGCATCAATGCGGATTTTCACGATATAACTAATTACGGACTCATCTGAGACTTAAAACCGAATCCATTCGCCATGTATATAACCTCTACATGGATGGCAGACAGGCAGGTATCTACTTATACCGTTTACTGTTGTTGTTATCCATGGCCATACTGAATTCACTAACGACTGGTTGCGATATTTTATTTAAAGATAGACGATAGGCTTACCATTTAATCACTAAAAATATAGTAAGCTCACTAATCTGTAGACAGAATATTGGAACTATTTCGTAAGATGGTTAAATAATCTTAACTTCTCAACATTTGAAATCTTTCAATAATCACTCAATAAAATACAAATTAAAAACCATTTAAATAAGACTAAAGTACCAGAATGATCTTTTGTACTGCCTTCCTAAAATAGAAAACAAAAGAAATATAGAAAAATTTCTGAAATACCTTTAATATAGGCGTTTATTTAATACCTTTTTGTTTTAGATCTCATAGCAGCAGCCATATATTGTCAGCGATGAAGCGCTTGAAGTGTCCCTGTCAGACGACAATAAAGGCATTGTTTAAAGGAAACAACGTGATTTATATAGCTTTTTTATAATATTTCAAAATTCCTAGCAAATAGCAGCAGCCTTTATTGAACGAAATAATGGCTTCTTTCTACTGCAAATGGATTAAATAATTGCGGTGCTGTTATTAACAAAGAAAACCAATTGAAATATTCAAACATATTTATTTTATTTATTTATTGATAATATCTCTCATACAAAGTCTTATAGCTTGTGTTATGAATACTAGATAACAGAGAAATATACACCGTAATATGTATATAAATGTCTTAAATAAACATACAAATATCCATGACTCTTGGACAAATAAATTATAGTACTCATCATATAAATCAACATGCATCTCATCCGCCCCTGCCACTGGCTTAATAAACAGGGGCAATGAGCACTCAACCTGACGCCTGTCAAAAAAGGTTGTCGTCATAAATGGGCATTTTATTAGGACATTTCAATAATATAAAAAGTTACTACAAAAATAAGTAATATACACATTATAATAATAAATTAGCGGCCGCTCCGATTACGCCTGAGGTATTTATATATAGTTAAACCTTCCTTATGAATCTCTCTATCTATTGGTGAAAACTGCGTAAAAATCTGACCAAAACAG
This sequence comes from Acentria ephemerella, assembly GCA_943193645.1. NCBI lineage: Eukaryota > Metazoa > Arthropoda > Insecta > Lepidoptera > Crambidae > Acentria > Acentria ephemerella. The sequence continues at coordinate 8,400,607 of OW971881.1, forward strand.
CCAGACAGACAGAGGCGGCGGGGTATTTTGTTTTAAAATATGTAGTGTTATAAGTAAAAAACAGATAAAAATACAGTTCCTATTGTATTTACTTTCCATTAACATTTCGTGGAAAACCGTATTGTATCTGAGTGTTTTATTTCTTTACATTAAAGTTTACCCTACTTGGTGGTTGGATAATATAACTATAAATAAATTGAACATAGTTTTTCTTATCCAAACAACATGACTGTTTCTAGTTATTTTATATGAACAGGCTATTATATGAGCTTGTTCATATAGAATTGTGTAATGCTCCACAAGACAGTACACCCAAGGGATAAGTCTGCGTAATAACGACGACGACTCTACTGATAGTTGACATAACGACGTACAGAATATTGCTACAAGATAACTTGGAAGGTTAAATATAAATTTTGTGGTTACAAATTGATTGTATGTTTCGCAATAAACATAGTGTAACCTAACCTGTTGCAACGAAAATTCATAGTATGGTAGAGATCGTGAAATTTTTCGTTACGAGTTAACTCGCTCATTGTCTAACTAGTTTCCATTTTAAATTGATAAGGCTACATTCCTAACTTAGCAAATTAATCTTAGGTCTCCATAAAATATGACTGGCTGAGTTTTATATAATTTATGCTTTAACTCTTTTATAAATGTTAAGTTATTTTGATCCAGTATATTTGAGGATTGTATCCTGAAAAATTTATATTAAAATTGAAACTAGTTTCACACTGAGCGAGTTGCCATATAACAATTTCTAAAAAAACTTTCCGAAAAGGGCCACCCTTATCATCTAAGGGTATAAAATAGCCTACTATTCTCAGACCTAAAAAACATACAGAAAAAAACTGAAATATTAGTCAAGCCGTTTCGGAGCAGATCGACAACAAACTCTATGACATGTGATTTCTATACATAATAATAATATTAATCTTAACAAGAAGCGATGGCACCTTCATAGAACATTTCATTTTATTTTAACACTCCCACGTCTTTTCATTCTTAGTTTACTTCAGGCTAACTCCTAAAATTTATATCCTCTTACTTAAAACCCCAGCAGGGAACAGGACAAAAGGACAAACTTCCCAACTTTTTCAAGTTCCTTTCTAAGAGCCACGTTTTTCTTGCAGAGAAAAGAAACACTTCTTCACTTTAAAAAAGTTTAGTTTTAAAAAAGAAACCGCACTGCATTTTAATATTCTTTGAATTTTCACCTTCAACGGATGATTGTTAACGTTTCACTGTCGGAAATGTTGGAGCTCGGAATTATTCGGAATATTTTGAGTTGACTTTAGAGGGTAAGCTTTTTAGTGAATAATTTGAAAGTTATATGAATGTTGAAATTTACTACGGCTATTATGGTGTACACTAGTAATAGATGTGTGTTGCCCGCTAAGCATAGAGAGCAGGATAAGAATTGGCTGTATCTCTTTCTACCTGTGGAATGAGTATTCAATTCCGCGGCTATTTTACAGGGTATTTACCAAACATGCCTGACGTGCCACAGTGTAAAAGTGCCCTGGATAGGGTGGCGTCGATATTTCTTTCTCATTTTAATAATATTCACTCTTGATGATAACACTTGTATTGACAGGAACTCAATGTGAGAACAAAATTATATTATTATAATAACAATAAATCAAAATGATTAAGGAATTTGTTGTCGTGTAGTTTTGTGTGTTTTCGTTGTTATCTGTAAGATACTGGAGTAGAAACTACAACCTTTAAAGATCAGTTAGCTGGATTGTTAAAGTTTGCTGGATGTAACGAACTCGAAAGTCATCATTTAATTTATTACAGGGGAGAAAACGAAATAAAATGGATTTTGTGTTATCTTCTTCCTTACTAATTCATGTGTCTATTTAAATTTAAATAATTTTGTAGTTAATTAATAAATAACTATGTATTATTGTTTTAAGAGAATTAAAAATATTATATATGAACACTCTATTTTTATAGAAATTATTTTATTAACGTATACGTCAGGCTTTTCTGTCTTGGATTTTCACTCTGTGTTCCATTTTTTTATATTATTTTTTGAATCCTATAAAAGCCCCAAAATACTGACTTGGTAATAATTTCAATTACCAATCAAAAGTTCCTATGTAAAGTTTTATTTTAGATAAAGCTGCACGAAGTCAGATATACGAAATCAATTGTGTTTTCCAACTTAGAGTATTAGAACGGCCTTCAACGTATAACATCAAATCAGGGAAACTATATCTATCTCTAAGGAGCTTAGAATTTGACAGCATCTGGTGAATTCAAATTACTTGGCAAGTGTAATAGAATAGTTTCTGGGAATAGTTCTGTAAATTATGTGACGGCGGAATTTTGTTGAAGGCTCTCTAAGTTTTGGAAAGAAAAATTGAATTTTTAAAATAAGAATTCAGTAGCCTCTTGATGGAATTCTGGTATTAAATTAACCTTTGTATATTTGAAAGCTTTGGAGTTAACTCATAGTATGGATTGTTCTGCTTACACGCTGTTAAATCTTTATTACTCATGTGTAAATATTATGTTTAAATTTATAGCCTTGATATCATCGGTAGACAGATTGAAACCGAGCATAGTAAACCTTCTTGCTTTTTGGTATCGTTAATGTATAATGAATATATTATGATGGTAAATAATAATAATCATCCTCAGAGCCTTGCCTATCCTAAATAAAGCATCATTAAGTTCTTGTGTTATAGACAACAGAGAAATATAGATAGTATCATCCATGGCACGTAAAATATTATTACTCATCATATTAATATCTGTCTATACGGGGATTTTAACAGTGGTACTGATCGCTCGACCAGATCGTAAATATTTATCCTTTTTATACTCTGACTACCTTACAAACTTCACTAAAATATTTGAAGTAGAAACTTGAATTCTTTGTATTTTATAGGTATATATTAAATTTATCAATGTGGTTTACATAGTCAACCATTATATCAGACATATCTTGATAAATCTCACTCTGTCTCAAACGTTGCCTAGGTTCCTGAGTTGATTTTTATATGCAGATGGATCTGTTTCTAGCAATATAGAATAATACCTTTAAATACTTCAAAAGTTTTGATCTTCATTGCTTATATTTCATCTAAGATAAATGCTAGTTCTGTAAGTGATATGAAACGAGAAGCGCCACTGTTGTAGTATCTTATTCTATGTACTTAATGTCGATGGGAAAGTTTAGTTCTGAGTTTGTATAATAGTCGACGAGGTGTGGTGGCTATCAACCTAGATATTCCGTTGACTTATGCACGGTGAACATGCCATACTTAGTATGGAAATAGCAACAGTGAAATTGAAGAGAAACTGACTCTCATTGACATACAAGGAATTGAAAGCTAATTGTTAGGTTCATATGGAAAAAATGCTGAAAAAAAGAAGGATAATCAATTATATTGTGCCACCCCAAATAACAATGATAATGTAGATCACTGTTAACAAACTTTATTGAAGAGCCAAAACAATTTTATATCAGTAGAGTTATTTCGATTACTGTTAACTTGCGAATACATAATACGAGCCCCAAAAAGGTTTCAAGGACGCCTAAAATATAACTATAGTACATACCCTAAGTAAACTGCTATGATAGCGTGAATTGAGATAGAGCCGAGGTACGGTAATGAAGGCAACGTATGTAAAGCCACGTAAGGGTTACTTTGAGTAATTTACTTTCAAATTTAGTGGTTCCGTGTGATATCATTTCTAGCTTTACTCTATCTCCAAAACTATCTATTTTTGTATGAGAACTGTCACTATCTACTACTTTGAACTTTCTATACTTTTTTATTTATTTCTATGTATATTTGAATAAGATTACTTATTTTTTTTAATTTCTTGATAATGGATAATACATTACTACTCTAAGTCTATCTGAATATTTCTTCGGTTCGTGCATTTTTTTATTTTTACATACTTATATATTTATACATAAGACTAGACAGACTGAACGTAAGATTTCGTAACTTAATAAAATGACATTTTGTCTTAAAGGTTCGATGGTAGAAAACACATTGCCTGTAAACAGACCTGTTATTTGTAATATGTTTTCGTCATGTGGGTGAATAATAAAGTATAAGAATAAATATATTTTTTAGGAAATCTTTATCGTCTATGCTACGATTCCTGTACTTAATACATGGAGTAAATTTTTTAATTCAATTAAGCCAATGATGTTGTAATTGAATCAAAGCCTAAAAGAGCTTCACGGCAAATGGATAGTGTCATAACACTAGCTACCTACCTTTAAACGTTTCTGACCGTTTATTTATTACTTACATTTTTGTTTGACTAAGGCTTCTTCTTTGGGAGTATGTTTAGGTAAGGGACCTCATCGCCAAATAACTTTCAAACCCTATCTTTAGTTTTTTCCTGTTTCTATTAAATTTTTGCTTATGTAGACCCTAGACCTAGACCCTTATCTAAACTGGAAAACCGATTTCGAGTGTTTCCTTTTCTGTTATTTTTTCTAATAATAATATGATTATATGGGTTGAAAGAATCTATAATAGTAAACTGTTGACTGGCAACACTTTATTGCGGTTTCATATCTACTAAGCAAAAACAATGACATGTCATTATGTTAAAATACGTAGAGACCAAATAACCGGCGTTTTGAATTTATGTTATGTAAAATATAATTATTTTACCCCGAACGTGTTCCGGGTTTACCTTGATAAAGTTAAATGGTTACACAAAGAATTCTCATTTTCCATTACAATGGACTTTAAAGGGTTTTGTTTCTTTCTTAATTTGTTAGTAAAGTTGTTAAAAATTCGGAAGTGATTTATTTGAGTAATGAGCAAACTACGATATAAAGCTCCCTGAAGGTGTTAAAGAGAAAAACTTTTCTTGCTTTACTTTTCCAAATAACATAATATTTTCAATACTCCAGAATGTATATTTGTACGCGCAAATACATATTCTGGAGAATTGTTATACTTCCGAACAACTTTATTAAATTTGATAATTCTTTTTTGTTGTAATTGCGTTGTCGGGGCAAGTTTATGAAAAAGACTTGGTGATTTAATTAGTTTTTACACAAGACGTGCATAGCGAACGCGTTTAAAACAAAAACAAAATTAAATTGTACCTAATAAGAATTGCTACCATAAGTGTATTTCTTTTTGTATAATGATAACAAGTGGCTTGTTACTCGCGAGGGTTGAACCTGTACTTACCTACCGCTCCTCTTCACCGCAAGAGGATGTCATTCAGCCGCTAACAAGCGATCGTGTCTTATATGGAATTGTTAACACTATTGAAACCTTGTGTTTTATTTATAGTTTAGAAGGAAATATTTTTCTTTTTTGGATTATCTTATTGAATTAATTTAATTATCTGGATTTACGTTAGATTATCTAACGCAAATGCTTACTTAACGCTTGATAAATTGATTTTATTTAAATTGTTTAAAACAAAATTTAATTATATCCTTTGATTATTGGTCAGAATTTGCAACACTCGATAAATGTGGACAAGCCAGGATTAACTGATAACTTTTAACGGGTAATTTTTTATTTAGTACCTGGTCTTAGGATTGGCATGATTAACATTGATAAATTATATCATAGATTATTTCAGAAATATAGGTGCGAATATACTTTGACTAGGACATTAAGAGCATGACATCCGTATTGGGGTAATTCTTTAAGAATAACAATAGTTATAGCAATACATCTTTGATAGCACGAAATCAAGAACAATACCATTATTCAGTTAACTACAGAGCTATCGTTGAGTGTAATTGAAGTCTGTGAAAACTGCAATTACAGCAAGCTCATCTCGATGACAGTCTCATTACTGAGTTATTGAGTGTAGTCATTGTTACAATGATATATCAATGAGCACTATGATTTGCACATTTGACTGTACAGTATTTGGTTGGGTTCCTCTGTGGTTGAGGAATCTGGGTTTGATTCGCTTTCATCTTCAACCTTATGTTCACTTATAATCAAATGAAATGAAGGTCAAGATCTACTTTGATAAGAATTAAAAAAAGTTGTACGTCTGTATTTTGCTGTACTATGTAAATATGATTCTGACCAAAGATTTTTGACGAATACTCGTAAGTCAAGGTAAAAATTATACGGCGATTTGACGAAAAACATTATTTTAATACAACGAATCATATTTTCAATAAGTATTTACAAAATAAATACAAACGTTGGCGTACTTACTCTATTATACTTATTGATTTCTTGGGTTATGGTCTTAAATCATATATTTCCATTCATGTGGAAAATCCCCTTTTAGGGTATCGCTATCGTTTTCGTACCCTGTTAGGGTATCTTTGTTTCATTCAGACCCGTGTTCGGTAAACGGGTTCTGTTCTCTATTTTCTACTGGAGCAGACGAGTTTACATATATGCTTAGCTAACAATGTTCAAGTTTGATTCAAAAATTTATTTTCTTAAACCTGTGTTGAATAACAAATCCATGCTTGAACGAAAAGTTACAGGCAGAGTCAATCTTTGTGTACGGAACGCACTTCAACTTTAAGTACAAAAATAGCATCTGTTACTGCTCTTTAAGCTCCAAAATGATACGTCTGCCACAATGCAAATAGACGGGAGAATTTTTGAAAATAGTAATATTTTTATTGTGTAATGTTTCATCCTACAGCACAAAGTGAATAGATTCAGTTGCACATGCGGAGAATTATAAAAACAGTTACAAATTTCTTTACTTACGGCGCTTTCGGTTGTAAAAACATTGCATCCACGCGTAACAAAGCATTTTATTTTGCAGCCTACAGCGAGTTCATTAAGCAAATGGCTTAAACTAAAACGTACGTTGACATATGGTTGACGTCATAGCACATTTCAAATGTTTTTATACTACTGCAGTAGAATATAAAAATTGTGATGACACGTAATGGCAGGAATGACTTAAATGTTTTATAACGTTTCGTTTTTATGACCAAACGCTTTAAAGATATATGAAAAATGAATTAGCGAACTGGGTAAATTAAAATTACGATAAATAAAAAGCTACGTTTTCACATCCATGGAAGAAAATGGATCTCTATGCTTTGCTGTGTTCAAGGTTTATATTTATATATATTGTTAATATGCACAGGCGACAAAATATTAAGTATAACAATTGTGACACGAAACATCTTGATACCGCCTGTTAGACTTGATATACTATCGATTGTACATATGCCTGAAGATAAAAACTCTTTGAAATTTGTGGCTACTCAAACATATTGTACGTGTCTGTATACACCTACTTGAATGACTATCATAATTCATGATGACGGTTCTAGAAAACCTGAACGAAATCGACTGTAAAACCTGTAGAATATTTAGTCACTATAAGAAGGACATAACTTTGAATTAAGTATTATGAAATTTAAAAAAAAATGCATAATTTTGTTATAAAATTTCCCTCACATAATATTCGCGGCTTATAATAATATAGCAATTATATTATAATAATAGTAATAAAATAGCAATTCGATAATTTAATTATCTACGTTTATATTTAATTATCTACGTTTATATATTTAAATGTCTACGTATTTACGTAGACAAAAAAGTAGACTTAATCCGCTTTGAAAGTAGGAAGCCTTTAACCTTCACCTTCACATATTATAGCAACTAGATTTACATCGTGGAAGGGCAGAGACTTCTCCCTCTCACTCGCAGTTTTCACGGAAATAATCCTAGAAAGTATAGTTGCTTTAATTTATTTATTTCCTTTTCTACACGAAAACAGACTATTTTTGAAATCGAAAAAAAATCCAAAGTTCAAGAGAAACATACAAAAAGCAAATCATATGAGGGGTAATGTTCCTACTGGTTTTTAAATACTAGGAAAGTGGCATTCAATTGATGGAATCGAATCATTCCAATATTCATTACCTGACTCAAAAGCGATGGAATTAATAAAAGTGAATTCAAAATTAAGCAGAATATAGAATTTTAAAAATTAAGTCGTTAGTTGTTATTATAGTAGTTTACTAACAATAAATTGGTTGTTTTATTTTATTTTCATTTAATCAGAAAAAGTTTCGCGTATCACGTAAATAATAAGACAAAGCGAGCAAATAATGAGCCAGTTGTGTGGAATGCTAATTGGCTTTAACGTTATGCATTAACTTGGTTAGTGAATTGCACGCGAGTTCATTTTATAGCTTCTTTTAAATTGAACAAATATTTTTCTCACCACTCTTATTTCCTCTGGTTTTATTAAATTTTGCACAAAATACAAATAATAAAATTAGTTAAAAGTAATAAGTATTTGTTTAATAAGTATCTATTATTTGTGAATGTACTGAATATAATACCTATTATAAAAGGGCATGCTTGAGATATTTATTATTATTAAAATATTTTTCGTAAATGTGTCAAATGTTTGGTGCTCACAAGTTTGTGCAATTTATTTTACTAAGAAGAAATTACTGACATGAATTAACTTGACTGACTGATTTAGGTTAACACCCTGCTTAATCGAAATCTATCAGAACCTTTCTGAACTTTACATAAGTTGATATTCATTTTTATTTTAGTACCAAAATTAATTATTTATCACAGCAGTATCTTTAGCTCATTATAAATATATAATCGTTAACAAGTAAAAGATTATCGCATGATAATTATCAGTGTTCAACATAGACAACTGCACGCCTCTACTGCAAATTGCAGATTTTTTGTTTTTAATAAAAATATTTTTAGTATAAAAATGTTTAACTGGATAACAGAGCCACCAAATAAGTAGTAGACTTACATAACACAGTTATATGAATAATTTGGCGTGATTATACTAATATACAGCTAAAAGCCGTCCAGCGTCATCATCAAAACCGTGGAGGTTTTTCTATTTTGGCCGTCGTGCTGTTGCTGTGTCATAGTGTAAAGGAACAGGTAATTAGTGAAAGTGGTATTAATCTATTATTATACATTCCTAGTAACTATCTATAGTCGATGCTTGATACTTATAAAAAAAACTTCAAACTTTTTTAAATTTGTCGTCGTAGATATGAAAGCGAATAAAAATATTATTGTATTCAATATGTATAATTAACGCATTTGCGACAGTGACAGTATCTAAATAATGTTATTCAAAACATAACATCAACAAAAATTTCTGCCCTGAATGTGAGTTTTATGAAATGGAATAAAATATTTTTGTCACGGACGTTGCTCCGTTTGGACAGTTTTTGGGCTATGTTCAGAATATTATTTGACAGTTCAATTCATGCATGTAATAAGAATTAATAAAATAAATTACATGCAGCTGAAAATGCCATGACTTTCATAATATTTGACATAAAATTCCTTCATCGTAATTTTTAAATTACAGTCTACAGATTTCTTTAACAGGAACTACAAGTTAAGGATTTATTTCGTTAACTAGAAAACTTTGTGAAGGAAAACTTATTTCAATGAGATCGAGATCCTTTAAATGAGGTCCCTAAAAATAGTCTAAATAAGACTTTTGATTGATTTACATTACCACTCAGGAATTTTTTTTTATGCGACTTTGTCTAAATATTTTTAATTATTAATAATTATTTTACAGCATGTAAATCATACATCTTCATCATCATCATCGACAGCCTGTACACGACACACCCATGGGAGGAACACATGGGGATTTTAGGCCACACCACTACGCTGGCCCGAAGCGGGTTGGTGGGTGATAGCAGATGCCGTTACAACCAGGTGCAAAAGAGCTCGAGATAACAATTCGATTGACCCATTCACAGACCAACAAGGTGAAAGTAGCTTTGTTTTCGTTATCGTAACCCGACATTCGAGCCATTAAGCGGACGAGGTCTTCGTAAAAAACTATGTGTTTAAAATAGATAGTCCGTTTCCAAAAATTATACCAAATGTCACATCGTATTATAAATTATTCCTGATGAAAGGTGCATTGGAAAGTAATAAAATAGCAATCATATCGTGGTTACGACACTGAATATAATATTATTTATTTAATTGATTACCAACATAAAATACAGCAGTTTCACGCCATGTCAAAATGAACAACATTCTTAAATTGAATAAAATTATTATTTTTCATTTTATTGAATATCAATAACAATATACTGACTTAAATAAAACCTTTGGTAAATATACTATACTGTTATTTCAATACGCGTATCATATACATCCAACAGACTTGGCAAATATTTATCTATGAGTAAATGCGTACTAAAAGAAACTTGTTTATTTTTCAGAGCATTACAAAAAGGCCTCAAGTGAAACAACAAGAAAATGTACTCATATTTGTCTTGTAAATTACTTTTACTTATATCTAAGTGTTATACCTTGTGAAGGAACAATTTGGGGAAGTACGAAAATTTCAAGTAAAATAATTACACTGTCGAAATTGAAGAAAGTTCTCCTTTCACAACTGTTACCTAATGTGGTAAAGCAGTGCGGTGAGATGGTTTTTTATTGCGTCAATTGGTGAGGACATTTACATTTGGCAAATTACCAATCGGTAAAACGATAATATCGAGGCCACTTCTTGCCAATTGGCGCATTTGAATTTTATCTGGAAAGATGATAGCAAGATTTTATAAGTTCTTATAATGATGTATTTTTAATTTTCAAAACAAAACAAAATAGGGATGTCCATGATGGTTATGCTGATAAGTAGACCAATGTATTAATTTTATTTTTGGTTTAGGTTTTTCAAGTATTCTAAGCCTATATTAATGGGTATATCGGTTGTATTGTGTAATAATGAGTGGTAGTAGCTACCATAAATATAAATTCTAATTTTACAGCTAGGGTCTTGCTGGTTGGTTGGTTGGTTTGAACTCTCTGGTTTCGATTACGAAAATATACAACTTTCTCCATGGTTGTCTTCGGATGTGTCAATTAATGTTTGTTGTCCCGAGTTCCCGCTTCTTATAGCAGCCACTTTCATCCACAGTTCCGCAATTGTCAACGTATTGGGCCAACGTAGTTGAGTAATAAGATTCTCCCATGTAAAAGACCTGTGCCCAGACGTGAGATCTATAATATATTTATGATAATAATATTAAAGTGGTGTATTCCATTCATATTTAGCATTCCAAGAAATCCTCTATCTTTCACAAAAACATTCACTACTCTGTAGGCGTTGTAATTTGAGTGTTAATTACTTAGTTAACTTCAGTAGCTGCTTAAAATTAAAGTTGCTTCCATATTTACCACCGCTGCATTTTAAAAAAGATGTAAAGTTTTCTTGTTTCATAATACACAAAAGATCTATTTCTTTACACTTCCAAATGAATTCATGCCTAAAATGTAATCTCTTTCGAGATAGGTACTGAAGAGTTAAATCAATTATTTCCTCCAATACTTCAATCTTAATTATCTCTTACCCTTTTTGGTTCAAGCATTTCGTGTAATTACGAAATCCTTATTCAGTCTCGTACAATTATAAGATATCGAAGCACAAAATTCCATTTGACGATTTTATGAAAAGAATATGTTCCACGGCTGGCCCAAGTTCAGCATATATAGCAGTATTTTATCTCTGGAGAACTAGAAAATTCACTTTATTTGGTTTTGTTGCATACAAGAATTTTAAGCTGAAGAATTCTTGTGATAACACGTATTAAACAATAGTATACTCTTGATTTGTTAACGAAGTTGCATTAAAAAAAATTATTCGAATATTTACTAAACAAACTTTACTAGTACCATATAGTCCTGCCCGTATCTCTCTATTTTCGTCTTTATAGTAAATAACATAACTGATACCTACATATATTACACATATCATACCTGCATTTATTATTAGTTAACGAAGGTTTGAGTGATTAGAGATACGTGAATACATTCACAGGACATTCACGGCTTCGAATTCAAGCAGAAACAGTGCTCCACTTAAAAAAAGTTTAATACAATCATTTTTAATTACAAATAATAAGCTAATTGTATTATTGAAGCTTGCATATACATACAATAATAAAAAATTACAATTAATATGTTCAAATTTTCGTGTACTTGTACGATAAATAGTTAAGTTAGATATTATAGCGAAGTCTTTACACATTATAATGTTGGTACATAACCTTATCTTGGCTGCAACACTATTACCACAAATACATAACACTACAAAAGCAATGTTAAGAAGTTGTAGAAGGAGCTACTCAAATATAAATAGAAGAGAAAAGCTTCCTTAGTTTCACGAGTGTTCAAAAATACTTTTCTCAAACGAAAGACCAAAGTTATGCTACTTTATTCTGCTCCAAGCCACATTGTTTACTGTTTGTGTTAGCTATGTTCAATGACACTAACTGACCGTGCTGTTCCTTACATAGAAACAATTAACAAAAGATAAGAAATCGTTTAACACGAGATTTGTTACCAGTCCTTTTTACGAAATTCTTACATCAGCTTAATATATCGAAGCTATAAAAGTGAATGATAAACATCATTATAAGTGCCCGTAAGATGTGATATTTTCTATACTTCACCTTCATCCATACGTAAAATTGTATGAATATTTTAGTAAACAATATTGATGCTCCGGGTGCCTTGTTATCCCTCAATCAGAAAGATTGATGATCATATATTTATTCTATTTCAGTAACAAGATATATTGATATAGAAATGCGAGAAAAAAGTGTGATATTACTTAATACATAATTTTTAAACAACGAACCTTGTAGTGTTCCACACAATAACAATCAGAATTACGATTGCATAACAGCAGCGGAGGTCTTGCATTGAAATTACGTATAAATTTAATAGAATCATACAATTGATAATAAATAATAATTATTTAAACAGAGGTACAAAAAATACTACTCATTTTTACAAAAAGCTTTCTCTTTTAAATAGTTTTATGTGGCGAATACAGAAAACGAAAAACAAAAGAAAGGCGATGTTATCAAATACTGGTCAATCTCTTATCAATGGTGAAAAACAGTCTAGTAGTAAGACTTTTTAGAACATTTTTATATTATAGAATAGTATATTTAAAACTAGAAAAATTGTGTTTCACAATGAGTGTCAATAAAGTAGCTGAACTTTTTAAACGTGTTGTTTATTAGTTTGTCTGTAATACTATTTACCAGTAAGTTTAAAGTGATAATCAGTAGGCAATTATAGACTTCACAAGACTAAACATGTAATTAAAATTCTGGCATTCCTTAAACGAAGATTTACATCGTCTGTTCTTTTACTATTCTTGTAATGATTAAATTTGTATAAATACTTTGTTGACATCGTAATCCTAAAAGTTAAATGTTTGCTTCATTGAGTATGATTTATAAGTGATGAATTTGTTAAAGTTTTTTATTTAAATATTGCATTACGACACCAAAGAGTAATTTTCTGGTTTGTTATTTTTCATAGTATTCTGTCATTTAGACTGACTGACATTCAATACTGTCTTGTCATTAGATTTATTAAAAATAACCTGTGTGGTAAAGCTAAAAGACTACCCCAACATTAAATAATTGAAGACATTATTATCCTTGAAACTACTTCTCCTAAAAATATATTTACTAACATTGAGCTTGAGGAGAAATCGTGACCTTAAAATGATTACAAACTTAATCATTTTAAGGTCATGATTTCTCCTAATTTTAAGATTTTGTGTTGTCCAATATCCTATACTGGTCTTATATTTTGCATTGATAAGTTATTCCGATGCCGAAGGACTTTCGTGCAAAATTTTTAGTAAATTGGTGGAACAGGTTTTTAATTTAACGTGATGTTCATTTACACAAACATTAAAAGATGTATTAGGATGGGACAAAAGATTTAAATATTTTTTTTAGATATCAGCTTCAGGTATCACTTCAAAAAATGTGAATTTCTTTTTAATAAAACATAATAATAGACGAAGTGGGAGCGAGATTTGAAAAAAAAAACAATTTATCGTCGCAATAAAATAAAAAAACGATTAATATATTTTTGGTTCTAACAAAAATTGATATTATTTGTTCAAATACGATAGATTCCACTGGCCATATCATGAAATAGTCTAGCTAGTTTAATTAATACCTAGGATATAACTAGATGGACAGCTAAAGGCATAACAACTTTATGACGAGGTCAAGTAATAATCAGGTCATCTATGAAGGCGGTAGACAAATAAGAATTAGTGTTTAAATGAAATGACCCGTGACTGTGGTTCGACGCACGCTATTTTTACAGAAGATTATAGATATTAGATTATATTACAACTGTGATCAAAAAAGGGCGGGCTCCGATAGAAAATGCCACGATAGCGCCTGGCGAAGCCCAATCAATGCAACGTGTTTGCGTGTTGAGCTTCGGCACTCCCGGAGTCTAAGTGGAAAATAAAAGCAGTGTAATATAGCCAAATAAAAAGCTATATGATAAACGTAGATTGACATATAATCAAACTTTGACATGTAAAATATATTTGCAGTTTGAGCTTGCCATTTCATAAAATATAAAGCTCAGCAAATGATTCAACATCACCTGATGATGAGCAGTAGAGGAGTCCATATGTGAAGATAGCTAGTGAAGCATGCGACATACTACCCTAGGCACCCTCACCTTGCCGGCCCAAAAAGTGCTTACCCACGCCTCTTTTAAAGGAACCCATGTTGGAACCCCAAAATTAATTAATTAATAATTAGCCATTTTTCCAACTGCGGGTCTTATTGCTGACTTATAGTGACTGCTTACGTGATAGTCACCGAATGATTTACAAATCCACTACAACTGTATTATAATGTTATTGTGATACTTGCATAACGCAGCAATAGAATAGTAATTACCTCGGTGGTTTATGTTAATTGGAAAAATAAGTAAGATAAAAGGCCGGTGGATCAATTCTAAGAACATAAGTGATCAATTCTAAGAAGTTAAGTGCAGTTCAAAATATTAAGATTGAAACAACAATAGTCCTTTTTAAAAAGACATACCAAAAAGATTCATGGCATCCTTTGTATGATAACCTTACGTGACTATTCCAGATTTTGCGTCGTAATATATCGGGTGTGCCGATATAGAGCGATGCAAGTCATTTCCTAATATTTCCCAGATAATTTAGTGATATTACTGGGAATATTTCTTATAGAAAATCCATTAATAGAGTAACTGCGTTTGGTCTATACAGTTAGATATTAATTATATTTAATCTTAGATATCACAATTCATGGCTTTCTTATTACAAATTATATCAGTGCACCCATACAACATATAAGTATTGTATTGTAAACTGAAAAAATAAACTTCTCCCGTCAATGTGTTCTTTTCTAACAACAAAGGAGTTAAAATAATAAAATTTTAGAGAGATATTATTTTTGTTTGCTACAACAAAATATAATTTAACATACAATAATAGAAGATAATTTAGGAAACCGTATAATTTTGATACACTCAAATAGGTAGTGTTTATTTTTATCTATGCGCTACTTTTTTGTACGAAATATAATAAACTAGAAATCGAAATGGAAAACGAGACTGAAGTTCTTTATTCGTATGTCTAGATAATATGATTCATCGTTTAAAATTGGAAATATTAATATGAAATTTGTAACCTTACCTTTAATATTGGAAATTATTAAAACGACAGTGGAGTTCATAACTTACCTGAAATCAAAAATATATAATAAATATTTATGTTAATTTAAAAGTAATTATGATAATTGTAAGTGTACGCATAGTTCAGTTTTCATAAGCCCATTACGGTTGATCAATTTGGTCCCTTTATGGAAGTATATTTTTAACAAGCGAAAGAATTAAGTGCATTAAGTACTCCTCCACCAAAAGCAGTATGGACTTCTCCATAGGTAACTAAGTGCCAACATAAGTTGTATAAAAAGATGTATAGGGGAAATGTTGTATTTATACATTTTGACTATATACTTGTTTGTCAATATTTTGTAAAATATTCTATTAATATAGAATAACGTCTATTTGTATCCAGAGCTACATTCAGAATACAATTCACCACAGAAGTAAAGGGCGTAAGAGACAAAACTAATATTTGATAATAATTTGGTCAGTAAAAAAGTATACATTATGCATAGCCATTTCCTAATTTAATATCTTAATGATCTCTTAGTGGTATTTTTATGCATATATCTCGATAAAGGAGAAATAAATTATAATCTCATGAAAAAGGACCGTTTTCTATAATAATATAATACATAATCAAATAAATGTTTATGTTAACGACAAATTTCAATCAAATACCTATACAAAGAATTTAAATTTCACTTGTATACAGTGTTTGAGGGATGGAGTACACTTCTTTTAGGCCAACATATTCAAGGAGGCGCCTCAATGTTTAAATTATCGCTGAATATAGATTTGAGTTTGGAGAAAGCAAGAATAGATAGTTCGATCCGTCAAAATATCAAACAGTAAAGTGTATAATAGTTTTTAACAAAACACATTTGATTTTTATTTATATTTATTGATAAATAAAACATAAAATTTTCTCTCTTCTAAGGAATTGACACTGTTAGCTTTTCAATATTAAGTGAAGCAAAAAAGAATTCGTGAACACTGTCTTTTTCTAAATTTATTGCAATAGAAGGAATGTGTATTGAAGCTTTATTACTTCTACGAAGGTTTATATTGCCATCTCCCTTTACGAACAGTAACAAGACTCTTAATATGACGTCTTATAGCGATCCAATAAGTTAAGTTAAGTTATAGTTTTAATTATTGTCTTTTTCTAACAAATGGTTTTACTACTTAATATCTACTAATGATGAAACTGTAGCTCATCTAAATTGTAACTATTCAACAGCTGCGAATATTCTTAAAATGTATTCAATTGTGAAGATTTTGTTTGGACCTTAATAAAATTATGGGTGACCTATGCTTACATATAAATTGATTTCCTGTTTTACTTGATATGGATCACTTTGAATTTAAACTTTGTCGAGAAATTCAAAATAGGTTTCTGTTTTAAAATGCCTATTGTCCAATCCTTTACATACTTATGTAATTGTATGAATAGTATAAATCATATAAAAAAGCGATAATATTAATACGATTAGCCGAATATAGCATTAAGCAATAGTAAAATAACCTTATTTGTCGTAATGTAAAACTGCAAGATAATGAGTAATAAATAAATTTCCAATCATTTATCTATACATCATAATCATTATCGATTTTTGTCTCACTGCTAGGCACAGACCGTATTACATGGGAGAGACACATGAAGAGTTTGGGCCATAAAATAACCGCGCTGGCCCAAAGCGGCTTTGTGTGAGCGTAGTTGCCGTAACAACCAGATGGAGCACGAGATATCTAACTTTGATTGACCCACCCAAGAAGTAACCATGGCGAAAGTTGTACCATTTATAAAAGAAGAGAATATTATTGGAAATAAATTTCAGTACTTATCAAAATCGAGTAAATCGTCTGAATTGTGTCCGTGTGTTTTACGATGGATTCGCATTCACTGCACGGCGCATCGCAGTTATTCGCAGGCGGGGCGGAGCGTACTATATTTCATAATTGTTCTATATCAAACATTACATTAGTCGTTTTCCCTGAAATTCTACAGCTTTGTATGAAGTCGAAAAGAATAGATATTAAATTGTTGCGCATTTTTATTATTCATTTTTATTTAAACCTGCAGTTTGATAAGTTGATATTTTGAGATAGTGATCTATCTCAAAATATCTATTAATACTGATAAACTAATATAATATTTATAAATACATGTATATGTGAAGACTAAACAGGTTAGTAAATGTTATATAGTTACTATTTGTTTTATGTGGTCCATTTTTTTATATTTAAATTTTCATACTTTTTTTTAAGGCTTTTGTTATATTATATATAGCAATTTTTTAGGAATGGCGTCTGTCACAATGGTAACTAACAACGGCATCAGCTACGAGACCAACGTCTGCGAGGGATTTAACGGTACATAAAACAATGTTATGGTTGCACTCCGATTTTAATAATCTACTGACAACCCTTTTAAGGGATAAGTCCAGAGGAAGGGTTGGACGGAAAACAGGAAAGTTGTTTTGAGTCCCATTCTGACATATGCAGTAACAAATCTGTTAAAAATCTATGTTTTCATTTAATTTACAAAGATTATGCAGAACTTGCTTAATTTTTATCTAAAAAACTTATATATTTTTTGGATAATAATTAAACAAAAATTTACAAAAATGTGTATCGTAATCGTCAGTATCACCTGTCCATGCAGAGGAGATGCAAGTATGTATAGTATAAAAATTTATGCCATAATAATTGACAAGGAACAAATGATCTTCCGCTGAATTAGCCTAATAGCAACAAATTAGTTTTATAAAATATATTGAAGTTTCCTCGTCCAACTTCAGTGACGGAATATTCGCAGATTTTTGTCTTGTCCTTAATAATAATGTACTAGATCTACTCGAGTAGGTACGTCGTAAATTATCTCATTTGGGCATTTAAAAACAGGTCGCGTTAAAAGCTTTCAAAATCCATAGTTCATAGAATAAATCTTAATACAACATAATTTTCGCAATACCATTTTCAGTGTAGTATTATCAAAAATAAAACAGCTGCATTATGCGAAATCTACTACCGCAGCAGTGACTCGCAGGCGGGGCGGGCTATTTATACCTGATAATTGTCTCGTTTCGTGATATTTTTCAAATATACTTCATTAGATTAGGACAGCGTCCACGTACAGACTTAACCTTGTTATTTTCACCTTACATGGACATCAGTATCACGATCACGAGCTCGGTGGAAGATCTTCCCTTTTAACTGACGATGTGGCGGATCTAGCCACATCCAAACAGACATATTAAATTCTCTGATACCAGTAAGCTGTGTTTAGGTAATTGTAAAATATTTTTTATTGTTACTTAAATGAATACCATAGTAAGCTATAGAATAGTGTTAAATTATTTTTGTTGAAATTGGAATGCTATTTGATCGTGCCTACATGGTATAACTAAGAATACAAGACAAATGGTTAATATAATTAAGACCATAATTTTATGTATTTATAAAACTTGTTAAAGAATGTTAACTGTGAAATGAAGATATGGTTCAAAAGAACAACTCTAAAAGAATGAATATGACGTCAGAAAAGTTAGTCAAAAAAATTAACAACTTATATCCATTAAGTAGCTAACTCATATATATATATATATATATATATATTACTATTGGAGGGACAACACTTATTTTTGCAAGATATTTATCCGAATCACATTCCTAGAAGCAATATTTAAAATCATTTTTGAAGAGTAATATTGGTATTGCACCTGGTGTGCTATTCAATTTAATAGCTCGACTTCGTGTCCAATTTTCCTATGACATCATAAATTTGATATCCTTATGTGGACATATTTCGAATATTGGATAGTTATTGCGAAATACATTTATGTAAAGTAATACATATATATTGTATATAATACATTAAAATTTGACGTGAAACAAAAGGTTTAATCAGAACGTTTTATTTAATATTATAAATTGAGAAATGATTTTTATATTGGAAGCGTTAATTTTAGAAGTTGTAAAATAAAAATAATCTCTGGTTGAAATTTAATAATCCCCTTAACAATAATGCCTAATGAAGGTTCTAAAATCGAATTATCCCGGAGTTTTAAGAGACATTAAGAAACCGTTTGTGAAAAAGATGATCAAATTTTATTCTATAAGTGCTGTGCCCTATTTCTTTGGGTTTTTATATATGTTACGAAAATATTAAAAACATTAGTTTTTCTCTTGATTGAAAGAGGTTTATCGCTTGGCGTCGATAACACCCTAGAATAAGATTTGTAAGATTTTTAGTTTAATCCGATAATTACTAAAATGAGTACTTTTATGAAAAAAACGTATATAAATAAAAAGCCATGAAAAAATTTAATTGTTTATCTCTGAGAGATCCCAGCTACTTTTAGACCTTGACTTATTCAGATAACAGACAACCCACGGTGCTTTTACAGTGGCGTTCCTTTGATTTATCCTTAAATATTAATATCCTTTTGGCTTCTCTCCTTGCATATTCCATCATTACGCATTGCACATCTATTATGCCGCAGTCATTACAATTTTCCTTGTTAGGTATCCAAATTTATTGGATGGGATGTGTCCAGACCGAAGTCTTTAAAAACAGGTGTGATTGTCAGTTGTCTAAAAGATCATTTTAGCCTTGGCTGAAATAATTATACTCTCTTTAATGGACCAATTAATCAATGGGCTAGACTGTAAAATAATACGAAATGGTTTTATTGGATTTCGTACACAAGTAGGAACGATTTACTTATAGGCAGTTCTTTATATAATAAAATCAACATTTTAAAATTATAAAGAAGCGATTTAGTTAAGGTTCTTTTCACCTTTCAAATATTACCAGATACAACTGGCGTAATACAGAATATCTATTCAGTCTAATTATAGTTGAGTAATTGGTTGTTTTGACTAGCCTTTAGGGTGGAAGACGCTGATAAATTGATGGTATACATAATTTTTTAAATGATTCCTGCTTACAATATATTGTAACTATATAAGACATTAGCCTTTGACACAGTGGAGACATTCTCTGACATGCATAAAATTGTAAACAAAATTTTCATAAATAATCAATACAAAAATGACAGGTTATTTCTAACAAACTATTAGTTTTAAGTTCTTGTGGTGGTACGATATTCTAGCAGCATATCTCCACGTTTGGAATTTCCCAAGTAACTCAGGATTCTCGCCATTGGAGTGAAGCCTAATTGTAAGCGTAGGCTTGTGAATTGCTTCGGCAGAACCTAGGTCATCCCTGCAATGGGTATTTGAGTTTCCGGGGATTTTAAGTGGGTTTTATCAGTGCAGCTTTGGTCAGGCACTGCCCCCATACACGCCGGCTGTTTAGTAACCAGTGGCAGAAGGGCCCGTAAACAGATTCTTCCTTGTTAAAAAAAGCTAGAATAGAATAGAATATATCTTTATTGTACATCAGCCAATTCAAGAAGAGAAATACACAAAAAAACTTTTAACTAATTTAGGTTTAACTAACTAGATCTAAGTGTGAGTGCTAGAAATGTATGGCTGTGTCGTAATCTGTCAGGCAAGTAGATATAATGGTTTTGTGATAGTCAGGGTCATTCTATGCATTCTATGCACTTCTTTGGAAACAATAAAAACTATGTGAAGAAGATACAGACTGAAACATGTAAAATGCTGCTTACGAATTCATTTTCATTTAGTGATAACTTTATTTAAAATTCATACTCAGCCGAGAAATTTTTATTACTTCCTATAATGTAACTTTCAGCAAAATGATGCCGAGTTTCAATAATATGTCCATGAATGGGTTTGCTTACGAATAATTCAATTTTGACATATTATTTCACAACATAACTTCTACAGATCCACCCATTCATCCGACTATTGAAACCAAATCATCCGATTATTGAAACCAAGCTAGAAAATAGAAAGTAATTAATAAATATTGATAATATGAAAGGCACACAAGGAGTCCTGGAACTTTATTTGGTATATTATTTCATTGGGTAGGGTATTTTCCTCATTGGTGTCATAACGAGTACATTCTCTTTATAATTACCTAAAAATTTTAGTTCGAATGAGTCTTCAGTATTTTACAAAACAAGATCTTAATTTACTAGCTGAATCCAGTTAATTCTTAGCTAATTTAAGGCCACCGTGAAAGCCAACGTTAATATCTTTGACTGTATCACGGGGCTATATTTATGCAAATATACAAGGAGGAGAAACTATCATAACGCTGAAACTCATTCCAAATGTAGCAGACCTTAATTCCGGAACTCCTTCATCAGGAAAATAAATTTAGTTTACCTTACCTTTTCTTTGTTTAGCTTATCCTATTATTTTTAATAAGGACTGCATTTATATTTTATATACACGTATACAGTGTACATATTAATTTGAGTTAAATAATAGATGTTATTGTCAAAAAGAACTTAAGAACCAATATTCAATTTACTGTAATTTATAGAGGTATTGGTTCAGTACGTCTGAAATTTACAGCTTAGTAAGCGGTTAATGTAAATACGAAAATTAAAATCATTGATAAAATGCTTGTTTAAGTTTTTTTATATATATTATCATACTTAATTTGAGCTAAATAATAGGTGTGAGGGTAAACAAAATATAAATAACAATATTCAATTTACAAACAAATAACAAATATTAATTTGTTATAAGTTTTTTAATTTTAACCTGCTTTGCAAATACTAAAAAAATTATAAAAATGGAAAGCATTACTTACATAATCTCAACATATTATTATACATATAACTCTAAAAACAAATTTTAAGAATATGGAAGTACCGAGAAGTAATATTTGTGCCGCTGGTGCTTTCCAGTACCGTCCGACAGTATTAAATTATTAAATTTTACACACAGCACTCACTGTAGTATGTAAATGCAACACTTTTATATATAAGCAGGCTAATCAGGAAATTTTACATCAACAAAAGCATGTGATAGAAGAAGGAATGAAATTTAAACACAATAAACAAAACAAACAAATTTTCTAAATTCAAAAAAGTGCGGATCTAAGTCCGCTGACTGTAGTTCATCATAAGAAAACTATTACATTTCTAGACTCTGTTTAGTAATTAAATAATAAGTCACACTAGGTATTCGTCAGTGGGAACTTTTTAAAACAGCCAGGTTTCTGATCTGCGCATAATAATATAAATGTCGAAATATTTAAATTAAAATTTTAATTAAAAATTTGCAATGTCTAAATTATTTACAGACTTTCTCATTTTCGCCAACAAAAGTCCAACAAACCTAGGGTTGAAATGAATTGAAAATGGAACATTGTCACTATAGCTCCGTCTATGTGTAATGGCTACGATCACCATCGTCACTAGCAGGTTTTAACGACTGTTCTTACGACGTCTCTGCGTAATTAGACGTAAATTAAATATCCCATAAGTGAGAGGTAGAACAATGTTCTTTAACTAACTGCAGCTTTAAAAGCTTTGCTTAACATTTTAATTCTTTAGAAAATATATACTTCAGTTTTAGAAACTTAGCTCCAATCTTTTTAGTTGCTTTATTAAGGAGGATGTGTTATTTAACGATGTGTACTTACTAATCTCTTTATTGTCTCAACGAGTAAGTTTCATTGCAATATGTGTACCTATTTCTTATTGAAGTAAAATAAAATACAATAAGTTTTTTTTTTCTTTTATACAAACCTCGTCAAAATAACCTTTATATAAAATTTTATTTTATATAGCAACTTAGTTGGTAAATTGGATTTAATATTTCAATCTTATACAACCTAATTTGCCACCTTATTTAAAATCGTAATGGTAATTAACTCGCGATTTGTAAGTCATCATAATAATTATTATAATTTTTATAGTTGATGACTTTCTATTATGATTAAGCTAGTTTCAAGTATCGTGGAGAAGAGTTTTTTCTTAGACGTTGGTTAAAGCTGCATAGTTTGTAAACAGATGATGAGTTTCTTTATTTAGTTTTATTTCAATTATATAATAAAATTGTCAATTAAAGACATAACATATTTAGATAATTATCATATCATATCTATTTCGTAGTTCAATTATCTTCGTCATATGTGTGTTATTCCGATGCTTATGACACTTATAGTAATGGTAATCATATATTTTTATTTATTATAGAGCTATTTGTAAAATAAGAATAGTGACTAATAACTAATAATTGAACTACGAATTAGATATGATATTATGGACAAGCTGTGATATTATGTATGATTTTAATGATGGCCGCCTGGTCGAGTGGTTAGTACGCTGTCTTCATAGCCAGAAGTCCCCTTGTCTATAAATCCCGGTGGGCCCCTATGCGATGGGATGCCCCTGTGGGATGTATGATGAGTACGAAAATGTTTCTTGTCAGAAAAAAATATTTCTATTATTTATAAATATAAAAATTATAATATCATGGAAATAAAGTCACGAGTCTCCGTCAATAAAGAATTTCATAAGTAAACTGAGAACTGTTGATAACCACAATCTTATAAATCTAGCTCCAGTTCATAACATCTTAATTATCAGGATTCTAATTAATTATCCGAGATAGAACAGTAAAACTTAAGTAAATCCCTTAATGAACGTCGTAAACGGCATAAATTGTTGAATTATTTCACAGAGAATGGCTCCGTTTTGTATGGTTGGAGTTGAAAAAAGCACATTAAGGCTCAGTTAGAGCAAGACGCCACCTGCTTTCATCGTTGCCCCGGTTATTGCTCTTACAAGTCTCTCCTACCTATAGTATACGCTAGATTCACTCGGAATTATATCTGATAAATTATTTACCCGCTAATGAAAATATTAGCTGTCTGTAAGCCGCCAAATTATTACAATCGAAGTGCCTTCATCTAACAAGGTCTTAGTGATAATCTAATGAAGAAGTTTAAGGCGCATGAAACCATACTTAACCGTTTACCAATTTTAACATATGACAGATTTCACATAAGGAGCTGAATCGTATGAATACTACTCGAATATATTAAATAATTTAGTTTTGAAAATAGTATTTTTAGAGATGCCAATGACCTCATATTGACACAATGAATGATGTAAATTGTGATGTCACTGTCATTGTAAGCCAATTAGACGTCATGGTTGACGTTATGGATTTATGTAATCTGATGTAAATGTTTTGTTTAAGAAAAATTATAATAAAAAATTTTTCGACTCATTTTTACTGAAATCACAATGTAGTTGAGTTTGATGTATAATACTTGCAACACTGATTGTGTGTTTTGAGTTACCGAAAACTGAATGGGTGTTCGACTGAGTGTTCATTTTGACATGGTGATGAATTGAGAATGATATTTGACTAAAGCTAATTTGTTGAATCGTTTAAAAAAGCATATAGTGAGGTAACTGAAACCATAATGAGTGTTTCCAAAATATGTGAGTGATATAACCGTTTACATGTCGAGTGTAAAATTTGTATAGGATTACGCAATGTGTCAATATAAATTAATATCATAACCGCTATGTACGCTACGTAATATAACATTACTGATTGCACAGCGATTGGTCTACTGTTACAAAAAATACTGCACCGTGACTTAATGTAAGGATGTACAACTATCATTAATAATTACTGAAAACACAAGCACTAGGTACAAATTAAATGCAGACATCTCCCCTAGCGCTAAATTTAGAGACATCTAACATATCGCTAATAGGATGAAGCACTTGAAACGTTTAAATCTACGACCAACTGCTAGCAGAACTGTATCTACTTAGCAAAACATAAAGCCGCAGGGTATTAATAAATCTAGATTCATTTTAACAGAAGCGAAGCGTTTTTACGTGACTAGTTTGATATACTTTACAGGGCGA
Source organism: Acentria ephemerella (assembly GCA_943193645.1). NCBI lineage: Eukaryota > Metazoa > Arthropoda > Insecta > Lepidoptera > Crambidae > Acentria > Acentria ephemerella. The sequence continues at coordinate 8,425,859 of OW971881.1, forward strand.
TGTACTTTGTAGGTTCGACTGAGTGGCCTTTTCTATTTGAGCCACAGCACTTTGCTAGATTTTAGTGTAATGGAGAAGGTAATCAGGTTAATTACGAGGCATGGGAGGCATTAGTATCTCTTGTCTACATAATATAAAAGCACGAAAAATATGAAGTGATGACTTGATAGCCCTTGTGTTGGCTAACGCTTATCATTCAATCAGTCGATCGAGACATTTATTTGCACCTATAGTTTTCAGCCAAAATATGTTCTATAAATAATTTTAATGACAGGCATAGGATTAACCTGAGAGAAAAAGTTTGCAATTTGATATTGACTAACAAAGCATTGTACTTTTAATTGCATCCAATTTGCTAACAAGTCAATTATTTCATTAACATAAAAACAACAGTTATAAATTATTTATAGCAATGGCTTTTCATTTATCTTCACTCAATGAAATGATAATATTTTTCATTTGCTGTCGCAAATGTGTGAAATTACAGTCAATGAATTTAATTTCGCAGTGGCGTCTAAATTATTATATAAATATATCTAAATTATTTTTTAATAAAAAAAGATTTTATATTCTTCCTTTCTGTCAGCAATATTCTGTGTATTTTTTTTTAAATTATTACCTATAAATCTTCAATGTAGTTTAATTAAATACTTCCTGTACCTATGCTCAAGAGACAGGTGTCTTCTGATCTTATTACCATAATAAAAGCAACGACCTAGAGGAATTTATCGGAGAAAATGAGCAAAATAGATAAATTTGAACGAACGACAGTTTCTTATTAAAACGGAATGCCCATTCTAAATAAGACAGCGTTCTTTTTTTTAACAAAACCATTCGACAATCAGTTTGCGAGCAATTTATTGTGCGATTTTCTTTAATTGAAAAATACAATAGATCGGTCTAATTTTTTCGAAGGTTGTGAATTAAATAATTTTAAATTGTCTATGGATGGTAAAAATTCATTCGAATAATTTTAACGAATAAATTGATGAATCAGCGGATCTTTTGCAGTTTGTTAATATTAATTAATTTCTTATTTTATTTGTTAACTATATATACGTAACCTTCATAGTATCTTCCACGTTTCACAAACAATCGAATATTTTCGTGTTTGATTGCTGGTACGTTGGTAAGGGACGACGGGCGGAAGCCTTTCCCATTTGCCTGTGCAGAGGAGAATGTGGATATAAATGTCAAAGACGAAACTATCTACATCCTTAGTGACAGTTAAGCTACGTTGAAGGCTCTAGCTTAAAATGTTATTGAACCCAAAACCTATCTCATCCAATACGGTGCGAATGGAATTCAGGAAGAAATAATCAGAAAAATGTAATAAGATTGCTTCTATCGCATACTTTAAAAGCTTCAAATATACATTTGGAGGCCCTAAGAGAGTGATTTGAAACTTGTGCGTACAGGCCACTATAGCACAAATAGCATGGTATTTAAAATGAAGTTAGTTGAAATTCCTGTGTACTTTATCGTCTTTGTTCAGGGTACTCCCCACAGGCCCTAATCTGTGGAGAGTACACTGAACAAATGGACCACATCCTGTGTTACTGTGATGCTCTTATTCCGAAAAGAAAGGGTCTCTTTGGTCTGAGCTACCATACTCCTGAAAACATAAGGCTGCTGACTCCAAGCGGACTTAGTAAGTACATCTTGGAATTATATCCGGATAGCAGACATTAAGATAAGGGAAGTACAAAAAGTCCCATTGGGTCCAAGTGCTCCGGGAGTGTATCCTGGCCCTTTACTAAAATAAGATAAGGGGCGACGTGTCAAGGGTTTTTATGAATAATCGATAGTTTAAGATTTTGTTCTCTGTGGTGTGACATATATCTAGAAGCTTTACTTTCGTTGAGTCTAAAAGATATTACTTTAACAGTACGTAAAATAGTTTATATGCTGATACTTCATACTTAACTAGCCCCAAGTTCTGGCCCACCGAAAATAAAGTATAAGATATTAACTGTACTAAACCTAATAATATAAATAGCCTATTATAGTGATATCAGAAAGGAACTAGTATTTCATTGCATTTTTAAACCAAGTATATGCTTTTACCGTGAGCAACTAAGAAGGAAAATTCAGAACATCCTCCAACTACTAAAAACAAAACAGCCACTCCAAAACTTGCTTAGATACAGGCACCGCCCAAAGGAATTTCGTCAGTGTTGCAGTATTACTTCAGCCTGTAAACTATTGCTATAACTATGCATCTCAGTTCGGCGCAGCACTTAAGAACTTCATAGCTTGGCAACTGTCGAACATTACTTATACGTTAGTTTTTTCTGACTTCCTTATGAATTGGAACGTGTTACATTCTTTATTTTACAGAATTTTAAACTTTTACCTATCTTAATTAGTACTATATAAACTTTTTTGGAAATTGTAAGCTGAATACGGAGGAATAAGAATATAATGTTTAAAGTCCTTAATAGATACTCATTGATTAATTATAATAAAAATACTTACATGAGATAATAAAAATAAACAATATAAAATGTATCACATTATTTAAAAGAGTAGCCCAATAAACATTAATTTTGATTTTCCCCAGCCTATTATAATAATACGTATAGACTTTGGTCGTTAAAAATGTTTATGACAAAAAATTCAAAATCGTCAAGTACGAAAAAAATACGAATCCAAATTTTGTTTTTAATAAAAGAGGGGAAACGGAACGTTTTATCATTTTATGGTATCAGAGACTTTACTTGGGTGAGCTGGAATTATTTTAATTGAAATAGAATCATGGCGTCGTAAATTATGAAATTGTATATTGTCTAACATTTTTTTAACCTCTGACAAAGCTGCAATACTAGTAGGGACCATCCCTAAAATATGTAACTGTTGATAAATCTGTGAATGGTATCAAACTATTTATGAATAACCCCAAGACATACAAAAACTGCGCCAATTTCTATATTGTTTTTTTAATTTTCAATTTTAGGTTTCAGCACTATTCTGTTCTCAATATTCATCTGGACGTTCCTTTACGTTAAAAATATGTGCCTGTATCGAACTTTCAGAAAAACCAATTTCGCCGTACAAAGGCCGTCAATTTATGACACAGTGCACGCGAGTCTCATGGGAACAAGTCGTGTCCAACAGACCTAAAATTTAAATTAATTTTGAGATGAAAATTTTATGACTACAATTCGTGGTAATATACCCAAAATCGTGCTTTTTTGAAGAAACGTCTAAATTGGATTCGGCGTACAAATATTTTCCCCTTGATGTTAGGAGTCAATAAGTTCCATCTCTCAAATGTCACTCCAATCATTTCAGATTGAGCTGGGTCGAGTCACACCATTTGTGATTCATTCCAACGTTATTAGGAGTTTTATTAGCTGTCAGCTTTGCTTTTATTTTTTGTACATAAGTAGTACCTACATCTATAAAATAATTATTTAATGACAAACACATCAACGGTTTTGTGTACACCTCTATACAAATTAAAATTGCTGTTATATCTATAAAAATATATAACAGGGTGAAATACACGACCCAAATACTTTGAGCGAGCTGATGTTTTAAAAGTAACACGACCAGAACGAATTTTCTAAATAAAAATATTTACAAAATAAAAATATTTCAGGATTTCTTTAATATGTTTCAAGCTACTCTATATGTATATTTTTATTTTATATTTGCCTCTTATTTTCTATTTCAATCACCATTATTTATAAAACTGTAATTGATTAAGTATTGGCTGTTATGCCTCAGGAAGAAAAAGATTAATATAAAAATAATATGCGGAATAGTTTAATTTAGATAAGCTTTACGACTTTAGTCTTTATAAGAAAAAAACATTCCTGCTACCAACGGCTACAAACGTTATATTAAATATAATATAATCATAGAATTAAGCAAGGTACCGAGTTAATGCGATTAAATTCATAAAGGTCTAGGATAACATACACACGCCACGCCACACACGCCCGTCGCTTAGCCAGTGGCGGGTAGGTCCGTAAATGGATTCCTCCTCGTAAAAAAGGATAGGAATCTTCATCAAAATTATATTTCTTGTTACCAACCATTATTACCCAGCTGCATGTAACTGTTAGTCTGAAGCCCTACGTTAAAGCTCATTAGTGTAAGTGTGATGTGGCTGTCTGATGTGATTTTTTTCACGTTGATACTGAGTTTTCAAGTACGTGGTCCCAAATACTGGTCCTGAGGGTGTATTATTGACAGTTTTGTCTGTTTAATATATGACCTGTTTCTAATTTTGATACACAGGGAACTTTAGAGTGAAAAATAACCAGTAAGTAAATTAATTGAAATTTCATGCAACTACGCAATGTAATTAAACATAGCTGTATTTTCTTTATTCCTTCTATCAATATAATTTATTTTATTTCATTACAATTGAAAGGCGTTGTTACTATAACAAACATAAAGTTTTGAGACCTCTTAACGAGAAGGTTGTCCAATCTAGGGCTCAGCACCATTATTGCTTCCAGGCAATTTGACTCACTTTCAGAAGCAATCTGAACCGCCATAGACGAGCAATCAATAAATAGCGATGCCCATAAGTGTATTAATAGATCTTTCGCACAGATTTCTACATATTCCCGTGGCAATTATTACAACAGAAATAATTATAGCAACAATAAAAAAGAACTTCGAAGTACTTTTTGATCCATTACTAACAAAAAAATAATAATATATATGTATATATTTAATCATCAATTAATTATTAGTTAAATGAAATATATATATTCACACTTCATACATAAAATAATGAGACCCCTAACCAATATTTGTACTTTTTGTTAATATCAAAGACAAAATACCTATCTCTTTCAAGATTCAAAATTATTCGTTTTGTAGATACTTTGTATTGTACTGGAGTTACCTTTACTCGATGTGGAGTTAATAATTGAGGGAAATACTAAAGTTTGGTAACGGAACAATGATAAATCATAGTCTCGTTCCTATATCCGCATGAACTCACATAATGTCCGAATTTCGTTCAGAAACATAGCGGAGGTGCACATTGGCGCAATATGAATGGCACAAAGATTATGTGACACTATTCATTCGAAGATAGTGCACTGTTTTACTAAAATTTGTATTCACAATAAATATCTCCAAGATTAAAATACGCATAACAACCGAGTACGTGCATTCAATTTGACACTTTAATAACTAAGCCATTTTGATACAGTTTTCTAGAAACATCCTATTATTACACTCTATATCAAATGATTGCATAGTTCTAATAAGCACTATGCACTTTATTGAAAATGTTATTAAATAAGCAACATCGTTTTGTGAATACTATTTTGTTTCTAAGACACATGTACACACACGTACATAAGTCGGTGTTTGACGTCATTAACAATACTGTTGATATAAAAAGACGTTATGTAACTGTAGCTTAAGAAGACTTAACACTTTTTTTACATACAATTAAATCGAACTCATCTTCTACTGAAAAGTGGAGAGAGACGCGGCTTAAGTCTTTAATCTCACAATTTTGTAGCTCATCTACATGATGAATAAGTACCTTCTGGGCTTAAAAAACTATAACTCATTCTTTATATAGTTATACTACATTTTATCTGTAATTTGAACATATCTCAAAATAACATAACATTTTGTTCAACCTCTCGATAACAGCTAATGGTTAAAAGTGTTGAACTCAGATCTACTTTTAATAATAATTTGCAAAAAATATGTTGAATTTGCAACAAATATATCTTAAATCGGTTCTGTTAACACTCACGGGTCCTATAATGAGTAGATTTTGTGAGAAATTAAATGAATAATACTATGATTTTTCCTTTTTTTCTAAGCTTAACTTAGAAAAGTAACTTATTAAGTAACCCAATTACTTAATTGAGTTACTTAATAAGTTACTTTTCTGAAACATTTAATTGATATTTGGTTGAATTAGCGAATGTTTGTTCGTATTTTTACACGAGTAATTGATTAATAGCTTACGTAGAATTCAGAATGAAGTCAAACATGAATAAATTTCTATCATTATTGAACTAAGATTTGTCTATAAAGAATTTTACATAATCTCTATCATGAGCTCATAAAGAATTATTACTTGATTTTTTTGTCATAAAATTTCTTATTAATCCAACGATAATAAGAACTGGATAAAATAAACATAGACATACATTAAGCTTGATCAATAATAATAATTGTTTATTTCGGATACTATAACATAATTTATTAGTGCATTTTAGTTACATTTTTTATCTTACTTGACTAAATTGATAGACATTAATAATGATTGTAAGACAAATTTCTATTATCTAATTGTGTTATAGTGATTGATAAATTACCAACATTCACGTTTGTAGAAAGAAGAAAATAATTGAACTAGAAAATAATTGAAATAGATTGAACATTAAATCTTTAAATGCTGCACAGCTAAGACTTTCTTTGGATTACAGGATTCCTTTTAATATTTCTCGTTCTTGTGATTATAAAACCATATTACCATACGTGTTTACGCCCTTTATAAAAACGTTATGTAAATTTAATTTCATGAATGAATTAACAAACTAATTATAAACTATTAGTGCTTTTGCTTTTTACTAAACAAATTTTTATTTGAGGAAAGATTTTATACTCTGGGAAAATTCCCATAGTACATGATATTTTATCAACATAACTAACGCCATCAAAGTTTAAAGAAGTAGAAGAATATAATATAAATTGAGCTATATTATAAATTTAATCATTGATTCAATCAAATAATGATGTTTCTTTTAGAACGCTGCACCCTATTTTACCGAGCGACCAAAATGATTTGATGTTCTATCGTTTAGATGCAAATTCGGTATGCGGCAGATAAAGCTGAACGCAGATTTTCATGTTTTGCGATGCGATCTATTTAGGAAGGTTACAGTTTCCAACAAGATTGTGCTAAACGATCGTCCTTTGTACGTTGATTAATTGAAAATTATTTAAACAACTAATTATTAATTTTGTCATCATTAATATTATGATGCAGTATTGTAGCAAGTTAAGTGCCAACATGAGGGCAGTTTGTTCTTACAAACGCCTGTTCTAGACCCGTGTTTTCCCCTGGATAATTTTTCTTAAGACTATTCCAAAAAAGTTACGGTCACTTTTGTCATGTCCGTTTCCCATCTTTTCATAAATTCAATATTGATAATGATATGAATTTTCAAAAACCTACCAAAAATTTGACTAAAATATATTCATACACAGATACAGGCAAAATATTGTATTATTTTTTAAAGGATTTTTCATCAATACAGTCTATAGCCAGATATATTTTTCTACTGTAAATCAATTTGTCTAACAAAAGCTTGTGTCTATGTACCAATTTTATGATTATTGTAATAAAAATCTTAAAAAAAAATTCTAACTGCCAAAATTGATTAGAATCAGCGCCGTTTTGGCAGTCAGTTATACTATCTATAGTATAAATAAAAATTTTATTTTCCCAGCTTGGTAAATGGATTTTAAAAATCAAATACCCTTGAAGTCTTCGATTGTAAAAAACTCAGCCTCAAGACAAATCAAGCCTCCGTTGAGCATATTTCGTTGTTATTTGAATTGGCTATCCACACACTGTTGATAAATTTACCCGATATAAATAGGGACTTATATTAATTTATGCTATTACGTGGTATTTTGTTGACATTTATTCATGAAGAGAGTGTATAAACTTCAATGGAATACAATATGGATATTATAGTTTTTGTTGTACTAAAATGGACACGAAACTGCTTAGACTATTCTGAATTATTTGACGTTTAATTAATAACGGACAGTCATAATTAAGCATTCACACAGAAAGTTGGACGTAATATGCCAAATTCTCATTATTCATTCATAATCCAGGATACAACACCAGCGGTATATCAAGTGAGGAAATAAAAACTCAACGTGCGGCAAATTTGTTTCTGCACATCTTAGGGTTGTAAGCTTTGAAGTAATAGAAAAGGTTGCTTTATTTTTACATTCAATAATTCCTAAAAGCAGACCCTTTGTGCTTACTGTCCACCTTTACAATTGAATATTAATTTTGTTATGTGTACAGGAATAAATAAAATAAATAAGTCGCGATTTTATTGCAGTCAAGGAGCTTAATGTTGAAATTATTAGTGTTCTCAAAAGACCTAACTTTGATTGACCCGACAGGGCTGAATGGGCCCATACATTAAATAAAAATTGTAACTAATACCTTGCCCAAATTATGCACCATTTAGAGCTGGTCTTCAAGATAACAAATTTGATTGACAGCCAGGACCCAGCCATGGCGAAAGTGGCTTTGTTTTCATTCTCTTGACTAGTACCCCTATTGTGAGTTTCTATCGTATCGAGACGTTCCGATCTTAGTTGCGTTTGACTGATTATCGCATATATACAATTTGACATTTGACGAAAAACACGATCTAGATGATACAATTCGATTGAAACTCACACAATGGGTACAGAACCCCTAGTGTTAGTTTCTATCGCATCGAGAGGTTTCAATTGCAGTTGCATTCAGCAGACAATCGCATATATAAAATGTCGTTCCCAAAATTTCACAACAGAGGCGCTGCTGTCGTTTGCATTCAATTTGACAGTTGCCGTCAAAGACGATCGAGACGGTTCATTTCGATTGAAACTTACGCTAGGGATACAAAGTGTTTGAACGCCAAAGCCACAATTCCAACGAGCTTTTCGAGCTCCTCTGTGCTACCGACAGTACGTCAAGCCATTGGTCCCTGTTGGTACGGCAACCGCATTCACGCACCAAGCTGCAAAGGATCAGCGTGGTGGTGACCTCCGCAAAACTCCTCATTTGATGCGTCAAATGCGATTTAATAAAAATATCCATATAACTTGGTGCCTATCTCTTGTTATTACTTTAACAATCAGATCCCTGTTGGTACGGCAACCGCATTCACGTACCAAGCTGCAAAGGATCAGCGTGGTGGTGACCTCCGCAAAACTCCTCATTTGATGCGTCAAATGCGATTTAATAAAAATATCCATATAACTTGGTGCCTATCTCTTGTTATTACTTTAACAATCATACCTACTTTACAGTTGTATATTACAGTAGATCACATGTTCGACAACTCAGCCGATGTTTACTTAGAAGACAGCCCTATTTATTCCCACCCTAGCCGACGCCTTTAGACGCCTGGCGTTTTTATTGCACCAAAACCAATAAAATCTACATTTCACAGTAAGTATACAGGCTGATCAACCAAGATAGGTCAGATCTGGAACTAATAGAAATATTGAGTTCTAGCAGATCGTGTCGAATTTAGAGGTTGGGTAAGCTGAAATCTTTAGAACAAAATTTACATTATTTTATAGTCACTGAAATAGGTTATTTTAATTTTAAAGCATAAATTGTATAAGTGGTAAGATTTTTTTCATATGAGGGTGGCAAATACAATTATGGCCTGCTTATTGTAAACGGTTAATTTAGTCTACCATGATTTATCGAAGCTCATATCACTATAAAAATGGAGAGTTGTAAACGAGAAAGAATTTTTAAATCAATTAATATTTTCAGACTCTATTAGAGCAAGCAAACAAACAATCAAATTTTTCCTCTTATAATTCAGTATAGATTTATATACCCAAAATAATTCGTCTTGAGTTAAATATTTTTTATGATATATACTTTAATAAATAATTTTCCTATTCACGGGTTCAATACTTATGAGTATGTGAAAAATGCAAATATAAATTGGTCAAGCTTTTTAGCCAACACAGTCCCGACAATATAAGCTTAAACCAAATTTTATTTAGCTTATACTGTTCGTATGTAAATTATGCGACAAAATTTGCAAACCAGTTTTCGACCATTATTTGGTGTCCCATTGAGCTGAAACTTTTAGTTGCATATAGTTAGTATGCATTTTTAGTAGTGGTGACAATGCAAAGTGCAATATTCAATATTGTAACAATTTCAATATAGCCTCTGCTTCAAAATGGCGGATTACATATTTTGTCAAGCCCCTTAATATGGGTATCAAATGAAAACGATGAAGAAAGTAACTCAACCTAAATTCAATATGGCATATGTGGACATATAAGTTAATTATAATACTATTAATAATGGCAGCTGCATAAATAAATCTTGATTTAAAAGACATTTACACAATCCCGCATACACTTTTATGTAGATATAAATTATACGGTTTTTTTTATTTGACTAAAATTTTGTTTAAAATTATAATTATAATTCATAGAAACACCAGGATAAATATGAACGTTTTCCAGTATTTTATTGATTAAGTCTACGTTTTTTGCATTGCCATTTATTAGACAATTATTAAGTTAAATATAGCTAATACGGCTTAAAACATTCATCATTATTAAACAATAATGTTAGTCTGAGGAAAACGCCATTCCAGAGATAAGGTTCAAGTAACGAGTTTGGGAACTTAATTAACGCTGACGTTAATGCTAAATTGTAACAAAAGAAGAGAATACAAACAAAAACTGCGCTTTAACATGGATTTTTAAATGGTGTGATAAGACCCTATTTTATTACAAATAGACTAAATTGGTTTGTATATGAAATCGAAGCTTTATTTATCGCATTTAAATATATTTTCATCAATAGACCAAAAAATAGTACGTCTAAAGTAAAAAAAGCAGAAGGCAAGAAAGATTACCTATTCCGATCATTGGTAATCACTTAGTCAAATATAAAAGGGATTTAACATAAGCTCTCGCTCAGCTATCGAGTGTAAATGTCGAATGCCTAAATTTTGACGAATGGTTAGTACTCTTGTACTTAGCCAGAAGACCAGGTATCGAATCGTGGTAGGGGCAGACATTCGAATGTTGAGCACAAATATTTATTCATGAGTTATTTAGAATTACAGTAGCTATTAACGTTGCTTAATTGGGGCTTACAATAGGTGTGTGTGAGAAAAAATATTATAATTATTATACATTTACTGATCGCCTTTCTATTTATCTTCTACATATTTTGTCAATGAGTCACACTCATCAATCATCATCACTCAAAATATTTAATTATCTTGTTATCTTCCATAAAATTTATAGATGAAACATTTGTAGTATTACCAAGGTCTACTAATATAAATCTATGTATGCTGTTGCATAATCATTAATATACAAAAGAATATATATTTAGCATTTCTCTGTATTTTAACACTGTTTTCTGATCAGAGGTTGAAAAGTGGAAACCATCACCTAGCGATACCATCAATAACATGAAATCACGTGACATTCCCAGTGAAATCGTCATTACAGGGACAAGGGATACTAAAACTCCTATTTTTTGGTTATCACCATATTATGGTCCATAATATATGTTTAAGGATATTTCTAAACAATACCGTTCTCATTATGTATTCACTTATTCACATTACTGTCACAATGACAGAAGTTCGAAGCAAATAATATTGAAGCTATTTCCAGGAATGAAATAAATGAAACTCCAAACATATCTCACCTCATATTTTTTATTTTCGTCTTTACAGAGAAAGATGACTTTCAATTAAACAATATATGAGTTCAACTATTTGGGGGAAACCCACCATAATCTTATATTCTATTGGTCACAGTTCTAACGTAACCTAGCCGATTTTATTTAGTGTTCTTATGATTTAAAAAGCCACCCCAACGGGTTACGATAGACAGAAATGTGATAAAAAAAAATTGGGTATGGCAAGTTAATATGACGACTTTCTCACAACCTTTTCAATGCAGACAAACACATCAATTTAAGAAATTACAAGTTACAAAATGAAATCGTGAAATTTTGTACAGCTTGTCTCTGTACTATATATTGCTATTAAGCCACGAACCTTAGCTACATTGACACATAGTTAAATATCGCATAGTTTATTAAATTTATAGCTTTATCCCTTAATGGAAGATGTTTGAAATAGTTTTTCGTATGTAACTTTACGTATAGAAGTTAACTTATATAGTTGAAGCTAACGTCTTTCAAAATTTGATCCTAGTTTCAACATTTTTGATAGATTTTAAAGAAGTGTTTGTGTATATTTTCATAGGTCTAAGAATAGATCGTACACTATTTTTATACTCTACCGATAAGGGATAAGGGTCGTCATCTCCAGATGTTTAAAAAAAAAGAAAATATATATGTCAAAATAACGCTTGCCTGATCAGCTAGTATTAATAATATATTATAAAACACACACTTGATAAAAGAAACCCGACAGTAAGCATTACTGAAAATCTAATACTTACATATTATTAAGGCAAGTTATCTCTAATGTTATTGTCTGACAACACCTTTATTACCTGAAATACCCTTTTCCAATCAAGCATGTTGATAAAAACAATCATTATTATTTCAAAATTGATGGGAAAGCTACTGGATGGGGCCACCCCAGAACCTGGTTTGGGATCATTGGAAGGCCTATGTACACCAGTGGTGTCTATCATCTATTATGATGATGTTGTGGCCAAAACAAGTAGAATATATTATTAAAAAATATATACAATGTCACAATTGGATTGTATGTAGTATGTTACATGTGTAGTCATTCTAATATTTTTAATGAAACTGGCAATACAGCAAGCAGGACGGGGCGTCAGTGGGACCTAGGCGTATCGCAGCTAGTTGTATTGTATCGCAATTATTCAGACAAGCATACAATACCGCTGCGCCTACGTCCCGCTGAGCTTGAATGCAATTGAGAATGGCTTCTTCGGAGTCGTGGGTGGTGGCGGGTGCGTTGTATTATAAAAGAATTCGTATTATTAACACAGACCACATTATAGATATGAAAAATACGCTCAAATTTGCTTAGCACGCTTGCGCGCCATTCACTGTGTTCTTACAGTGAACGGTTTGTTCACTGTACTACAACAGCTTTATGTATTGTCTACATTATATTATAACAAGAGTCTCCTTCTCTCTACTAATGTTGCGTCGTCCGACAAGGTACAAACAAAGTGGTTTGTAATCAATGTTAAATTTCAAGGTAAGTCCTTCCGCTTATTTACTAATCTCTGACGACCTTAATCAACGGTAGAACAGAATACTGTGTATTTAGGCTGCAATTTCCAGTAAGATGGAGGTTCAGTCAATCGTACGTTGGAAAAATATGAGTTAATTACGTTTCTAGCGACTATTTTTTGTTAGTTTCGCTGTGCTCGCCAGATAAACGTCCACTAACAAGTTTAGGAACTTAATTAACGCGAACTTCACTTTAAGTTTAAAGGATTCCTTTACTGAAAGTCCCGTAACGTTAATAACCCTTAGCATCTGCACAACTACGTATGGATTGAGCTACTTACTATTTTAAATAAAATCAAAGCTTATTGTTACAATCTTACATTTTAGCGGAAATTTTCTGATCGTTGATGTGAAAAGGTAGACAACCAGTGACGTCATTTGACGTTTCCAAAAACGCGCATCGAAAAATATGCCGATTACAATAGGTCAAACCCGTACATCGTCCAAGTGTCATCTAACTTGAAGTTCCTTAGAGTCCCAAACCAATCATTAGATTCCGGTATATTGTTGTCTCCTTGTTTAAATTAATTAATTAATTAATCCCATTAAATAACCAATTACTCGAAGCGATATACCTTCTAACTGTAATCAATTGCTGAAACTTCACAAAGAATTATGTATTTAAAATTTATAATCAATAAGAATAACATTCAGTTGTTCATCTGCATTTATAAGTATTAAATAGATACAAAATGTGCGTTAAGCCTAATGCACATTAAAGCCATTACCACACATTTGCATATTACACTATCGTTTTGGTGCAACAGTGGCGTTGTTAATGCGTGACGTAATTGAATTAAGCTTTCAAATGAATTAAAGCGATTAAATAACGTTGTTTAAACGTGTCACTTGTTATGAAATGTAGGCTCCTGTCGTGTGTGTTAGGTTTATTATTAAATATAATAAAAATGCTATGCTATGTAAATATTATTCCTTGGGAAGAACTTAAATTTTAAAATATGACTTTTCCGAGCCACAAATATAAAGGTTACATATACAACTAGTCACATCTATGCATAAAATAAAATTATAAATGATTGATTTTATATTGATTGATTGATGATGTGCCAGCCAATTCAATGTTTGCTTCGTTTTATTTTGAGTGACTAATGTTGTTGGCTGCAGATGGCCTTTATAGCGTTACCGGGTTTTTAAGGCTAGAACCTTAGAGAGTCCTCAAGCCTCAAGGGGCGATTCGCATCTGGTGGAATTCTAATCGACAGACATCACCTCCAGGGGAGGTGTCTCGATGTATTTTAGTTTCCAGGGCGCTCGAGCCATGACGGAGCGACAAACCTGAGGGAGCCTCTAAAGGCTCGCTTCGTCCCATTACAGGTTGTTATGGGTTAACAAAACACTACTTACTACTATTCGGATATTACCCACATACGTTTTTTTCCTAACTTGTTTGGCAGAAATGATTGCTTTACTTAGAAAGACCGATCTCGTAAATAATTGTAAGGAAGATAATAAACGATAAAGTACATAACGAATTGTGATGTTTGTTAAATTCTAAACTTGTAAATAAGTTGATAAATGATATACAAGAACACAGAAAAGCTAGCCACAGATATTTTTGATATTATCCCCAAAAAGTGATTCTAACTTTTAAATAAAAAACATCTATGTAGATATAAATAAAAAATAATAAATGAACAAAAAAACCAAAAAGGTCTGAATAATAAAATTTTAGCGTTAGAGATATTCTACAGGTGCGACCAATTTTACTTCAATTTTTTTATAATCCTTATGTTCCTATGATTAGGGACTAATCAAATATTTGTTTTATTAATATTTTTTTTATTGCTATCATGTTGTTTACTTAGATATTAATAATAACTACTGATAACAATCATTGACCTCATTTATTTAGGTAGATGCAACTTAATTATAAACTTTTATTCTGGTAAAATAAATTTAAAAAAAATTTAGTAACAAATTAGGATAATAATAAAAAATGACCCAGATAATCATCATTACATCTACAATGTAGATTATCTGGGTCATTTCATAGTAATCATCATCATATAGTAAAATAAATAAGTACAATAAAGTCAATGAAAACTAATTAATGTCCTATATCAGATAAATCGTCAAATAATCAAGTCAATCAGTTTGATGTACAAGTGTTTGAATAAATTGATATTTTTTATTGTTGATAAATGTTTAGACCAATCATACTTTTAATATCTGAAAATATTTCCTTACAATCTTTCTCAGCTAAATTTTAACTTCAAATCCCCTGTTTATACCCCATGAATATGAAACTCTCGCCTTGATCATCTGTTGGCATCGATTGTTCCCGTGACGTCACAGGCGACGGAGAGTCGCGACACCGAGTCGCCGACGCACCCTCTGACCTCAATCTCAGATTTATAATTTTATATCTCCTTGTAGCTACAATACAAAAGAAAATTCTAGAATATTACATATTTATTAGGCTTTTATTTTTCATCATTTTACCATTTTCCGCATTTATTTATAAATATTGTTTCAGATAAAAGTAATAAAAGTTTTACTAATGTGATATTTGTATGCTAAATGGATTCAAATTAAGCTCACACAATTAGTTCATAGAGTGATTTGAAATTTTTGTAAGTTCAAATACTATTTATTTCTGCAGCTCACGCCAACGAAATCATATGTCGAGGTACTTTTAAGCAATTTAACAAAAAATTACCAAACTAATCAATCGTTTCATGAAGAAGTTTCTGGTAACTTTATTTGAATAGGAAGCTACGAACTCCAGCGGTTTGAAGATGATAGTTGTTGCTCAAAGTAATTTAGCCCGTATTTATAGTCACAAGTAAATCAAAACCCCAGATTATTAACAGTAATTATACACAAACATATCTTGATTCGAACAAGAATAATTTTGTAATAAGTAGATTTCGATAGATTCAGTAGTTATTTGATGGAGGCTATGTAGCCAATAATTAATTTTACCCAAAGGTATTAGCCATAATTAAGCAAACATGTCTGAAAATGACTTTTAGAGGTACCAACATAAAACTGACTATTCAGTGGATCACCTCGGGTTAGTACCAAACTGGCTAACCTCATTCTTGACTTTTTATATTGTACAAACTCAAGTATTCTATTTTTCGTTTGAAATCGATTGAATAATCAAATCATCATTTATTCAGGTTTAACCCTATTTGTAAACTCTTGCCGTTGGTGCTAAGCGGGAACAAAGGCTGAACTTTTGTTTTTTGTTTTTTTTTTAATGGAGAACCATAATGGCTTCTGGGATTCTCATCTTCCAATGGGATGATCAAAACTCTTTATTGGTTTCTTATCTGTTGATCTACATTTAAAAACGAAGGAATCGACTTGAAGGAATAATTGTTTTATCATTTTAAATAATTTTGTACTTAGATTAATTCGGGACCTTTTAAGCTTTTATGAATAATGGCCACCTAAAACTTCATCCACATTTAAATTCTTTCCAAAGTAATTTAAAATGCATTTGGGGTTTTAAATGTTCTTGCAAAAGCTCTCTACATTTATCAAAGATGCCTATATTCTAAATAATAATGAAACTTCGCTACACCATTCGTTACAAAAACTTAACATAAGTTAAATTTTATTTAGCTTTAAAACGGGAACAGGTTTTCAGTTTAAAGTGAACAAAAACTGCGCAATGAATACTCAAACTTCAGTAATTTTACTGATAGTAAAAAATTCTTTATAAATATTGGTAAAACAAGTAAAAAAGGTCATTGTTCGTGCGAACAATAATACAATAGATTAAAAAGATATAAAATATAATATTAAAACATGGTATTTACAATCTTTGATAGACACACGAGGACTAATGGCTCATCATCATCACACTAACATACTAACTAACTTAATAACATACTATACTAACATAGTGGCCCCAAATTGCCTGTCGATGTGGCTTGATATGATACTCCTAACGACTTCTTACCCTGAAATGGGCCTTAGTTAACTTGTTAATTTTTGGACTCTATTATCTAGTGTATACAAACAAACAAGTGTGTTATTATAAATAATAAGACTTTGAAGTTGTATAATGTTGCAGTAACAACCATCATAAATTTTAAAAAGTTGATGACTAACTTTTTTTCATCAGATAGCAATAGATTCTATCCTTCACAAGAGTACAATTTACGTAAAGCTGTCAAAATAAATGATCTTGGAAATTTGAATTTGGATATTTTTTCAATAAACAGAGGTGAGCTTGGTAAACTTTGTATTTTCAGTTACATTCTGTCAAAGCATATTCATGAAAGGTCAAAATACTTATGAAATATTATTCCACGATGTTTGTCTGTCGTTTATGAAAATATCCACCACTTTAAGGACTAAAGGTTTTTGTTATTTGTGCTCATGTAAGTTGATGTAAACACTCAGTGATATTTTGATGTGTCTATACGAATATATTTTGAAAAATAAAACTACCCTGCAATTTTAAGATATAGTTGTCTATATAACAGTTTTTACTATTCAAACATCATTTCAACTCTATACTCTATTAATTTCACAGTATGGACGCAATCATGCGAGCTAACAAAGAGCTCTTGCATATATATAAATATGTTCAAACAATTAATAGTTCCTTATGTTGTAAAGTCATTGATTGCGTTCAGTAACACATATTTTATTTGTATTTTTGGGCTGTTATGAATGATAATACAATCTAATTATGAGCAAGCTACCAATCCTTTTGCTTTTTCTTTTATGATGTCCAGAAAATAATTCCTGTAAAATGTTATTTTTCAGCTACACTCTATTTATGGTGACGCGGGTGGCCATCATTTTTCAAATCAGTATTTTCATCCATTCAAATTGCATGAATAAATAAATATACATTTGAGCACTCTTATATTATTTGTTTGTATAAGTGTGTCAATAAGTTTTCACTTATTATATACTATACTTGGTAGGTATTGCCTTTAAGATAAAGTCGTAATTGCTTACGTATAATTAATAAGTTATCAATTCTTTCGAAGGATATTGAAATTTATGAAACGCATAACAAGTTTGAAATTAAGCTTAGAACCATTATCAAGACTAAATTATTCAACAGTCTTAACCTTCAAAAACACAATACTTAGTGGCTTAGCTATTAGTCTTAGTCTGAGGTCAAATTCATAGCTATTAGCTTTAGCTTAAATTACGCCGGGACAAAATACACGTTTTTACACTAAGCAAGATACGTCACAGTTTTTATAAAAATAAATTGTGATTTAATCGTATGCTCATGTATGTAGAATCTTCCCTCGAGCACAATTTTTTTTTTTTAGATTCAGTGCTTTACTTTCTGTTGTTTCTGGAAACAACTCTAAAAATCATTTTAATTTGAAATAAGTTTTTAAATTGAATTATTTTTGCCTTTTTTAGTGTTTTGTTGACGGTTTTAGTTTACTTAAACACTTTTTAAAATATTTTTAGTGGTAAGTTTCTAAGGTTAAAGTTAGATGCGTGACCGTCAGTATTAGACTTGCCTCTCTATTTGTTGTTGGCTAAAACAATATATAACATGTAGAAAAAAAAATTAGAAGTGAAAAAATTAATATCCCTGGGCGGGTTCCATAATCAGATTCTGACCTAGTGACAATAGGAACAAGGAGTAAAATCTATCGAATTAAACAGAATTTTGAAAATCCGGTTCATTATTGACAGAGAAATCGGTGAACATGTATACAGAAAAAAACATAAATTGTAATAAAGAACTCCCTTCTTTTTTGAAGTCGGCTAAAATGGTGGAAAATCATAATTATCTTTATATAAGAACCAAATACTTGGTCTTTATGTAGTCACCTGACAAAATTTAACAGCATTCCCGAAATTTGTTACATGCTTATGATACCTATACTATAATAAATATGTCGTAAATTGAACCGAAAAATATTTGGCTTCCATTACGTTGATATAAAATAATATTCACATAAACACGATATATTTTTTAGGATACTTTCGTTTGTGATACATATTTTTTTTATGATCCTAATATTTTATTGGTTTACACTGTTACAGAATAACCAATAAGTTATTCTAAATTCAAATATATATTTGTTTTAGATTTTTTTTTGTTTTTACCAAGAGCCATATAAGTTAGAGGTTAAACTAAATACAGGTTATTGAAAGCATTAAGTAAATCAAAATAATTGAATGTAAATAGTTGCAAAAATTACTCTTAAAATAATTCATTATTAACTAGTTTGAGAGGCAATTAAATTTATATTTTTGAATTTTATTGAAATAAGTATTTAATCGAATAAACCAGCTTCTCAACGACTGAACTCATATAGTGAATATCATGAGAAAATACCTACAGTCCCTCTGAATTCACGACTTTTTCTTGTCTAAAATCTGTGATGGAATGGAGCATTCCATTTCAATACAATGCTCTAAAGCAATAAGTCGCTAAACGGCGGAACATCATTAAATCAATAGTTGAATGGCGCGGTGCGAGATTAATACAAAAGCAAATTCGCTTACAATAAATTAAGTATCGTGTGTGTTTGGGCCTGTATTTGAACATTACTATGGCGATTTAGCAAACTAGTTCATAGCAGAATAATCAAGCTCTTAACAGCTTTAATTAACGCTACATTGTTTGATAACTGTCATATAAGTAAACGATCGGAACCGAAATCAAAGTTGGGGGAGTTAAAAGGGTTCGTTAATGACTTAATTTCATTCGGACCGCTGTTCAACTATTTAAACTGTCAAACAAGTGTTTTGGGAAGAACCTTGAATCTAGGTTTGTTTGTGTGTTCCGGTGACCCAGAACTTTCTCTATGACGTCACGGGAGAGGCGTCGGTCTGTCGCGACTGCCAGTCGCCATGTCTAAACGTTACCCGTCCGATCAATGTGTATGGTGACTGATACCGTCTTCGTCTTTGGTTATACAGATATCATTCTATTCATCACCTGTTTCCATTTGACGTTATTATGTTAACCATTTTTTAAATTGAACTTCTTATTCAATATTCGGCAGTTTATGAAGGTGTATAATTATGACCTATTATAACTATTGTATGTCGTGTATTAAACAGTTTTTTATCACGTACGTTCGAATGCTATTATAATGCGAACAAATGGGATAAAGCTCTCTATAAATTAATTCTTTAACAATTTTTACTATTTTACCATTTATATACTAGTTGAATGGAATTTCAATAATATAAAGCCTTCAATATAGTACTTTTTTTAAATAATTAAATTAAAAATGGAATGAATATTTTCTACCTTTCAAGCAAGCTGGATAATCCAGACTTAATAAATTTTTGATTGTCTCGAGGTTTCCGGGAGTCTACTTGATAAGATATGATGATAATCTGTGATTTACACTTCATGAGATTAATTTATTTTGAAATTGACGCATACGAGAGAATATTTTGAATATCAATATTTTCAACAAAGTCAACCATTTACAATAGTTATATGTTATAGTAACCCGTGGTTTGATAAAGAAGTAACTGCCATGGTTGGTCACTATATATGGTTGGCTCCTCGGTTCTCCGGAAAGTACTTTATGTCATTAGTGCCGGCTGTTACGGCACCTGCTTTTCCCCTACAAACCGCATTAGGTCAGAGTAGTAGTGATATGGTACAAACTCCTCGTGTCTCTCCCATTAAGGAACACATATGACTAGGAGTGAGTTTATATAGGTTGTTGATAATGAATACTCTGAGCAGTATCTTCGCGTTAAGAAACAAGAGTATGCGTAAAATTGGATCACAAAACGCCAAATTAGTATTAATTAGCAGAGATTATCTGTAAGGTACTTGTGCTAACACAGTAAGCGCTCTTAATTTGGGTAGAAAATACTGATTCTTCTATGCCTCAGTTACATATACACGTGAGTTTCAAGGCGATGTATATACAGTACTCTTGGGTCTCGTCTCATGTCTCGACGAATGTGTGAAAAAGTACTTCGCATCGACTCGGGGACACAATTTTTCGTCGAGTCTAACGGCGAATATTAAAGCCTCGTATTACGTGTGAAAATAACACAATACCTCAGCCATATTAAATTGTAATTTTATGTTTACCTTGTAACTCTCAAATGAAACAAAGTATGATCCTAAGGTTTCAAGTTGCACCGGCCTTATTGGATAAGTTTGAACCTTTACAGGTAGCAGAAATGTCGAGTTGCAGACTTGTTTCACCACAAACTTGGCAAAGATTACCATGTAAAAGTTCTAAAATTAAAAAGAAATACAACACTGGATTACCTCCCATAAATTATCATGACCTTCTTCGACCCACGCTTACATTAAGGTCAATACTGAAATTAATTATCATTCCTTCATTGCTAATGAAATTGATGTAGGTATTAACGTCCTTAATTATAATGTAAGGGTACAAAACTTAATAACTACGGTCTTTGAGTATCAATCATTTAATAATTTCGTGAACTTCTTTACCCGACGTTAGTAATTCAGGTTGAAATATTACTTTTATAATAAAGCGATTCTTGAAATGATTTAATGACTTTATTAAGTCTGTTTTCTCTTGACAAAACCACTTACTAAATATAAAATAAAAATGCGTAAAAGTCATAACAAAGTGAGGAAATCACTTTTGCTTCTTTAGCACTCTTTAGTATCTGGGAAAACACATTAGAATTGTGATAGAATTATATCATATAGCTTCATAAGGAAAAACTGCGCAATTCGATTTAGCATTTAATCAGGAAACAATCAATTGATCCTTCGTCTGTCTAATAAATAAATCTTTAATAAATTTACTTCTGCCTGTATAATAAAGTTATAAAGTCCTTTGTGAAATGTATGAAAATTGATTGAAAATTTAAATTTAATTTAGAAGTAACATTATAATTATTTGTCCGCCTTATTCAAATTAAATTTAAAGCAATAACTTCCAATTTTGTTAAACTAAAACGCCTGGTACACTTATGGCTATCCCTACAAACTTATCTCTACTGTTAGGGACAATTGGAATCTCTCGAGAACACTTAAATCTATTTAAAATATAAAAAAATCCTCGATGACCATGTTTTTAATTATTGTTAGTGTCCGACCGAAACAGAATTTTCTACCGATACCCAAACCTAATTATCGGCATCTTCAGTTTCAACCGGAATCGAAAATTTTAAAAACATGTCAAGTTAAAAGCTTTTTCATACTTATACGGACAGTTAACAGGTAAAATAAATGAAACATATTATAAGTGTATTTGATCGTTTCTACTTATCCTACCAACATCAGTTCCTACCATACTGTGCAAGGGAAAGGTTAACCAGGTTTTGGATCACTTTTTAACCCATAGATTTTACTTTGCTGATATATGAGAATAATTAATGGCTGTCTGTCAAATAATTGGTTTTGCAGCTGAAAAACAACATAGTACACGTCATTATTTTCAGCCTTTTCGTTACCCGAAGCGACATCGCTATCCGAAAATACAACTTAATACCTTAACTC
Source organism: Acentria ephemerella (assembly GCA_943193645.1). Taxonomy (NCBI): domain Eukaryota; kingdom Metazoa; phylum Arthropoda; class Insecta; order Lepidoptera; family Crambidae; genus Acentria; species Acentria ephemerella. Next base: position 8,448,265 of record OW971881.1, read on the forward strand.
TGAAATTTGGGATACAAATTATCTTTATTAATAACCTGATGGCTTTGAGCATTTAAATATAATTATCAAAGGGAAGAAGTCAGAAGGGGCGAGGTCCCAATGTAGCATAGGTATTAAATAGAACTCTGTTTTCATGCAAATTATGTTGCTTAGTGATTACCAGTGGGATACAAACAAGCAAATGATTTACTTAATAGTAAGTGGAGGATAACCACCAACACTGCAAAATTACTTGAAACTTTTGATACGTGAACTTCTGGAGGCAAGATGTTAATGTTTCCCATGACCAGTAATTATAATATTTTTCCTTTCACACAGAAACAGAGTGAACTGTTTCACTTCTGTAAAAGGTATAGCAGTCGTACCTACCCTAGGCGACTCTGGATATGGATAAACCATCAGTACACTTAATGTTATTATTTCTCGTGAAGTTTTTTAGTTATCTGCCTCATTTCTACCAAGAATAGAATTCCTACGACAACAATGTGCGTTTTTATTTCAAACTAATAGAAAAGTAGCCATACGTTATCCTAATACTTTTGCAATGTCACTACGAGAATAGCTGATAGTTATAAAAACGTTTGTTCAGTCTTAACGGCCATAAATAAAATAAAAAGGGTCCTTGTGGACAAGGCCCCTTTTTATTTTATTTATGATAATATAATATTCATTTCTCAGAGTTTACTCTTCCAAATTCAAAACTGAATTCTGTAAATTATAAAAGGTGACATCACAGGCATATAAATACGAGTGCTTACGTTATCAATATTAGAATACTCGCAGTACCGACTAACTAAATATAGAAGCAATTAAGAATGACAATAAGATTATCTTATAAAGGATATAAGCAACAAATGTCTTTTCTCTTTACACTAATACGACCGTATGACAAAATACAAAGTTTCTGCTGCGCACAAACTAAATTAAAATTATGTTATTCGCATTTTTTTTATACAATTCAATAAAAAGCGATACAAAGACTTTTAGGAATGTCAATTTATATTTTATGATACGCGTTAAAATAGAGCAAAAATGATTAAAAGTCGCCATTTTGGATTGATCATCTGTCTTTTTTGAGTTGTATTGTACTGAAAGAGACTACTCTTTCAGTAAATTAAAACTGAACATAAATTTGATTTAGTTCGTGCACAACGGAATCTGGGCGATTAAATCATTATGCGTGCGGAATTGAGTACACTACTGTAATCAATTACTTATTATTATATTGTATTTTAACCAACTTTGATTTGTAGAAAAGGAATTTATTATTTGATTAAATATTAAAATTCAAAAATAATTGTAATTAAAACAGAAGTGGCGTCACTGAGGCAAAACAGAATGTAATCGGCTAGATGACGCCGTTCTACCTCAGAGGCCGCGTATATTTATTATTAATCAATTAACTAGTAATTGTTCTTAATAACTTCTTCAAAAATGATCTTAAATTAAAGTAATGTTTTACAATAATATTCTGTATTTAATTATGGACAGTAAAAGTATAATCAAAACGGAAGTGGCGACAGAGAGACAAACAGTGTGGTTCCGCCTAGATGGCGCCATGATCACGTAACCATTTTGCCTCAGTGGTCGCACGTAGCGTACTTTGTCGATGCAGATGCAGAAACAGTCAGTCCCCAGCTAGCAATTTGAAGTTAAAAGGCATTCTTAATAATAAACTATTCTAAGGAAGTCTGTGTTGTAAATGACATAGAGCCTAGGGTTGAACAGTGTAGGATAAATTAAACTGATAATTGGTAACGTTGTTTTTTTAACCCACTACGGCTAACAAATTAGCCGTGGCATAGTCTTAATTTCCTCATTAAGACTATTCCACTTAAAAACAAATTGGTATTTTGGTAACCACCTCTTAACGTAGACCAAGTAAGTGGAAATGACAGCATATTTATTAATTGCTAATACATTTGATTTCTATGTATAAGTAGTACAGCATTTCACTATAAGACAATATTAAAATAAATCTTCAACGAGGTTGTTATATTCTTTTCAAATAAACTCTTCTATTAAAGCACACAGTGAAACTAACTAAATTGGTTTTTAATGTCAAAACTTCAATTTTCATTCGCTTCTTTACTAATTTTATTCCTGGTATTAATTTTGGTAAGAAATTCACTAATTTCACTTTTTTTGTCAATTCCCTAAAAAGATAATTATAATATAACGCAATGGATATTCTGTGGTTGATGAGACATTGGACAAATCATACACTCATTCATCATACGTTATGCCACGATCACTGATTGAAAAAAATAGCTTCCAAGTTTCATTGAGTTCAAACTGATTGAATAGGTCAGGTTGAATAGGAATTGTTTACTTTGAGAGAAACAGTTCGCAACTCAGTGTCAATGAAATTTGAAAATGGGAAAGTTTGATTACGAGAAGTTTATATTAACAATACAATCAATTTAAAAAGCATACAAAGTGCTCCTCTGCGAAAATAAGTATGTATAAAATGCATAAATATTCCAGTTAACTACGTTCAAGTAACATAATTCAGCATTGTGTGAAAACAGGAAAACATTTTTCACATATTTATAAGTTCTTTCGTGTCATTATAATCAATTCGCAAAAATATTGCTAGTTTTTTTCGGAGCATCTTTTATACATATCCAATTTCACATCTATCCGCTGAATTATTTGGATGATTTTTGTTCATTATGTGTAGTTTTCTGTCCGTTTTTCAAAAGTTTTTAAAAGGCGCCTTACATTTATTTATACAGTTATTTTAAAAGAATATTAATTAAAAGCATGGCAAATGACAAGGCCTGACAGTTAGCAGCAGGAGAAGTCCTTGCCGGTCCATGAAATAAGCAATTAAAGTTAATTAACACATTTTAATGAACAACATTTCAACCATGATTTAAATTAAAAAATATACATAATTTCTAAACGTAGTAAAAAGAGAATTCATCAGAAAACTAGAAACCAGTATGAGAAAACACCACCACCAGGACACCATCAGGAAATAACGCCTCTATTAAATGTGTACATTTTAGTTTTAATAATCGACCTCTGAGGTCCTTCTCCATATTCCTATGTACTAAAGTATATATATAATAGCGTAATTATCGATTCGTACGTCTTAAACTATGCTGAAGGCACAATACATTACAAATTTTGATCACATAAGGGTTTTATTAATAATCAGTTATCACGTTCGACAAATTCACGAAGTTCCCACATTACTGAAGATCTAACTTTGATACGACTTGCGCTACCCACGAGTGTTTTTATTGGCGCCATCTGGTGTCACGAATAGTAAACCTACTTACTGATATTTGATATTTAGGGCCCTCAATCTTGGAATATCAATTTCATAAGCCACCAGCAAAGTAAATTTTATTCATGCTAGACTGAAACCGATTCCAAGATAGACTTTTGACCATAGTCTTCTAGACTTTTTTTGCAGAGAAGAAAGCATGCCCCCTCCATATTGGCGTTCGAATAGCTTTTGTTAGATGAAGGAGGGATAACAATTAAGAATTCCAACAATAAAATGAGTCACAAAACTATATATAATACAGAGAATTGATGACTTCGTCCAGCACGCGTGTTCTTGAGAAGGAAGAGGAAGTTAGGATTATTAAAAACTCATAATTCTTCATGGTGCAGTCTACGCGACGTTTTAACGCGACGTAATTGCTAAGGTTTAAGGGTGGATTATTATAATGATTGTGAAAGGTAATGACAATGATATATTGATTAATATATGATAATGATGATTGTATAATAACGACATACATTATAGTGTCGATAAGAAGCCTTTCATTTTTAATTTACATGTATTCATTAACCTTAATAATTATTTTACCAGTTATTTCGAAGGTCATCTGGTCGAATGGTAACCCTGTCTACTCAGCTAGATGTTCAGGGTGTGAACCCTGGTACGGGCAAATATAATTTGAATGATGAGTATGTAATGGATGTTTGTATATTTTTTAAATTTATGTACTAATAACTATCTAAAATCCATGACAAAATCTCACAGATACTTACTTTGTGTAAAAATAATAATAATAACATATACAATAATATCAATACCGAACCTTTCATTCTTAATTTACTTGCATTAATTCTTCATTACGATCTTTAAAGAGAAAAGATTGTTTAACGCAGGTTATTTGACACAATTGTATTCTTTTCATAGCAATATTACAAAGCTCTGGTATTATTCATTTGGGGATTTATGTTGTCATATTTCAATTTTCTGGTATTATTTATCTGGGGTATTATTTTGTCGTATTGACAGATATTGTATAGAACTGTCAACTTTCTAGAGTTGATCAATGGATAAATTTAATTTACGAAGGAAAAATAAACCTTTTATTGATTGGCCTTAATTATCAGCCATATAAAACCACTTGGATTAACGTTGGAGAAAACGGCTCTATAAAGAAAACGTCACAACCACAGTAGGCCATAAATTTTTCACTCTGAAGCCATCGCTGAATTCAGCAATCAGTTTCTCATTCCATTTTCATGGTAATGAACTTTATTATGAGAGTCCCGTTATTTGCATTTTATCTTAAACATTCAAATAGTTATTTCATGAAGTATTACAACTACCACTTTATTCTAAATTTGAATTCTTCTTTTTTTTTTTTTTTTTACTTTTCCATTTTACTTATTACAACGACTACTAATTGTTATTTACTTTTTCGTTATCAACTTTATTGTAGGGTACTTTTTTCAATAATTTTATTTAAAAAATGATATTTATTTTATCTTAAGTCAGCTTTGGTTTTTTATAAACAAAGACTTGAAAATTTTGTATTTCACTATACAAAAGTTTCTAAATAGCAAATTATATCACGTAATTAATTTCCATCATTCATAGTAGGTACAATGAGCAGTACCTACATAAGGATAATTTAATAAGTGACAAGTAATAACTGTAGAACGATCGTGCTCTTTCGTGAGTCACATTGAGTAAAGACGGTATACATATAAAATCACATACAAGCTATTCACCATGATTCTCTGACTAATAAATTAATAAGACATACCCACTCGCAATGGAGAGCATTTCGCTGGTCTTGAATATGGCCATTTAACCTCTTAACCCGTGTAATAAAGTTAGTAAGACGGGATTCCATTAGTAGTAGGTATACGAGGCTGTCGCCTCACTAGTGTCATAATGGTGTACTTAAGAAGGATGCAATATTTCGGAAAAGTTCCTCCATTTCTCTCTAGCTAAGTACCTACCATGTCATTTATTATGAACCAGATAGTGCTCACTTTAATTTAACTACGTTCTGTTTAAATTTACACAGTAACATACCTTATTGGGTTAGCGGAAATAATTATAAAAATGATGTATCAATAGTTTTAAAAAATATACCGAACATAGTTACTTAAAATATTTTTTCTTTTTAATCTTCGATAATTTATTATTGTATATTTAAAAAAAGCAAATTTTTATTTCAATCTGCTTTTTACATTATCACTCTTTTACACTAGTGTTTCACATGTGTTTCATAGCATTCTTGACTTTTCATTTAACAAAATTTTCAATCTTCAGATTGAATTATACTATTTATAAAAAACTGCCAACTGGGATATTTTAATTCATAAATGTTTTCTCAAATTTCAAACGACCATTACATTTAACTATTAAAAAAACGCGAAGCACTTAAAAGCTAATAAGAAAGACCCCAATTTAATTGTATTGCTCTTGAACTGTGTGACAAAAATGACAACAGCTATCTAAAATAAGATAAATGAGAAGCTATTCGTAGTAGTATTATTATATTTCGTCACCGAACTTTAAAAATAAAGAAACTAACTTCAATTTATGCCAAATCCCAAAAAAATAACCAAAAGGATCGTTCCTGGGGATGACACTCCAATTACGGTAACTATCAATCGACTTGTTCCCAAAATGTATCCAGCTCATACATATATAAATACATAGTTTCAGTCCATTCGACTAATTGAAGTGCGACCTCAATAAGCAGTAAAGTTTTATATCGTAGCACCCACATTTCTTTTCTATTTTTCATTTCAACAACCTTAGGCTTAGATCGTTATAAATTTCACAGAAAAACTGAGTTTTCGAGAAAATTGCTTATATAACGCTACGTGAAAATTCAGATATCAAAAAAGTAATGAATCAATAGTCCTATTAAGAATTCTTTGGCAACAATTTTCACTAACAAAATAATTAAGCAAATAGGCCACAGGACAGGCTTTAAGATTCAGGTAGTTGCCGATTTAACTACTCTTCCTGCCGTGGACTTAAGATAACCACCGCACAAAGATATAATATATCATTAAATTTCAACCACCGGGCGAGATTTTTGCAAATGCTCGAAATTTAAAGTATATTTTAACATTTCTCAAAATCGTAAACATCGTTAATATGTTTGAAACCTAATCTTATATTTATTTTAGGTTTAATGTACTGGAATCCCAAGAAATAAATTAAAGAAATTGCAACTTAGCATTGCTTATAACTCAGTAAACAGCATTCCATTGACATGTACACATAATTCCGCAAATGAGTAAATACACATAATTAATCTAATTAATGATCTATAGGGAAAAACAAGGCAACACTGTCTTCATATTATTTGTACTAACTTAATAAAGTTTAGTTCTATTTACCTAATAATAGGAATAAAGGGTAAGGACCTTTATTAACTCGTCGTATTAATAGAAATGTAATTATCATTAAAATATTATTAAGATAAAAATTCGCAAACATTGTGTAACAACATTCGTCTTGAAAATTTAATAAACTTACTAATATATCTTTCCTAATAGAACCTTCGGATAGTACAGTAAAAAGAAGTGAAAATAGATTGGTTAATAGTTCCATGTTCCAAATTAAGTTTTTGAATTCACTGATGTGTTCAGAAAAAAAAATGATGTAAGAAAAGCCATACAACTTACAGGCGTCAGAATGTCCATGTTGCTGTCATCCACTTTGCAAAGAAATTTTGCAAGGCACCCTTGAGCCTCTGCAACTGCGTCGCGACATAGCGTCGCTTAGTGCTCTTCGACCTTATCCCTCCCTCTCCTTTCCTGCTAAAGAGTACGCGTGCTGGTCTACGGAGTCACTCTTTTACGAGTCACGATTTAGTGACTCCTTTCTCTGTCGCACAACTAGAGCATGGAATTCCTTACCAGCACAAGTATTCCCTCCTTCTTATAAGATGGGTTCCTTTAAAAGAGGCGTGAAAAAGTACTTTTTGGGCCGGCAAGGTGAGGTTGGCTAGGGCAGTATGTCACATGCTTCACTAGCTATCTTCACATGTGGACTCGTCTACTGCTTATCATCAGGTGGTGTCGAGTCATTTGCCGTTCTTTATATTTAAAAAAATATATCCATTATCACAAAAATAACAATTTCAAGGAAGTAATATTTTGAAATTTTAATCGGAGGGTTTCCCCTATCTAAGGCATCGATGTAATAAAGTTTGCCAATACTAAACTTTACAGTAGGAGAAATAATACCTGTCGTTGTGATGGATCCAATTTTTGGAAATTTAATTATTCCCAAGTGTTTGCCAACGACACAAAGACATAGTAGACGAATTTGTTTGGAGTCTTTGAGTTAATTTTAATTAATTTATGAAGGAATCTCTCCTCAGAAAAGCAGTTTCACGGTATAAACAATTGATAGACTTCTTTCTCCTATTTTATTTCAAGATTTTTACCTAATACAATTGAAGTAGAAAAATGCATATACATGGGAATATATAAATATAAAAATAATTACAGTTCGATTAATAACTAATCGGAAACATTTAAAATGTATTTTATTTGCATACAGTTTCTGTCGTTGCGTTATGAAACAAAACCTTCCGAACCAGTTTCAATGATTTCCCATTCGAAACAAAAATAACAGAAATCATGAATTTATCATTGATGATTTTGTAGTAACCTATATATATTATTTTTAGAATTTAAAGTAAATTAGGGTTGAAAATACATAGTCAGTTTCAGAAAAATACAATAAAATAAAAACTTTACTTGAATAACAAAATAAAACCGATCTAGATACAAGTTAAGGCAACGAGTATCTCAGCTTTTATAGCAGTTTGATACCCTTCAATCCATAATAAGTGACAGAATCGTTTTTACCCAAGATAGTGAGAAAGCACAGAATATCTCAAACGATTGAAATCCACTTTTCAAGTAGCCCTTGCCTAATATTTAGGCAAGACTTGAATATTTTAACCTTAAAAGCAAGTAATTCGAAACATTGCTATGCAAAATAGATAGTATTAATAATGTTACACAACAAAAACCTATTGCATACAATAACTAAACTACGCCTGTAGACATTGTATTCCCCATGGTAAGATATGGGGACTAAGGCACGTATATTAACTGCTTAATTATCCGTATGTCATTATACTTATTTGAGCCAATCGTAAAGTTCTGTTGACCTAAACTGAAGTAGGGCGAATTTCCAGGCTCGGTCACCGCACCCAGTTTTATGACCGACGACGGTAAATATCATATCCACCTAATTCCGCCGAAACCAAGCGAAAAGTTATGGGTGCCATCCGGTTGTATAAAGAATGGAATTGAATATGGAATCATTTATTGGTCCTTCGTTCATTACAAGCGAGGACTTTGGTATAGGTTGAAATTTGTATAATGCCATAGCGTGGCAATTTTTCGATACTTATTTCCCTTTATTTAGGTTTTACCCAAATTCATTAGTAAATTATTATCCATCAAGGTATTTTAGCAGCTTGGTTTAACCATTATAGGGTAATTTGTGAACAGTTATTATAGTTATTATTAACCCATCATTTAAGCCCACTGTGCAGTTGCCTTTTCGAGTTGAGTTAGAAGACTGTGGTAGTCTTGTAACGTTGGTCGAACGTTCTTTATGAAAACGATTATAAAAACAACAGGAAATTGAGCTAAACTAATAGCTTTATTATATAAATTATGTTTATTTAAATAACATAATTTTAGAACTGTCAGTATAATTTTATAAATATAAAATAATCAGTACAGTGGACGCATGGTTTCTGTATATTGCTCTAAATATGGCTCACAAATAATTTTACAAATTGATTCAATAATGTGTAAATTTGTTGTTAATCTGTTTTCCCGCAAACACATATATATGGGTTGTTTCTCTTTTCCAAAAATAGCTCAGTCAGCATCACCTACATTTTTATTGGTGCGTAACCTCATTAGCCGTACAAACTATAATTGACACACCAACTGACCTCCCACTTAAATGTAAGCTGGATATGTCAACCGTTCTTTCTTTTGTAATCACTAATGGTCACAACGTTTGATAAATATCTTATTATAGTTCTCTATAGTGAATGACGTATAAGGAATATAATTCAAAAAATGAATTTTAGGAAGTATTTTTATGAACCAAGCAATTGATAATTTTCAGCATTTTAAAAATAAAACACTTGGATTATAACTTACACATAATATTTGCAAAACATTCACAACTTTTAATTAAAATACATGCCAATATACCACAACGTTACGTCCCTAAGCTATGATACGATCGCAGTTAAACTGGAAGAAATTTCTGTTGGAAATAAGTCTTTTCTTTTTTATTACTTATATTAATGTTTAAGTGTACACAATAAATTATTTAATAATGAATATTGAGAAATATCTTTCGTGGAGTAATACCCCGCTAACGAGCACTAGCCCAACCGTTGAACTCCAACATTTTCAGAAGGGATAAAGGTTTACATTAAAACAATTTCCTTGGCTTTTATCAAAAACGCTTACTTAGGGTTTGATGTTGAAACGTTTTAGTTCAATTATTGTGATCAAAGGTTCAAGAAAAAACCAACCCCTTTTCATGTTATTTATGCATATTTTTCATGCATAAATACATTATTTTCGACCTTTGACATTTTAGATTTGATATTTCATAAATCCTGGAAAGATATATCAATAATAACCTATCAATAATAAATAAGGTAGAAGCAATAGTATATGATCTGCAACAAATAATTTCATGGATATGTCTATATATCTGAGTAGCTGTTGTTGAGCCCCGAAAAATGCTCCATAGAGAACGTTACTTAGAAGTGACTCCACTTCCTATTAAGGTACTAACAAAAGATAATACGTACTTTACGAATTTTATCGTTTTAATACATAGTTAGCATAATCAAAGTTGTTTAATTTAATTTAGAGAAATACTAATAGTAGTAGGTTAAAAGTAATTTAGAGAATTTGTAATATCGAGGTCGCCCTTCTTAAATTAAAATTAAATACACTTTGCGTGGCTTTTTTAGTAGTGAAATACGTGAAATTATTATTACTCGTTGATAACAACCTAAAAAGAACGGATGCAGGTACATACATCGCTGATTGGGTATTAGGTTTAGAGTATACAAGTAAAATAATCACTCAAATTTAAATAACCAATTTTTTCGCACGTATACTTTTAACACGTAACGTAACACGTGTCGTGTAGTAATTTAGGAAACCAGAAACGCGTAGAAGGTTCTTGTAACTGAGTGTTTCGTGACAAGAATGACTTAAATGACATGAAAATGTGGAAGATAATTTTCTACATCTCACGTTGCGGCATAAATTGTAAAGTACTCGAATCTTTGAACGATAATTCTTGAGCTCGGCTAACACATTGCACGATTCAACTCATCAAAACAGGACTCCAAGAATTTAAGTCTGTGTGAACTCTTGGTCGCATATGAAGAGTCTTTTTAGAGCCTTTAGTCATTTTCACTTGGGTAATTGTAGAATGATTATTATTATACATCTGTGATGTCCATTTTATTATGTACCTACATTTTGACATTAATATTCGACAGTAAGAAGGTAAGGTCGAGAAGGGAAAGACCGAGGAAAAGATATTTGTAGCAAGTGAAGGTAAAAGTTTGAGAGAAGTGAAAACCTTGGCAAAAGATGATGGCGTATATTTCACCAAGAACATTACAATTGAAGAAGACTCAGCAACACGGTTCTTGTGAACATTGTCATAAGATCCATTTTTGTGACCATCCCGTCAATATTACAAAAAATATTAAAGGAGGATTGGATATTAAACTTAATTTAATTCAAATAAAATTAAATAATTTGGAGATATAGTTTCTTTTTAATTAGGTTAGACAAGGGGATGAGTAATTATAGTACATTCACCATATTTTTAAAAATACGTATAATTTTAGAGCACTAGTTAATTTTCATTGTGTTGATTTTATCGTCATTTCTATTACTGTAGTGATCATGAACTACATTCCATACATGATGTTGATGACATAATTAGATGACCCGGGACTAGTGCAACACCACCGCTTCTATAGATCCGTTGATAATATATAATTCATTAATTAAAAGTAAACTTAAGTAGCTATATAATCATTAAATTGAGGATATATAAATCAAGTTATTTTACAGTAACTTCAACACCATACATAATTAAATAGTCTTGTAATAGTTTATTTAATTAATGTATATTATTTTTATTTTATTAATACATTAATAAAATAAACTATTTATTTTCCATTTCTTGTTATAATTTCATACGATTTCCCTTATTATTACCATACAAACAAAATATTTTTTTCATTTTCTACCTATACACAATAAAATTAAGAGGTATTTTTCAATTCCATAAATTATTACGTATTCAATATACACTATAATACACTTAAAATAAGGACTAATTTATCAGGCCCAACATCAAAATAGTTTAAAAGTTTTCTCAACTCACCCATGGACACCGCGCCGAAAATCAAAACAGCTGTCGTCCACCACATTTTGGCAACTTACACTCAACACGACATAGACCCCACAGATACTTCCGTATCCCCAACTTTGATGGAAAACTTTTTCGTGATGTACAAGTGGATGAACTCGGCACCCACCTACAACTGATTCCAGAGCCTAACTACTGGACAGACACGCAATAATGTGGCTGCGGTACGGTACGCATGCGCTTGGTGACCCCTGCACAATAGCTAAGAATATAGATATGACATATTCTTTCATCTAAAAATTTCCGAAAACCTGAATTTCCGAGAACCTGAAAACTGAAAAAAAATTGTAATAAAATTCATCTCCTTTTTTGGCTCTTTTAAATCTTTTCGTTACATACAAGTTTTATCTCAAATTACTTAAATGCGAACTCGAAAGTTTTATAATAGTGAATTTTCGTCGGAACAGTACCAGTAAATTAGTTTGCCACCTACTAATATTGGATATAGTAATTATATTAAAAGTACTGGATTTTTTTTCTGGAACATCAATTCTCCTTAAAGACAATCAATTAAAAAGCTTATATATTATTTTAATTTATTATCCCAAAATATGATAATCCCAGGAGGTCTGGATTTTTTGGCTCTTGTACATTTTGTATGTTTATGTAGATTATTGTTTTTTTAACATTTTGTAAATTACTCACACACAACATTATCTTCATTGTGTGTACTAATGGACTGGTATAGGACCAAAATATATTAGACAATTTCCGAAATGCTTAAATATGCACACCTACTAAAAATTTTTGGTTTTTTATCAGTTTGGAGCCTCAAAAGGATTTCCCTTGGGTCCTCTTACTTTGAATGGCTTTTTTGATGAGGACACACACTGTGAAAAAATTAAAACAGATTAGCAATTCATACGTTGTACTAATGCATAATTTGAATATATAACTTCGGTACTACAAATACCTAAATAAACTATATGTAGAGTATTTTTCGTAATGTAATGAATGAGTATTAAAAAAATAAGTATATCATCTTCAACACCCTACAAACGTTCCACTGTTGAACACTTAATAAGTTTATACACGTTTTTTTCAAACTATCAATATTATTAATTTATTTTATCATTAACAATGCTTTTAGAGTCTAATAAATTACATTATCAGAATAATGGTGCAAACTGAAGACATATTAAACCTAATTTTCTTTTATAGTTTCTTAGGTAAGTAGCTATACTTTTGTTCTACCTATATTAATCCTAAGAAATCATTACAATCAAACTAATTTCTTTAACTAGTTAGTAATCACATTAAGTTGATCCAAATGTTCTATTTTCGTCTTAAGGAGTTGTATTTTAAGAAAAGTATTCGTCCAAATAATACAAATACGCTTTATTATTGCGGAAACTAAACCCATCTGGCTCGTTGGCGTTGTGTTGAAACCCTCTGGTTTCAAAATCCAAGCAATTTTGCAATGGTTTGTCCCTGGATGGGTCAATAAAATTTTCTATCTCGAGGTTCTCCATACTTCGAAAGGCACATTAAGTTGTTGGTATGACAGCCGCATTGACCCACCAACCAAATTGGGCCAGCATGGTGGGGTTATGGCCCAAACTACTTATGCGTTTCTACTATGTAAGAAGATCTTTACCCAGCAGAGGGACATATAGACTGTAAGTGATAATGAAATTCATCTGTTCTTAGAACGCCTGTGATAATATTCGAGCACATTTGCAGAGATACAGATTGTCGTATATCAATTTGCAAGAAAGCGCTCCAACACGTACCCACTTTATTGAAGAAATATGTCAACAATTTGGACTTAAATAATCGGAATAATAATAAAATAATTATGCATATGCAAGGCATACAAAAGACAAATTATTACAAGCAAATAAATCTATCAGCGTCACTTTTTAAGGCGGATTGTAGTATTAGTCCGTGCAACTTTATTAAAACTAAATTCTGTGGAGAACTACGTATCATACACAAGTGCAAACTACATATTAATATGAAACTCATTAATCCATTCAGCAAAAAGTTGAAACTTACAAACCATACTTCATTAATTAATAAACAGAAAATTATACAAGTTTATGGTGAATCATTTATTAAAAGTGAAGAAAATAGCAAAATGAATGCTAAAAGTAATTTATTTAGCGGCACTAATCCGTACGTGGGTCACAGACATTTTAAAAACCCATTGTGTTTATGAGCTTTATAGATTTACAGAGTAACTTTTAATATAGCGTATTGCCAAGTATTTCTGTGTCAGTTTGTAGTCTGGAAGAAGTCACGTAAGCTACCCCACTTGGACCAGCCCCGCGTACTTTTTGCCAAGTTTCTTATATTATGCGTCAGATTCACAACTGATCTATAAAGTTAGACTTATATATTATTATCATGTGATTTAATTTAATCAAAGTGGGTACATAATGGTACAAAATTAGGTGTTTACAGAATGTTTTATCGTTCCCAAGTTATGATGCATGAGATTTATTTATTTGCTTGTTGAAGGGAAACTAACTGCAGTCAATAAAACGTTTTAAGTTTAAATATTAACCAAATAGTAAATACAATAAACTTTTCGATACTAAAAATACTCCAATAGTGACCACAAGATAAAGATATTTTCCAGCTGCTTCGCTGTTATTCCTGAGTAATATATTTAACACCAGTGTGGTGCCCTGCTATTTTCCACTTCTGTTGAAAATAGCAGGGTGCTGATGATCAGATTGTTAACAAATCATGGTCTGGTTTTTTGGGTATTGAGATAGGATTTGATAATATACATAAATTAAAACGAATTAATATCAAGTTAATTTAAGGCGTAAGAAAAATCTTCATCTTAAATAAAGGAAATAACTCAATTACTGGTCGTAGAGGACGGTACCTACATTCCATGACTATTGCAAATTTTGGTTGACATTACAGAAGTTGATAACATGACTTGATGAGAACATTATATGCCTATATTTTTTTCATCTTCCTCCAGAGGTCGCTAAAGTGATCGTCGTAGACGTGATGTAATTTAATATAATCAATTTGGTAGACAATGTTAATGCAGGTATTCAGGGTTTCAGCTGGAGATAGATTTCTTCTTTAAATTTATTTCACTTTTAAGGTACTTTAGAACCTTAAAAGAGTATTAAGAAAATTTATACGTACTCTTAAAGGTCTACTGAGGGCGTGCTTATAAAATACTATTTACAAGTTTAGGGTTGTCGATATATTTTTTGTGTTTATACAATCCTAGTAAAAGAAATTCTTTTTAATATGTGCTCAACCTAATGATTTGATAATATTGTTATTACTGACACCTATTTATCTAGCACAAATTAAGCATCATCTCTTAATACAAATATAACTTTATCTAGTTATAATATAAACCGTTATTATATAAACATAAATTATATATAAAATTATATTATATTTATATAAACAGAAATATTCTAAACAAACTTACAAAAATCCGTGACTCGTGAATAAATATTCGTACTCATACAAATATTGTCCCCTATCAGGAATCTATGTCTAAGCAAAGTAAAGGTTATGATTCATAAGAGAGTTTACGAATCATAAGCTATATTGAAGAAAAGTAAAAGTTCCTTTTAATAATCTCTTAATTATCAACTTTAACTAATTGTAATATTAACGAAAAAAGTAGGTAAGCCAAATAATTAATGTGAAAAAAAAACATCAAAACTAATATTGAAACTCGCGAGATCGTTGACCGTTAAACTCTCACGCTAGTCACGTAACTCCTTAACTTCTATAAGAAAACTAACATAGTAGATTGACACCGGACGATATATATTTGGACCCTTATCTAGAAACTGGCAGACTAAGTAAGTTGGAGTCTTCAATAGTAGTAGATATTTGTAACGTATCTAGGTAAGTGAATTTAAGTCGAGAAGTTAAACACAATAACCGTAATGTATGAACTTTTTATATAAACTTCGTATGAAGCCATTACCATGGTATAACTTTAAAACATGTTTTTTAAAGTGTAAGGGTCTAATGCCCTTTTCGGTTAATGTGTCTCTGGATATATATTTATCTCTGTCTTTCTTATAGAAAAAGAGAGTGATGACGAGAAGTGTAACCTTTGATTAAATGATATACAATATTATTTTGAACAGTATCAATATACTGGGGTGGGTACTTGTTTTCCTATTTATATCGGCGTATGTTATTTGTGTGATCAATGTAAATTACTGAGTAATGTGAGTGTCTATGTAATTGGATTATTCCAACGTAGTATTTTGCCGATACGATATAGTAGTGCTATAAAAACTTAAATAGATGACTATCCAAAATCAGCGACATGTATCCTTCGTATAATTTTATTTAATGAGGCAATTTGAACAGAAAAACTCTTTTGACAAAATTACAAAACTTAAGTAATTTAAATATACAAGATAACCACTGATTATCGGAATACAATCTATTATTCGAAAATGCTATAATTTTTTTATGAATACTTTATATAACGACATCAGGCAGCCGTTCTATGTTAAAATTAATTAAACCCCTTTTGAAACTAATAAAATATCTTCTCTTTCACGTTCATTAAGGATCTGATTATTGTAACAACATTGAATAGAATTTTAGTAGTGTTACATATTATTATTCCGTGGGCATACTCTACAGATATAAATACTATATTTATTTGCAAAAAAGAACTGTGAGAACCATATACGATCATGGCCCAAGAAAAGTTCAAGGAGGGAAACATTCTAACTGTACACCAATATTATATATGAAAACCTAACTGTTTGCCCGAAAACATATTAAATATAAATAAATATCTCGCCCAGTTACTGTTAATTTAAGTAAAAAAAACGTAACATGTATCGACTGAACATATGTCGATATTCTTTATGGATATATTTTGATCATATACATAGACTATCCGAAAAATTATACAATCAATAATAATTATTATCATTTGGTTATACCTGTTAATATAAATTAACCAAACACCCAAGACTCTTAATCATGATACTTATCTGCCCCTACCGGTTTCGTACCGAGGTCCTCTGACTAACAATTTATTTAAAAAAAAATTTGACTCGAGAGAAAATTAAATGTATTTTTCCACTTTGATTTTGAGCGCTGTAACGGGAAAACACCTTGCCCCTTCAGCAGATCCAAGCCAAAATATAGAAGCGTTGTGTTATCATAATAAGTAATTTCGCGTCACGTGAAGAAACCATTGTGTTAGGAACTATGGCGATTTTTACAGCTTTTAAAACGCGTTAGGACTGGCTGGTGTTTACAATCGAGCACTCCGCCAGTTAAATAGAAATGCAAAATATATACGGTTCATACCTACATTTATACTCTTAGTTATTAAGTTGAAATATATAAATACCAATCTTAAAAACAAACGAACTGTACCTGCTTTTGTAAAAGATAGAAACAAATTTTCGTCTACTTATCGCTATTATATTCAGCTGTACTTAATTTTAATCGCCGAACTTGACATTGCAGTGTAACCTCAATAAAATATTTATGTGACAATAAAAGATACACGTGCCATGGCATACAAATTACATTTTACTATTATTATGATACGGTACTGCAGAGAATAGAGCCTTTTTTTAAACTCCTATAATACTTATAGGAGTTTAAAAAAAAATTAAACGGGGTTGGGTAAATGATTGACGCTTTGTAGCACGAATAAGTCAACCCTACTTTGTGTAAAGTGTACAGTGGAGTCCTTACGTGCAGGCAACTTTTTTACTATGAGACTGTTCAAACACTTACCCGTTTAAGCTTACACGCTTAAGCTTGATAATAACAGTATAGGTAATACTCACTGATACCCCTACTACTGGCAACTCCTCTGCGCTTTGCAGGGTTAACCTAAGGGCCTATACTGAAAAACAAAATACACAAACGGATTAAATCATTTCGCAGGAAACTGGGCAGCGCTTCGCGGCAGTGGAGAGTATTCAGAGTTACTAAGGCAATGTCAGCTATCGTTTCTGGCAGATGCTTAGTCTGTTCGTAGAAGCATGTGACATAAAATATGTTTGGGTTGGGTAATTGGTAAAAAATACACTTTCAAGAATAAAATACTGTTTAAATGTATATTATCAAATTGCTTAATAGCAGGATATTGCTTGCGACCAGTCTGAATAAAGCATCGCCTGTCATCTTTCTTTATATCACCATGATGCAGTTCATTTGTATAAGAGGTAGTCGAATATCAAATCTCCCGAAATATAATTTATCTGCAGGCGAAGGTTGATATCAGTTGGATCAACTGCTGTAAAAAATCTACTCTTTTTGTCTTATGAAAATGAAAATTGGTAAAGCACAAATCAAACCAAGTTAAGGAAATAAGATCAATATGTGCATCCGCCTAGCGGCGTGGGAAAAATTATATGTAATTCTTATTATTTTCATAAAATATAAAGGAATGAAAAGCTTTTAATCATACTTCTACGATACCAGTTTTGGTATTCGATAATTTGATACTTGCTACCGAAAAATTAAGCATTGTTTATTTAAGTTTTGTTGGTCACATTTAGCAAATATATAGATAAAGACAAGTTTTTTTTCTATTTATTTCTCAATACTTTGCAAAGTATATTATCGAACTGTAGCTGCAACCGTGATAGTGTATCTGTCCGCGTAATATTACTGTAGTAAATCAAATAAATTACTGAAAGTTCAAAAATAAACATAAATAACATCAAATAGAAGTTTGGTTCTTGTTACTTTGAAGTTCTAAAATTAATTTATCATTCCCATTGAAATCATTCTTCTGGGAGAAAAATTAATGAAATTTGTCACTGTCCATTCAATATTCGACTACATCGTAATTTTGTAACTTTATTACAACATTTTTCTATGGCTTTAAAAGTATAAGGGTAAGTTTATAGTTTACATAAATTATTTTTGTAAATAAATTGGCATTGTTACTATTATGGGCATTGTTTACAACTTGTGTCAACAAAATGTAAATGTACATATTGGAAATTCAAGGTATTTGGATAAAGGATTTGTTTTATTTCTCCATATGCGACAACTTATAACATTTTGTTTGAGGAATCACGAGTCATGATATAAGTTTTGTTTGTCAGTGATTTTAAGAATATCAAAAAGTATATAATATTCTCATTTGCTAAACGTTTGCTTATTTAGTATACTTAGGAAAAGAATACCAAAACTATTTGAAAAAGCAATTAGGAAATAAGATTATTGTTATGTGGTTTGTTCCGGGGTATTTATCACTCAATGCATTATTGTTTCGTCAAATGATACCTTCAATACGTTTGGTGTCTATCACCCGGTAAGAGCGTTGCTTCGAAGTTAATCCAATCGGATAAGTTACATTACTCCTTACCCTGGCTTCCTATCTTTAATGCCTCTTAACTAGTCAACGAACCATAAATAAAGTGAAACGTTATATGTTGGTGCTTAATTCTCTATTTTAGTCTGGAGATGGTTTGTACCTGAGTACAATAAGGGTAAGCAATTTAAATGGCTTATGCTGAGTTTCAATAATCCATCTATGGAAGGTTCTGGTAACTAATAATAGAAACATCAAACAAACATAGATCACAGCCAAATACATATAATATTATATATGTAATAGTTCTCACAGTCCAACGTATTATTTAGCCCATTATTATTTGGGATAATTCGTGTTAGTGTGAGAAATATTATTTATATATTATATATTTATACTAAATAAACATAAACATTCACAACTCTTTTAACAATAACTTTTTTGTTTATATTCTATAAACATCAACCTCTTCCTTTAGACTTTGAGCTCAGAAGACAAGATTTAGTAGTGAGAAAAGTTGTTAGAGCTGATTGAAGAGAATAAACATACTGCTATGCTATCAATATATCATCATCATCAACAGCTTATACGTCCCCAACGAGGGGCTCGAATTCACCCTAAATTAGGGTGATTAGACCTAAGGTAACCAAACTGGCCAAGTGCGGGTTGATCGACTTCACACACAACCTAAGAACTTATTCACAGTCGTGTGCAGGTTTCCTCGTGATATTTTCCTTTACCGTAAAAGCGTCGAGTAAATGTACATATGAATACAAAATGTTAAAACAAATCGCTACGTAGAAGGGTTCGAACCACTGCATCCAGCATGAAAGTCAATGAGCTTACGCATTTTTGTTGATCAGCTTACTGGTATTGAAAACTGTTTTCCGATTTAAAGTAAATGAAAATTTTAATTTACGTTAACATTTTGGCTGGTGTTTATAAATTGAACATTTTACTTAATTATACATTACATATATGTATCTATTTAAAGTATCTATTGCTCAAGGTATCTTATTGTCAGACAAAGACATACGCCAATTTAAATCGTATAAAAATTAATTCTTACATTTTCATGGATATTTTTTAAATATGAATTCTAATGGTACTTAAGTAAGTAATTGAAAAACAAAACAGCTATAATTATTGTAACACTTACTTTCATTTTGGATACTTAAACAAACTACTCTCATTTTCATATCTGCTAAGGAACTCGAAAAGTTTAGCATCCAATTATAAAAACAATGAAATTCATGCAAATTTTATATAAATAAGCACTTTATATTACTAAGTCAAATAATAAATCCTTGTTCTGTATTCGTAGTGTCTCTACATCATTATTTTTCTTACTTAAACAAGAATAAATTAAACTTAGTATGACTTTTATAACAAATTAGGCAATTGTTATATGCAAATTACTTTGCTGCATTGTTTATTAGGGTATATAATATGTTATACGTAGGCTCATAAGCCATAACAGTTTTACGTGTTGTTGATAAGCGCTGTCTTTAAACCGTATATTTTCATTTAGTTGTAGTTTATTGTGAAAAACTGAAAAGATGTTAAGAATCATATTAAAATATTGGTAAAATAAAGTTTAAACATATTTATAATTAATTTAAAATATATTTTCTAATCGAAACTGTTTTGAAAATGGAACACAGCACTGATTTTGAGCAAGAATATGTTCCTGTTAATTCGCCTGTAATTGACTTCTATCGTGGGAAATCCATATTTATAACTGGAAGTACTGGATTTTTAGGAACGGTATGTAGTTTTTATTTTTGTGATCATAAAGTCATGGTGGGGTATTGACATGTTAGGTTGTACTACACTTTTTCAAGTAATCACTTTACAACCTATTAGTTTCCTTATGAAAAACGTTATAATGTTAACGTTTGAATAAAAAGATTTTATCACAACATAAAATTGAAGTGATAGGCACTTCAATTTTATTATTTACTAATTGTTATATTTATATATAACTGATTAATTTTGAGAAATTTTTATTTAATTTGGAACTTTCTAAAATTAATGAATGCTAGATAAAATGTTGATTCCTATTTGTATATTAATTGATACTTATTGTACGTAAACGTAACTGCTAGGTTTTGTTTATACTGCTCTAAGTGTAGATTAAAATGTATTGTCTTAATTTGACGCACATATTTAAGAACACTGCTTCCCTCTTTCCATGTTTGTTATTTGTAAACATGGAACAGGCAAATTAAGCTGGCAGTTGTTTTCGCTTTAAGCCTTCTGATAAAATCTTTTATAACTGGAATTTCTATCTAAAACGTTTAATTAAGTATTTTCTAATAAGAAACTCAATACATTTCCACGGAGTATTTTTGTCTTGAGGCCTTCCCAGATTAGTATTATTCATTAAAATTTAAAAGGAATATTATATAATTTCGAAGTGAAGTTAGAAATAAGTAAATCATTTATTTTTAGGGGGAAGAATTAGAAATTTCGTGGGATTTTTAGGGGTATTTTATTTTTTACTTTTAATATATTTAATTAATATTCTTATAATTTATTTTATTAAAATTAACACTAAAAATAGCCAATAAGATTTGGAAATTTCATTTAAATGCTACGGACATTAAACACATATATATTCGTAAAATTTTAAAAATAATAAAACCAATTGTTGAATCCTTGCCTGTATGGTGCGTATAATATTCAACCACTAAGTTAAGATGGTTGGCGCTTCGAATAGTGGAGATGATATTTGTGAAGATAAGAACAACTTACATTTTCTTGCTTCCAGAAAAGAAATAATTTTCGAGCAAATTCAAGATATTCAACACTTATATTAATATTAAAATGAGTTTTTATTCTGATAATATAAATAAATAATATTAATTATAATAAAAATATAATATTAATTTAAAAAAATTATTAAATAACATAAATTGTACTAATTCAGGTCCTAGTCGAAAAGCTGTTATATACATGTGTTGACATCAAAACTATTTACATACTGATAAAACAAAAACATGGACAAAGTATTGAAGAAAGAGTGGCTAAGTTTTTAAATTCGCAGGTATGTATTGATTAGTTATATTCTTAAATCCATTTCATGTAATGCTTTGACTTCTATTACCTTCTTAACCTAGCATTCTTAAGCTTAAGTTATTAATAATTGTGTACCTATCTGTCGATAAGTGTCAGCCAAGTTTATACTAATTTAATTTACCTATTTCGAAATTTAAAAATTTCACTTGATCTAAATTTTACTATATATTGTATTTAACTATTCCCTGTGTATTTCTTCTTGTATGGGTTTATGTATACTAAAAACATATTCTAATCTTATTTATATATTATTTGATTCATATATTCACCCATATTAAAATATTTAATGTTTCAATTAACTAAAAAAAATATTCTATCTTTTGAAGAATACTGATAGCCATTATATATACTTACAAATTATTACTATCGCTTTTATGGTTTGACATTTAACTACCTCATGTATTATATGTTACTGAATCATTAAAATACTTTTATTAAATATAACAAACTCGCGTTCACATTAAATTTGTCGTACATTTTAATAATTTGAAGAAAGAGTTCATAGTATATTGAAATGTAATATACTATGATAAACTACTAAACATTGTAGTAAAACAGAGAGTGAACTTGATTCTGGAAGGAATTTAAATCTTAATTTTATGATTACTTTATCCTATTCCCTCATTATGATTACGAAGAATAACTCATATAACTTTAAAAACGGCTTACTAAAAACCATACATATGTGTATCCAGTAATAGGAGTGATTCGACTTAAAAATTATATTTCATGATGTTAACTAAATACAAAAATTTAACATATCAAAAAATCTACGAGATATGCTATCTGTCCTTTTTGCTTCGATTGAAAAAAAGAAGAGAGAGAGTATACTAAATTTAGGTTGCTGGTAATATTGGTGCGGAAACTCATCTCAGTTTATATATCACTTGTTTTACGACTTATCAACTAAGTCCAGTAGGTTGTTGCGCACAAATTTTACTCGAGACATATTCCTTACCACAAAGTAACATTCGAATGGTATACCTATGTAGGTAATTATTTATTTATACATACCAATTTAACACTTTCAGGCATTCCAAAGATTAAGGGAAAGTAGCCCCGACTTCGTGAACAAAATAAAACCAATTGGAGGTAATATATTAGAAAAAAATCTTGGTCTTAATGAAAAAGATATCACAGTTCTACGTAATGAGGTAAAGTTTTATTTTCATTTTTTAATATTTTCTACTTAAATGAATGAGGAGACCTCCCTTATGGGAGGTATTAATTATTACAAAGATTTTCCTTATGGGAGGTCTCCTCAATAATTAATTAAATGAATGTAATAATTCATATTTGATTAATTAAATTAATTTATATTAATCGATCACAAACTTAATGAATATCTAATTTCAGGTATCAGTGGTATTTCATTCAGCTGCAAATATTTCATTTAATATGAGTATGGTCGATGCAGTCAACACAAATACT
This sequence comes from Acentria ephemerella, assembly GCA_943193645.1. NCBI lineage: Eukaryota > Metazoa > Arthropoda > Insecta > Lepidoptera > Crambidae > Acentria > Acentria ephemerella. The sequence goes on from OW971881.1 coordinate 8,471,778, forward strand.
AGAGCGACAGGCGAACTGATTGAGATTTGCAAAAAGATGCCAAAGTTGGCAGTAAGTTTACTTTAGCTGTTTAAATAAAACCAATAATGAAGTAATGAAGTGACTGACTTATGAGGCATAGAGTCTTTTGCTCCGTAAATCAGTCATTACTTCATTAGGAGGTACTAAATTGGTTTCTTCAAAAGTTTTATGCCCATTATGTAATTTTTTTGTCCAACATAACAAAGGCCTACAATACAACTCCAGTCAAAATATTTAATCAACGTTGACGCTGTATTATTCATTTCTAAGCCTATGAAATGAATAATACAGCGTCAACGTAATAAACTAATATGGCCTTTGAAATGAAATATTTAATTAATAAATAAGCAAAAACAACACTAGCATTTACCTAAAGTCAAATTATGTTTCTAAACTATAAGTCGGGGAAAAAGGCGTTTCGTATATTGTATGTATAAATTTGTAGTAAAATATCTTTGGCTGTAATATTTGTAACTAGCTGGTTTTTATATCATTAAAAAATTATATAAAGGAAAAAATGTAATGCAAAAAAATATTGTGAAGTTTATGGACCTTATGCAGTTTCAGTAAGAGTATACTGTAATTAAATGTATATTAACTTTGAAAAACAAAGTGTCTTGAATTTTCATATAAAATGCGAAGAAACCTTTTCATTAGTCTATTAGATAAACTATAATAATAGATTTTTCATGACGGAAAGTTTGGTTACTTGATTTTAGCGAAGTAGCCAAAGTTCGAACAGCCATAACACAACAGGCCACTTATATCGCGCCACACTAAAGCTTAATCACTATCCCGCTAAAATAACAATTAAGTCCATAATTAAATCTTACCTTCTACTCTGTGCTTTGATTTCCAGGCATTGGTCTATGTATCTACAGCATACAGTAATTGCAACAGATCTGTCATTGATGAAAAAGTTTACGAAATGGAGGTCCCTTTAGAAACCGTTTGCGATATGCTACCGCACTCCAGAAGTGATGTATTAAGTCAGTTGCTATTGGGTAAGTGTAAATCATAATTGGCTGCTTAATTCAATAATGATTTTCAAAAACTCACTCAAAGTTAAAATTATTATGATATATTTTTTCACTTTTTTACTTATTAATTTTAGATGGAAGGCCCAATACATATGTATATTCTAAAGCTCTTTCGGAACATCTAATACAAAGGAATTCAGCTTTTCTGCCGTGTGTCATCGTTCGCCCTTCAATTAGTAAGCCATAAATTAAACTTTATTTATTTAATAAAATAATAGTATAGTTAATAACTATACATGGTGCTCGATGGTACGTACTCAACATAGCTTATACATTACGAAAGTTAATTCCTTTTGCCTTTATATATTTACAAAGTTCTTAGCCACTGTTAAAAAAAAGTGGCTGCACATATTATTTTAATATAAGGAGAAAATAACAATGATAGGTCTTGTCAAGGTATTTTTATTACCTTATGTACCCAAAACAGCAAACATCGTTATGAATTGCAGGCATCGAACCGTTTTTATGTACAGAAGGAAAAGATGAGTAATATTTTTAAAAAAGATGGTTATTATATTTATATAATTAATGAATATTTCAATTAAAGAACTTCCCTATAAAATGCTAGATACCCATAGAAATAATTATAGACACTGGCAAAAATCAAGTGGGCATAGAAAACAAAGCCAATTGCTTTCAACCCAGTGTCTCGTTGAGTTCTGCCAACATCACCACAGGTATTTCTATTAGTACTCATTTTCGATTTCAAGTACCTAATTCACATTGGAGATATCAGTACACAACCAAAAGTTAACTGGCGTGAAATTCACTCACATTGTGATTTGAAAAGATGAACTCAGATTAATATCAGACACTATAGATATACTGTTAGGAAGGGACAAAGGTTAGACCTGTTTCAATCATATGTACATATAAAACGATTTTAGTGTCATTCAAAATTTATAGATAACCTGTCATTTTTATTTACCTACACAGTCATATCATCACTAAAAGACCCGCAACCTGGTTTTTTGAGTGGCGGGAATGGCTTATGTACATGTTTGCGTGCCGCTATAGCTGGCTTCATTAAGTGTTGGAATGCCAACCCTTCACTAGTCCTAGACACGATCCCGGTTGACTACACTGCCAATTTAATGATAGTTTCTGCGTGGGACATAAATATGATAAGGTAACTCTTTTTTAAGATTTTTCTCTAATGATTAGGTGTAATACGTAAAAAAATAATTCTGACCTTTTAATTAATAGTCATAATATATGACGGCACCCAATGTAGTAATTTTTCACAAAGTTTGCCACGGTCACAACGTCATACCATTTAAAATATGAATATCAAATTTATTTATATCGTATAAAGTTGGCATTTTTAATATTGAAACTTTTTATACAAATAAAAGGTATATAAAAGGTAAATATTCAAACATCGTTTTTTTATTTTAGGTCAACTGGGGATAAGAACGTTAAAGTATTTAACTGTTGTTCTGGACTGCAGAATCCGATAACATTTAGAAATCTCATGGACACCAGTTTGGAAATAAACCAGAAGAGTTGTAAAAGTAAGTTTACACATAAATTTTGAGTCTTTGGTTAAGACTCGCTTTATCTCATTCTATTTTCACATGACAAACTATATGAGTGGATATTAAACGTAATAACTAATTAAACAACCTATCATAACTAGAAGCATTCACATTTTACAGACACGAACTATTTGTGAGTACCGTGACTTACCTATCAGTTTGTCTATTCACGATATAAGGACATATATTTTATTTCAGTAAAGTATTTCTATTTGCTGAAAAATGGCATTACTATTGGCTTTAATCTGTAACTTAATGACACTGTTTGCTAAGTTTCTTGTCTTGAAATTTTAGATTTATTTACACACTCAAAAAGAAAAAAATTATTTGAAAGATTGTAGTGGCAAGTAGTTGCAAGTAAACAACACTTTTAAAATGTTTAATACTTTTTATTTAATATTTTTGTTCGTTAGATGATACATACCTAATTAATCCAAAACCTACCCATTTTAACAAAGCCATTAAGATACTATAGTTTAATCATTAATTTAAAACACTAAACATTAGATTTAAATGAAGTAAAATAAAATGTAGGTATGAGAAATAACAAAATAAATTTTTCAATCTCCAAATATTTATTAAATTTAAGTAATTATATGATTGTTAACATGGGTATAATTTGGAATGTATGAGAATGTACTAAACACTTTGTTGATTAGTTATCTTATCACATTGGTTATAATTTTCTCACAATCCTAATTTTTTTAATCATTTTATAGAGCCATTTTTTAAACATAAAAGAACCCCTTAGTTTGAAGTACTCCAGGAGTTAGTTCTGGTTAGTTACATATTAGATATACTTCTTTTGGAGCTACAAACTGACACAAACAGATTGCTAATTGTAATTTTTGTTTCAGTTTTAAATAATACAAATCCGAATAAAATATTTTTCATAGTTCAAAACATGTACCTATATAACATACTGTTATTGTTCTTAAGCATAATTCCTGCTATCATTATTGATTTGACGTCCTGGTTGCTTGGGAGAAAAATGAGGTAAGATTTTAACTTTTTTATGTTATGAATAAATCGTATAATAATAGTAATCTAGCTATTCAAGCAAGTTATCAATGATGGTAAGTGTTATTTACAACTCTAGTAGACCATAATTATTGACAAAATATGAGAGTTTTTAATACCTACAAAGTGCTAGTGAGTGGTTTATTTAACACTTTCACTATCACAAAAATATCATATATTGCCCGATAGAAAAGTATTTTTTCCTAAGCGTTTAAAATAAGAAAGGAATAAAGTTGTCAGCTAATTGAGACGATATAAACATTAATTTGGAACTAGCTACACTTTAGACATTTTGTGCAAGTTTCCCGAAAACAAAGTATAAGTATAAATTTATTTTATCAAAATCTAAAAACATTTTGTTATTCTTGATATAAATGCAATTAGTTTTTTATATTAGTGTTTTATATAATTGCATTTTTAGCTTCCATACCGAGTGAAGTTAGTCAGTGGTGCGGTCCTATTCTTATGTTGATTGCATATGTACCATGAAATCAATATTTCGCTTTTTTTTACAGATTGTACAAGAATTTGCAGAAAATTTGTAAACTGTCAAACGTATTGAGGTATTTTACCCATAATCATTTTCTATTCATAGACAACAATGTACGAAATCTTTATAACAGTTTAGATGAGCAAGATAAAAATATATTCGATTTTAACGTTACAAATATTCAGTGGGAAAGATATTTAACAGGTTATGTTAAGGGATTAAAGAGATTTAATACTATTTAAAAATAATGAAATTAGTATGAAATGTCAATTTTATAATATGAATAAGTGAAAATAAAATTAATCGAAAGTACAGCGCCCTTACTCACGCTAATCGGAAAAAAGGTAACCGAAGACCACGCATCGAATATTACATTAAAATTACTCTTCTTGTTTGGTGATATAAATCTAATAACTATTATCCTTTAAAGTCAGCACTTTTTTATTCTTAATACACTTCAGATCCAATATGTGTTTTCGAAACAAGCACTGTTCTTTTGTGATCGATCGGCTTTGACTTATATTTACAAGTAGCATCCGTAGCATTTCATAGCAATAAGGTTTAAGCATTTTTTAATACAAAAATAAGTTCATTAATACATATTTACCCATTTAATTTAAGTAATGAAATTATTGGATTAGTAAATGTTTTGAAAACTGTCTTGTGTTTTATTTAACCGCTGAACTTTCTAACACCCTAACTCTGCCACTACCGCCATCTATCAAAACACATCCGAATTAGAGATGTAAAAAATGACATTTTTGAATTACACGTCAGTTAGAAGATTTTACGTTGTCAATTACAAATTTAATTTTTTTTAGCTCTTATTTACGATTTTCAATGTTTTTTATAACTCACCATTTTAAATCGCCGCCTATACATTGAACCGATCATAACACGATAAAAATTATTGTCTCTGTCAAGCCATTTATGGGTTTTAGCGAGACTAACGAAAGAGGTAATTATTGTGTAATTTCATATCCATCACGATAGCTTCATCGTTAAAATCATTAGTGCGAACTAAAATGAAACGTCACAATGTTAAACAGTCAAAGCAGCAGTGGCAGTATGGCGTACATCCAAATGATGGCGTGCTGGTCTACGGAGTCACTCCTTCACTGTAGCCACGTCTATCTTACGCACTAAGAGATTTTGTGACTCCTTTCTCTGTCGCACAGCTAGAGCATAGAATTCCTTACCAGCACTAACTAAGATGTATTCTCTCCTTCTTATATCATGGGTTCCTTTAAGAGGCGTGAAAAGCACGTTTTGGGCCGGCAAGGTGAGGGTGGCTAGGGCAGTATGTCACATGCTTCACTAGCTATCTTCACGTATGGACTCCTCTACTGCTTACCATCAGGTAGTGTCGAGTCATTTGCTGTGCTTTATATAAAAAAAATGAAAGCGATAGGTGTAGCCTCAGAGTTAGAGGCTAAGGGGCAGCTGTATATTTTTATATCGGCTAAGAAATAAGAAGAAGATGTAACAAGTGGTTTCCTTTATTATTTCAAACAGATCCCCTACATAAACTTACTCAGAGAAGACTAATGACTAATAGATAAAGGAATTAAAAAAGAGTCCATTAAGTCTAAAAATAAGTATTCGTAAGGCAAAATTTAACAAACCAGGCCTATAACCAATGAGCCGCCGAAGACTTCCAAGTACATTAAAATAATGATGGTAGAAAACATAAATCACAATGTATACATTAAAGAATATCAGTAGTTATTATGACATTATTTAAGGAGTGCTAATTCTTCATTCTGAACCATAAAAAATCATATAAAAATAAGAATATTAATATTTTTATCATATTTCTTGTTAAAGACGTAAATAAAAAACTGTACTGCGAATAAAGAAAACTGTAATCGTTGTTTTTGAATTTGGATTTTCAATCAAATTATTTTTAAATGTTTATTATCGTATAATCACTAATGAATTAACATGTTTTTCCTTATCTTATTTAAAGTAGCTATAAGCTATAGTGTTACTAAGCTACTTAACGATTAAGTAGTTTATTATCTAAATAAATTAAAGAAATATAGATAAACTATTAAGTAGAAATTTTAAATATCATAATCATTACAACCTGGCAAGTTCGCTATCTATGAAAAGTAATCCGAAGTAGTAGAAGTTTTTAATTAAGCCACCGCTGATTACAATCGAAAAAATCAGAGTAAAAATTATTCAAAAAGGTCAAACTCTTTTAGAATTTTAGTGAGACTAACGAACAGCTTTTCATTTTTATATACAACTAAAAAGAGAAAGAAGGAAGTTAAGAAGAAGATTATATTAACCCAGTTATACTTTTTTCACGTTAGCTTTGATGACAGGTCCATCAAATAAAATTAAGACACTACACAACGTTAAATAATCGCAGCAAATAAACACAATAAAATTATTCAAATCGGTCCACCGAACAGTATTCCTTTTATATATAAAATTGAAGTAAAAATAAAACTGTCCAAAAATCACTGGCACGATTTAAGTGCTCTGTACAAAATACACATTCAACCTAAAAACAAACATATTCCTTTTTTAAAAAAATGGAGAATACATATTATAGAAAGAGTACAACCAAAGCTACAACGTGAGTTTGAAAATAGGCGTTATTTGTTTCAGACATATATTATGTGTCTGTTCTATGCTTCGCTTACAGATTACTATGGGTGGATATTCGTATGGAGGCTTTAAAAAGCCACGGTCGTCAGGTTGAATGTAGTAGTATTTTAAATAATAAGTTTCCCATACACATGAAGAGTTTAAAACAAGGCTGCGCGTTCCTTTTTTTGAGTGAATCAGGCTGAGATCAGGTTTTGTAAGTTAACATTGAACTACTTATCAACTAACTTTAATATGTTAACGAATATTACGCAATAACATTCTTGACTTTCATTACAAAAGAACTGGCTTTAAATTGTTTAAAAATCAACAATAGCGATTTTCATTACAAATCACAAATTTTTCATTTAAATTTTATTTACCAAATATACTATTTATTATTCTTTATTTATTATTGATTTACTTAATTCACACTATAAAACTAAATAAGTGTACACATAAAACTAGCTAAATATCAAAACAAAATTATGCAGGCATTACTTGAATTAGATCAAATTAGTTCTCGAGCCTGTACACAGTATCACTAACTTGCGACGTATGCCGCTATACGAGATACATGCTAGTACACATAAAGTGAACCGTTTCAAACGCTACCCACAATGCAATATGGATGCAAAGGGGTGCATATAAACTATTACTGTCTACGAGATTAATTAAATTGAGAGATGCAGAGCTCTTGTGAGCTGTACTGATAATACCATTACATGTTCCGGCTTGACCCTGTCAGCAATAATAACAAGGAAGATTCGTTTATACACTGATACTATATATGTATATAATTTACCTTCTGATCAAGTTCGGTAAGTTTAACGCTCAATAAAACTTGTAATTGGGTAGGTCCTGCTCTCGGAGTTGGTGTAAGGACATGTTTAAGGTTACACTTAATTAACTGTGCAAATCGTACGATGCTGAGAATCGTATGCATGAAATCATTACTCACTTTCTTATTATGAAAACAAAACCTATATGAAGAGGCAATTTTTTTACAAAAGTGACGTGAACAGTATATGTATAAAGTTGCCCTAACTCAATATCATATGCTTTAGAATTAGTATCCCAAAATGCAATTTGCCATAATAATGCACGAATGACGAAACCTTTATCTATAACAGGTATAAGCACTACAATAAATCTAAGTACTCTTTATATATTGTAATTCGATTTTAAATTCCAATGTTTTTATTAGTTTACCAAATAATACTAATTAATACCGATTTAGCTGTGGCATACTTGCGAGGTCGCTAACATAGTTGCTTCACTTTAAAAAGAACTTTTTAACTAGATGCATTACACAAAGAGATACATATACTTGTAATTTACGTTAATTACATAAACACCTAACTACTAACAATTTTACGACTAATTTATTGCGAAAATTTCATATCTTAGGATCTATAACTTTACTAAATACAAAATTATATTAATATCATAGCACAAAAAATGTAGAACTAACGATGATACATCAAAAATGGCACATTTTAAACGGTTACAGCATAGAAACCTCGCATACAATAATTGTTTCATCGTTTAAACACAACGATATTTTCGTATAACAGTACCGACTGAAATAGTTACCTACTTAGATTAATGAGTGCAGATACCATCAATTTCATAGCGCTTCATTTTCATACGGTGAGAGAGCAAATATGATATCTTATAACAGCTATTCTCATAAAGTATGTTTTATGAAAAAAAAATAGTTTTGTTATTAACATTTAAGTTACGTACTTTTGAAAATTATACTCTGTACCTTTTATAAAAAGGTGCAAGCAGATTCTGTGTATTGTGTGCAAATGTTATTTTACCAAATAATACTAAACCTTTACTTAGAAACTGTTATAAATTAACGGATTACAATTTATTCATTCATTATATAAATATACCTTCAGACAACTCATAAACCCTTAGAATTCATACAGAATAATCATTAATCTGGCAAATACACAAGTACAGTAGGCGTTAAAAATGTCAATATTAACTATTACCAAATCGGACGGTTCATAATTGTTCATTATTTCTTTAATTTTAAGCTCATTGTAAACGCTTTAAGGAAATACCACATTGTCCATCAATATTGACACAAATTGTTATAATACTTAGGATTCACTACTTGCACAAGGACATGTCTATAAATTGCATTTTATTTAATCTAGCTAGAACAAAGCTCTTTTGAACGATTCCATTATTAGCCATCTAACATTTAAAAACATGTAATAAAGTAAATAACGTTTAGCCTATGTCTATAGGCTATAGTGTAGCAATGTGCTAGTTATATAGCTTTGTCTGTATAACTTGCAAATTGCTATGTAAATAAAAAAGAAGCCATCCTAGGTTAGCTTATATTGATAAATAGATAGTTATAGACGGGATTTATACCACGTACCTATTTATTTTTAAACTCACAATATTTGGGCACTGCTGCAAGAAACATGATCACGGAAACAAATGAGGATTTTGCGGGTGAAAGTTAAATAAATATACAATGATAATTTTAAATAAATTCTTAAGTTATCAATCAAATCAATCGTGCTTCCAGTAAACAATGCAATTAAAGAAACACATTTTATAGAATTCTGATAAGTTAAGATAGAGAATCTTTTTAATTTTATTTTGCTTTTCCTTAATCAAATTTTCAAACGTAATGTTTTAAATGGGTTCTAAGTTTGACTGTATATTGTTTTATGTTAACTGATTTCTGCGCCTATTGTGATCTCATTTTTAAAATTATTTTTCTATTCGAAGAAGTCCTGCTGATGTGTTTTCATTTCTGATCTGATTCAATCTGATCTGATGATTGGATCCAAGAGAAATTTTATGAGCGCGTAAAACGTATTTTTATTTTTTCTAAAGCTCCTTGACTTATTATTTATTTTTAGTATTTTCTAGGAATAGAAAATACAAAAAATAAATATGTCGACTTTCGGTTTAGTTTTTTTGCTTTATTTATTTAATCATTGCTTCCAGCAATAAACTGAAAGAGGAATAATTATTCTGACAATTTTATTTTAATCTGAACTTATCGTAACTACCCACATGATAAAGTGGCACGGTACAAGTGCGTGCCTGCGCGTCCGTCTTAACCATAACATAAAAAGGCAGTTTAGAAAAAATGTAATAATTCTAAATCATTCAATCATTATAACAATGGAGTAAGCTTCACAGCATTAACAGTCAATTAGTTAAAATACTCATTTTTAACGCGGTGTTACCCTATAAAGTAATGTCGACCAAATTGTTATCATTATAAAGTATAAATTTTTAAGGAATCCATTCGTATTGCTATGCGAAGAAACAATAGTAGCTCTGTTTTTGTCAAGGATATTAAATTATTTATTCAGTCGTAAATCTCAATTAGCGAACGTCTGGCACCAACGCAAAGAACACCAATTTTGGAAGTTGCATTATGTACAGATAAAATAATGAACTATAACGAAAATGGTCATTATTACATCTAAAATAAATATAACTTTTATGCAAAGCTTCCCAAAAAAAAAAATGTTACACTGCTATTAGTGCTTAACCTTTTTATGACATATATAACATGAGTATGTTCGATTTCTTCCAAGCATAAAAAAATATCCTAAATTAGTTTTTTTTTGGATTATTATATAAATATTTTTGTTTCTTAATTTCTGTTGCTCATATAAATAAAGACTACTTAAAAAAAACGTATAATAAGACTTATGTGATAGACAGACATATTTATAGTAATCATACAAGCACCGAGTCTGCGCAGTCCCATATTATGCGTGAATAGAAATAATTAATCGACTCGGCAATGTTCACGAAACTGGATAAGCGCTCAAAAACAGGGATTACTGTTGGCAAAGTGCAATATTTTAATGAAATTCACTCCATCTAACATATCATGGATTTCAAAATATTTTAAACTGTGTTTGTTTTTTAAAAACATTTAATATTATTTTTTTGTAAAATTAGTACCATAATACCATTACTACACTAACAAATATCAATTTAATTTATTAAAAAGTAGAAATAGAGATAGGAGCGGTTACAAAGGTATTTTTTTCTATTTATAGAAAAACAAAACATCGCATTATCAATCTTTATTAATTATCATGGTTTTAGATTAAAATTAATTAATTGTTGTGGAGCAATTTTGTTATTGATGACATTTAAAGTACAAAACTAATTAGTTTTGTACTTTAAATGTACCTAATTTTGATAAAATATTACAATAGATTTAGATAACTATCTAATACCTAACGGATTGAGTAGGTACACACTATATATTTACTAGGTACTTAGTAAATTGAAAATATAACTTCTAGAAGGTTCTTTACAAATAACGTTCTACAACACCATTAAATTTGTTTTGTTTATTTTTAACAAAAAATTTACAGTACCTATTAATACACACTTGCTTGCACAATGCCTGCACATCAAGATACTTTAAAATTCAGTAGTAATTAGAGTAATTTTACATCTTATTACGAGTTTGATTTGATATGCGATCGCTTGTATTTTTTCTAATATAATCTAACCATACAAAGTCCAAGGCCTAGCAGATATCATTACTGTTATTACAACAACAAGCACCGACTTACGTACAAACGAATAATAATTATAAAGAGAACTCTGTTCAGCTGATTACCTACCTTAATCAATGTACATTTAGGAATTTAAAAAAAAGCTCTGATAATATTGTTTGAAATATTTTATTTTCTTATAAGGTACCTAAATACATTTTCACAGCATGCCTTCACCTATGAAGTCTTCTTATTGAAATAATAATTTTAATTACTTCAAATCAAATACTCAAATTAATAATTCTAATGTCTAGAATATTAGATTCAAGAAACTCTTGGGTATCGGTCAAAACATACTGATTTCGATATTTATGAAAAAGTTTTTGATTGTATAAAAATATTAACACCTGCATGGTATTGCTAATACCAATTCGCTTATATCAAATAGAAAAATTAAATCTTTTTTGATACCGGTAAGTACACTAGATGCAAGAGTTTCCTTCCAATGTTCTCCTTATTCTTACTTCTAATAATTTCGACACAGCCAAATTATAATAATAAATTATAATAATTAGGAAAGATAAGTAATTTTTAAAATAAACTATTCGACTTAAATTGTTACATTAAAATTATAATATTATGTTCCTACATCAGAATGATTTTAACCTTTAATTTTATTGATTAACCTGTGACTTATTTGTTTATATGTTTAATTCATTTTATGTTTCTCAATGTTGCTCTAAAACGGAATGAAATGACGAATCAAAAGTAATGCTTTTTTGTAAATTTTTATGGGCAAACGAAAATAGTTCTTTTCTCCCTTTACACCAATATTTCATTTTCAATCGACAAAGCATCGACCACAACTCATGTTTGTGTTTAGGAAAATTATATATTTTATTATTTATTTTATTGTGTCTACGGAAATAAAAAACATCGCGTAAATCAACTCATATGTATACATAGACAACACAGAGTAAACATATTAAGTATAAAAATGACAGAAAGAATGAAATCAACATATTTTATGTATTTATGAAGACCAATTGGGTTTTATATAAAATCAGTACAAAATTTTTTAATCGCATGGGAGCCATCAATAGCATGTATACTACCTACTGTTGGGAACAGACCTTCCTAGATGGCATCAACACATGAGGAGTTTGGACCATAACACCACTACCCTGGCCCTATGTGGGTAGTTGAATGAAAACGGTTGCCCTAAAAACGGGGACCAACAGCTTCCTGCTTTACGAAGAATGAAATAGCTTTAGATAACAAATTTTGTTCAACCCATCTGTGGACCAACCATAGCGATAATTATTTGGTTTTTCTAATCGAAACTAGAGGGCTCGAATCACTACACAAACGAGCTCTTCAATTACTCGGTGCTCGTCTTCTTAACATTTATATTTATTTCCAACTTAGGTACTAATACATCTATGGGGATAGACAGATTTATGTTATAAAGACTGCTGGATATTCTATTTTATTCACATTTATTTAAAACTATCAGTAAATAATTAAAATTTTATTTAACATTTTACCTCGAGGTATTCCTTGAAATTTTACATCGATGTAATTACAAACAGTTAAACTATTCTTTATCACCATCATCATCATGTCAGCCGTGAGATGACCACAGCAGGGCATAGGCCTCCCCCAAGGATCTCCAAGCCGATCAGTCCTACGCTGCTAGCATTCAACGGTTTTCCGCAACTTTAACCAGATCGTCGGTACACCTTTTGGTAGGCCTACCAACGCTGCTTCCCCGTTTATAACTATTCATACCTAACTTATATAAATATGTCTCTTTTTGATAGTTATCTATCAACAAGAAGTCTCCTTTAAGATCTGAATTTATATTACTTATGATATCATATCACTAGCCGTACATTACATTGGCAACAAAAATTTGGCAACTATGACGACGAATCATGACATTTTAAATGTAAGCAATTAAAAATAAACTATTTACAAAAACTCGGAGGACAACTTCTCTTCTGAATTAATAATAATTACATATATTTACATACATACATTGATAAAAGAACCGACATCAATAATAGTGATGTAATTCTTTACGTTTCTTACCCCACAATAAATCGCTCACAACAAATTGCCCAAAATATAAAAATAAGTGCTCTACAACAACATATAGAGCCAAAACTAAAAATTTGTGTCCACTGAATATTTTAAAAACGGGATACAAATATTCACCTCTTAGGTAGCTTTCAATGGATCTGTGAACAAATAAAGTCATTATTAGACAAAATATGACCATTAGGTAAATGTCATACTTTATAGCTTTATAACTAAGAACGTCTGATTTTGGAATGGTAAGTACTTTAGTTATAACTGGTTGTAATTTCAATAAGTATAAGAAATATTATAAAAACAGCTCTTATTCCCACCCAATAAAGTCTTGAATCAGTCTACGTTGTGATGAAAAACGCATTATATTTCGTATCTTGCCTGTCTTTTTCTGACCTTATATAGTGTCAAGGCGATACATAGTATAACGAATATGAAGTCATGATAGGGATATGAGAAAAAAACATTTTAAGACATGGTCTACGTAATAATTGACTCTACTTCATGAGTATGAATAGACTAGGTACTTTATAAGCAAACGGACCGTAAAAAATATGGCTCTAATTTCATTTCAGAAAGGCGAACGTTTGACAAGATTATAATTAGTAAACAACATTTACATAGAGCTTTTTGTGATAATCATGTAGTTGACCTTCAAAATTTATAAAAAGTATTTTTATGTTTATTGCAAGTCCCTCAGTTTAAACCAAATTTAAAAATGGGTGCGTCGTCAAGTCGCAAAAATGACGAACCCGTTTTTAGATTAGTTTGAACATGAGCAATTTACGGTTTTTTCTCTAACTATTAATAACTAACTAATTATTAAATTAATAAACTTCAAAGTATATCGTAATTGTCATCTACGCTTTATATAATAGGTTGGCAAAAAAGTTTCTTCGCATTTTATATGAAAATTCTTTTTCAAAGTTGAATTACGTTTAAGTACAGAATATATGTGCCATTTTGTTCGTAGACTTTCTGCCATCTTGTAGGTTGTTGTTGTAGACATGATCCCGTTGCTGTAGAAATTTTGGGACTTCTGATCAAAAAAACGCAACAAGTATTTTTGGCAGTACTCTCTTGATGTTAACCTGACACTGAATTCTAAAGAGACTGAAATATGTGAAAATTTGAAGGTGCAAGGTCAGAGTTATATGGCGGATATATCGACACTGCATTAAGTTGCGACGCGACTGGCGTTGTGCTCATTTTGACAGATAGAAAAACAAATGAAAAATAGTAGGAAACAAAAAATTCTAATTTGATTCTTTGTTTGAAATGTTACCTTTTTAATGTCATGAAAACCAGCCAGACACAAATAGTACAGTCAAAGATAGGTTATTACAAGTTTATACATACTATATGCGAAAAGACTTTTTCCCCGACCTGATACGTCCCACCACTGGGCACAGGCCTTCCTACATGGGAGAAACACCCATGTGGCTTGGTGGGGAAAAGCGGTTGAAGTAACAACTGGGATTAACGACATAACCTTAAGTCCGAAATACGGAACAGTATATAGCTTGAGTTAACACATGTTATTATAGCTTCATTTCTAAACCAAGACTAACTTTAAACCGTGTTTTGTAATAAATCGTTTTATGTCAAATCAAAATTTCCTTGAACACCCTACTTATTTAATATCAATACAATATTAGTTTATTATTCGCCAAATGTAATAAAGTTAAGAAGAGTAATTTGCTAAATAAAGTACTTCAAAAATACTTACACACAAAAATAAATAGTTAAAAAGATTAACATCAAGGACAGTCCGTGCGTGAAACTCCTGGGTCGTTTCCTCGGGACGAGAACCAGATCCAGGATGATGAACACCAGGGTGACTGTGTGCATGCAGTGCTGTGTCCAGAAAGGAACTATTACGTCCACAGACTCCGGAGCTATCAGCTCTCTGTCTTTTATCCATAACCTCCAGAAGAGCACGTCAGCAAACTGCAATCAAATAAAACGTAATATAGAACAACTGACTTGGTTAAGTAGTCGGAAATTCCAAGATGGAACCATCTTTTTGTGAAAACAAATATTTATTTAATGTGTATTGCTTATCTTCCGCTATGTGCATGACCTCAATGGTGCGATGTTGACATTCTGTTTTACTATAATATTTTATTATAAACGTTCATATATTTTTTTAAGCACATGCTTAGTAATATTATAAACAAAAATAAATAATTAGAAATCTATTTTATTAACAGACACAGAAAATTATAAAAAAAAAAAGATTATTTTGTCCTATTACTGTGCTTCAAACCTGATTTTAAGTCCCGTTTGTTACGCCATCTATCTAATTTTAATAGTATTTAGTAGTCATTTAATTAAAACTTACTGTTGTTGTCGGAAAAAGAATACTGGTGTGAATAAGGAACCTATATTTATTCAATGTTTTGACAAGTGGTTGGTCTGCTTCTCGTCGTAGTTCCTTCAGATCACAGTATATGCATATTGGGAAGTATACTAAAGAGATGAGCTGAAACAATAACAAAAAATCAGATAAGTTCACAATTTCTTCTCTTCAACATTCTTAGTTGCAGAACGAAATAGAATAAATAATAATATAAAATAATCATAAGATATTAAGTAAAAATTCACAAAAATGTAAAAAACCTTTTTATGTCTCGTTTCATAATATAATCATAGCATAATATCAAGGGAAAGATTTGTAAGCGTAAAATTAGTTGCTGATTAATTTAGACAACTGTTAAATTGGGATAGTACTGAAATTATTTTGGAGTAGTTGTAACCTTTTTGTGTAAGTGTTAAATAAAGCAAGCATAAGTAAGCTAGGTGTGAGTTGTAAAATATCACTACCGTTTATGTAAAAGTCAGTAAGTATTATAAACAACATCACTGTTCTGTTGCTAAGGGTCAACCAGACCAAGGCGAATCTCCAACCGCAGCGAAGTATTATTACAAGGTAGGGGGAAGCAGGTGAGTAATTATGGCAGTGTATGGCGGTCTAGGCACCAAGAAGAGAGCTCTGTCGTACTGATTCGTAACCTAGGTCAAGATCCGCAATTTGAGGAAAACGCGATAACTTCACAAGTATTAATGAATAATCTAGAATTACTATAAAGAAACAACAATAGTAATTGTTAAGCAAATCACAGGTAGGTTATCTCTCTTGTACGTAGCGATGTTATGTCATTTGACGTTTATGTTTATATGTTTTTTTGTTTGTCAATCAGTCTGCCGTGCACGACGGTATTCCTTTACACATATTTAGTTTAATTATTTCGTTTAAGGTATGTTTTGCTTTTATAATATTTGTAAATATTTAGAATAAGGGTCAATTAGTCATTAGATGTAAAGTTTAACTGTATTAAGGTATGTTTTATGAATAACATAAAAGATCATTTTGTATAATCTGAGGTAAGAACGATTTATATCGTTACATTGTGATATTTCATTTGAGCAGTGTTATTTTTAGTTTTATTTAACTAATTCACAGCACATTGAGAACTAGTTTTCAAAGCACTCTTAGGCAAGCAGTGGCTTAAAATTGAGCTACAGTTGATAGCTTTTTTTAGTAGTAAGTTGACTCTTCACTAAGTAAACATGAATTACAACGTACTCTCCCAACTTTTTTATTATTTCCCCTTACCCATAAACGGTCATTAACCATTGAGAAGTTTAAATCATATTGCGACGTTTCAGTTGCATTTAATTGACAAAGACAAATATGTAAACAAGTATACCATACTTTTTAATTCTCTTTTATTTATTTGTTAAATTATGTACACAAAAAGAAAATTAAAAAGGACACAACAAAATAACACAAATTGTATAAAAATACTGCTTATTTCTATTAGACGTCTCTTTCAGCAGCCTCACATGTGGAAGAGGGATAACGAATAGTAGAGGAGCGTGTAACAATACAAATATAATATAATTACAAGAGAAATAAAAAGTGAAAGTAATAAAACAACAAAGAAAAGAAAAAAAAATTCTTATAGAAATAATTAAATTTATTGCGTCAGATATGTGAATGGTCACGCTAATGGAACAATGGCCATTAGATTTATCAACTTCTCAGATAAGTATATCCGTGTTAGAAAATTATCAATTTCTATCCTATTAATTTTGTTATCGTGACATTGATACGGTAAAATCATTCATTAAAGATTCTAATTCTTTTGATATTCTCTAGTTTTGAAGGTAAGATTTACAAAAGCATTAATGGTTTTTAAATTTTCTGTCAATAATTATACATAATTATGTATTTGTACTTATGTAGTACTTCTTCTTCTTTTGTTAATATAGCAACGAAGAAGTAAAATTGTATGTAGTAAAATTGTTCGCCATTGACAGAGTATTATACTCTCAAATCTTTTAGTGGTTCAGATTTAGTTTTTGGTAAGATGGTCATACATACTCCACATATAAAGCAATTCGGGAAACGTCTCTCTATCTTTTTAAGCGAGATGGAAAAGATATATATTCTGATAAGGGCTTATGTATTATGATATTCTAATATATCTTTATTGTTCTATGCTATTCTATATTCTTAAAAAAATATTTAAGAAACGCTTTAAGACCTATTTTATAAGAAGCTCCAATAAACACTTGCCCATAATGAACCAAGTGAGTTTCCCTGAAACTTCATCTAACTTACCATTCGAAATTGTGAAAAATAGTTTTAAGCAAACTAAAAACCGTCTTCAGAACACACAATAAAAACAGTTTCGAGAATTGGCTACTACTGGAACATTGATTTTCAAGAGACATGAGACGTTAATTCTTCCCTTGTACTGTTACACTGGCTACCCTTCAACTCAAAACGAAATACTGTTAACTATTTCTCGGTTGAAATTGAAAAGGTTGTATAACTTACCCATATATATGTCTACTATACAGCCTATATTTCATGTTTAGCAAGCAAAAGCACCTGAAGTGATAACCATCGTTTGACAATAAAAATACCAAGGAATCACTCGATACTACTGGTTTGCTATTATATCTCGCATATCTGGAGACATGACTTATTAATGCCTACTAAGACATGTACCATACTAGCAACATTTCTCTTCACACAGAAACAGAGCTGAAACCACCCTGCTAACAGGTCGTACCACTAGTTAGTTTACATCACCTAATACCTATTTCATCTAGAGAGATAGATATATGGGCCTTTCTACAAGGGAGCAACCCATGAGGAGTTTGGGCTATAACATCACCACGCTGACCGAACGTGGATGGTCATAAACCTACACCTAATAATCTTGTTTATATTAGGAATAATAATAAGAGTAATCGTTCAATCAAAAATTTGTTCATTCAGTCAACACAGTGAGATAAAAACCGCATTCTATATGCAATGCAAAGTTGAAAGTCAATTTTTATCGCATATTGTATATAGTTTATCAAAAATTATAAAGATAAAGGATACAATGTTGTTAATGAATAGATATCTACGCTTACTCAGTTCATCAAACTGTACATAGTTGCAGATTAAAAATAATTGAAAACATGAATTTCTTAATATTTTGATTTAATGGAAAATATATAACTACTACATTAATTAAAGACCACAAAAACGCAAAAAACAAATGAACAAAAATATAGATACTATTAAACCCTTATTTTTAGTTGTTCACATTCGTGTTGTGTTAGAGTATTTAGCTTTAAAGCCACTAATAGACCATCTTAAACAGTCTTGGATCACATTCCCGGGTTATATAATCTCGGTAAAGGCAGAGCAATGATGTTTGTGTGATGATTACAAACATTAGTTCACAAGACAAGTAATGGTTCGCTCTTTGTTTATTAATAGAACACACACACTTAACTGCCATTAATTGGGGCTAGATAATTAGTGTAAACTTAATAATATTGTTTTTATATATGTGCCCATAAGTAACGTCATTTTTAAAATATAAATGAAATGGTTTTTTTTAACACATATATAAAAATAAGGTATATTGAGGTATATTATCATGATACAAATTTACTTTTTTTCTGCCTAGTGTTTTTGATAAATTTTATATTTTTATATATAAGTGCCAATTATGTAATTTATATTAATGTATATCTTTAATATTTTATCATTTATTTCTACTTAACAATTACTCCATATATTTTTAACTTTTACTAAGTATTCATTGTTTTTTAAATTCTTTGCAACTACTGGAAGCCTTTTGTGTAAGTTATTCAATAGCTTGACGTTGTGACGTCGTGATAGCTTGAATTAATGATTGACGTTTATTTAAAATAATTCAAATGTCTAAGGATGAATATCATCAGTAAATTAAATAGAATACACGAGTACATGTGACGTTCTTTATATTTGGAGTATCATTCTATCAATTATGAGAGCGTAATTGGCTCACTTTGACGTGTTGTGAACGTGTGAACGAAACATTGTAATATTGTTTACCATTTATGTTTCGTTATTAATTATTTATATAACAAGGCTGTGAACAAAAGTAAAGCTGTCAAAGTTAAGTTTAATGAGACATGGCTTAGTGGAACATTTTTGTTAGCTATTAATAATTATAAGACATAATTTTAGATATCACATGAGATATAAGTTTCATAAATTAGAACATGTTTCGAAAAAAATAGTTTTATCATGAGGTGATATTTTTAAAAACCCATTTTTGAGATAATGCAGTTGGTTAGGCGAGTATTATATATAACACTTACAAAATTAGAGCCCAGGACCTCAATTGGAAAAGGTACTTAGTACTTATTATTAAAAGGACAGAACCACTATGAAAACCATTCAAAGACATAATGATACATTAACATGAAGGACATTTTGATTATCTAAATGTTAAACAGGACCGTAGCACAAATGTCAATCCCAAAGTACGTCTTACTTTATTTACTGTTATTGTTATCTTGAATAACGTCTATCCTGAGAATATTCATAAACGCTTTAAGATGCTATTAGCTTCCCCATTATTCTAAAAAATTATATCTTTGTTACGACATATTTTAAACTATAAAATTATACTAAACAATTTAAAGATTTCATACTGATTCTTTATATAAGTTACATTACACAATGGTTTAAAATTGTTAAAATAACCCAATGTTTCAAAGATAAGTATATTCGTTTATTCTCCGTATTTCTCCATTTATTTGTACTTCTTCAATTATTCTATTAAATGATGGTAACTCTTTTTCACAACATAAATACTAAAATATGAAAACTATTGATATATTGTTTTTCATTTAGACATCATAAAATACTTATTAACTTACATTAAACCAGCAAGTGATAAGTTTCCATTTAGAACTCTGGTAAGCCCACAGTGAGGGATCCTCAGCCTTCGTAAAGTCTATTGTTAATAACCTTACAGCAATTACAGTAAGATGCACATAGGCTAAGCAATACACCCAGAGCCTTAGCCTCAATAAATTGTCACTTTTCTTTAAAACACTACCAATGTGAAAATGTTCTAATTTTCCGTTCAGAACGAACTTCGATATATCTTCGAGTCGCAGCATTTTGGCGGCGCGAGAGTTCCTGCCGGCTGATACGCGTACAATGACTCAGATCTGTAGTGGCCATGCATTATATTATATCAATACAAACTGGACACACGCCCTCGTATACTTTATCCGGTACTAGTTTATCACAAGCGTACCAATTTTTAATTATAAAATCGTAATGTAAGGTATCCAAGAAACATTTCGATTACTGTAGCAATCGATGTCGTATGGTAATGAAATCGTAATTTGTTAAAAGAAAATTACTGTTTTATTGGAATTCTACAAAAACTTCGGAAGCGATATCAAAATAAAGAATTTAATTCGCAATAGCAACAACTATGGTTTTATGACTTATTAAATACGTAAATAATTAATATTCATAATCTATCAATTGCAAACACCACACAGAGTGTGACATCACAAACTTAAAAACATTTGTATTCAAAGATACACAATACAATACAGGGCCTCCTAATTATTTATTTGACAAATGACTTTTGCTGTCTTCCTTAATCAAGCAAAGTCATTCGTGTAGAGTTAACATTTCAAGGTTATATTTCTACAACCAATCTATATTTTTGTCTAAAAACCAGTCTTAATTTCTTTTTTTAAAAATTATGGTTTTGGTACCCTATTTCCTCATCTTTGAGACTTCTCGTCTCACTTTAGTATGTATCTACTAGTTACATACATTACTAAATGACTAAAAATTCTTTGTATTTTTAGTAACAGGCATAATCACCTTACTTAATTTTACTTCACGCCATAATATTTTTGGAAGATTTAATATTAAAAATTATTTTTTTTATGTTTTAAAACAAAATTTTTCAAATATTCACAAATACTCAAACTTAACATATACAGTATATTTCAAACCAATATTCTTCCCAATAGTAACAATTTACATAAAAACAACTGAAACAGTAGATATTTTCTACATATGGATATATTTTTACTTTCACATTTTAATATGTTTGAAATATGTTTTCTATCTATATAAAATTACTAAATCGTTTTGCGCCATGTCTCGACGACCTGGATAATTTTCTATAAGATTTTAATACAAGTTCCTCTTTTCCAATGCACTGTTGTTTAGAGAAGCTCTGGAGATCGTACTCAGTGCGAAAACAAAATACTTCTGTATCGGATGTCAACTATTTTATTCAGAGACTATAAATTATAAAATTCAAATCCTGGTATATTGTTTATATTATTTATAGTTTAATATATTTTTCAATTAGTTTTGTGACGACCTAAGCATGCATACTAGAATATTCCTAAACATTTTATAGTACAAAATCTAGGAGACTCAATTTATTGATAATAAATAATCTTACCGAATGCTATTACTAAGGCGTACACATATCACCTCACGGATTACTTCGATATGACGTACGATTTTCCGTTTCATCCGAAATATTTATATATTCTTACTACTAAAATATTTATATCTTTTACCTACTATATACCTATCTACATGTAACTAAAGTTCTGAAATTCTTCAGGAATATGTAGTATTGCTATATTTACAAATGCCGTTGTATTTATCTGCGTTATAATTAAAAATTAATACCTGTACCTGCTAATACGTTGGAAACTTTTAAAATTCGGAAGCATAATTATTCTCAAAAAACATGAATTTCTAGAATTACAAAGAAATCCCAGATGCCACAAGATAAACTTGTTTTTTCTGTCTCAAAAATGACTTAAATATTTTTAAATGGATTATTAAAAGGTTACAGACATTCCTTAATAATAACACTCCTTAATATACATTCCTATTCCTTAATAATGGCAGTAAGTTGTACTTAAGCTTTTTTTTTTAAATTCTCTGTTTACTGTTAAGTTCGGTTTATTGCTAAGACGTCATTTAAACGTAATAAAAAACGTATTTTTAAATTGTCTGTATTATAAAATTTCATATTTTAATTAATTTCCTTAAATCAAAGGAGCTTTATTTTATTTTCGGGTAAACATCTGGATTCTGAGTTGGAAATTTGGACTATACTTAGTCTACAAAAACTTCTAATTTACGAAGGGTAAGCTGTTCAAAGGCGCGTTTAGCAAGTACATTAGTGAGAATGTCATGCCGGGGTAGCCTTGAGAGCGGCATGGTGATGATAGGAGCTGCCCCAGGGAGTAAGTGGCCCTGGCAAATAGCAGCGGAGAAGTTAAAAGTGGGACCCCACACGAACAGTTGAAATCTGGTTTATTATTAATAAGTTGTTGTTTATACGTTGAAGTGTTCCACAGTAAACATTTATATAATTTTGTATGTTTCTCATAGGTTGGATTAGTTTCGTCGAATGTAAGCAAAGTCGAATTTACGGCTGGTAGCTACAACATACTCTTTACTCCAAAAATAAGGAATGTCTGTAAGAAGTCTCCATTTGAACAAATTAAATTAAGGCTGTAAAGATGCTTTTAATATTTTTAGAACGAAGGATTTAGTCAATAGTGATCTACATTTTATTTGATATTTCAATTCCGTTGCACAACCTATAATAACTGATAAGATAACACGTCTTAAATAATATAACAATTAGGTACAGTTATCAGCGAAAGTAGTAAACAATTTTAATAATAACTGTCATGAACTGACAATAAAGATTACGAACTATTTCCCAACATTGTACTAAGCAAATATTTGACAATTTATTTTTCCACTTTTCGTATAGGCCACCTACAGTTGTTAAGTACATAAATAGTCACTCATATGAATTATTGAGCTAGTAACGAAAATCATTACGTGCAATAATTGAAACGCTAATCGGTTTAATATATACTAATATTTAAAATAGTTAAACTAATTACATCATAGGGCCGTATGCTAGCAGAATAAAAAAAACTTCTTAAGTCTTAACTAATTATTTTGTTATGTTAATTATTTTTCTTGACAGATAATAGCTTAGAAACATCTTATCACACCACACTAAAAGTAAACAGGTAAATTAGTTTGTATCTGTTTCTTTTAAGCTAGATATCACGAGGATATACATCGTAAGGCCATGAAAGACAAACTCCATGAATACTAAATAGAAGTTAGGAAAAGAGAACTAAAATCATTTATTTTGTGATTTTAAAGATTCAATATTTTAATATTGTCTTAATGGTTGTGAAATTTTATTTACTAGAGCTAGTATTTCATTGTTTTGTAATTGTTGTAATAATACCATATTTTAAAAAAATGCATGTTATATAGTCAGGAGCAACTTTTAGTCTTACTCGAAGTACAGATTTCAAAGATGATTATTTTTCACAATTGAAAAGTATTTTAAGATTTTTACTCTGAATACATGCTTACATAGATGTATACATCGATTTTATACATCTACATTTTCGAGGAGGAATCCATTTACCCGCTACTGGTTCAGAGGCGGGCGTGTGTGGGTTTCACCCAATGCCTCATCAGAGAGGAACTTAGAATACGCAATTATACTCCCCTGTCCCATTGCCCTTTACGGATATGACCTAGGTTCAGCCGAACCAATTCACCTGGCCTCCCCGAGCCAGTAGACGCTTACATCTAAGTTATGACGTATATAAGATATAATTTGGTAGATTATAATGTATTTTCATACATATATATAATATAAGTAAGGCTTTTTAAAAAATCAGCCTATTATAAATCTAGCACTTGGGATTCAAAATTTTATTCTATTTAAATTTAGAACAATTTTTGAGTCAAATTCTCTATGCTATTTTTGTAGATGAGCTAGATTTGTTTTGCTCCCTATACACTTGCCCTATAGCCATGGACAGAGAAACTTTATTAGCGTATCCGACACATCCAGGGAAATACGAGAAAAGATAGTGGAAAAATAGAAAATAAAACAAATTGAATTCAGCCAGGATTGTATAGCTTTATAGGTACACTATTATTAACTAATTTTTATCATAATATAACAAATGAATAACTAACTAATATATGGAATTGAAACATAAACTTCAGTATGTATGTTGCTCTGAGATGAATTTGATTCTTTTTTTTAATCAAAATGATATTGTCGTTGTAGCATAAATAAATAATAAATACAAATATTGCTGTGAAATTAATAACTTACATTACATACACACCTGGTAGATAATGTTATAATATCTACCCAATGTTGCTCAATCATATTAATTTTTAGGTATTATAGAAAAATTTAAACAAATCTTAACTGTATCTAAATTATAAAATTCATGTTAAAAATGTCCTTATTATTCGTATGGAAAAGGAGTTTTATTTTATATTTTTGAATGTTTTGATTAGCAGTTAGGTATTTATATGACAATTTTAATATGGACAGGTTTTGGCTAGTTGTATCAAATATCTTAAATATTTGAAATGGGTTAGTTTGAAAAATCAAACATTCATATTGTTTAAATTTTAAGCAGACTTAAATATATTCAAAAAATTCCTAGACAAAAACATTGTTTCGAAGGAAAAAACCACCAAACAGTAACTATTTAATAAGTAAACATTCTGTTATTTTTCAAATTTGTCTTATGACTGAGTTCACCTCACGGTCAAAGGAAATTAAATATTGATTTTCAATATCTGACAAAGGTTTTAGGAACCGATCGTAGTGTTCCTCAAGAATTATAAGTAAGTGAACGCTGTTGAATAAATAGATCTATATCCGCTGTGGGAAACATAGAATTCTATTTAAAACATAATGAACACTTATTGTAGGTAAACCACGAAATGCTTAAGCATTGAAGTATTTGTTTGTAACCATTATTCATCCATAAGTAGGACTTCAATACTCTAGTGTTGGAAAATCCACGACAAAGAAAAAAGAGACCTTGTATTGAAGCTGGTTTTGAAATGAAAATAATAAATTTATCAAAGCTAATTCAGTTTGTTATAAGGTTGTTAGTTGCTACGCCATTTAACCTGCAGATGAAATAGGATAGGAATTCTGTCAATTATAGAATGTAAAAAATTCATGTTTCATGCATAATCAGGATTTGCTGTACATATTATTTGATATAACCAATCAAATAGATTTTATATAATATGAAAATAGACAGCAGTTTTTTTATTATTTTTGAAAGTAATACATACCTGTTTTTTCAAGATTTGATTGAAATAAATGGTAAAATATGAAAAATCTTCATTATGTACATATTCATTAGACATATTTTGTAATATATCTATACGTTATCATTATCAACAGCATATATAGATCCTACTACAGGAAACTTACATAACTAACATCCATTGGAACGCTTTTTATGCAATTTACAATTACAATATAGTTTGTATTTAGGAAATAGTCTCTGGAACTACTCAATTGATCTTGAAAATACTTTCATAAGTGGAAAGCTAAATTATTTTAAAACGAAATGGCATATGTTTTATTGAATTGATACTCATAATAATTTTTAATAAGAACTATGTCAATCAATTCTGCAAAAAACATTCTTATGCGTAATTCTATAGTTGGAGAGTAGTTCTATGTATAAAAAAATCTCCAGGACTACATATGAAACCTGCATTTGTATTACGTATACAGGTCACCCTTTGTACAAAATTATAATAGTTAAAGTTTTTTTTTGAGTGTTTCTCTTTTTGAATAGGCTGATGTACAATAAAGATATATTCTATTCTACGTATTAACGTTAATATCAAGTGCGGCTGACTTTAATTGCAATTATATTAGAAATAATTATTTTAATCATAAGTAAGAGAATACAAGAATGTTTACAATCGATTATGTCTGCGGCTTCAAGAAGGAATTATATAAATAATCTAAGATGATATGCGCCCTTTTTATTCCGGCAAAAGCGCGCATGCATATGATTTTCTGAGTCAAAACCTAAATCTTCAAAACTTGAAACGGAAACAATGATTATTATTTAATCTATGAAAAAAATTCTATCGCGTCATTTTTTATCATGCTATAACCATGACTGGTGCCCTTCCGTTTATCACTATCACCAATTTCGAACGTGAATTCTAATATCTATCACGATGTTTTTGTATTAATTTATGCGTCAATATATAACAGTCGCTATGTTGTTACTAAATAAAGATGCCTACATAAAAACTACAAAACTTTTCAGATCTATAAAAGAAGTATATGGGTAAATATTGTGTGATAAAATATGATATATATTGAATTATTAAAACTTTAGCAATAGAATTGTGGACTGTATAAATGGTATTTAAATAATATTTGGTTCGGATTGATATAAAAGATTTTAATTTTAAATTTACCGTAATAACAAAGAATAATATAAAAAGAGGTTAGCTAACAACCTTGGTCAAAAGCACATAGTATATTAGCAAAAAGGTAGAGGTTAATTCTACAAAATAACTGAAACTTACTGTTTGAGTCTTCCCCGTCCATATCATATCAGCCAGCAGTCCACTTGTTTTCTTGGTTCACTTCACTGCTCATTTATAGTTCCCAGTATCACTGCAACCTGATAAACTTCTAGACAATATCTAATTTGATCTTCAACTGCAAGATTTCGCTCCGGATTTTTTCCTAAACATGTTGTTTTTTTCTGTTCCTCAGTGTCTTTGGAACGAAACTTACCACACGAGTTATGAAACACGTATGGCGATAGAGATTGTAATTAATTTATTTCTGCGCTATAAATATAGAATTATTGATTCTGGAGACCAGCATCAATCCTGTATTGTATTAGTGGAAAGAGAGACTAATGTATTTTAAAGCTTACAACTGGTACACGGTAGAGCTAAATGTCTATATTGTGAATTATGTCTCCGTATAGTTGAAGATTCTATTAGCATTTATTTGTTTTAGATTTAAATGTTTATCAACCTTATTTATTTTTTTACACCACTGTTATTATTAACTCTATTAACATTATTTACATTATTTGTAGTTATTATTACAGTGTCCCAGATTTCGTTGTACACGGATAAAAATCAATTTATGTTATTCGCAAGTCTTTTATTCCAATTCTTTAAGCCTTCTTAAAGTATAAAATGATTTTCAAGAACGTCAAGTTAGTTGTCACCAAGACGATCCATACATTGATGATTGTTTTTGTTTTTTATTTTTGGCGTTCGATACACTGTTCGGCTTATATTAATGGGCATGTTTTAGATGTGCAATAAAATAAGGCAAAAATGGTTTAGTCGTCTGTCTTTTTTTGGTTGTATTGTACGGAAAGAGTAGTACTGAACTTTAAATTAATTTAGTTTGTGCACTACGGAATTTAACATGTAGACCACTGCTATTGCATGACGCGATATTGAATTTAGTTTAATTTCTATCGTTTTCTACTTTACAATTAATAGTTGAAAAAAATATATGTAATCCGCTATCTTGTAGTGGGGGCCATATTGAAATTATTACTATTTTGAGCATTGTACATTCTTATGTCACCAAATTATACATAATTTCAACTAAATCGGCAAAAATGGTCGAAAAATGGTTTGCACGACTTCATACGAATATTGCAAGTAAATATAAAGCTAGTGATAATAAAAAAATCATTACATCTTCGAAAAAGAAAGCCATCTACACAATTGTTTGATAATTACTTACTATTATTGAAGTAGGTACTTACTTTTACAAAGCACGCTATACAAGTCGGTACACAACATTTATTGTCGCAGTGACATCTAGATGTCGCTGTAAACACTTTACTTAAATTTGGAGTGCGATGTTTATATTTGGATTTTTGCTCGTATCAAATTAATTTCACCGTTAATTAGTTAACTACTTATACTGTTTATTAAATCATATAATTTTTAAAATTCTTACAAAAATATTTATTTCCGAATATTTTTTATTATAGGTATAAGTATTTTACTATTTATTAAACCTCTTACAATTAACAACTATGTTATAAAACTGGTTATATACCTAATAACATAAGTCAGAAAATTAATCAAACATAAAAAATAATTATAGTCACAAATTGATATTGCATATTAAATTTTACCTACCATTGGTCCTTCTTAACCAACGGAAAACAGTTGCATAATCGCAGCTAAAATAAAAATATCGATTCATTTACATGACCAGTTTATCCATGGTCATGGTGAAATTAATTAACAATTCACCTTGTATACAACAACAACAAAACTAAAAATTATAATTTATTTAATTACATTATTCAGCAGTCAAATTTTATTTAATGTAATGTGTTCCGTACGCTGCTTAATAGTAAGTCTACGCTTTTACAAACGCCTCAATTCTTACTTACATAATGGCCCTTCTACGAAATAACCAAATTTAAGTTCAATTTTACTCTTTCAGTTAAATTAGAACCAAAAAGGAATATGACCGGTAACTTGGTATATGGATCGCCTTAGTACTTCAACTATCTTGCCGTTTCTAAAAGTCATTCTATCCCTTTTTATTGAATTTAAATTAAAGAGATGCGAATAATTTAAATTTTATTTAGTCCGTACACAACGGAATTGGGTCCAATAACTATAAACTTGACCTAGTCCTCTGCGTTTATGTCTAATTTTATGCTATAGTGCCTTTGTTGACACAGCTGACCTGAATTTTCAATGTCAGTTTTGTTACGATGACACCTATCAGACTGTCAGATTTCCATTTACTCAAGCAACACGGCAAGATGTCAGATCTGCCGCTACTTTACATTAAGAGCACTCTCATGTCTAATTAGAGATTAATTGAATCAGGGGTGTGTCGCCCTTTGTAGGTTACTACCTAAAAGAACCCCTCATCTAAATGGGCCTAAATTAGTAGTGGGATCGAAATGAATGAAAAAATGGATCGTTTTGTAAAAAACAATTCCAATTTTGAATTTCGTTTTTCAATATTGGAACGCGAACGTGATTTGAAATAAGCTGACGAACCACAGTTTGCCGCCATACGCTGCCGGCGTTGCACGTACGGCCCGCCATGTTCCGCGCAGTGAAAGCCGGCTGGAAGCGTTACTGGTGGGGAACAGGTACGGAACAACCAATCACAACTTCCTCAATACGCTACCAAATTGTTTAGATCTATGTGAGAAACTACATATGGACGCATTCCGGTATGTCATTCGTTCAGCTTCATTCTATAAAGCGTGATTGTATCACATAACATCGCTTTATGTGAAAGTTAAAATTTTCTAGCACACTCTTTACCGTTACATCAATGTAATTCACTTCTATGTTTGAATGTCTTACGGTTAATGATACTGAGCGGACCAAAGTACCCGACAAAAGTTTGAAACTATTTACAGCTGCATTCGTAGTTCGTACTTCTTTTCGTAGATCCTCGCACATGGTCGGGTAAATTCGGAACACGTGTTTAAAGGTGACAGGTGATAAAGATGTGACAGAATTTGCCTTCCGGTAACGATAACGTCATCTGCAACCATGGTAAGAGATATATACTTCAATTTGGACTTTGAAGTAAATACTAATATTTTGTTATTGTCAAATATTGTACTCAACTTTGGTATATACATACTTAAAGTGGACAATTGTCATATTTTATTAAAAAGATCTTGTCATCGTGCGTGAGAAATATAATTAAGGATAATTGATTACGCTGTCCCACGTTGCCTACAATGAACTTCGACGTAAAGTTTATGCCAGCTATTTTCCTAATGACTAATAGATCTTGAATAGCTTATTGTACTTTGTATGATTACATTCATAGTTCTGATTTGATTTTAAATCAAAGTTAATTAATTGCTTCTACATATTAAAAAAAAATGTTTTAGAAATAAAATATTTTTGTGGGAATTGATAAAGTCTACACATATACTTTAGCAATATCATTTTTAATTTCTCATACCATGCGAAATAGTATCATTGTTTCTACTAATCCAAAGTTCAGAAGTATTAAACTTAACTTTATTTATTTGAAGTCAACCATCGGACATGTAAATCATCTAATAAGGAGAGACGATGCTGTATACTGGTAGAATATAAATTTATCCTCAAACTGACTAATCTATATTTAGACTCAACAACACGTTCATTCATATTAATTCGTCTTTCAAGATATAATTTTCTTCAATTAAATTAAATATCTTTTGCATAAAATCTAATATTGACAAATAATTATTTATTACTTTTAAATCAATATCGAAATAATAAACAATATTTTTTTAAATAATATAATTTAACAATTCCATATTTCGTACCGCAAGAAAAAAAAGAAAATAAAAGTTTAAAAGAATACTATCAGGTTATACATAATATCATTTTCTAATCCAGTCAAAGCGTCCCTTTATTATCGAATTTATTAATTCAAATTGAGAAGGTAAAATCCTGTTATCTAATTTTACCTCTATTACCATTCTCGAAAATCCTAAAGTGAATGATAATTCTACACTTTCGAATAAAAGATGCCTATTAAATGTTTTCTTTATGTATGAATGTATATATATATCTGCAAACAAATATTTTTTCACTAGCTTTATGTAAGATTTTTGAAGTAATTGATCATATCTTATTATTTATACTCATGTTCATGTGTATAATTAATTATAAAGGTACAATCATCTTCACATTAGCTCGCTGTATTGATATGACAAACACAGCTCTTATAAGTCTGATTGCCACTCGCCGCTATTGGAGTTGACTTGTCGCTGCCTCTCAATGTTAATCGATCAACATGAGCTTTGGAATTTGATCTAAATACCGTATGAACGTTGACATGCGAGAAATTAACGGAGGAATGGTTTGAATTAAAGTCCACTGTGCCCGCGACTTTGTACGAGCCTTAAATATTTTTCTAGCTAAATTTAATAAAATTTATGGTTCAAACTTATTAAATTAATACAATTTACTAGTCAGATCTAGGATAAAATAAAAATTGAACCAGTGTAAAGCATAAAACAAATTAGTGCAGCTTCTGCACTGACGACGATGTTATATTTGTATGGGAAACAGTAATTATAATAATATCATTTCTTATTATCAAGCCCAAAGTCAAGGGCTTGTTATAAGGATACCGGATAATGGAAAATATTCAATATATATAATAGTTTATTATTTTTATTTATTATTTATATTAGTATGGTAGATATACATAAATTAATAACTATACAACCATGACCTAAAAAAAAATCCTGTCAATTACACAGACATCTGCGCCCGCTGATATAATTAATAATTTAGAACGAAATGAATAGGATAGAAACTTAGGAACTTATCTTGGTGATATGAGAGTTTCTTATTGTGTCAATATTGGTTTCTCCTTTCTTTTTATATTATCATAAAGCAGTATTAAGTACCTACTAACATTACCGAAGATAATTACACATGTTAACCAACTTAATTAAAAGAATCTTTCTTAGAAGTCACCTCTTTAGCCATACACTGCATGCAATCAACGCCAGACGTTAACGGGCTACGTTTTCGAGTCTTTATATATGTCTTTAGCTTACTATATAACCTAAAAGATTTGATAAAAATGACAGGTATTGTGAGATTCGTATTTATGAGGGTGAAATTAATATTTATTCAATAAGAGCGATATCAGTAAGTTTAAGATAAAGTCTTAGTTTCTGTCATATTTACGTCGTGCTATATTACTAAAATTCAAAATAAAAATTGACTGTAATCATAAAAACTGTAAATACCTTCTTATGTAATCAATTGATATTTTAATTTTAAAGCAAGGACACATTACTAAACGTGCAATCGAATTATTTGTAAAAAATAGAGTACAATAACTATATGTAGTAGTAGTATCTCTTGTCATAACCTTCAGGTAACATATAATTGGCAGTGATTTAAAATAGACCAGCCATATATATGTTTTATGTATGTATATAAAGATAATATGCTACACAAACAAATGAAATACATCTTACACTATACAAATATCAATTTGTGATGTTAGTTTGGTAGCTTTTGTATGTTATCAAACAGTCCCCACATCATTAAACTCTAAAGAGCCCCGGTAATGTCTGCACTTTTTTACATCTTGTGTTTTGGTTTCAAAATAAACATTGTTGAAAATACTTAAGACACTTCAGTGAATTTTATTATAGTAGACTTGCTTTAATATTTAATGGCAACACCTAATAACAAAATGATTAATAAAATGCGTGATTATTCTCTTCTAATGTTTTCAGTCAAAGTTAAACTACTTAAATGAGCTTAGAAAAAGTATACTTTACTTGGAACGAGGTTACTCATGATGTGCAGGCGCTCACGGAGGTACGACTGCGATCATCGGTCATCAACGCCGCAGGCTGGCCACATATTGATTTCAAACTAATAACAGTAAATATTAATTTAAAAGCAAAGTTTTCTAAACTGAAAATCACTATAAAATGTTAATTCCAATACGTACAATGTCAATAAAAATTACGTCGGAAGTAATTTATGATTGTCATATTTTACAACTATGAATAGCTGACCCGGTGAACTTCGTAACACCTAAATACAAATTAACTATAACGTCCTTGATGTGAGCTCTCAATTAACGGCGGAATAAGACGGAGTAACATTATTATTATTTAATTTTTTTCCATGATTTTTTCTGATATGTTAATATTTTTTCTTTTATTTAAGTAGGAAACGAGTCCAACCAATGCAGCCATTCTTGACATAAAAATTGTTTAACCTAAACTATCTTTGTTTCATTTATTTAAACATCTACAACGCAATTAATTATAATATTGTCAATGTTTAATAGTACAATGGAATAAATTTTAATAATTACAATGTTGAAAATAGAAAATGAATTATTTAAACCAAACTAAATATTTACCAATAACCTATACGCATAATGACCAGAAACAAACAGGCTAATAATCGAATTGCATTTTGGATAAGGTTTCTATGTTCATCAAAATATTTAACATATAAGTAAGGAACAATTAAGTTGCTAGGATAAAGATACACTTGATCTTATTACTCTGAAGTGCAAATTAGTAACTTCGATGTGAAATGACTCTATCGATTCGACGAAAATTTTTATTGAGCAATTCGCTTGCAAACGGCTCATGCTAATAAGTTTGAAATACTTACATATATATATATATATATATATATATATATATATATATATATATATATATATATATATATATATGTATTATTTAGTATCCAAATTCATGTTTCTTGGAATGCAAACCAAATATTTCCCACAACACTTTGCGTAAGTTTCGTCAATTGTAGGTATAACGATAATGGCATTTTAATGACGTCACTTTTCAGAAAATTACTCTTATTTTTGGACAAAATACAAGTTATTACACACGTAGCTTTTTATCTTTGTTTTGGTTCTTTTTATATATGAAAAAAAAACATACATTAACAGTCAATACTTTAACGTCAATACGATTTATTTTTTGGTAAGGTTACATTAATAATGTAGCCTTGACAACTTTTCGATGGATACAACTCCGTATATAATTTTCCAATGTAAAATTTCAGGCCGTATAAAATAGTTAAAATATTAAATTAATAACATAGATTAATAAGTACTTTTATTACTACAATCTTTTAAAATGGTTTTATTCTGAAATATACTTTATATAAATCTCTATTTTTTTAACTTAATATAGTTTTATATTTAAAGTACTTTCTACGAAAGGCAACAATACCATATTTCAGTATTTTTTTGTATAATAATAAACCGTTAAAAAAGTAAAACCCAAAACAAAATTGCCATTCAATTGTGTCGTTACAGATAGTCTCAGATTATTTCATTCGGTTTGGTATATATAGCTCAATGGATCAAGAATTCAATAGCAATCGCTCTATTTATAATGAGAGTTGGAAGCGTGGCCCTTTTGAGGGATCACTCCATTAAATCGCACCGAGGCAACGTCAATACTGCGTGCACACAACGTCAATACTGCGTATACTTTAGCCTGCATACTTCAGAGTATACAATAATAATATAATACTCATTATTATTCATATTATGTCACAATTAAGTTAATCGGAGCTTGAACCTTCTTTGTCCATTACATGACTAATCTTCGCATTGATTTTGTAAAGGATAAATCAAGGTCGTCTTTAATGTTATGTTATAGATAAGAAAGTAAATAAAATTTTCAGATAGTGTTATCTGATTGAATGATTATCTTTTTATAACAAACAACAAATATACTGGCACACATTCATTAGAAATAATATTGTATAACTGAACGTTAAATTGGTAAACATTTTTTTAATAATATTTATTTCTAAATGTAGTAACCTAAAGTACTGATTTACTAATTTTTAATATCCATGTATATTACTACAATACAAGGTATGACTAAAACCAATTATAAATAAAAATTATTTTATACATTTTCATAGACAATACACATTACTAACACAGGTTAACAATAATGGTATCGGGCGATCTTTACCACACAAGTATGGCCAAAGGGCAAGAATTTCCGTACCTACCAGTGATATTTATTAAAAAAATATGTACGTAAACAAATACAAAAGAGGTATTAATGTGAAAAGTTTAAACAAAATGTGTAGAGCGAATATAAACAGTCTTTAACAAATTAAAAATGTGTTATTTAATATTATTTTTAAGAATATGCCGGTAAATACCTTTGAAAACAATATAAAGCGGTAAATTGTTACTATATAACTAAATAATAATTCGTGTGACATGGTACTACTAAGCTACTTCTGACGCCGACTGCTAACTAGCAGCCCCAATTAATTCCCTTCAAAATAAGTATAATTTGCACGCCATCCGCTTCGAGAAGCGATCAATTGATAAAGAATTGAATAAAAATATGATAAGATGCAAACCTAGACAAAAATTATCTCTGTTTCCAATGTGAAGTTGTAGAAAAATAATCAAACCATACATAGTGCCACTTTAACGTTTTTTTAAAATTGTTAATCTCGTGGAACGAGAAATTTATGCGCATACGTGCCCTTTTATAACGTTAAGTATATAAAAATTATCTCAGTAGAGCATATATGAACGTGATTTTCTATAAATGATGACAATAAATTATTTACGGAATTTGTATAAAATGCCGACACAAATAATATTTCCATGGAAACAGAATCATAGGAAATTATACGTGATTATGGCATTTATTTTATTTAATGTAATTTCATTGTTCTATGGCAAAATGCTGAGATGTAAGTGCACATGACTTGCTAGCTCAATGCGTCTCCAACATGCCATTCACGGGTTTTGCTATTTATGGGAAAAGTACTTGACCACGTTAAATTATTCTACAATTATCTTTATATTTTTCAAAAAGTCGACTATAATACACAATTATGTTTTATGAGGAGGAATCCGCTTGTAGAGCTACTGGTTTAGCGACGGACGTGGCACGGGGCACGCTCGTCGCGTACAAATCCAGGGCTCACTCCAAGCGTAATGCCTAGAATTTTGCCTGAAATTTAGTAGCAACAGTTATAACTTGCATAATACTAAATATTTAATTTTGAAACATCTTGATTGGAGGAAATCAAAATACACGGCATGTTTTCTTTTTTCCCTATCTAGATGCAGTAGTTTTTTATTTCTGTTAAAGCATATTGCTTTTCCTTAGCAATTATTTTGCATTAAATGAGAAGCTGTTTGTTTCGCAGTGATTAATTCCCCGTCTATTTTGATCAGCCCCCGTCAACATTCCCGGGGATGATCTGGAATCTAAGGAAAAAAGTCAGCTGACCACTAATAACACTATAGTAATGCAAACAAGAAAAGCATTTAAATATATTTGTGTTTGCAACCAATCACCAAATAATGTTGTATATAGTATAATAGATGTAGTCAATGTTTTTTCGTTATAGACAACGTGATTTTATAGACGCATTCCAATAGATATAAAAAAAATTATTAAGACATAAATAAGTAAATTGTAATAAAAATTACATCGTAAATACTTATGTTTACATTAGAAAAGCATGTAAAAGGTTACACGAGAACAAAGCGTAATGACGTATAAACCTATAAATACAGTCTTTTTCAAACTGAATTCAGTTAACATCTTGATCGTAAGGCGTTCAGTGCTTTCTATATTTTTATAATTATATCAATATGTATAGATTAATAATCTCTTTTTTTGTGTTTATTTTACTAAGTGAAGGCTATGCAGGTAACTTTTACTTTTTGAAACTGTGATATTTAAGCACAACGTTTTAATTTTTTGGGTCTACTCTCTAGTTGACTGGTACACAATTCCTTATAGAATTAAGACCGCCATTTGCACCTTTATATGAGCAATAAATTACGGATAAATAAATATTTACTTATTTGCTGCTAAATCTAAGTTTGTATATTATGTAAAAAAATTTAGTATCCAATTTTTTTTAATAATTTTTTAGCAATAATACTCTTTGTTACAATTATTTTTCCGGAGATATTATCTGCCAAAACATAATTACTTCATGTGTTTCTTCCATGAAGGAAGGCCTGTACAAACAGTGGAACGTTAATAGGCCGTTAATGATGATGATAATATAAGTACTCATAAAATACGTCCTAAAATATAATATGTCGTAAAATACGGAATAAAGCTGAATATTATAAGTAGAAGATATTTTACATACATTCTATCTTCTTTCCTTTCTTATTTACTTTACATTATTTAAAAATCACAATTGCAACCGTTACTACTTTTATTATTTGATTTTATTTTTATTATTAAAAAAATTGTTTAGAAGTGTTAGCAAGACATTCAAATAAATATACAGAGAATTAAAAAAGGTATGCGATATAATTAAAGCGGCCTCAGCGCTTGGCTACCCAGGACTATTACAATAAATATAGGCCATCTATCGAGCACTACTTATGCATTAGCTACCCTGTATCAAGCGTTAGTTGTAGTTTGTAGTTATTTAGTCTAGTTTCAGGTAATATAGTCTAGTGCTAGCTGTTTTTCCTTTATCTCAAACTGGTGGTAAGAAAATATATTTTCCGTTCCGTTTTTTTTTTTGTTTTTTTTTTGCTGACGTGACGCTGGCAGAATTTTTCTAGTAAACCTTTGCTATTAAATTAAAAATTAACAGGTAGTTTGTAGGTGATATAAAGTTCACCGGTTCATCTAGTGTTCTTATTCATATTCGTTAGCTAAAACTCAAAAATGGCTCAACCTATTCCAATATTTTCTATTGTGTTTTATTCGGTTTAATTCTGGGGAGGTTGACACATTTAAAAAACTGTAAATATCCTAGAGAATGCTTTATAAATATACAACTAAAATTTGGTTATTTAGTATGGGAAATCGTCTTACTGACATAATAAACATTAAAGCTGTCAATTCGTCTATTGCTACTTCAGGTTTCAATTAATAGATGGTAGTTTAGTCAACAGGTCAACTAGTAATAAATAAATATTGTTGCAGGTATAATCCCGAATAGGTCTGATCATATAGAAGACGTTTATTTACGATTTTTTAATGGGTAAGTGGTTTCCTAATTACTGTATCTATATCGAAGTAAACAAAGTTTATAAAAGGACGATATTAAGACCTTAATTACTTTATAAGAACTAGACATTATGCACTCACTCGACTCGCGATTTTTTGTCACTAACTAACCTATACTAAACTTATATTAATTTATATACTTATAATAATTAATTATTTAATTTTATAATATATAAATTGACCAGGTTTAAACATTTTCAATTTAAATTAAAAATAAAAGACTACTACACTGAAAATTCTATCAAAAATATTGTTTAAAAACAAACCAGTTTCGAAAATCTATTGACGTAAAATCTAAGTTTGCCACTTATTAGTGTTAAAGCAGTTTATATATTAAAATTAAATATTAATAAATACGAAAAAAAAATTACTATATGTTTATTATCTCCTAAACTAGTTTTAATTTGCATTTGTATATATGTAGGTATGACTAGTTTATTTAACAAATAAATATGTATATGGCCATATTAACCATGTCTTCAACTCTTATATTAAAATCCCATGAAATTAGATACAACTACGGCTTCCCTTAATGAAAATCTATCTAGAATCTATTTGAGATGGTTTCAGCTGCATAACATTTTAAATTTAGCGCACTAGTATAAAAAAGCTTCTTTAGTCTATCAGTGAAAAATAGTTATAGAATAAAAGCGAAAATTAAAATCAACGAAACATTAAAATAATAATAATAATATGAACCTGGCACACAAGGTTACCGATATGTAAAATGTTAAGGTGACGTCTATTATGATCATACCAGTCATCGTCTCAACCAATTCTCTTACCGACCAACTAAAGAGATTGGGCTTGCGTGATGCACCAATGATTGCGAGGCTCTGAGTATCAGAAATATACTTAATAAACTTACAAATACCAATGAATAGTAAACAAATATTCGTATGCATAAAAATATCTGCCTCTACCAGGATTTGAACCCGGGATTAAGTACACATTTGTACAGTACCCTTGACCAGACGGCTATCAAAAGGGGTACAGCACTGAAATCGCTCACAACTTTTATTGAAATTTATTTATTATATTTACAGAATATTTAATTAGCTGACAAAAAAGCCACAATAGTACTCGTGAACTCGAAAACAACATATTTCGAGGAAGATAAATATAATAATTTTATGTAGAGTCCGTCATACTACGCGTAGATAAATAGAGAATGTTGGACAAAGTTCGATCAAAAGAGCTTATAATTTCAATGGACACAATCACTGTTTTAAATTACCATATTAAAAATTCATGTATTCTTCCAACAATTAAAGCACTTTATATCCCACTTCAATCAACGAATTGTGGTTGTTGAATTTGATTTATCGATAAGTTCAAACCTTTAAAACTGAAGACAATTTAGTAAATGATGGAACCATAGACTATGAAAGACTGTGATATATGGAGGCTACGATAGAAGCACTAGCATAGTAAATATTTAAATATAGTTTTTTTCTTAGGCTTAACAACATATTTCCCCTTGGAATAGCATACGTACTCCACTGTATTTGAAAAATCAACTGTTTCAGGGCATCAATACAGGAATACGTGGAGTTTCCCTTATCAGAAGCCACCCGCTTATTCAATATCACGGGCTTCAACAAGAACAATCCAACAGTCTTCTACATTCATGGATTCATCGAGACGGCCGATCAAGAGAGTGTCCAGGTAATAATAAGACACTTCACACTATTACCGGTTCTCTAGCTTAAATATGAATACAAGATAACGGATATTGTTTTAATATAAATAAATAAAATATATATATAAAAAAATTGAGCACCATTTAGATATTACATATAAGAGAATTTTGGATATAAATATCAGAAATATACTAAATAAACATATGAACAGTTCGTGAAAAAACGTTATTACTTGTCATACAAATAACTGTCTCTACCTAGCTAATAGTTTAATGCCGGAAATGTGGGTACATTTCTGCATTAAACAAAACAATTAGCTACTTTTAAAAACAGCAAATGAATCATAAAAGATTCAGAGTGATTTCGTATTGCCACAAGTTCTGTTATAAATCTTACATGTTCTTGGAACAAGAGAATAGATACACTTAAATGGATTTTTTTTATATGGAACTGTTATGGAGATCTGTTCAAGTTGTTTATTTTACCGTTGATCTAAACATTGTCCATACGGGAATGTGTGAAATATTCATTGCTGATCGACCATGTAACCCATAGAGCAACCTGTCCGCTGAATTTATGTAGCTATAAAGAGATGTAAATAAGCTCATCGACCGTTTGTTTTAATTCAATATCGCTAAAATAACATTAAAGCTAGTAAGTGACTGCAAAAGCTATAAAATTTCACTCTGTATTATCGTATTTTATTAAAGCTTATATATTAAAGAAAATGAAATAACAGTGACGATATAATATTTGATATCTAAAGGACTATTTATCTTTCGCCGTATTATTGTGAACACTGTTAATGACGTAACTCTCTAAATAATAAACCATCGAAATATATAGCAGGAATAAAATGTTTACAATGTATCGCTTTACTATCTATCTAATTTCTTTCTTAGTCTGTTGCGTATTGCACCTAATGCGCTAGTTGGTTGACCGGCTACAAAACTATTTACTTAGATAAAAATCTCGCGGATGATAATGGAATTGATTTTAAATAATGTTCTTAATAAGTTAGTTTATAAAGTACAACTATATAAAACAAGATAAAGTATTTTTTTAAAAAAAGCTAAATATACTTTATTAGCTGGCTTTTCTGGATTGCTTATCAGTTTCAAACTGATTATTTCATACTTTGGCAGCAATTACAAAAAGTATTTGTTGCCTTTTAATGGTATATTTCAAGTTTCGAATGAATAGATATTTAAATGAGAAAACTTCTAGATTATGATTGATTAACTATTTATGTTACTTTAACATTTTGACATGTAATTTTAATCATTTCCTGTACGGATTTCAGGTCATGGTGAGTTCGTATTTAGAGGCGAGACGTGGCACCAACGTTATTCTCCTGGACTGGTCCAACATGGCCCAAGGATCGTACCTACTCAATGCAGCAAAAAATACAAAACCGGTAAATGTTTATACTTATTTCCAACACCATTTACGCCGATTACGCTGATTTTGAATACATTCTAAGAAACATCACGACTTTTAGGAAATAAAATGCACAGATATTTACACATTATTTAGGTGATGCTTGCATAAAGTAGGTATCAAATAATTGAATTAATTAGAAATATTATTATTACTTATTACGTAAATTTTACCTGTAATACTGATCATGTAATGTAATATTCCAGGTTCAACATTTATTTAGACATTCCCAATTTTCAGTTTTTTTCTCGTAACTTTCAATGTATGCTTATTGTGTTTGTTATTCATTTTGGGATAAATAGCGAAAAACTGCGCTCATTTTAGTAAATTCAAGAACTTCTACAAGATTATGTAAATAGAAATACAAGAAAAATTTACAAGAAAATACACATAAGAGCAGTTTTTTTATTAGTAGTTAGCAATAGGGCAGTTTAAGACAATTTTGAACCCAGGCTTATTACATTTATATTATA
The DNA here is from genome assembly GCA_943193645.1 of Acentria ephemerella. Taxonomy (NCBI): domain Eukaryota; kingdom Metazoa; phylum Arthropoda; class Insecta; order Lepidoptera; family Crambidae; genus Acentria; species Acentria ephemerella. The sequence continues at coordinate 8,513,417 of OW971881.1, forward strand.
TTATATTGGTTTATAACTCATATTACGGTAGAGATTATTATCAGACGGAGACTCTTTATATGTGTAGGTTAAAACAATTACTTGCTGGAATAAAAACCCGACGATAACTAGACTCGTCAAGGTCACGTATCGTTACACTGCGTAAATGGTAAATGGTTACCATAACTTCAATATACGACGCTTGACGCACCTTTGACACTGAGCATTAGTTAAAAGGCTACGACTTCGAACTAGGTATATATGTATCTACTTGTATTACATATCCACTAAAATTCTTATTCTTAATTAGTGAAATTTACTTTAGACTTACAACACCTAATTCATAAAATATAAATAATAGCGAAAATTTACAACATTATCAATTATTTAGGAAACACCATGAAATATGTTAATTACGCTATGTTTTAGTTCTGTTATAAGCGAGATAATGGACAATGTGACTCATGACATAGGAACATAACCACGATGATATCGTTATCACGAAAACAAGTTGCATGAAATATACATAGGTATATTTTAACTGAAATATAACTGACATTGATATTTTAAATGGTATATAGATATTTGAAAAAAATATGTTTAGTATTTTGTAGTCATACTAACTCTGAACTTGTATTCTCAAAATACAATTAATAATTTTGGTTGCATATATTCAATAAAATTGTTTTCTAAATGGTCTAATCTAGTGTAAATATCATATTTTTTTATTATTTACAGGTAGGAACAACGACCGCAGGTCAAATTAATATACTTATAGAAGGTGGTCTTCCATTAGACAAAATTCACATAATTGGCCATTCACTGGGGAGCCACGTAGCAGGATATATTTGTAGAGAAATGAAGAACACATATCACAAAACAATTAAGAGGTAAATAAATTACTTATGGTAGATTTAACCTTTTACTCGGGGTGGAACCACTATCTAAGCGGCAGGAGTGTATGTGACTCGTACACCCACTAAAACTCCCCGGTAACTCTGCGAAGGATGGCCTGGATTCTGACGAAGCCATTCACTAGACCGCCCTCAAGCAACCCAATGTACCGCCAGGCTTTGAGCTGATGGAGATTGTCCAGCACTACTTAGCAATTTCAGACGCGGTAGTCTGCGCAAATGCGACTCGGCTAGTCGGTCGTCATGTAATAACAACCACATTATTTCAAATTTTCAATAGACGGAATTTATTTTTGCCATAAAAATATTTAATAATCAATATTTTTTATTTTATATTTCAGAGCCACAGCCCTCGACCCCGCATTCCCAGCGTTTTATCCTGACGGTTTGATCATGGAGCATGTCAGCGCCAAGGATGCAGAATTTGTGGACATCATCCACACGGACGCGGGCGGTTACGGAGCCCCAGTCTGCACAGGAACCGTTGACTTCTGGCCCAACAGCGGGAAAGGCATTCAACCAGGCTGCCCGAGGTTTGCGCCTATACCTCTATCAGATAACAGTGAGTTTTGTTCCTTTCTCGCCTCATATTTTTTAAGTTACATATTTTTAGCGCGTGATTATGAATAATCTTTATATAAAGCAGAGGGTATTAGTACTAGACCCTTTTTTTCGAACCAAACAAGTTCGTTAAAATACAGTGTACGTGAAATATAGGAACCTCTTCTTTATTTAATCTGTCTAGATATTATTATTTAATATTTACCCATTAAACCAAATAAGAAACCAATATCAAACCAATAAATAAACAATATACCGTAAATTATATAAGCTGTCATTCAAGGTATTGTTATATTCAAGGGAAGAATAGAAATAGAAATATATTTTTTTAAATAAAGAGAAGCTGAAATAACCAATTTTATAAATAAAATTAAAACTAACATCCTACTTGCTATATTAGTAAGCTGTATATCACTAGCTTATATATTAGGGACAAGCTTCTGTCTCTGTGTATTTTTACTTGTGCTGTTTTTATTTATATTTTATATAAATAAATGCGATTTAAAATGCTAAATAAGCAGATATTTGTGCTTTTATGGAAACAATATTCAAAAACGCGTTTATTTAAAATTTAACGTATTTATTGTGACCAAATATGTGATAATTTTATTAATTAATCTAAAGCCTATTAAGATAAAACTACTTTTCAAATATCAAATATTTTACTCTAAACTAAAATTATTATCGTCACATCAACATCAGTTATTGATAATTAAAGTACGCTAAATGTTTATGTCGATAATGATACCTATAACATAATGTTACAATAGAAACGTTATTCGATCTTCTATTTTAAAATTCCCATTTCCCAGATTTGTGCAGTCATTGGAGATCATGGCGATTCTACGCGGAATCGGTACGCAACCCAGAAGCGTTTCCTGCTTCTCCTGCCGTGTCTTATGACAAGTTCCGCCACAACCGCACACCTGAAGAAGGCATGATCTACATGGGATACAACTGTGATACTAGGTTGCTGCTGCCATAGCAATTTTTCATTCAAATTTTTAAATCAATTTCATTTTTTAATCATTAATTTTTAGGTTTTAATTTAATCTCAGGTTTTAATTAGTATTCCTAATATTTCACTTTTTTTTCTAAGACAGTTGCAACGTATAGTTTGCTTTCTCCGTTAGCTCATACGGTACCATTTCTAAAACGTGTTCGTTTTATCAGTAAAGTACAATAAAAGGTAACAGAAAATCTTAGAATTTACATCACTTGGCGCTTAAGCAGTAATAATAATATGCCATATGAATATAATAAGGGCGAAATGTTATGAAACTGTATAGACATTTCTAATTTTGTCTGTTTAATTATTTCAAAGTCCCCATAAACAGATACCCTCTCTATTCTGTATAGTTTGTTTGTTAATACGTCCAATCTGCCTACTGAAAATATTTATTGGCATTTTTCATATATGAACTTAATACATTTTTCATTGTTTTCAGTGCGAAAGGAAGCTTCTACCTTACAACGAACTCACAATCACCTTTTGGTAAGGGTATCGATGGATTATACCCCAAAAGAAAAAAATAAACTTACCTTAAAGACCTACACATCGCATTGGGATAGCCTCCAAAATAGATAAATTTTAGAGAAAATGACAAATTATTTTGTTTAATAAGATTACATTGAAGTGAAATTACTTAAGTACCTTAATTATCTATAGACAAGTTGTGTTCAGGATAAGATTCTGGTTCATTTTTAAATTAGACTTATTCAAGGAATTTTGTACCTATCAGTTATTTTAAATTAGCTCCAAATTCCGAGATTTTTACAATGCTCAGTGCCTTTTATCAGTTGTACATTGGAGAATGCTCTGAAGAGCTTTTTAATCTCATCCCTCTCTTTTCTTACTCAGGAGCACACTTGCGAGTTACTCATTCACTGTCTCTGCGTCTACATTATGCACAAAGATATTTGTTGACTCCTACTTTTTTCGCTCAGACAGAACATCGTATTCCTTACAAACGAGTATTCTCCTTCATACTCTTTTAAAGGAACCCACGTTGGGTTCCTTTAAAAGAGGCGTTAAAAGGCACTTTTAAGTCCGTCAAGGTGAATGTGGCTAGAGCAGTATGTCGCATGCTGCACTAGCTATATTCATATATGAACTTTTTATAAAAATAAATCACAAAATATAGTCATCCTTTACATCACGTGCGAAACTTTGAAATCATAAATAAACTTTACTTAATAGTCACAATAAATGTTTACTAATTTTCGATGTACACCATCATCAAGATGATTCGATGTTCACCAGTTTTTGCGAATCGGAAAAGCAAAGGTATATAATAATTTATTCCTGCTTTAAAGTGGCAGTGAAATAATTATTTTTAATTTAAATTATTAAAATTTTTGAGTTTATAAAGTACTTAAGCATTAACATTGTAATAAAGTGATTTTCATTCCATCACATTGTTGACAATTTCTATTTATTGAAGCTGTTTTAAGAGAAACGTTGATCTGTGGCCTTTCCATGAGCTTATACAGCAATATTCAATTCATCACAATAAAAAAAATCTTGTACATATTTTTTTGACCCAAATAACGGCTCGTGGCTAAGGTAACCGTGTTCTTCTTATACTGTCCACTAACTCGACTATTGTAATGACTTCTTTATATAATTTAATTTAAGACATATTTAGTTTAAGTTTGTATAAATATAGTTAAATCTGAATCTAGTACATAGGAAAGTGTTCGTGGCTATAAATTATTATAGTAACATGGGAGTATTTTTATTATGTGCATTAATCTTGTATTTCAAATCGTTATTCATCGTCTTATTATCATGCATATTTATGTCATGCACTATACACACACAGTAATCACTGATTTTTTCTGAGCTAGACGTACAAAATGTTAAGAGTATTTTGACGATGCTAACGCATATTCTTTATTAACAAATCGAACCTTTAGCGTATAATACAAAAAAAAGACATGTTTTTCAGGAAATCACTTTTAAAGATGTGTTTCCACATTCTAGCTCATTTTATAAAGTAAATACATATTATTAAGGTTATAAATATGGTATCCAGCAGAAATGTTCTTTAATAAATGCACTGTAAACGTTAGTAAATTTCATTTAGTATCCTATAGCTTGATTTTATATGATAAAATTTAAAATTACACAACATAAATTTCCACTTGAGCTCTTATATTATTAAGGGAGTGTAAAGTCCTAGTACCTAGAACACATCACAAATTTTAGTTAAGTTTTATATTTGTAAACATCACGTATGTTAAATTCAAAAATTTCCCATTTCTTAGGTCTCGTTATCACTTAGTTACTTACTCTGACATTTGTAGGTTCCTTAATATAAATCCATTTTAATTAGTAAATCACTACTATTACAAAATAAAAATATTTTTCTTGATTTTTTTGTTGATTTATCTCAGGAACTACCAAACTATTTTGAGTTAAAGAACCGCTTTCCGAAATGGACTGATACGTCAGACTCCCCAAGACAAATTACTTTAAGAAATCTATGGATATAATGAAATTAAATTGACTGCTTTGGGAATTCCTGATCTATGTAAAAAAATTGTATACCAAAACGTGCTATGAAGTCACAAAAGATTGTATATATAACATTAATAGGTAATTTAAAAATGTAATGAAACGAGATGAATTATCGTTAGATTTAGAGCTGAAAAATTGTGTTAGGTAAACCGTTTATAATGTCCATGTCAAATTGTCATAATATGTTCGATGCATGAATATTTATTATATATAACACATAAGAACATTCCTTAATTACTACAAAAGTCCCTGAACTAGATAATTTCCAGGGTCATTTGTTGCTTATCACATGCTTCCCAACCCGCTGCTCCTCCCAACAGATATTCCTCGTGGGTGTAGTAATGGCTAAAAATTCAATACATCATCCTTACCGGCCAAGTTTTACCCTGGCTAACACAAAACTCGTTGAAAAAAGGTTCTTTGTGTCTAAAGATACAATAAGGTTATTGATTTTATTGGAACTTTATTTGGAATCCCGCCTTTCTTATAATTTGAGTTACAAAGATATAGTATATTGTAAGTAACTTCTAGACAATTTGGAACCAATTGTGTATGTATTGTATGAATTGGCAGGTAGAGCTGAACGATCTTGTTGAAATTTACGCCAATATTTCCAATTTTGATAAGGTTTTAATCTCACCATGCGACACAGCTCTCTTTTTTCCTTCATTTGGTCTAGATTTTTTTTTAGATTCGGAGAAAAGTAAGGGAGGCTCAAACCTTTTAAATATATTTATAATGTAAATATGGTATAATATCTATAAGGGTTTTAAGTATAAAATCAATGAACATTCAATCTGTATAAACCATTTTAATTGTGTATTATCACTATTGTGTAAAATATAACTTTTTATACAGTATGTTTTCCTTTTATTAAAAGCAAAAGTTTCCTACAAATGACTCTGAAAATTTTTAAATTAAATCGACACGACTTGATCGCGTTGAGTTCAGCTTTCAAATCCTCTTAGAATAAATTTTAAGTGAATTGCAGAGTTATTCAATGCTAGTTTCGTCGATTTGCATTATCCCGGACAATATGTAGGTCACCTACATATAATGCTGTATATGTAGGTCACGTATATCTCGTAACACCCAGCAACTCATTAAGCGCCGGTCACTGACCCACCTTGGTGAACGTTTTAGAAAATCCTATATAGCAGTAAGGGCTGCTTTTTAAACCTTGGCTAACTTTTAACTACATAATAACTGTTAGATTATTAATTTAATGGCGAATTATTAGCTAGATAAATAATATCTGGTCGGTGAAAATCTTAACTGCACAAATCTTTAATTATGATCTGGGAAGATTTATTCACTAAAATCATTTGACTCTAGGTCGTGGACCTAATGAAGCGATCCTAGATCGGATACATACGACTTACTTTAAATTTGGAACTAGTATTTAACATGTCTACCAACATAATTTTTATGTCATAACTTTCTTTTATTTTAACCAATAAAAAAATGTAGGGTAAAAGACTGACAATAATATGAGGCCCATTTTATTGAACTTGAAACTAAGTACGATTCAAATTACATCACTAATCTCGTAGTAGATTTAATGGTGTATGCAAACTTTGAATTTAATTCATGGGACGACCGACAGGACCGTTTGTCGTTGTAGTGATTAATAGCCATGACGAAAGCCTGCCGTCGAAAGTGAATAATAATAACCTTTTGTTATAATGTCAACTATGCATATAATAAAAGGGGGTACAATGGGACGCATTTCCACCTGAGCAAAGCATTATTGACGTTATCATACTTATATTCTTTTTAATATTCAGTTCCTAACAAATCTTTACACTATTCGCCAATCCTGTGTACAGTGTTTTAAATATGAATATTCTTTGTAGCATCATTTTATCATTTCATTTATTCAGTAACGTATTAGGGCAAGAATATGTCAACGGAGGTAATTTTTCCTAAGCTATGTTAAATGTAACTAAAAATAATAATGTAAATAAAATACATTTTTTTACTTATTTTTAAAAATGAAACAAGAAGACAGAAAACGTTGATAGAGAAAAATATATGCAGATTTTCTTAATTGATCTTTGACATATTTAAATCGAAACAAGAAGTAAACTCTTATTTAAAAGACGTTTATTATTTTATTTTATTGGTATTATCTCGGGTATTTGGTTGGTAATTTTATGTGAATAACTTTGAACGTTTATAAAACGATATATAAAAATTTAATATAATTGATATTTTGAATATCTATATTACTTATGATAAAATGTCAGTCTAAGTAGCTACAAACAATTTAAATACTTTTCAGCTCCAACACCGAGTAGAGAAAATCGCATAGAAGATATATATTTACGTTTATATAACGGGTGAGTGCCAATACATTTAAAAATGTACTAATAATAAAAAAAAGTTAAAAAAAAGAGAGAGAGAGTTCTATTTGAATATTTTGTTGATTTTTAGAATATCAAGGATGCAATTCTGTAAAATAAAAGAATAAATAAATATCATGAATTTACCTGATTCAAGTTAAAATGTAAACAGTTTACCGACTTTGCATATCTATCATCATCATGCAAGGGCAATGCTAATCTTCTCAGTAGGTATTAAATTTAGGAATCAAATAGTTATTAGGAGGATTTCGTTAGCGAAGCGGTTCAGTCTGGTTTCAATAATAAAAACAAAGCAACTTTCACCACCGTTAGTTCCTGCATGGTTCAAGCTTACGAATTTGTAAGCTCATCCGTGCTTTGAAAGGCACGTAAAGCCGTTGGTAGCCGTTTTTATGGCAATCGCTTCCACCCACCAAATTGTATTGAGCTAGCGTGGTGGTGTAATGGCCCAAACTCCTGATGTATTATTCTTAAATAGAAAGCCCTGTGCACCACCCAGTGGTGGGACCTATATAGGCTCTATATGAAATAGTTATTTAATGATGTCCTGACCAGGTGGTGGGACCAGCTGGAGGGGTGTTTGTTACTGTTTCTACGTGAAGAGAAATATAATAAGTGTCGCACATGTCTTATGTAGTATTACTCTCGTATCCAGAATATCAACGAATCATAGTCATTCCTTAGTATTTCTGATGTCTAACAATGGTTATGATCACAGACTCTATAATAGAACAATTATTAGCTATCGCAGTAGTAGTAGGTAGCCAGCAGGATCACTTAGGTAATAATACCACATATCCGATTCAGTCGGGGAAATAGTCCATAGTATTACCATGAGTGGGGAAACCAGTGTAAATAGTGCATATATTCATGAAATTTAATTTTTCCACAGGTCTACCACAGATTATTTTGTGCAATTCCCACTGTCCCAAGCCACTAGGCTTTTTGATATAGTTGGATTTCAACAAAATAGTGCAACTATAATCTATGCCCATGGATTCACTGAAACTGCTGATAGGGAAAGTGTCAAGGTACGATTAGCAACATAGATTTATTTCAATGATTATTTTTTTACATTTATTGAAACACGATTATTGTACTTTATGGTCAACGTTGTCAAACGTTCTAAACAACTCTCAGAAGATTACTAAAGCATCATTTTGGTATGGCCAAACAAGAACAGTTTTACATAAACATCAAATTTTAATATGAATTTATTTTGTTTTATCAAACAACAAATTTTTCAGGTGACTTTTCATTACAGACTATGGTTAGCTCTTACCTGGACGCCAAACCTGACACCAATTTCTTGCTCGTAGACTGGTCCAATATGGCTCAAGGAAACTACGTGACCAACGCCGCTCCAAACACAAAACCCGTAAGCTTACTTTTTCAGTATTTTTAAGTCTTTGTCCAGTAAAAAGAAATGACACTCTAAAATCCCGTCTTTTTAAAAATAAATTCAAAAAAATAAATAATAATAATAAATAATAATAATAATAATATATTTCCAAATTAATAAATTTGAAATCACTTTAAGAGTTTTGTACATACCTACGTCATCAATATTTAAATTGATTATCGATAAAAACTTAATAACTAGAACAGCTAGTTAAATAAAAATGGATAATACAATAATTTTAAAAATGTACTATAGTACGAGTATGTGTGTAAGTAACTCGCACTGATATTCCAACTCTTGAAGACTAATTGGCTATGTACGTAGCTTATAAAGTTATTAAAAATTCAAACATCTAAGGGCCCTCCCTATGTCTTGGACTGGCAGTGTCACTTCGTGCATTTTTCTCGAACTCGATGTAAAGAGTGACTTTTAAAATGCTTCATTTATAACAAAGCTTTTAAAGCCGGTCGTTAATATACTATGTTTAAAATTTGAAATCTTATATTTCCATTACTCTGTGAAGGATCATCTAAAATTGAATTTTAAGTCGACTTTGCTTTTTTACTTGTATACATTTTAGATATTTGGAAAATAGAAATGTCTCATAGTATCTAGACTTTTCTAACCTACTAGAAGTCTACCATTGCAAACGAAATGTTATATGTCATATCACATTTGCCGTTTAGCTGCACAATCCAAACACAATTGGCTTATAATTTTCTATTGGGATTTAAGCTAATGGATACTTGACATCAAAGAATTGTATGATACAGCAAAGGTTTTGGTGATTAATAAGAATGTATCTTGTTTTATTTCCCATTTTCTAGGTTGGTCTAGCAGTTGCTGCACAATTAAATACGCTCATAGACAGTGACCTCCCGTTAAATAACATTCACATGATAGGACATTCACTTGGAAGTCATGTTGTTGGTTACGCTGCCAGAGAATTGAAGAACACGTACCACAAAATGATTAACAGGTATGACGTTTATTATGTACTAAGTTTTCATATTTCTGTACGTACATTGTTTGACCTCGTGGTAGTCCCACTTGCTTTTTCCAGTCGTGAAGTAAGTAAGAAAGGCATATGAAATACTGGCATTATTTCGATCAGTATTTGAACGCACTTGCAATATAACAACTAATTATTTGATAATCGGCTGCTTTAAGAATTGAAAATTTGAATTTAGCTTCAAATCCACGTCTCAATCTAAATTCAATGAATATTTATGGACAACGAAACAGTAAATGTTTAGAGAAAATAAAGTTTCCAAAAATAGAGCTTCTTTTTCAGGGTAACAGGCCTCGACCCTGCTTTCCCCGAGTTCTACCCAGATGGTATCTTGCAGCATATTCGCAAGACAGACGCAAAGTTTGTAGATATTATCCACACTGATGCCGGTGGCTATGGAGCACCTGTCTCCACGGGCAACGCCGACTTTTGGCCAAACAGAGGAAGGTCTCTACAGCCAGGATGTCCAGTCGTATTGCCTTTGTCAAGTGCAAGTGGGTGGACTCTCAGTTACTAATTGAATACTACATGATTTATATGATGTTGTAACACAGACTTACAGGTCTCACTAGAAATTGTGACTACTTTGATAAAAAATTAAGGCATAGGATATTAAATAACATATAAAATAACAATTCCTTAACAATCCAGTCCATAATAATTTTGATTTCAAGTAAAATTCTAGTTAATTTCAAGGTTACTGCAGTCATTGGCGCTCGTGGAGGTTCTACGCTGAATCAGTGCGGACGCCTGCTGCATTCCCCGCCTCGCCAGCTAATTCTTATCTTCAATTCACACTGAACCCCAATCCAGAAAAAGGAATGGTATACATGGGGTACAGTTGTCCCCCTAAGTGAGTAAATAGTAACAATTGTACAATTTTTATTGATTTTCAATAGAAGTGGAACGTGTTTGTCATATCATATATAAAAAAGTATGGCGTATAAAAATATCTAATTACTTTACTTAAAAAATAAAATGGGAATAATATTGAGCAATGCAATATACAATTTCTTATATTAAAAAACCTAAAAAAAAATTTCGTCATTAATTTAGTTACTTAGTGCCAGTAAGAAATGTGTATGCCCCTAGAATAGCATAGCACTATTTATACCTCTTAAATTTTATTCTGTTATTTCAATATAGTAGAAAAATATTTTACCATATCAAATATTTTTTTTTCTAATGCTCGTTATGTCTTTTTCAGTGCAACAGGAAACTTCTACCTATCAACAAACTCTGCGTCTCCTTTCGGTAAAGGCAATGCCGGACTTAAATGATAAATTGCAACGAAACTTTCACTTTTAGTATGCAAATTTGTAGTAAAACTGTACTAATTAAAATATGCGTTGAATCATGACATCAAAAATATTCAATAAATTATATTTTTTATTTTGTATTCGTAAGAACTATTGACTTTTTTACTTAACGATGAGCCTTGTATGTAGTAATACAGGTGGCAGGTAAAGTTATCTTTGCAGGTGTTAATATTATTTTTAAATTATATTGAAGATGACATGACCGAAGTAGGTTATATATATATACCACGAGGAGGAATCCATTTACGGACCTACCTACTACTGGCTAAGCGACGGGCGTGTGTGGAGCTCACTCAGTTCTCCTCACCTCAATAGAGCGGCACTGAGAATACCCACTAAAACTCCCCGGTAACTCCATTGCCCTTCACGGGGTAACCTGGGTTCTGCACGAGCAATTCACCAGGCAGCCCAGCCTTACAACTGGGCTTCACGCCAATGGAGATTACCCAGAGTTACTTGGGCAATCGCAGACGTGGCGGCCTGTGCAATGCGTGCGTGGGAACTACCCACACACGCAGCCGCGCTTATATATATACCTAATAGCTTACCACACATATATTATTAAATCTAATTGCTTTTCATCTTTATTAGGGAGGCAATATGATCCATGATGTAGCAAAAATAAATAGGAAATTATAGTTGTTACACCCCAAGGTCATGTCCGGGTCGTCTACGGGCCGTGGTATATGTCTTAAATTTCTGCCCATCTACAAATTTAACAGCACCTGACAAAACACCGCTCGTCTACATAACGAACACTACGATTAAGTATGTGTAGTTATATAAATTAAATTGCTTTAGTAAAAATAATGAAATAGATATAAAATTGTGGTTTAAGTATTAACAAAATTTATAATTTTTAATTGAATATTTTTCATAGTGTTAATGAAGATATTGGCGTAACTCGTAGCGCTTAAAATGGGTTTCGGTACCTACAGTAGTCACTCACAAAATTTACGAGCTTAGTCAGTTTTTGGAATTTCAAAATTTTTTGTACGAAATAAAGATACAACGTTGTTGATTTTTTATTCCCAAAACAATCCCTTAAATACAATGATATGATGAAAATTGTATTTAATTATATCAATTACGTAATATAAATGGTGACACCAAAGAATTCTTTATTAAATTGTTTTTTTTACTAAATACCTAACCTTATAGTGTAAATCTCTATTAGTAAGCAATTACATAGCTTGCAGAAACACACCCATATGAAAAAAAAGTTATAGTGGATTTTTAGGAGAAACAATACTTTCAGGGGAAACTTAAATCTTAGTGCTCATTAACAAAAGTTTTCTTTGCTTAGAAATTACACCATTAATAAGATCACATTGAGCTCTTTATACGACAAGGGTAGATAAGGCCCACTGGATGGTTTGCGGTTCTCGTAAACGTTGCGGCTCGAAACGAATAACGCATTACCTACTTACTTAAAAATCAAGAGCAAAAGAATATATGTTTACAGATTTTAGGGTTAAATCACCGCCGATGTTTACAGCATAGAAGACGAGTTCTTCATATCAGAGACGACTAACCTAAAACGGGACATTTCTTAAATTTAATTTTATTATGTACATAGCACATAGTACAGGGGTGCCTACACAAGTAATATTTAATATATTATGCGGTTACAATATCACGCACCTAGATAAAAATATTGTCTATCCAAAAATACATACATAGAGATTATCTATACGTACTGACAATAATAATTTACTTTAAAATGTGACTCCAATAAAACCGCCGACAGTTATCAAGACCGCCTGATTCACGCCTGACGTTATACCTATTGTAACCCAAGTCCGGTCTTGCGTGGAATATTGTTCTCACCTCAGTACCTCCTCGATGCTCTAGACAAATAACAGCGTCGCACTATGCGTATTATTGCCGATGCAGGGGTGAGAAACATCCTAGAGCCTCTGAATTGCGTCGCAACATAGCGCCGCTTAGTGCCATTATCGTTTGTACCATTGAGAGTACTCTAAATAGGTCTTTGACCTAATCCCGCCCTCTTCTTTTCTATTCAGGAGCATACGTGCTTGTCACCGAAGTCAATCTTTCACAGTCACCGCATCTACTTTACGCACAAAGAGATTTCGTGACTCCTTCCTCTGTCGCACAGCTAGAGCGTGGAATTCCTTATCGGCACACGTATTTCTTTCTTCATACAACATGAGTTCCTTCAAAGAGGGGTGAAAAAGCACTTTTGAAGCAATATGTCAAATGCAGCACTAGCTATTTTCACATTTGGATTCCTCTACTGCCATAAGGTGGTATCGAGTCGTTTGCTGAGCTTTCTATAAAAAAAAACCGGCTAAGATAAAACGTTTTCCCTGTAGCATATTAGCTCGGCAAGAATAAGTTTTATTAAAAGCGGCTTACTATAAAAAAATATAAAGTAACCTAGTTGTATTTTTATACATAATTGTTTTTAATAATCTACGTTAATGCGGAGAATAGAAGTCAACAAAACCTATTTATTTCTCTGTTCATCAATTTATTTTGTTATTCAAATCAGTTTTATTTTGTTTGGAATGGAAAAATTGCGTTTTTAAAGTTATTATTCTTACCAATATAAAAAGTAAATTTATTTTGCCAGCCTTTATTAACCTATTGTAACAGAGGTGTAAGAGGGGGAGTAGAGTTGCACCTGAGCAAAGCCTGATCGAAGAATGTATGCACTTTTGATTCACAATAAAACATCCGTTTAATAACCAATTAACCAATTTACCAATCAGTCCACAAGAAAATATTCCAATCGTTGCGTTTTCTGTGTAGTGCTCCATTCATTACTAAAATGAATCATTTAATTAGTAAATTATTTTTTTCGCTATTTTTATGCAATAATGTGATAGCCCAAGTATATGTGAACGAAGGTATGGTGTTATTTACCTTATTAGAGAGAACAAGTCGATATCTCCACTTTTAGGCATTGAATTTTTCAAAATCCTTGTAAGAAAGAATTATAACTATTAGTGTGCCATATTTAGGTTAGATCTGTCGAGTAGTTTGAGCTGTGGGCAGATCAGTCAGACCTTTGATTTTTATATATTTAGTTTTCAGATTTTTCCCCAGTACTTCTAATATACTCGTAAGAAGGTATTACTTGCCAAATTTTATAGTTTTAGGTAAATAGAAAATACCTTATAAACTTTGATTCCCTAGAAATTGTCGAAAATTTCAAAAAAATCTGTCAAGCCGTCCCGGAAGAATTCTATAATAAACACTGGGCGAGTTTATATTAGATAAATTATCAATATAATTCGAATAATTCAAACCTTTATTAAATTTTAGTAACTGAGATGATCAGGGCATGTGACGGTGATTTTACATTGAGGGCACATTTATATAGATTTAAATAATAATTGCACATAAATAATTATTATATTTTTATCATTTTATAGCTCCAACTCCTAACAGAATAAATCGCATCGAAGATGTATACCTACGTTTTTATAACGGGTGAGTATGCTTACGAAGGATTATGTGGGTTTATCAATGCCAATGCGTTTACTAAAAAAAAACTGATAAAAATAAAGCTTATTTCTATATACTATAGTCTGAAATAATAAAATGGTTTGAGTCAGCATCTAACATTTGAGTCGATGTTTGAGCAGTTTGTAAACACTAGTCGAGACTATCGAATAGTAGTCGAATCTATACGCAAGCGGTTACTTGAGCGTTTTAATAAAAAGTGCATTCGCACACATAGGTATAGGTAATTTAGATTTTTTATTAATAAATATTATTTAGTATACTGTGTTTTTATATCAAGTGTGAAACAAAGAAAATACTTTTATTGAACAGAAAATACGCAACTTGGTTGGTGAAATCACTGTTTCTGATGTTTTCTACTACCACAAATAATATCTACTAATATTCATATATATTGATATGCCCTCAGATAAAAATTTACATCGCTTCTACGATTGAGCGCGTGACTCGAGTAAAGTTAATTAAATAATTTATAAATATTCTTGGTCATTACTATCCAAGTCCACTTTATCACGCTAACTGCTCACTAATTCTTTAGAACTACAAAACTTCCTTCAATCCAAGATGCTGAATCATATTTTTTCATTACTTCCTTTTAGGTCTTCAACAGATTTCTTCGTGCAATTTCCTCTATCTCAAGCTACTACTCTTTTCAATGTTGTGGGATTTCAACAAAATGATTCAACTTTAATATACGCCCATGGGTATACTGGAAACGCTAATAGTGACAGCGTCAAGGTGAGTATTTAATGAGTTTTTGTTTAAATATATATGTAAATTTTGCAAGATGCCTGAAGTGATGATAAAAGCCTTGGTATAATTGCGTTGGATTTCGGAGAACCGATACACTCTTACTCAATGCATCTCACTCTCCCAATATAATTGCAAAAAGGGATGATTGTCATATCACGTGACATTTAAAAATGTGTGTTAAATTTTCGACCATTCTCCATAAATACCGTCAAATTGGTTATATGTTTTTTAAAAGCTCTTAACATAAGTTACTTTACAGTAATAAAATTTTGCTATCCTTTTGCTATAGATAGTGAAAGGAAGAGATTTGAATTTAGTGTGTCTTCAGAATTAGACCGAATTCGAATTTCTTTTTGGTTGGGCGTGAATCATTAGTCAAAGCCATAAATATGAACCATAATTCAAAACGACCCTAATCAATTAAATTCACTTATCGTTTATTTTAGACCGTGGCGGCTTCTTACTTGGACACCAAACCAGACACTAACTTCGTGCTCATAGACTGGTCCAACATGGCCCAGGGCGACTATGTAACCAACGCGGCACCGAACTCAAAGACGGTATGTTTTTTTATATAATGAGTATATAAAAAAATCCGTCTTATATACTTCTTTTATATTTTTTTAATAAATCACTATTCCTAATTTAAAACTATAATTGTGTTGGAGTGGAGGATTATCACAAATCAAACACAAATTTAATTAATATCTTATTCGAATTTTTGCATTCATATTGATTTAGCCAAATAATGTGCAGTGAAAGCTATATTTAGCAGAAAATCAGATCCAATATTTTCTTTTTGAGAAATAAATTTATATCCGACAGGTGATATTATCCTAACACAATTAAATTTTAATTGGCTCGAAGTTTCCGGGAGTATATCGCGGCTTAACAAATAACAAATTAGGTATTTACAATAATAAAGCCAAGCAAAAATAATTTTCTTAAAGTAGACATTGAATGATGACTTACATTCAAACACAGATTAGTCAAATACGTAACAATACATATAAAAGTGTAAGTATGGAATAAGATATAACTAAATTATATTCTATACGTAGCAAACAAATTATTTTCTAAAAACACGTACAATTTTCAAACTTCAAGTAAAAATTAAAATGAACGAAACATTAATATTTTGTCTACATTTTTAAGGTTGGTCTAGCAGCCGCTGTACAAATAAATACACTTATAAACAACGGTCTTCCATTGAGCAACATTCACATAGTAGGACACTCCCTTGGAGCTCAATTAGCTGGTTTTGCTGCCAGAGAACTGAAGAACAATTACCAGAAGACGCTTAAGAGGTTTTGGTATTGAAAAATTAAGGTAGACTTTGGAACATTTCGTCAGCCAGTTTCTGCCAAAAGTAAAGTAACTAATTCTTGTACCAAATTTTTACATTAATTAATAATTTAATATTATAGAAAAATGTAGCGGCAACTTTAATGCAGCGTGGCACGTCTTGCTGCCGCAATGCAAAGTCAACCTTATTTCTGTTCTTTGACTAATAAATTATTAAATTTTTATTTTTATATTGCTATTGATATTGGCCCAAATGCCATAAATAATCGCTATAATAGAACAAGACATTTTTCTGTTCAATAAAGTATCTAACACACCGAAAGTTCCTAAAATTTCACAGTACAAAAAAGCAATTACACATTTCAGAATAACCGGACTGGACCCCGCTTTTCCCGAGTTTTACCCAGATAGAGTACTCTTGCGGCATATTCGTGCGACAGATGCAGAGTTTGTAGACATCATCCACACAGACGCAGGAGGCTATGGAGCTCCTGTCTCCACGGGCACAGCTGACTTCTGGCCAAACAATGGGAGGTCCCTCCAACCCGGGTGCCCAGCCGTCCTACCGCTGACAAGTGAAAGTATATAAATAACTTTTTATGTTTTTCTATTGTGTTAATTATGCAATGTACCCTTTATAATTTATGATAAATGAATGAATGAATTTATGCTTTTGATGATAAATTGGGGGTGAAAAGTGAATTGCGTGGTAGAACCTAGGTTATGCCCGTGAAAGGCGATGGAATTACTGGGAAATTTTAGTGGGTACACCCAGTGCCGCTTTGATGAGACATGGGTGAGCCACACACGCCCGCCACTTAGCTACGCCCGCTAGTGGCGGGTAGCTCTATAAACGGATTCCTCCTCGTTTCTTATGATGGGTAAAAAACGTTCAATAACTTGATTAACCTGATCACCTCTGTTTTAATTAACTTTTATGTTAAATTAAAGGTTCCTGCAGTCATGGGCGGGCGTGGCAGTACTATGCTGAGTCGGTACGAACCCCAGCCGCGTTCCCTGCTTCCCCCGCTGGCTCCTACCTTGAATTTTCGCGGAATCCTAATCCAGAAATAGGAGCAGTCCTCATGGGGTATAGTTGTCCCCCTAGGTGAGTATAAGCAAGTACTTAAAATTTTTGTCTTAAACTAATATTAAATAACTTTGTATACGTTGAGATGTTGAGTTTAATACATATTAACTTATTTAAATTATTGGAACACTGACTAGATAAGGTGTATGCCTGGAAATGTTAGTAGAACAGCAGAATTTTTAATAAACAAAGCATAGATATGTTTCAGTAGACTTCAATAGCACATTTATTAAATGTTTTGTTTTTCAGCTCAACCGGGAATTTTTACCTTACAACAAATTCTGCATCACCCTACGGTAAAGGCGTGGCTGGGCTTCAAGGATAAATTATATACTTTTTCTATTTATTTATTTATTCATTAACAAAATTATTTAATTTAGAGTTAAGTTTTGTATCATAAATAAAAGTTGGAAACTCTTAATTCTACTTTATTACAATCGTGTATTCGTAGTATCATTATATCCACTCGAAAAAAGTGCAAAAGTAAATACGTGAGGCATAAATCAAAAGCGAAAACTGTATTAAACTTAGGAAATACTTGACCTTTTATGGACAAAATATGTTAAAATATGTTTTAAAGAACGCTACTTTAATGTGATGCACTGATTATTTAACCTGTTTAAAAAGGCCTTAACCGACTTACTCATGCGCCAAATTACTCTTGGTCCCACTCAATGAAAACTCATCACATATTTTATACATATAAATGTCAGATGGATTAACAAAGCGTCAGTCCGAAATGTAAATCCAGATTCATAATGCAAAATATAATTATTATTTATTGCAGAGAAATGTTTGATGGCCTTTCATGCAGAATGAATTCTCTTAGCCGAAACACTTTAACAAATGCTATTCTATTTAACGTGTAAATACTGCACAAATTAAAGAATACTAATGTCTGAATATCTCATCATCATATCAGCCGAGAGACTTCCACTGCTGGACATAGGCCTCCCACAAGAATCTCCAATCCAACCGGTCCTACGCTGTCCGCATCCCAACGGATTCCCGCGACCTTTACCAGATCCTCGGACTACCTTGTGGGAGGCCTAATAACGCTGCGTCTTCCGGCACGCGACTGCCACTCCAACCTACCCACTGCCACTTCAGACTCCCAATAAAATAAAATGAAATATTAACTATTTGCTTTCACTATCTGCATAAATGCAAGGATTTTTTCTAAATTGATTATATGTTTTCAAACTTGTACTTGAAAATTTAATGTACAGTTGACACCAAATAAAGTTTAACACGTTACCGAAGAATTGACTACTACAACAAAGGTAACCTCAATATCAAAATATTTCGCTTGATGTGAGAATAAAGTGACTAACGTTTCTTGCAGAGACATTGCAATATGTTTTTATAAATAAAGAACCAATAAACTCTTTGTCATCTTTTGTTGAAACATCATTAAGTGAGTGATTGACGTACGAACTTAAAGTAGGCGGTTTTTATACTGATAAATTTACTAAGCTCGATGTAGGTAACTCACACGATTGTTCACGCTGCCATTTTGTTGCTGACAGACGCTTGAGTCAAAGTGGACTACAAGTAAAATTTAAACATGTTGGATCGCCAACGAACCTACTCAGGTTTTTCTTTGAGAACCCAGACAAAATTGTTATTGTAGTAAATTAATATAATCCTTTAGTTACAGCAACCAATTTGCCACCAACCCTTGTCAAATGGCAAACATTTAGGTATTAGTAGGTAATTCTTGAAAAAGCTTGTTTGCTGCCTAATTCCTTTTAGATTAATATATATTAAAGATAATCGACTATTCAAGTAGGATGAATAGTCGATTAATTTTTAAACTTCTGAACCAAATAAATGAAACCGAACAGTTCATTTTCATCGCTAACAAAAACTGTATTGTGTTAAAGATTTACTTTGACATTGCAATTAATATTAGAAAGATTTCGTAAGTAGTCAGAATAGAAAATGAATTGCGAACTGACTAAAAATCTAACTGTGTATGCTTTCTGACACAAATACGCCAAACTTTACGACTATTGGTTTTGATGAAAAAAACTGAAGAAGAAAAAGGAAAACAAATACAGTTTTGATTTACTTAATTTTTATTACAGGAATTTCACAGTAACTGTTGAATTGGTAATAATATTAATTGTGATCTTTATTTCATGATATATGAATGGAAAATGACTAGAGTAAGTCTTATTATTTATAGGAAATATTAACACCTGAGCAAAGCTTCATTGACGTATACATTTTTATTATAAATATAATAAGAATGAATAGACTATATTTAGTCCTGGAGAAATGTCTAGACTGGTCGCTAAACATGTAGAGTCCTGCCGAAAATGATTATTATATTTAGTTTATATTTTTAGCAAATTGAATTGTTGATGAAGGTTTTGAATAGCCTTTTCTGTTTTTAATATTATCTGTCTGATAGTAATATACATACTTAGACGTTCGTTCATTGTAAACAGTAAAAACTTTTTCATCTATGATTGTATTTGCTCTCTGTAATCATTTATAGGCTAAATTAATTTTCTAATATATTTAATATAAATCAGAGATATAGGGATCTCTCTACGCTTTTGAATTTGTTTCTAAAACTTTATTAATTCATATTCTTTAATGAAATCACTTAAAAGTCTGAGCTTAGACATATTATGTAACTTTTTTTACAGCTCCAACTCCAGGTTGATTTAGATAGATTCAGCATGTGCAGCATGATACGGTTTTTTAATTGGTAAGCAATAATTTAAGTAAGTATTATATTAAGATAGAATAATACAACTTATCTAGTAACGTGCGTTCATGTCATTTCCAATTATTTATAGTATTTGTAACTATTTTTAAGAAACGCCAGTCACTTTATTCTCACATCAAGCAAAATATTTTGATGTTAAGGTTACCTTTGTTGTAGTAGTCAATTCTTCAGTAAAGTGTTAAACTTTATTTGGTGTCAACTGTAAATTAAATTTTCAAGTACAAGTTTGAAACAAATAATCAATTTAAAAAAAAATCCTAATACTATAGTGAAAACAAATAGTTAATATTTTATTTTATTTTATTGGGAGTCTGAAGTGGCAGTGGGTAGGTTGGAGTGGCTGTCGCGTGCCGGAAGACGCAGCCTTATTAGGCTTGTGGGAACAAGGTAGACCGAGGATCTGGTAAAGGTCGCGGGAATCCGTTGGGATGTGGACAGCGTAGGACCGGTTGGATTGGAGATTCTTGTGGGAGGCCTATGTCCAGCAGTGGAAGTCTCTCGGCTGATATGATGATGAGATATTCAGACATTAGTATTTTTTAATTTGTGCAGTATTTACACGTTAAATAGAATAGCATTTGTTAAAGTGTTTCGGCTAAGAGAATTCATTCTGCATGAAAGGCCATCAAACATTTCTCTGCAAAAAAAAATTATGTTTTGCATTATGAATCTGGATATACATTTCGGACTGACGCTTCGTTAATCCATCGAACATTTATATGTATAAAAAATGTGATGAGTTTTCATTGAGTGGGACCAAGAGTAACTTGGCACATGACTAAGTCGGTTAAGGCCTATTCCTAAACAGGTTAAATAATCAGTGCATCACAATTAAAGCAGCGTTCTTTAAAACATATTTTTGTCCATAAAAGGTAAAGTATTTCCTAAGTTTAATACAGTTTTCTCTTTTGATTTACGCCTTACGTATTTACTTTTGCACTTTTTTCGAGTGGATATAATGATACTACGAATACACGATTGTAATAAAGTAGAATTAAGAGTTTCCAACTTTTATTTATGATACAAAACTTAACTCTAAATTAAATAATTTTGTTAATGAAAAAATAAATAAATAGAAAAAGTATATAATTTATCCTTGAAGCCCAGCCACGCCTTTACCGTAGGGTGATGCAGAATTTGTTGTAAGGTAAAAATTCCCGGTTGAGCTGAAAAACAAAACATTTAATTAATGTGCTATTAAAGTCCAGGCATACACCTTATCTATTCAGCGTTCCAATAATTTAAATAAGTTAATATGTATTAAACTTAACATCTCAACGTATACAAATGTATTTAATATTAGTTTATGATAAAAAATTTAAGTGCTTACTTATACTTACCTAGGGGGACAACTATACCCCATGAGAACTGCTCCTATTTCTGGATTGGGATTGAGCAAAAATTCAAGGTAGGACCCAGCGGGGGAAGCAGGAAACGCGGCTGGGGTTCGTACCGACTCAGCATAGTACTGCCACGCTCGCACATGACTACAGTAACCTTTAATTAAACATGACAGTTCATTAAAAGAGGTTATCAGGTTAATCAGGTTATTGGCCGTTTTTTACCCTTCATAATCATCATAAGCCACGAGGAGGAATCCGTTTATAGAGCTACCCGCCACTAGCAAAGCGGAAGGTGTGTGTGGCTCACCCATGTCTCTTCAAAGCGGCACTGGGTATACCCACTAAAATTTCCCAGTAACTCCCTCGCCTTTCACGGGCACATCCTGGATTCTTCCACGCAATTCACTTTTCACCCCCAAGTTATCATCAAAAGCCTATATAAACTTATTTATATAAGTATAAATTATAAAGAGTACATTGCATAATTAACACAATGTAAAACATAAAAAGTTATGAACAAACTTTCAGTTGTCAGCGGTAGGAGAGCGATAGGGCACCCGGGTTGGAGGGACCTCCCTTTGTTTGGCCAGAAGTCAGCTGTGCCTGTGGAGACAGGAGCTCCATAGCCTCCTGCGTCTGTGTGGATGATGTCTACAAACTCTGCATCTGTCGCACGAATATGCCGCAACAGTACTCTATCTGGATAAAACTCTGGAAAAGCGGGGTCCAGTCCGGTTATTCTGAAACGTGTAATTGATTTTTTTGTACTGTGAAATTTTAGGAACTTTCGCTGTGTTAGATACTTTATGGAACAGAAAAATCTCTTGTTCAATTAAAGAGATTATTGATGGCATTTGGGCCAATATCAATAGCAATATAAAAATAATGATTTAATAAGTTAATAATATATTATAGTATATAGTCAAAGAACAGCAATAAGGTTGACTTTGCATTGCGGCAGCAACACGTGCCACGCTGCATTAAATATGCCGCTACATTTTTCTATATTATTAAATGATTGATTAATGTAAAAATTTGGTACAAGAATTAGTGACTTTAACTTTGGCAGAAACTGGCTGACGAAATGTTCCAAAGGCTAACTTTAATTTTTAATACCAAAACCTCTTAAGCGTCTTCTGGTAATTGTTCTTCAGTTCTCTGGCAGCATAACCAGCTAAGTGAGCTCCAAGGGAGTGTCCAACTATGTGAATGTTGCTCAATGGAAGACCGTTGTTTATAAGTGTATTTATTTGTACAGCGGCTGCTAGACCAACCTTAAAAATGTAGAGAAAATATTAATGTTTCGTTCTTTTTAATTTTTAGCTGAAGTTTGAAAATGCTATGTGTTTTTAGAAAATAATTTGTTTGCTACGTATAGAATATAATTTTGTTATATCTTATACCATACTTACACTTTAATATGTATTGTTACGTATTTGACTAATTTTTGTTTGATTGTAAGTCATCTTTCAATGTCTACTGAAGTAAATTATTTTCGCTTGGCTTTTTAAATTGTAATGATACCTTTGGAATACCTATTTTGCTTTTAATTGAGCCGCGATATACTCCCAGAAACCTCGAGCCAATTAAAATTTAATTGCGTCAGGATCATATCACCTGTCGTATATAAATTTATTTCTCAAAAAGAAAAAACTGGATCTGATATTCTGCTAAATATAGATTTACCTGCACATCATTTTGTTTATTCAATATGAATGCAAAAATAAAAATAAGATATTATTAAAGTTTGTGTTTGATTAGTGATAATCTATTACAATTGTAGTCTTAAATTAGGAATAATGATTTATTAAAAAGTGTAAAAGAAGTATATAATACTCATTATATAAAAAAACAAACCGTCTTTGAGTTCGGTGCCGCGTTGGTTACATAGTCGCCCTGGGCCATGTTTGACCAGTCTATGAGCACAAAGTTAGTGTCTGGTTTGGTGTCTAGGTAAGAAGCCGCCATGGTCTGAAATAAAAGATAAGTGAAGTGCATTGATTAGGGTCAATATTTATATCCTCTACGGGCAGGTTTTGAATTATGGTTCATTTTTATGGCTTTGACTAATGTAATATTTCACCCCCAACCAAAAAGAAATATATCTTCCAGATCAAAAAGAAATTCGATAAATAGGGCTGATTCTGATGACACACTAAATTCAAATTTCAGCCTATCTCTTTATTTCACTATCTATAGAAAAAGGATAGCAAAATGTTAGAACTGTAAAGTAATGTTTAGAGCTTTTAAAAACATATAACCAATTTAGACGGTTTGTATGGAGAATGGTCAAAAATTGAGCACACGTTTCTAAATGTCAAGTGATATGACAATCATCCCTTTTTGCAATTATATTGGGAGAGTGAGATGCATTGAGTAGGAGCGTATCGGTTCTCCAAAATGCAACGCAATTATACCATGGTTTTATTATCACTTCGGGCATCTTGCAAAATTTACATATATATTTAATCAAACTCATCAAATACTCACCTTGACGCCTACACTATTAGCGTTTCCTATATACCCATGGGCGTATATTAAAGTTGAATCATTTTGTTGAAATCCCACAACATTGAAAAGAGTAGTAGCTTGAGATAGAGGAAATTGCACGAAGAAATCTGTTGAAGACCTAAAAGGAAGCAATGAAAAAATATGATTCAGCATCAATTACTACCTATGTGTTTAATGCACTTTTTCATTAAAACGCTCAAGTAACCGCTTGAGCACAGATTCGACTAAAGTCTCGATAAGTGTTTGCAAACTGCTCAAACGTCGACTCAAATGTTAGATGCTGACTCAAACCTTTTTATTATTTCAGACTATAGTATATAGAAATTAGCTTTATTTTTATCAGATTTTTTTTAGTAAACGCATTGGCATTGATAAACCCACATAATCCTTCGTAAGCATACTCACCCGTTATAAAAACGTAGGTATACATCTTCGATGCGATTTATTCTGTTAGGAGTTGGAGCTATAAAATGATAAAAATATAATAATTATTTATTTACAATTATTATTTAAATCTATATAAATGTGCCATCAATGTAAAATCACCGTCACATGCCCTGATCATCTCAGTTACTAAAATTTAATAAAGGTTTGAATTATTCGAATTATATTGATAATTTATGTAATATAAACTCGCCCAGTGTTTATTATAGAATTCTTCCGGGACGGCTTGACAGATTTTTTTGAAATTTTCGACACTTTCTAGGGAATCAAAGTTTATAAGGTATTTTCTATTTACCTAAAACTATAAAATTTGGCAAGTAATACCTTCTTACCAGTATATTAGAAGTACTGGGGAAAAATCTGAAAACTAAATATATAAAAGCAAAGGTCTGACTGATCAGCCCACAGCTCAAACTACTCGACAGATCTAACCTAAATATGGCACACTAATAGTTATAATTCTTTCTTACAATGATTTTGAAAAATTCAATGCCTAAAATTGGAGGTTTGAAATATACATACACATCTGTTAGTTTTGAAGTTTAAATCAACGCACACTATATAATAGTTATTACGACATAGATACCCGCTAAGGAAGAATTTTTGTAAATTAAACTGCTATAGAGATGAAAACATATATTATACGTGGTGGAGCCGCGGGCGGAAAGCAGGTTAAATCATAAAAAAATATTTAAAATCCGTAATCAAAGTTGAGCAACAGTATGCGTGGAATGAGAGACTCAATTCTAGACTTATTTATAATATTTACCTACAAATTTGTACGGAACGAATCGAAATCGTGGGCGTGTCCGCTTCGCAATTGTCCGGTTTTTTCTTTCGATACATAGCTGTACTACTACAATGCTTTTAAAAAATAGTATACATAAATGCGTGTCCTTTTGACTTGTTCTCTCTAATAAGGTAAATAACACCATACCTTCGTTCACATATACTTGGGCTATCACATTATTGCATAAAAATAGCGAAAAATATAATTTACTAATTAAATGATTCATTTTAGTAATGAATGGAGCACTACACGGAAAAAGCAACGATTGGAATATTTTCTTGTGGACTGATTGATAAATTGGTTATTAAACGGATTTTTTATTGTGAATTCAAAGTGGATACATCCTTCGATCAGGCTTTGCTCAGGTGCAACTCCACTCCCCCTCTTACACTTCTGTAACATTATGTTAATAAAGGCTGGCAAAATAAACTTACTATTTATATTGGAAAAAATATTACTTTAAAAACGCAATTTATCCATTTCAAACAAAATAAAAATGATTTTAATAACAAAATAAATTAATAAACAGAGAAATAAATAGGTTTTGTTGACTTCTATTCTCCGCATGATGTAGTATGACGTAGATGATTAAAAACACAATTATGTATAAAAATACAACTAGGTTACTTTATAATTTTTTATAGTAAGGCGCTTTTAAATTAATAGAAAATATTTTTACTGTGAATGGATCCACTATATAACCCTGCTAGAATAAAACTTTTTCTTGCTGAGCTAATATGCTACAGGGAAAACATTTTATCTTAGCCGGGTTTTTTATAGAAAGCTCAGCAAACGACTTGATACCACCTTATGGTAAGCAGTAGAGGAATCCAAATGTGAAGATAGCTAGTGCTGCATGCGACACTGCCATAAAATTGCTTTTAAACCCCTCTTTGAAGGAACCCATGTTTTATGAAGAAGGAAATACGTGTGCCGATAAGGAATTCCACGCTCTAGCTGTGCGACAGAGATAGGAGTCAAGAAATCTCTTTGTGCGTATGCAGCATATATCCTAAGAAAGACAATATTTTTATCTAGGTGTGTGATATTGTTACCGCATAATATATTAAATATTACTTGTGTAGGCACCCCTGTACAATGTGCTATGTACATAATAAAATTAAATTTAACAAATGGAAAATAAATCGTTTTAGGTTAGTCGTCTCTGATATGATTTTTAAGTAAGTACTGCAAACCATCCGGTGGGCTTTATCTACCCTTGTCGTATAAAGAGCTCAATGTGATCGTATTAATAGTGTAACTTCTAAGCAAAGAAAAGTTTTGTTAATGAGCACTAGGATTTAAGTTTCCCCTGAAAGTATAGTTTCCCCTGAAAAATCTACTATAACTCTTTTTTCATACGAGTGTGTTTCTGCAAGCTATGAGGTTAAGTATTTAGTAAAAAAAAAAACAATTTCTTTAGGAATACACTGGGGCAATTCAAACTGCAGTATCTTCTTATGTATTTAATATATGTTGAAGTATGTATGAACGCGTCAATGGTTTGCGAGTAAGTGAGTGAACTTAAAGTAATAACAGACACGTATTCATTCATTCGGCATTGCTGTACTTATTATAATAGGCGCGCAGAAACACAATTTAATAAAGAACTCTTTGGTATCACCATTTTACATATTACGTTATTGATATAATTAAATACAATTTTCATTATATCAATGTATTTAAGGAATTGTTTTGGGAATAAAAAGTGAAAATCGTTGTATCTTTATTTCGTACAAAATATTTTGATATTCCAAAAATTGCCTAAACTCGTCATTTTAAGAGTGACTACTGTAGGTACCGAAACCCATTTTGAGCGCTACGAGTTACGCCAATATCTTCATTAACACTATAAAAAATATTCAATTAATAATTATAAATTTTGTTTATACTTAAACCACAATTTTATATCTATTTTATTATTTTTACTAAAGCCAATGAAATTATATAACTACACATACTAAATTTTAGTGTTTGTTATGTAGACGAGCGGTGTTTTGTCAGCTGCTGTAAAATTCATAGATGGGCAGAAATTTAAGACATATACCACGGCCCGTAGACGACCCGGACATGACCTTGGGGTGTAATAACTATAATTTCCTAGTTATTTTTACTACCTCATGGATAATATTGCCTCGCTAAGAAAGATCATTGAGTGTACAGTCAAATTCGATGTAAGCTGCAAATTGAAAAGCAATTAGAATTCATAATATGTGTCGTAAGCCATTAGGTAATATGATAGCTATTTAATTTTTTTGGTTACGTATCGCTCATACTTAAAACTTAGGAAACCTAAAATAAGTATTTTATTATATATATAACCTACTTCGGTCAGATTACAGGTGCATGTGTAAAGCCGTTTGTCATCTTTTATATAATTTAAAAATAATATTAACACCTGCAAAGATAACTTTACCTGCCACCTGTATTAACATACGATGCTCATCGTTAAGTAAAAAAGTCAATAGTTCTTACGAATACAAAATAAAAAATATAATTTACTGAATATTTTTTTATGTCATGATTTATATATAGCATTATTCAATATTATTCCCAATTAAATTGTTAAGTATAGTAATTACATACATACTTTTTTATATATGATATGACAAACATGTTGCACTTCTATTGGAAATCAATAAGAATTGTACATTTGCTACTATTTACTCACTTATGGGGACAACTGTACCCCATGTATACCATTCCTTTTTCGGGATTGGAGTTCAGTGTGAATTGAAGATAAGAATTATCTGGCGAGGCGGGGAATGCAGCAGGCGTCCGCAGTGATTCAGCGTAAATGACTGCAGTTACCTTGAAATTAACTAGAATTTTACTTTTAAGTAAGTGCATAGCTGGATATCAAACCTGGCGCTAAATTCTAAGTCATAGACTGGTCCAATATGAAACAAGGGAATACGTAACGAATGCTGCTCCAAACATGATGAATGTAATATATTTTTTTAATTATAATTTCTATATTCTTTAAATTATTTTGAAAGCGCCTGCGGCTACGCCCGCATGGAGTTTGATTTGTCCCAAATGTTATATATATATCCTTTATTATATACCTGTCCTGTACCTGTCCCGTTAATTCGATTATCCAACACAAAACATTTTATTCAATTCGAACCATTAATTTTAAAGATTACCTTCAACTAAACAAATAAACTCTTCAAAAAACTTAACATGATAATTATATTCATTTCACATGTTTAAATATTATATTACAATTAAATTTTTATACATAGTACCTCCTTTGAATATTTATAAGCATAAATATATTGTTTGCGAAAGAACACCAAAATGAATTAAAATTTTAAATTACTACTTTATTGTCATTGTCTCAAGGTTTTTCATTAACATCTAGGTCTGAGCTGGTGATAATTGTCTTATAGCACATGCCTCTATTTATTGTACTGTGGAAATATAAACGACGTCACGCATGTGCGTGTGATAAAATACAACGAAACGTAATAATTGTGTTGCTTTAGTTCATAAGTGATCGAAAGTGGAATTTAATTATGATTTAAAGACTTTATAGGAGAATTTATAATGCATTAATTATTTTTGTGTAAAATTTTATCTTTTGCCTGATATAACCACACGTACACCCACACATTAAAGACACCATTCATATGCGATGACTGTTTTGTTTTATTGTTTATTTTCTCTCTCTCTTTTTAGTTATTATTATTTAAATATGTATTGATATATTTTGAGCAGCTACCTTCTTGACTACCTGCTTAAAAAATATAATTCATTCCTTTAATTGGATTACGTCTGGGTAATTCTATAATATTCTGTATGTATAAAAAATGCTTCTTTGTTTGTCGTTTGTTCTAAATATTATCTCCGATACCTTTATAACACCTACCTGTTTCACCTTGAACTCGAAAAAATATTCATGAGAAGTAGCGCTGGAAATAAAATAAGAATGATAATAATCGAAAAACCTGTGCCTAGTTTTTATAGTGAAGCATAGGTAGATGTAAATAAATAAAAAGTATTCCTCTGTGTAAAGGTTGGTCAGGCAGCTTCAGCACAAACCAACACAAATATTGATGAAATTTTAGTACGGCGTACTACTGTCGCTGCATCGCCTAGCGCCTCCCCAACTCTAGCGGCGAAAGCATCAGCCTGGGACACGGTCGTCTCCTTTGAGAGTTCAAAAAGTCAAGCTCCCATGATCGTACGCCTAAATTTAGGGGGACCCACAATACCTAGGGCCCCCAGGCTAACCAGCGCCTTGACCTTGAAGGTGGCCTCCTTGTAAGTGGCACCCTTAGCTTAGCACAGTTTCTCTGAATCCGTTTGTGAACCACCAATCACACTGAATGGAGAGGTCATCAAGTGCATTAAGAGGTCCTCCAATAGTTCCAGCACGCGAGGAGGCTCCCCAGCCCGCACCTCACCTTCTGTACCCCTAATGTAAAATATAATATTAAATTTCCCCCACACTCATACTTTTTATCTTGTCCAAAGTAAGCATCATTAAGAGCGTGTGTTATATGGATAACGGAGAAACATGTAATATGTATATGATAAACCAAAAAAACATACAAACATCCATTATTCGCGATCAACTCATATACATTATTTTCTCATATAAAAATATTTTTCCCTATATCTTGATTCGATTCTGGGACCTCTGACTAAGTAGACAGGGGTACTGTCCATGCGACCAGACGGTACACTCGTCGCACTATAGCAAGTAAAAGTACGTACCTGATCGCATCTCTCCTCCATTACACGACTCGCCTGAGCCGAGGTCCGAGCCTTTAGGGAATTAAATTTATACTATTAAAATGATTTTTAAATGCTTTGCTTAAAATAGTAAGTATAAAAAAACGGTTGCATACGTATGAAGCCTGTATATTTAAAAATTATTCACACTCAAATGTCAAAATGGTAACATTTATTATTTACATGAAACATAACATTATAGTCTATTTAATATAAATAATTCTTAGTAATTCTGCTACACAGATTATACAAAATTAGGTAGTATAATTGTTGAATGATGGCCAGTAAGCGGAATAGTCAAAGTTTTCTACGTCTTCATCTTCGGCTAAAAAATTTATTTTATCAAATAGTTTCTCACGAATGCCCTTTGTGACTAAGTAAAAGCCGAACATACATACTCCACTTAACAATACCCTGAAAACAAACACAATAAGATCTGTATTATTTCACAAAAAATGGACTAAATACCAAAAGAGTTTATCTTCCAGGCACTCAGTAATAAAATCAAATGAAGCAATTAATGAGGGTTATAAAAACCTTAAAAAAGTAATTTTTTTTCGGGGTTTTTGTGCAATGCTTGCTTACACTAAATGTTACATTTCAAGATATAAAAGAAGTCTATAAAAAATTCATCATTGTAAAAGTAGTTTTACACATCAAACTCAATTTGTTGACAAAATAATTGATTCTGAATATATTACTGGAAGGAGAACACTAATACCCTTAATCAATTAATTAGGCACCTTAATCTGCTGCTAATAATCAACTAAATGAAGTTAAGATTCCTAAGGATAGAAAACTTATGTTAAATGCCCACAAATCAAGGATTATGCCAAGTCAATATATCTTTCAAATCACAGTAATAACAGTCGTAAAGACAAAAAAAATGTTAATAAAAGTGGATTATTTACTTGCCTACTAGGCAGTGCGTTACACGTTTAGTTGGTTCAAGAATACCTGTGAGGTTTACGTCACTCAGCATATTCAATAAACTCTACTAAGTCCATAGACGAGTTTGTGGAGGTTTGATTCAACAGTGTACTATTGCCCTTGTCATATATTTCGTGAACGAATTTCGTTGTCCAGAAAAGTGTGAAAGCGAATGCTCCTAACAGAAGTATGCTGCAAAGCAGAAAAGAAAAGAAAGTGCATCTACATATTGAAGAAACAATAGCTTTATCGAAATGGCTCGATGACATAACCGAATTAGCAACACTGCTTCTATTCTCTTGATGTCTTTGACAATTAGTCCTACTTAAACAATAAAGAAAATAAAGGGGTATAATTACAAAAAGAATGAATGCAAACTATTTCCATAAAGTAACAAGTTAAATAAAAACTAGTAAAAAGGAGCATAAAATGACAGAGGGTCATTATTAAAAAGGAAACAGTAAGTAACATTATAATTTTGAAATCTTAATTTTAACAAAAAGGTACTTACATACCAACTCCTGCAGTCATAGTTATTAAATGTCAGATAATTACTTGTCATTAATCAAATAAAATGCAACATCACTTTTACAGATCTCACATTCAACTGAAACATTCATGATCAAAGACGAACTCTTTGTCAATTTTATAAATAAAGAAACGATAGTGTTTATATTTCGTGGTGAAAAACAATACGTATTGATATTTATACCTGTAAACATCGTCTGCAAAAGTCCAGGACAAGCAGTGTTGCATAAGGTATGGACTTAACATTATGATTTAAGATTAAAACATTCACATTAACATTCGCTCTGGTAATTCATAGTAGTGTTTAATGGACTAAGATTGGTTTTGATTACTTAATAGCATTTCTTTGCACTAATACAGTCGATATTTAAATTAAATTTCATTTAGTCTCATTGTATATAAAATAATAGGTAGGGAAAAAGTTTGTTCGCATTTCATATGAAATTCCAAGACATTTTTTTTTCAAAGTAAATTTATATTTAACTATAGTATAGATGTGCCATTTTGTTCGTAGACCTTCTGCCATCTTGTAGTTAGAGACATGATACCATATTGTAGAAATTTTGGGACTTCAGATCAAAAAAACGCAGTACTCTCTTGATGTTAACCTGACACTGCCTCAAAGAATTCAAAGAATTCAAAAAGATACTGAAACATGTGAAAATTTGAAGGTCAGGGCTATATGGCGGATATATCGAGACCAATATCGAGCTTTTTTGAGTGCCCAGCTTTTTCAAAGAGGTCAAACTGTTTTAGTCGATTACCAGTTCTTCAGCTATGTCGTAATTGCTGATATGTCAATCTTGCTCCACTTTTTCAAAAATAGCGTCCATTTTATCCGTAACAGGGCAACCAGAGTGACGTGCCTTTGACATCAAAATTCCTGGATTGAAATCGCTTAAAACAACTTCGTGCTATAGAATCGTCAAATTTTTTGACGCGGCTTGCATGGATTTTTTCCCCTTTTTGTAATAAAATAAAAACAAATGAAGAATAGTGAGAATCAAAATTTTCCTTATTAAATCGTAATTTTGTAATAACATGAAAACCATCGAGATACAAATAGTACAGCCAAAATCTATACAAGTTTATATATACTATCATATATGCGAAAAGACTTTTTCCCTAACATACTTTAACTACTCTACTACTTCTGTTACAAATTTGTAACGGTGTTCTCTTTTCTAGATTACTTAGATATGTCTGACAGATTGTGCATCACTTTGCAATCATTTTAAAATTTTCTTGACCTTCAAATAAAAAATTAATTATTTCGCATCTTCATGCCGCATTGATTTTTAATGGTACCAAATGATTGGTTAATGGACTAAAAAGATGAAAGTGAACTGTAACAATTGTCATGATAAAATGAATGAATGAAAAAAATGAAATAAAAAAAAGTATATATATATATAGTACAAAAAGTGTATATATTTTGGTTTCTATATTTTCGAGTAGGGACTTTGTTAGCACCATTTTTTCATATATAAAGTCACTTTTAACTAGTTAAGCAAACTACCAATAGAATATAATATTATTTATTTACCTGTATTCATGATACAAAAAATTTATATATAACAATACATAACAGGAACATGGGCTGCCAAAAAATTTTTATGCTAAAAGAAAATACATTAATATTTTTATGACACTATTTAATTTTACATAGTTACAGTAATTATTTTATTACATTAGAACTCACTATAATTAACGCCTTAGACAAAGGCCTGAAAGACCTTAATCAAACAGTGAGATTGATTGATTTCGTTTTATTCTAATTGGTTAGTTCGCACTACAGGATAGTTCTTTTTAAGTGATAAAATTATATTTTTTTCTAAAACCGTCAGTACAAGATTTTAATGGTAATCTACAACTAATTAATGCCAAGATAAAATGAAACAATTGTAAAAAAAGAATATATACTAATAACATCTTTAACACTAGATATACCAGCGATTTGAATATGTGTCAACAACAAAAATTATATTTGTTACTAATGTATATAAAATAACATTAAGTTTATAAAACGTACTCTCTAATTATAGCTACAAAAGTCTAACATCATTTCTGAAAAAAAATATGTGTAATATAGTAGGAATTTTGAATTGAAATTGCATGACCAGTCTAAATGACTGGTCTGGTAAATCTAGTGTTAATAATACTGAAAAGCTTAAATAACTTATTTGAGAGAAACATTAACCTATTAATAAAGACTAGTTGACCCGGTCTACTGTGTATCATCCAGAAGCTATCACTAGCTATCACTGTCGACATCTTAAGAAACCCGAATCATCGTTAGATGTAAGAAATAACAGTTTTAATGGTTAGAATGTCAGTTAGACAATTTTCCATACTAAATAATCAACTTTAATTTAGTAAAAAAGGAACAAATATTAAAAATTTAATCAAAAAAGATTAATATGTTGCAATGTTGACCAAATTATACCGCTATAAAATTCTAGTTACAGTACTTTGCATTTGATAAGTATACAATAATCTAAATATTTCTAATAAGCAATTTATAGAGTATTTATGCGAAGTTGCTTTTTCTTATCTACCATAAACTTTTCCTGTCATCAATCTTAAAATCTTGTCCTCTCCTGAAATCATAAGAACATTATTATATAAGACATCAATACCAAAACTTAAAAATTACTTACAATACATATAATTTTATCATAGCTCACTGGCTGATACCGACTTTAATGTCGCCGAAATTCTGAATAATTAGTAAAGTAAGTTCATAAAATATCAGTTAATAAATAATATACTATCAAATTTTGCGTAGTGTACGCGCCTGCAAACACATTCATGTTAAGTTTTATTTTGTTCGGGCAAATATTGAATTACGACGTACTACGGTACGCAGGCGGAGTATGTAGCGCGAGAGAAATTCGCTGCGTTTGAGAATTGATAGCGTAGCGTCACCTGCGGTTTAACCCGGTGTCTACGTGACACCGGGGAATTCCGCGGTCCACGAAAGTTACGGTATGCGTTCACACATCCCCTTACAATCCAGACGCATTCTGACAATCACTTTATTGTTTCATACAACATAGACTACCGTCTGGTGAATAATAACTTATTTATTTTGTTATAAATCTACCGTGATAGTTTTGGAAGTTCATTCTTAGTCTATTGATAAGCCTATAAGATTAAAATGTTTACCCTTATACGCGTTTGGAAGGTGCATCAGTCTATCCAGTGAGTTTTTAATTATTTAGGCCTAACATTGCAAAGAATAGTTCAATAGATAGTATTTGACACAATTATAAAATCAAAAACCAAGTATAACAAAGCATTATATTCTGAATGTGTAAGAACAGTACTTTTAAATTGATAGAATATATAATATTTATAGATCATAAAAACCTTTCAACCTAGTCCCGTGAGGTTGGTGATGGGCACAGCGTTGTTGTGCTTGTCCATGTCAAGGAGATACTTCGTTCCCAATAATAAGGTCACCATTATAGCCCCAGTCAAGAGAGCGCTGTAAATTTATTAATTAACTACAAGTTCTGATCAACGCGCTGCATCCTCCCAAAAGAACCTCTGCCTTACAAAAGCTCTAGGCCAAACCAGATCACTCTTTATGTGTTATTTATAGCAATTAACAGCCTTTACTGAATTTTATATTGAACGGATATTATCGCTAAAGAGACACCATCTGACTAAGAATTATTTTAAACAAAAGACATTTAATAAAATACCATTTCATTTTTTAAATTTATTAAATAAGTTTAAGATCTTAGAACAAGGAGCATGGTATGGTCTGGGGACCTATAAAAATATGTTTTAACACTCCATCACTATTTCTAAACAGAAAATTTATGGATTTGACAAAACCTTTGACTATGATTTCAAGTGCAATTGTCAATACACAATAATATATTTTACAAACAATGTGACTAATCTGGATATTTTACATAACAGCTGCATAACTTACCAAAGGTATGGTAATATCTGGACATGTTTTCATGTAATAGTGAAAAAAATGTTTGGATTACAGGTAGCTGAATTGAATTATAGAATTTTAGATAAGGTTAGGTAATGACTGTTACCTAAAAAGGATGATCTCCGCACAGCGGGCGTTAAAGCAGCATGATATCCAGTTATTACACATAATATCAAGATTAATCACATTGGCTAGATATCTTGTCTTCAAGGACAGAGCACATTAAACTAATGCTCTGTTGAGAACAGGGGGACTTACGGCCGAATACTTAAACAAACCTAAACAATTTTAAGAAGTGCTTAAAAGAAAAGGAATTACAACGTTTGCTCTAATAAATTTGGCTGTTATTAATTAAACTAATTAAACTAATATTTATACAATGAATAAAAATTTACTTACACCCCAGCCAAAACCATTGTAACACTTACTAACTCTTTAACAAAACACAAATGAACTGTAATCATGTCGCAGGCACTATTTAATGACTCCAAGTAAACAAACAGATTATAGTATTACAACAAAAATTATGTTGTTAAACAATACAAGTGATTCGTAATCGATATCTTAAACATACTATATGTCTGTGACAAACTTAATTTTTTATATTATTTATATTATATACAAGATATGTAATATTTTATGAAGGTGGTTTTCTGAATTGAATCTATGGATAGTTTTGCGTAAGATACGTGGATTTTTGACTATACTTCAGCAGTATAGTCAAAAGTCGACGTATTAATCAATCAATCTGAATGTAATTAATGGTGCGTCTCCTTAATAGGCGCAAATGGCATCGTAGTAAAAACTAAATATTTTTTTGGCACTATATTTTTTATATTCCCTTATTATAAAATAAGGGAATATAAAAATATAGTGCCAAAAATATCCATAGATAGATTTTAGAAGCCCACTGTTACAGTTTTTCACATCAACAAGACCTGGCGGTAAATATTTTAACTTTATTACATTCGTGATATATAATCTGAATTAAGAAAGATGATAAAGTTTTTGGAAATCGAAAATTAAATTTTTGGAAATTTATGAAAATAAACATATTTTCTGCATGTTCTTGATTGTGGAACTTAATGAATATCAGGAAAGGCGTAGACGAAACCTCATAATGCACAGTTTTTTCCAACAACCCATTTTTTTTTGGTATAATGGGCTATGCTTTTATAATTATATGATGATTTCAGTAAACATATGGTATTCATCGATGGTTCCTGTTAGAATGTTCTTAAGAATATAGAGGAAGATCCACGCTACCCTCGGTGTTTGGCTCTAATGTTGTTATCATAGTAGTGGTTTTAGTCGTTGTAGTCCTAGGCGTAGTCCTTTGGGTAGTTGTCGTTGTTGTTGTCGTTGTCGTGGTTGTCGACTTGTTTGATTCGCTCATTATATATTTAGTCGTCCAGTATATAGAAAACGTTAGCATAAAAGTAACTAATATACTGTAAAGAAAACGTTGGAAATTTAGTTAAACACTTTGTTGTAGTTTATTATTAGTAGTTTATAATTATTTATCTGAAATTTCGGCGCACGAGAGTTCTACAGACGGTTTGACAGAAGGAGGTTAGGTTAAAACTGTGACCAATCAATTACACGTGGTGTCAAAATATCGTGCGTCGAATTCTCGTGCATCTAACCTCAGTGTGAGTTTCAATCGTATCGAGAGGTTTATGATGGTTTCCGTTCAGCTGACAATCGCATATATAAAAAATCATTTCCAATACTTCACAACAGAAGTGCTGCTTTCGCTTCTATACAATTTGACAGCTGACTATAATCACGATTGAGAACTTTCAATTCAATTGAAACTCACATTAGAGGTACAGGAACGAAATCTTATTATTATTTTTCTGTTTTCTACTATTATTTAAGACTCTTTTTTTTCTTTAAGAGAGACAAAATCTTAAGTTAATATATGAGTAATTTCATATGCATTTTATTAGTTCAAAATATAATTTCGCTGAACCCCATGGGATGACCAAATAAACTTTTTCTTATAGCTTTCGCATTTAGAAATCATAAAAACCACTTTTAATCTAAAACCACAGAAAAAAATATATGTTTTCGATATTTCGTCACTATCCAGTATTTCTTTAAGGTAAGTTAACGACAAAACATGTGTATAATCTCACTTCTTACAAAGGCATAAGCCTTAGTCTTAAATGTATATGTATTTGCTTACATACTTCGCACTGAATCTATCAGAATAATAATAATTGCAACTTTAATGGAGATCTACTTACAATGCAAAAGTCATTTGTTGCGAAATTCCGGCTTGTGTATCTTAAGGTCTTCATAGATCGTATCGTATCCTTAATATCTTCACTGAATGGTTTTAATTGCTGAGTTTGTTTATAGTAAAGGTCTGTTCACCTTATTACCATCAGACATTTCTCTTATGTTATAAATTACTATGATTGATGTAGTTTACTGAGTGGTACACGAGTTTGTAGGGTCACCTGAATGGGTACCACTGTCTCCTGTTACGACTGCGAAGCATTTGGCTGTTTTGTTGTGAAGCGCCAACTATCGCGCTAAATATCTAGTAAAATAATTTAACAGTTATAAAGTACTCCAGCAAAAGTTCTTAAAATTATCTACATGTCTTTTAAGCGCTGGGGGACAATGCAGTAGACTCAAAAATGTAGTCTAATCAAAAAAAATCATAGTGTGAATTTCAATCGTATCAAGACTTTGCGATCGTAGTTGCTTTCGACTGATAATGGCATATATAAAAAACCTTGTCCAATACATCACAACAGAGGCCCTTCTGTCGCTTCCATATGATTTGATAGATAGATAGATAGATAGATAAATCATTTATTTCCATCTCTACATCACACACAATCCATCCAGACAGTACACAGATAAAAGAAGAATAAGACAAACATTTTATAATAAGGTATTAAAGACCTTTGTGTGCGCTGCAGAAGTGCAAAAGGGTCGCAACTCAGTGACTAATTTTGTACACATCGGGATGTGAACAAAGCACTGATATTCTGCTACAACCCGAGGGCTTTTAAAAAATTAAATTATAGATAGAAAAAAAACAATTAAATATTAAACGTGTGTACATTAATATAATTAAGATGTGTGAGATATTAGATAAATAAAATAAGATAAATATTGTGTATTTTTAGATAATAAGAGATTATGATAAGTAGTAAGCTACGTAAAAACAATTTGAAACCTGATAGTATAATTAAATGTCTATATCAATTAAATAGCAAAGTCCGCCACCGAGTACCCCCTCGGAATACCCAAACGTTGTTGTTGTAAGAGAAATGTTTTAAAATGTTTTTTAAAAGTAAATTTGGATGTCAACAACCTTAAAGGTGGAGGTATGTTGTTCCAACATTTGGTAGCTAGGTAGCGGAAGCTGCCAGTAAAAGCCACAGTCTTGTGTAAGTGACACTCCAAGAGACACCTACAAGCTCTGGTACCATATCTGTTATGAAAAGGAGATGTTTTGAGTTTCGAAGAGAGATATGCTGGCTTCCCATACTTCAACACATCGAACACCAAACAAGCGAGGTGCAGATGTCTCCGCGAACACATATTAAGCGTGGCTGCCTCATTCAAATATGGTGAGATGTGACTCCTAGGAGGTATGTTAAAACAAAAGCGGCAACAAGCATTCTGCACACGTTGCACAAGGTGACGAGTTTTTGACTGTAGACGTGGCCCATATACCAAGTCTCCATAATTAAGCTTAGACAATATTAGTGATTCACATAAAGTTATTCGTAATTTTTCACTAAGTAGGCTTCTGATATTGTATAGAACTTTCAAACGATAAAAACAAGATCTAACTAGGCTCAGTATATGGGTTTCAAAACGTAAATGACTGTCCATTAATATACCCAGATTTTTAGCTTCAACCACTCGCTCAATCACCTGCCCATGAATCATAACTAAAGAGTTAGTATTAATAGTCTTAGAGACTTGATTTTTCGTGCCTAGAATCAGGTATTTAGATTTATGAGGATTAAGAATCAAACCATTTCTTTCAGACCACGCAGTAACGTTATTGAGATCCTCATTCAATTTTGAAATGGTTTTTTGAGTATCACGTGGATTTGCTGATAGGTATAATTGTATATCATCAGCATACAACTGATAGCTGCAATGTTTTATGGCTTCAACGACATCAGCACTATATATAATAAAAAGTAAAGGGCCAAGTATAGAGCCTTGGGGGACACCACGTTGTAAGAGCCTAGGTAAAGATACTGTATGCGTTCCGTCCTCTCTAAACAGCTTAACTGATTGCCAACGATTAGTAAGGTAGCAATTGAACCACGACAGAGATACAGAGTCAACACCATAATAGTGGAGCTTTGCCAGAAGTAAAGGGACATTTATGCAGTCGAACGCACGGGAAAAGTCCAGGAGAACCATAGATGTACTATTACCAGCATCCTGCTGCGTGAGCACGTTGTCGACAACATCCAACAAAGCCGTAGTTGTACCCATACCCCTCCGAAAACCAGATTGAACACTAGGTAGAATATTGTTTTTTTCAACAAAATTACTGAGCTGATTATATACTGCTTTTTCCAGAATTTTGGATAAATATGGTAAAATACTAATTGGCCTGAGTTCTTTCATGTTGGTTGGGTTATTTACCTTGGGCAGTGGCGTCACAAGGGCTGACTTCCAGATAGTTGGGACCTCTCCTGTTCTTATGGACTTATTTATAATAGCCGTAATAACTGGAAGGGTCCGAGGAAGTGTTAGTAGAAGCATATCCCTACTGATACCATCCGCACCTACTGCATTACTACATAGAGATGTAATGTATTTTGCAACATCATTTTCGTTCACTTGTCGTAACTTTAAAAGAACATTCCCAAAGCTGTGGAACTCAAAGTATGTCAACTCAGACAGAGGAACCGAATTGCTGCCTGGAACGTCAAGAAAATGGTCATTAATGGCATTTGGATCATTAAAACAGTCGGGAAGGGAGTCATTTTTTGAAGAATCAGTCAAGATATTTCTTTTCAGATTTTTCCAGAGAACTTTTGAGTCATTATGATGTGCATTAATGTGATAATTATAATAAGCTTGTTTTTCCTTTAATATACTATCTTTAACAAGCTTTTTCATTTCAATATAGTATGTTCTACTACTTTCTGACTTAAACTTTCTAAACTTTTCATGGGCTTCATTACGAGTAGCTATCATTATTTTTATTACATCGGTAATCCATGGCAAAGAATTAGTGTTTTTCAGCTTGACAGTTTTGAGAGGAGCATGTTTATTGAAAAGTGCCAAAACTATAGCATTGAACGAGTTGACCATACAGTTCACCGAGTTCAATTTCAAAACTGACCTCCAGTCTGTCTCATAAAGGTCTTTGTTAAACTCGTTTTTGTCAATATTTTTTAAAGGCCTATATGTTATGGTCCTAGGTGGAGCTTTGACTCGCCTAATTGATAACGTTAAGTTTACCATGGCATGACCGAGAGATCCGGTGATATTTGAAACGGAGATATCACGAACAGGGGCATTTGTACAAACTACATCTATGAGAGACTCACTTTCCGAGGAGTAATGAGTAGGCTCTGATACCACCTGCTCGAGTCTCATGTAATGTAAAAATTCGTTAAATTTTATTGTCTTGTCATTAGATGCATCCAACATATTAATATTGAAATCACCCAACAAAACGACGTGATCATAGTTCGAGAAATGAGAAATTGATTCTGTAATGGCGTCTAGAAAGGTATCTACATTTATCCAGTTAGGACGGTAGGCCGTGCCGATTATAACTTTTAAACCATTAGCTGTCGTAGAAATCCACATTTGTTCGATGGGAGCAGCAGGATATGAAACAAGACGTGCGCGAACGGAGCGATTGATGTAGAATGCAACACCGCCTCCACGCCCCTGCCGCATAGCGACCGGTCGCGCAGTATTACAAAACCTATAGTTGGGAACGGAAGGCGCACGCTGCTCTTGCCCTTCACGCAGCCATGTCTCATTGATAGCTATTATGTCAGCATTGTACTGGGTAATGGCAACAAGGAAGTCATCATGCCCAGTCCCCAGTGATCCCGCATTGTATAGCGCCAACTTGAGAAACTTCGTCTTAGGCGGGCCTGTGATATTTATAAGAATCCAATGTATACACAGGCAATGTAAGAAGAAGTAAGCGACCAGTAAGTGGCAGTATACTCAAGAACACATAAAAGTGGTTAGATAAATGTGTTTGTGTATTATAGTATAAATAAGTATATATAACGAGAGGATTGTGTATATAAGTATGTAAAATTGTGTAAATATATTTAATGATGTGATAGCTGTCAACAAACACGATCCTGACGTTTCATTTCGATACCAAAGTAAGGGTACAGCTTCTGTTACTTTTTCTAAGACTCTAAATCATTTTTATCTAATAATTTACTAGCTGGATACTGTTTTTATGCGTTAATAGCTTAAATTTAAATATATAAATCTTATGAACAGTTATTAATAGCAAAGATTTAGTAGAATTGGCTTGGCCATATTATTGATCCTTAGATTATATAGGCATCATGTCAAGCTGAAACTAAATTGAAACTAAAACTCTAAAATAAATAGACCTTTTTAGCCATATTTAGAGATAAGATGTAAGTATTCTAACGAAGGGGCAATACCACAAAGTCTAACCATTGCAATTAACCCTTAGTAAGAACAATAGCAATTGATAGCAATGTTATACAAACAGTTAAACAGAATAGCCAGTTGTAGTTTTTAAATGAAAGATGAGAAAGTCGAAAGAGAGCCCAATCCTTGGCACTGATGAACTGTGTGAAATATATTTGATAATTGTACATTGCGTATTCAAATGGTTTAAAACAATTCGTATTCCAAAATCTCACTCAGGACATGTTCTTTTCTTAGTTTGGACATTTTACTTAAAATCTTTTTAAAGATTTAATAATTATTAATTGGTAATCCTTTAATTCTTTTATTAATGTAAGTTCTACTGATTATTTAGTAATATCCTTTAAATTAACGGTGTAAAAGTTTTAGTTTAATATGGTTCCTAACGAGTTAAATAAAACAAAAAACTTAGTAACAAATGTTTGTAGACATTTATGAAAAATACCACCAAACGTAAAATAACTCGTCTAACCTATAGGGAAGTATTAATGTATGTAGTGATTTTTTGTCATATGACCTTTTTTGATAACATCAATGTTATCAAAAAACGGTCAGACATTATAAAGACTGTAATAGGTATAGTATAACTAATTACAATCTTTACAATCCTTATATTTACATTATCCTTAAAAGTAAAAACAAAGATAAACGTTGTAATAAATTGTTTTGCACTTCAAATCATAACATCAAAATTATGGTTTAGTTATTTCATTACAATGAATGCTTATCAGCACAACGCATCTTTTTATCTTTATAAGATTCCATAAAAATGATA
Organism: Acentria ephemerella; assembly: GCA_943193645.1. Taxonomy (NCBI): domain Eukaryota; kingdom Metazoa; phylum Arthropoda; class Insecta; order Lepidoptera; family Crambidae; genus Acentria; species Acentria ephemerella. The sequence continues at coordinate 8,556,558 of OW971881.1, forward strand.
TATTTTGTATCATATTGACGTCACGAGTAACGTATTGGCGGCAGTGTAGTGGAAAAGGCTGTTTCAGTACCAGGTCTTGGCCCCTCTGGCATAGTCATCAAGTATTTAGTCGTCCAATATGCTCCAAAAGCTAATAGTCCAGTAATCAGCAAGCTAAAATAAACAGAAACCATTTCGGTAGGTTAAGGTTGATATAATAAAAATAAAGGATTGGAAAAAGACAAACTTATTCATTTTGCTTAACAATATATAGTATATTGATAAGATAATAGATAATATACAAAAAGAATAACACGGTGAGTCTGCTTCTTTAAATTGAATGTAATTAGTTGAGAGTAGTAACTTTACAAACAATATAAAACCTATTGGATCTGTACCACTAGTTTTAATTTTAATCGTATTGTGACGTTTCGATTATATGCATAATATAAAAAATTGTCTTCAATACTCCACAATAGTGGTGCTGCTGTCGTTTTAACGTTATTTACACTTCGTTTGTAAATACTTCCTAAACGCTTTGGTTCGCTTGAAATTAAATGTGCTCGAAATTCAACCATCCATGACTCCTCTTTGTTAGTACTCATAAAAACACTTACGTACAAGAATTCGAACTCAGATATGTAAGCAGTGCAACCACTTAGCAAAAATTTGGTCATTACCAATCACAACGAAAACCCATTGACAATCACTATATTGATATTTTCAAATAAATTTAAGAAATATCAATTAGAAATACAGCACAATACTTACAAGCCCAACGGCATTTTAAAATGTTCCTAAGTTTTTTCAGCTAGTGAACTATTCAGACGCTATCGCTCACTGTATTGTCACAACGAATGTATCATTGAAACAATATATAACATAGTTTTCATATAAGGCTGAGTGTATATCGATTTCTTTTTATCTATTCCGTGGTAATGAGCGACAGAAATAATGTCCTGGAGATATATCTACACTAAAAAATGACTGGAAAACATATTCGACTATTACCCACCATGGGTGACTGTCAATATTTTCGATCTGTCTACTTGTCTGTCTGTTTGTCGTTGGTGAAAAATAATCGAATAGCTTTAGAAAAAAATATAAAAACGTAAGTGACATCAAATCTTTTAAATTGTCCACCATTTCCCTCTTCAAATCCTGACTAAGTTGTGACTATGGGACCACCTCAGGAGAATTCTCTATAGGATAAAAAAATTAATTTTGAAAATCGGTTCACAATAGACAGAGTAATCGGTAAACAAACAAAGAAAAAAATCGAAAAAGTCGAACGGTCAGTACCCTTATCTAATTAGCTAGAGGTCCCGGGCTAGAATCCTGGTATGGGCAGATATTTTTATTATGTGTACGAATATTTCTTTATTTATAATAATTGTTAATAGGTGTAAGTGTGGGAAATATTATATTATATTTTTTTATACTTTGGAAAGTAGAACTTCCTTCGTTTTTGAAGTCGATCAAAAATAAACAAAGAATGTATAATAAGGTGGTAGCCAGGTTTCCTATCAGACATTATTTAAAAATCTTTCTAATATTTTACATTAATGTAATAAAAATTATAATTAAGATTCCTCATCGATAACTTTGTAGGAAAACTACCTAATGAAATAAATGTCCATCAATCTTCGATTCCCTATTCTGTTCAATAAACAAAACGTGGTCTTTATTCAAAATCCTCTTATCGCTTCATAAGAAACATGCTATGTGCACCAACTTAAGCTTTAAGTGACGAATCACAGATGGGAACAAAGATACAAAAAAAATTACAATTAAAAAATTATCAAGCTGCGGTTTGTTTTACCATTCAATGAATGAATGTACGCTCGGCGTTATTTGTTTCAGAATAAGCAAAGTGTAATGTTGTATAAACATCAATTAGTGTTATAAATAGTCGAGTACCATGTCATTGGTTAGTTTGTTTTTTTCAATATTGAATCAGTTAATAATTTAATCATGATGCTAATAATTTTGAAGCCTCACTTAAGTTTAAGTCGTCTATATGTACTATATTATGGAAATGGGTTCCATGGAAGCACGACGACGTCGCACCTAAACTTCAAGATATCAAGAAGTTCTTTGATTATTTTATAAATAAAAACCAAATGATAAAAAAAACGAATTTATTAAAAATACAATAAAATCATAAAAATGATTTTAAGACCTTTTATTTTTAGTAAGAACAAAAACAAGTTAATGATGCAATCGAATGTCTTGTGGTAAATTAAGAATTTCTTTTTTATATCACGTAGCCCTGGGAGACATCGTGACGTCCATCATAGTGCAGGAAAAGTTGCAATCGTCTGCTAATAACATGGTTTGAAAGGTAAGATTTCCGTACACAAACGATCCCCCGTAATATTGTAAAGCAAGGCTGTTTATGTCGAAGACTGATCTAAATAAACCCTGTAAAATAATAAACTAATTACTACACAATATGGTACAATGAAAATTACCGTATTAATAATAAATCGGTTATTTTCTCTAATCTGTAACAGCTCTTCCTCGAATTTCATTATCAATAATAATAATAAATATAATCCTTTTTGAAGCTACATTCTATATACTCTAAACTGTTCTCCTTCTTTAAATATGATTGGATGATCTAAACCAAGTAATAATGTATCAAAACCCTCTCTTTATTTTCTTTGTTTACGACCGTTGTTATATATTTAACAATTTATGTACACACAAACAATTAAAAGGCCACAACAGAATAACAGAGAATTGTACAAAGGCACTGCTTATTTCTATAAGAAATCTCTTCCAGCAGCCTCATATATGGGAAAAGTGGCAACGAAAGGTCTCTACCTTTCGTTGCCACTTTTATCATATTATTGTTGCCACTTTATCATATTATTTTTGGTACACGCCCCTCTGGGCGTGTACCAAAAATAATATGATTAAATACATCAAAATGTATATATATTATATTTACCGATACATATATTTCTAAATTTTTAGTAAATACTTATTTTAGAAGTTGGATATTTCTGAAAATGTTTAAACGTAATATAAATTCAATTGTAATTATTTTTAGGCAGCAGGTTTAGAGTAAACTGTACTAATAATATAAATTAAACATAACGATATACACGTAGAAATAAAGTTATAGTTACTCACCACTGGTACATGACAATTTTTCGTCATATTAAATGACCACATGAAAATTTTTCTTAAAAATATATGTTGACAAGGATTTTTCATTTGAATTCTGATGAAATCTTTACCTTGCGCTTTCGCAACAATTTTGCCCTTGAAATAAGAAATAGAAAAATATTGACACCAATACTATTAATGACTCATTTAACCCATCATATTGAATACCGGCCCTAAAATTAGACAATGTGAGTTCGTGATATCTATAGTGTCGTTGAAGTTTTACCCAATAGTAAAAAATAAAAAAATAGTATGGCAACTATTTCTTACGTGAAAATTTTAATTTAAAATTGTTTCACATTTTATACTTGGAGTGAAATAATCATTATCAATATACCTTTCATCAAATCTGCCTCTGTGATAGTTTTACGTGGATATTTGACATTTTATTGAAGAAGAAGTTGAAATATCAAAAGCATCCAAAACTAGTTTTGTCTCAAGATTTTAAATTGTGATTATTATTTTATGTATATATGCAACAATTATATTATGTAACAAATATATACCAGTACTGTAGGGATTGATTTGTTGTTGATAACAAACAGCTAGGAATTCGTACATTTATAAAAAGAATTGAATGAAGATTTTTTTTATGATGAAGCGTATATTTAAAAATAACTGAAACAATTTCACTATAGAATCGCATTATCCTAAATGTTCCCTCCCTGAAGATCTGACTAAAGAAATTCTTAGAAGGGCTCTCTTAGAAGAATATTGTCGTAAATTAATACAGACTTACTTTTGTTATTGTCGTTGGCTTGGTTACGTTCAAATCGTAAAATATAGTTGTACGATTAATAATTCCAAGTGTAACCTCGGTACACTCTCTGCGTTTGGGTCCTTTAATTAAATAGAAGTTGTTTACTGCCAATTCAAATTTACCCTGGAAATTTATTTTTTACTTAAAATAAATATAAAAGCAATATGATATTCAAATCATTAATTACATACTTCCTATGAATATTTTTATATAATTAATTTCTCGCAACATAACACGACGCTGCCCCCAGTGTAAGTTTCAATCAAATTGAACTGTCTCGATCGTGTTTGTCGTCAGCTGTCAAATTGTATGGAAACGACGAACAGCACCTCTATGGTGAAGCGATAATCAGCTGAACGCAACTACGATCGTAACGTCTTGATACGATTGAAACTCACACTAGGTGTATTGGTGCCATGGGAACTACCCGATGACTTCGAAATCGGGTCCAAGTCGCCCCGCTCGTTGCGCCCGCGCACCTTTCCTAATAACCAACCTCTCTTCAAGTTCGTTTTGTTTGACATTTTTAAATCAATTTTATATTAATACTTACTTGCTTAAGTTATACTTACATATTTATCACTGCCATTTACTAAAATTAATGTAATAAAACCCAAAATTAATGAAAGTATTTTTAACATGATTTTTAAATATAAATTCTTAACAGGCAAACATAATCGAGGAAGCGAAGCTTGTGTATGAAAATGGCTGTAAAATACAATTAATATTAAATGTTTTTAGCATCCACGTTCTTCAACAATCATTCTAGTTACATGATTATGATAAATTACATGGCTTATTGAATACAAAACGTATCCATTATGTTAATCATAACAATTATTGGTAGGTCAGATACATGATTTTTTTAAAATATACTTATAGTAAACTACAACAATAAAATTAGTTACTAGAAAACTTTGCTAAGAATGTGTCATCAGGCGTTAAGAGTTCCGTAACTCATGTAAATAGCCTTAATCAAACGCTGATCATAGCTATAATTTACTCAATAAAAATTTTTCACTTAATAAAATCTAACCAAGGATAAAAGGCAAATTGCTGTCGGTAGACAAACCCTGGTTGATAACCACCAGGACAACCAACCAGGGGTTGATGAAAGTTTCTCTTTACATAGGGTATATACTTACATAGGTGAATATATACAATTTCTCGTTCATCAATTTCTTTTTCACTTTAATAGGGTACTAAATGTTTATAGAAACATTTGATATCCTATTAAAGTGAAAGTACAGGATAAGCAAAACGCTTATAGACTGTGGTGTATCTACTCTTTTCACAGTAATTTAAAGTGAATATAACCACTAAGTTTACTAAAGTTACTCTATGTCTCCACACACTGTCAATTTTATCAATATGTCAAAATGAATTTGACAATGATTGATAATAATAATAAATAGAATAAAATAATTAATGTGGATTTATTTATACAATCGTGGTAATATTTATAACGCATATAATTTACAATGATTAAAGAAAATGATGAAAATGTATTTAAGCATAGTTTTAAAACTATGTAGTTTGGGTATAGTTATAATTGCAGGTATTTTTTGGGCAGGCGCACGTGTTGAGCGCCGGCCCAAGAGAAAGGATGAACAGACGTTAGTTGGTGGTGCCATTTGGAGTCAGACTGTGATACCTATTGGGCTTCTTATTACAATAATCCTTCATGAAGAGTTGGATATTTTCGTACATGGATATTTCTTGATATCTGGAGTGATATTACTTATTTCGACCGGACTTTTCTTGGTAATTACAAATAACAATATTTTAAATTGTTCAGCAAGATTTAATTTAATTAAACTCCAAATACCTTTATTTACATGATAGATGTATTTTCTACATATTAATTTAGTAATTAAAAGAGGACGCCCATTAATTTTGTTTGAACGTGGGTTTGAAGTCAGGAAAAATCTTACCAAATCCTGTAAGTAGGTATATAGTATAACTTCGAATCGTATTATAAAAAATAATGTATTAATAATCATATTTATTAATATGTGTACAAAGCGATTTAACGGAAGTTAGTAAGAAAGAATAAAAAACATCTGAAATAGTATTAATAATTGAAACTTTATTTGCCTCGATTAATTTAAAAGCTAAGCCACATTACTTGTCTTTTTTATATAGTAACTATTGTATACTGTCCCCAGATAACTCGCGAATGTTTAGTGGTAACAAGGCAGAGAAGAGCTTTAATTGAAAATAATCAAGTGAACGACGGATTTATTAATTATAATTTAAAATTTGATAAAATCTACTTCTCCATTGGTGTGTTATGCCTCTCGGCCGGAATAATATCGTTTATTGATTTATTCGTGACTATAATATAAATGTAATTTTTTAATGTCCGTATAAATATGAAAAGTTTAAAATTTCGGCTTCATGTGGACTGTACTTTTATAAGACATCTGAAAAAATTACACGTTAATTCTGATTTTAAACAATTTTATTATATGTGATTAAAATAACCACCTAACTTTTTAATAATTACAAGATTACTAGCTAACACACCATAGTATAGCTGAAAATCAAAAGAAAATTATTATATAATATGATATTATTATTTTATAATTAATTTAAATATTATATATACTATTGATATTCAAAACTGGATGTTTTTGATATGTTACGAGTGAATAGTTAACCTTTCAACCTTTCAAAATTTTAATTAAATATTAAAATTTTAACCGTCTTAAGGTATGCGGAATTACTCATATCAGTTTGGGATGGGATGAATGCTTTATTATTTATCTATAAGGTACTAATACCATTTTCTATTGTTTGAGCACTACTGGCAGGCCGGTAAAAGACTAACGTCACGTTCATAATATCCTAATGAACTCAAATTTTTCTATAGTTCATTCCTTATCAAAACTAGAAATCTATACTTATAAAAATAGTCTTAATGCGTACTTATAGTATAAAATGGTCATTATATCTACCTATTAGAAGAAATATGTTATTAGCTAAGTAAGTAGACTTTTTCTTTTTTTTAATATTCATTGACAATCTTCATTTGTAAAATTTACACTTTCATTGCTCCTTTGTTTTTGTTAAGGATAGAATACTTCTTTGTATTATGATACGATGTAGTTAGGCAACCAATGAAACAATGCGTAAATATGAAAAAAATCTATTAAAAACTTATTTATTTTAAATACTTTCGTTTTATTACACACTCAAGACAGTTACCAAAAGTAAAACTTTAACATTATGAACTGATTAAAATAGCTTTATTTAATATTTTTAAAGTTATGAATGATTTTATAATAAAACTTATATTTATAAAAAAATCGACAGTTTCTACAGCATATATAAATATTTTTAATACTGTTTTATCAAAAAAACATGAATTACTATAAATTTTATAGTACAATAGATATATTATTTCAAATGGTTGTGAAATTGATATCAACTAATATGATAAGTTAAACTTGATATTATTTATCATATTGGACAAATATCAGATATATAATTATGATAACACTGTGACAAGACATCAAATACAATAGATCTTACATTTGTGAGCGTTCATTGATAAAGGATGAAAGGTTAATTACAAAATAGTTTTAAAAACATTTAACTTAAGCCAGTTTTTCTTAAAATTTTGTTTAGTAACTACGACAACCGCTACATCATTATGAAGGCAGATTATTTTTGAAATAACATATATTATAATAACAATAATAACAAGAGTTATTAAGCATGGAGGTCAACTTAAATAAAAATAATATATGAATTTCCTTTAAATTTTTGGTTCATCTTTCAATGCAACATCACTTTTCATTATTGGTTTCTTAACGAATCCCTTTTGGAAAACAATAATGTAGTTCCAGGTATAGTCGGCATTAGAAGTATATTAACAATTTAATACCAAGACAACAACTATTATCTATATAATGTCGGTATCGACAATGAATGTTATGTTTGAGTATATGTATAGAAAATGAAACAACAAAATTACAATTCATATGAATTGTAATTTTGTTGTTTCATTTTCTCACAGATAATAAATAATGTAAGTACATATATATGTACTTACATTATTTATTATCTGTGATTCTAATGTAAATCATCCTTTATAATCACCCACCGTGACAAATTACCTACGTATAACTTTATTTAAACGCTTTCCATATAACTAAAATATATTATAGATACAAACATTTAATGTTGATGATGTTAAACATATCTATTTTCAATAAATTACTATTATATTTAATTTATTGAAAATTGATGTGTTTAATACTTGTATTTTCAGTTTCCGTTAATAAATACAACGATTTAAAAAAATGTGTTGTTATTTTTCGTGTCTATTTTCAAACTAACTATCATATGAATGAACCAGCAATAAGATTTTTTAAAGCCTAGTTTAGCTACAAGAACTGAGTTTTGCATAAAAATATTATATGTACTAAGCTCCCAATTGACAAGAAAAGGAGACAAATTTATTCTGACCTGTGGTCATGATGATATTTTTTATTAATGTACCTAAAATAATAATCTATCTACTGGTGGATTTAACTCGCTTCATTATATCCTTGTCTTCAATCCTAAAAGTAATAATAGGTAATAATACCTTATTTCTCTATTTACTCGCTTAGTCTGTTTACTTAGCTGAAGATTGTATATTTTTCTTAAATTACCTTATCACGTATTTTTATTAAAAAATATACTTATCAATGGAAATGTAGTTGAAAATTCCAATCATTTTTTGAGAAATTTTCTTCATCGTTGGTTGGTTTACGAAACGAATGATTCCCACTGAAAAACCATCGTTGGCTGGCAAGTATAACTATATTTATATTCTGATTTCACAAATTTTATAAGGGCGTTTTCATGTGATGATACATCCATTCGTTTTATTGTTTGAGGAGAGTGTGAGTTTGACATTATTTTATTTTTGACATTAGATATGAAACCATTTTTTTTAAAGAGTACAGCATTTAACTCTACACCGTCTGATGGTTACAGTAGGAGTCCATACTCAGTCATCTCCACCTTGCCGATCCAAAGCGTGCCTGTTCACGCCTCTTTTAAAGAATGCTGTATTTGGGTACATCTGGCGTTAAGGAATTTTTACTCAGGCTTTGAGACAACAAACGTGACTACAAATATATCTGTACGTAAAATAGCGATGGTGTCATTAGGAAATAGGTTTGGTATTCGTATTTTACAATGAATTATGAGCCATTGTCGTGCTACTATACATACCTCAAAGAATTGCTTAAATCGATTAAATATAAGTAAAACTCGTGGTAAATAAATAAATAATTTAATTAGTTTCTACTTATTTACAAGAATTTAGATAAAATTGATTTTGCCTCATATTGATTCGGTTATTAAAAATGTGTAATCTTCAGTCGAACGGGCAGTCTGCATCTAAATCAGCTTTTACGCAATACATGCCTCGAGATCTAAAACCAATGCGTTTTATTTAGACATGACTGAAACATTAACAACAATATAGTGGTATAATCAACACAAGACCAGCATAACACAAAAAGCAAGACAAACTAATGCACTAAAACAAATTAAGCGCAGCGTTCTCAACAGAAGCCCAATTCATTCATTTGTTTTGATATCAGGTCAGAATATCAGATCATAACTTAGCCTCCTACATATATGTCAATTTTGTATTTAAAGAACCTTCATTCAGATAGGCGTATGCTGGGTTTTAATGATCTACCTACGGTTTTGCTTACTTGTTGAATTTAGACAAAGCATATCATAATTCAATATCTCGTAAACTCGGTAGATACATAATAGAAACCCAGCCTTAACTCGTCCTTGAACCTAACAGTAAAAGTTTTCAGTTCTCGGAACTGAAAACTTTTACTGTTTGAATGGAGTATCGGGGCCAATTTTGAAAATAACTAAACCAATAGACGTAGTAATGTTATAAAAGATTTTATAAGGTAATTTTAATTTTAGATTGTCATCAATCAGACCAATTTCTAAGCAGTATTGTCAAAGTTACAAAATATGGACTAAATTTTGTACCGGTTTAAAACTGTATCTGTTTTATTTTTGTCAATAGTTTACAAGAGTCGGCACTCCGAAAACGAAACACGAATGACCTGATTTTGAAAGTTATTAACGTTGACTACTTTAAAAGCTGTCAAATATGATGCTAATTTTTAGTGTTTAAAAACTTTTAGGAATTTTAAATATAAATATAAATAAAATTTATTTCAAAATGATGTCAAATTCTAAACATTTCTGTGTGAAGTCTTAGTATTCACATAAATCGATGACATATTACAGCATGTACAAAAATTATTATTGAATTTTAAAGTATTCCATGAATTCATCGCGCCCATCATTCATCAGTCAAAACACCGTGTTATGATTATCTGGTAGAGATCACTACTAGCGATAAGACTTCTTTATCATTGATAATGTCGTGCAGAATAAAGAATTTCTATTTAGCTAATACCAGCAACAGCGGCATCAGCTTAATATGCGTTCTGAACCACGGAGATCAATTAAGATTTCTAATCCATGTAAACTCACGTGGGAGGCGTGTCCTCGCCAAGCACCGTCGACCTGCTGTTAGATATAAGGCCCCATCTTCCTGGCTCTTTAGGGCACGAAGTATCGCACGGCACACCGACCAATCGAATCCTCCTTCGCACACTGGCAGCATAGAAGCAACAACTCTTGAAATGACTGCAACGGGATATTCCTGAAAGATTTCGTCTTTATCACCTACATAGTTTGAATGATTCCTGAGTTTAAAAAAATTTGCTTATAATTAAAATACTTTATCTATATACTACCTAAAATGTACCAAACTATATACCAAAATATGTAAGTAAGAAGTTGCATTGGAAAATGACAATGATTTTTCTGTTTTTTTATTATTTTTTATATAAAGCAAAGCAAATGACTCGACACCACCTGATGATAAGCAGTAGACGTGTCCACATGTAAAGATAGCTAGTGAAGCATGTGACATACTGCCCTAGCCAACCTCACCTTGCCGGCCCAAAAAGTATTTTTTCACGCCTCTTTTAAAGGAACCCCTCTTATAAGAAGGAGGGAATACGTGTGCTGGTAAGGAATTCCATGCTCTAATTGTGAGACAGAGAAAGGAGTTACTAAATCTCTTAGTACGTAAAGTAGATGTGGCTACAGTAAAGGAGTACCTTATTTTCTACCGAAAAGGTAACTTTTCTATCTTCTACACATAAAATATTTCAATTTTAGTTTTATTCTAAGTTGTTTATTTAGAAATTAAAAACTATAAATAACCAAAATAGGCAATTTTATATCCCAACATGCTTTTCATTTATGGTTACACTATTTATTATACAATTACAAAAATCTTTCTATGTTATATCTTGATCTATAGTTAACTATTTAATAAAATGGATTTGTGAAAAAACTGTACTTAAAGTCCTGATAAAAAAATCAAAAAATAACTTTAAAATGTCTACGAAAGCTTTTAGTGAATATATTTTAATTGATCACAGTATTAAGGGATGTATGTCAACAGTGTTTTTTGATAATTACACGAAATATTTTTACTTTAAATTAATGGACAAATTTTATTATAAACTTAAGCCTCAATCTATACACATAGGCACTCTTAATTGACGCAATTTATGAGATATGAATACCCCTGTATGAAAATGCCCTGATTTGTTTTGCAATTTATTACAACTGTTACTAAATATTTTTGCCTTCACGTTCCAGATTACTAATATTAGCCCTCAATAATGAGTTCACTCACTCATCATGTGTCCTTTGCACCCCGGTTGCAACCTGCCCCCGTTGACACAAAAGTCCGTGTGACCCACTTGGCCAGATTCTCCTAGGAACCCGGCATTAGTGTGAATCACTTGGACAATGTGAGCATCATCACGTCCAAGGCGAAACACCTTAGAGCCGTATGAGGTCACTAAAGGTCTGGCCGGATCAAGTCCTGGAAAAAAACATTTCGTGAAAATAATTACGACAACGTGAACTATTTTGAATCAAATACTCCATTCATATAGCGTTTTGAGTTTGTCTAAACAAAAATATTTATTACATAGTGGTCGTCGCGATATAGAAACTAATTACAATAAGTTAATTGATTTCGATATTATCCGTCGATAAATAACAATATAGAATATGTTCCGAAATTACTAGAAACAATATATCTAAAATCATCTGTTCGTCACAACCTTAACACAATGAGATAGCTTATCTATTAATAGTTATCGCACTATACTGACAAAAGTTCATCTTTTAACCTTTAGCTTAAACGAAATGGCTTGTTTTTATTATATTATATTCGATTGTTATAAAATAAATATTCAATTCAATTAAAATAATACTTATTAGTGACTGTATTTTGTTTTTTTCTAACCTTTAAATAAATGTCTCATGAAATTTTTGTATTATTTTTATATTTTTAACTGTTAGTATGTAAATATAGAGTTATTTTATGAAGCATTTTTCTGTGACAAGAATTGCTGTGTATGTCTATCAGTGACTTGAACACTAAGCAAGTAGCATATTCAAGTGTAATGACATTTTGATTACCGACTTTAATGTTTTTATAATAATTTAATCTCCATGTTAAAAATTACAAAACTGAATTTGTTGTTATTTAACTACCTACAAACCAGTATTAGGAGTATGAATATTTTAATGATATGATAATGATATGTTATTCAATGAGACCATAGAGATTTAAATTATCAGTTTTCACCATTATTTCTAACGTCAAAAAAATTCCCATGTTTTAATTTTGCACTTTAAAATAAACATGGTTTTTTCATGGTCTATTATATTTTAGGATTGATTATAGATTACGGTGCTTAACATAATCCACAATATAAAAGGTTCGAATCCTACAATGCCCGTCTCAATCCAAAAAGCTTTCCCAACGTACGTCCGTTACATTTATATAATAGAATAGATTCTCTCAGTACTTAAATGTATTAAATTGGTAATTTGACCGGTCATGCCATTCAATTGAATCGAAGAAAGCGATAGCGTTGTTCAATGTTAAAAAATATATCAGATAAGTAATAGTAGTTAGTCGTATTTTTGTCAGATTCTTTAATTGGTTCAGTATCCATCAATTACTTTACTGATATTTTTTTGTTTATATATGATTAAAATAAAACCTAAATTATAATTTTTTTATCAGAAATTCTACCCGCAACGTCAAGTATTCCTTAGTTTAATGAATAGAATGGAATTCAATGCACGTTATGCTTAGTTAGTTTTATCTTCGTAGGCTTAACCTGCGTTAGGTTATTAAAATGATTAAATTAATAAAAATAGTTTTGTGACAAGAAATCACATTTTGTTATTACAAAACCAAAAATATTGTAATATGTATATTTTTCTATATTTATGATAAGATAATATACTATACTGTTTATTATTTTGTGTACAAATATAATATAATGTAATTTTATAAATATTTAATAATATATTAGTTGTAAATTAATATAATATTCTTAATTCTTTGTACACAAAAGAATAGTCACTACGCAAATACCATCTCGACGTTATTTGTTGGTTGGTTGAAATAGATAACTTGCTAGTTGTTGCATACCCGCCTTCGTATGTGTGTTTCTTGTATAATTTAATTTGTTATTTATTTGTGTACGATTAAGGCTATAATAGAAATTTCGAAGAACGAAATTTGCTGAAAAGATTTAAGCAGTAAGTGTCGACCCTTAACACGCGATTATTCTGTGATGTATGAATATTTTATGAAGCTAAACGCACTTAAAATACTTATCTGCGTCTTACCATACATTACACCTCAGTGAGCAAAATTTCGCAGTGCGGGCTTGGCCTATTTACCCCTTCGGCTTTGCTACCCACAATTGCTTACTAAGGCTACCAACTCTTTTGTCCCCAATTGTATCATTACCCATGCTAAAAATAAAACTATCTTTAGGAACATTAATAAAATTATTATTTGTACATTCTAAGTTTTCTTAATGTAATATTCTTAGTATCAATATTAAGTCTCGTGTATGTGTATTTATTATCGAACTACCCCGAAATGGCTTGACAGATTTACCTCCTCCAGATGATAAAGGTTGGCTCCATACAGATTTTTTCTAAGAAATTATTAAAATGGAAAAACAGCTAGTATTATCATAGCTTTAGTCAGCCACCGTTTTTTCGGCCAACGTATGGCCCAGCAGTGAGTCCACTAAACCTCATCGTGGGCAGATGTTCGTATGATAAGTATTTATTATATTTTGTTTACTAATCGTGGATGTTTACATGCTTATTTATTTAATATATTTTTATTGTTTGACTAATGTTTAAATAATATATCTATGTATGTATTAAATAAGTAAAAAAACACTGACATGTTTTTTAGATAAAGGTCCAAATAAAGAAATAGGAATAAATCTATACGTATACTCTGTATATTTCACAATTCATTATTATTAAATAGAGCTCATAACATACACCCTCTCAGTTCTTGTACACCGAACATGTACAGTGATGTTGTTATCATCGCGTTATAAACATCTGTGTATTTATAGCTACGAACATGTGTGACGCGACAGTTAGTCGACCGGCGACGCTCAGTGATTCCGTACAAGTTCCGCGTGCCCTTACAGATACCACAAAATGGTTAAAGTTGATATCAAATACACGAAGGTATGTTCTATTTATACATTTAAAACTTCCATTAAATGAAAACTATCCAAACATTTTCCTAAATATTGGATAACAAATATTATTGCCATGACTTGATGCCGAATAAATTTGCCGGTTGGATTTTTAAAGGAAACGCGTCAGATCAAATTGAAAGGTGCCTTTCAATTTGATCAATAACTACATAGGTACTCTTTTTTCAATATTCGGAGTTTTAAACTCACAAATTTGGTTTTTTTCAATTACTTATATTATAGTATGTAGTTACAAGCTAACTTAATAAAAGTTTAAGTAAATTACAGAAAAAAGACAAAAAAAACTTTATTTGTTAAATAAAGTTATTGAATGAAGTCTATTGAGTCTATTGAATGAATCTAAAAACGATCTATCGGTTACAGAATTATTATCTACAGCATCAACAGGCATCCATTTTGAGATCTTGTATACTGTAAGTAGGTAAATGCTTCATAAACTACAACTATAAAAACATAAAAAGAAATTCACTTGAATCCGTTTACACAGAGAAAATTTTTAATACACTGACCTCGGTTTTCAACAATTGGCAACAAAAACAGCGACCACGTCAGCAAAAAAATAAGTTTATATAGTTGTCCTGGTAAAATAAAATTGCATCTAGTTTAGTGTACATCGAAATATAATATTTCTTAGGTCAGTAAGACTTCGCCTTTCTTCAAATTATCGGATCTGTCATACTGCTACTATAGATGCATGAAGCTGTTTTGACAATTCATGATTTTGTATTTTTGAACAAGTGTTATAAGGCTACCAGGACATTCTTTAACATACCACATTAATTAAGGGATTTTTCAAATTTAGAATAATTTAGAATAACCTCTTAGATTTCAAATTATGTTAAACCAATAAATTCCTCATAGCAACTTAATTTGAAAGTATAATTACATTCGTTATCGATTTATGTATATTAGTGTGCGTGCGCCATATATGGATATACTATAATCTGATAGACAGCAACCGTAAGGCTTATTTTTCCTTATTCTGTTTTCATTACACATTATTTACTTAAAGTTTAGAAAAAAACCGGTCCGTAAAAAAACTTAAAGAAAATTATTCGCGATCGCTTTTAGCGATAAGGTCGCCCTTTGTACAAAATTAGTTAAGTTTTTTTTTGTGTGTTTCTCTTTTTGAATTGGTTAATGTGCAATAAAGATATATTCTATTCTATTCTATTCTATTATTTGGAGGAAATTTTTCGAAGTGCTGATGAAAAATAATTTAGACATAACGAATTTTACGATTTTCAATTATAAATTTTAAGATAAGTCTTCCTCTTTCCAACGTAATAAATCACTAAAACGTGATAAAGCATCGATGCTGGTTTTCGCTGCCCCGACAGATTGCAGGAAATCTCTTATCATAATTCAGCATCAATCAAGTCTAAAGCGAACGTTTTAGATAACGCAAGTGGACTTAGCAAGTCTCCGAACTGCAATGCAGCATAAATACAATCGTAATACCGCTAATCGCAGATAGTAATAACAATTCATCAAAAAAAAAATACTATTATTCGTCCGCCAATATAACATTTGTGCTCCCTTTTCATAAAAATCAAACTGTAACATGCAACAAATTTGGTTATTTTAAGATTACGTTTTATGTATATCTTCCATAACAATACCATATAAAACGATTGAAATGGCATTCCATACAAAAGTACACAAAAGATTAATAATGGGGTGAGTCTCCAATTGCAGGTCATTGTGTGGGTCGCCAACTGTAATTTTAGACTTCCGCATATTCTTGGAGACTACAATGGCAATAAGTACATATAATGTAGCATGTCACAATCATTACTAAAATACTACAATCTAACAAACGTTAATTTTAAATCGACTTACGTGTATCTTTTAGGTAACAAACATCAACTTTTCGTTATGTAATCAGTTACCTATTGGATGTACCTACTATATACAATATTAACCTTGAACATCTTGATAAAACTTTCAATAAAATAACAAATACAACAACATACTACTTTATACATAGAAATCCTAATACTGTTAATATTACAGATTTTAAGAATAAGTTTCAACCTTTACAGTTGTTTATCAACAACGAATGGGTGGACGCTGTCAGCAAAAAAACCTTCCCGACGATTAACCCTCAAGATGAGACAGTTATCATTCAAGTCGCAGAAGGTGACAAGGTAATAAGCAATTGTAAGAAACCTAAAGCATAAAAAAAATTTTGGAACTATTAAACTAACACAAGTGAAGCCAAATTTACATCAAAGCGTTTTTACCCATCCATCGACTAATTTTAAAAACTATGTTGGAACCAGTCACCAACAACAAAAAAAAACCAGTTGGCGATTTATTTTGTTTATGTGCACGGTTTTCTCAAATATTCTTCACGCCTGTGCTGCTATTCACATCGATAATCTACAATCGAAACGAATAGAATCCTTAATGTAATTGATATTTTTACTGGCTTTTAAACTGGCATTTGATCATGTAGATACTGATCATAATATAAGTTGTGGGTTTTGATCATTACCACTTGTATTCTTAGGCTGACGTGGACCTTGCGGTAGCTGCAGCCAAAAAGGCCTTCCACCGCCATTCAGAATGGCGAAAGATGGACGCATCCCAGAGAGGACGACTCATGCTCAAACTGGCCGATCTATTGGATAGAGATGCCAAATACTTGGCAGACCTCGAGACCTTGGACAATGGAAAGCCAGTGAAACAAGCTTTCGGAGAAGTTGCCTGGTCCGCCAACATTTTCAGATATTATGCCGGTAAAGCTGATAAGATCAATGGCAGTACAATCCCTGCTGGTGAGTATTAGTTAATATATCTTTACATCTTTTGGTTTCTACGTTGCGTTTGACAAGGAGTTTCTTACTACACAAATGGGTCAAAACAATTATGGCCTCTACAAGGCTGTAATTAATAATGACTTACTATATATATTTATATACCCTATTCATAGTTCAGATTGAGTATTCGGACGCGCTGATAAAAAGTCTCAGACGTGTATCTGAAGTTTATACTGAAACGTAAAAGAAATAAAAACGCCGCATTCTGCTTGTAACTTTTTTGGCCGTTTTAAGAGTTCTCCGAACAAGATAATCCGTCTGTATCTTTCATTAATTTTACAGAATACGCTTCTCAGACAACATAATTTAAGTTAGTGCTACCAGTTTTATCGTTACCAGAACAGTTATTATCATGTCCTCACCAGAACAGGTAAAAATATTATTAATATACAAAATGTGAATTTTTTATCGTAGATGGCGAGGTCCTGACATTTACTTTGAAGGAACCTGTAGGAGTTTGCGGTTCCATCCTACCATGGAACTATCCAATCCCTATGATCACCTGGAAATTGGCACCAGCTTTAGCTGCAGGTATACTTCATATTTTAAAATAATAATATGACATTGTTATTTTATCACTATTTAGCCACTTGTCTACATCATCTTTGATTATATATATTTTTGTTTTATGAAATAATGTATCAAAACTTTCACGAACTCACAACATAACTACTGGTGACCAAAGCGGCAAAACGTAAAGTTAAAATGTAAATGGCAACATCTTAATAAAATACCTACCAAAACACAGAGTTTTGATGATTTCCAATTAAATCAAAACAACAACGCAATCAAAAGTACTCTAGAATTTCCATTTCGTATTCATTTTGAAGAGCGAAATATTATTTTTTTAAATTATATAATTTCTTCATATTTCTGAATCATTCCTGCCTTTAACCAAGATTTTTCTTTCGAGTTATAAAGATTATGAACTGGACGCACAAAGTATGCTTTACATAGTATGTCTACATACTACGGTCATTTGTATGTGGTATCACTAATCAAACATGATTAATACACGCATGAATGATACCTATCTAGGAACAGTTCACAGTCAAGGCTATTAAGGTTCACAATAATAAAATCGAACATTAACAACTCTAAGGTATTACATTAAAATTACATTAGACTCGTAAAATTATTGTAGTTGAAAATAATAATTTAATTAACAATATTATTATTATTATTATTTTTAACTACAATAAATAAGCTTGCTTTATTTATATGCTCATTGATGTGACTATATACAGTCTTGTAATAACAAAATTATGAATAGAATAATATTTGTTCACAACTCATCGTAAGTTGATTATAAAATAATATAGAAAACTCCCACTGAAAGTTTTACTTGTGGTTCTAATTACAAGGCCTAATCTGTTTATATGAACATTTCAATGCTATTGTGGCACGAGCGCAACACATTAAATCAACGACATTTGTGAACTAGTTATATTATTCAAGTGTCTGCCATTTATACTATCACTATACCTTACTTATCTCCTTAAATACAATTTTAGATAAGTAGAATTCGTCTTACAAAAGCTTATCTATATATACAAATATACAAGTCTCTATATATACAAGTCTATATATACAAGTCTTGTACAAAATGCAAAAATTACTTCTTTTGAACATTATATTATGTCACTGGTGCTTTTTGTCAACATAAGCTAATTTAACTGAAATAACACGCATAAATTATGATGAATCATGTGTTATTAACGTTTTTGCGTAAGATATTAACGTGCTGTGTATGACAATAACAAAAATTAAAAACTTTACTTGTTTTTTTTTATTGCCCATATAAATACAAAGGATTCATCGAGATTTTTCTACGAAGATATTCATTTTAAAAAATTCTATGGTGTTGTAGGTTGCACTCTAGTAATCAAACCCGCTGAACAGACTCCACTGACAGCTTTGTACGTTGCTTCATTGGTGAAGGAAGCAGGCTTCCCCGCTGGGGTAGTCAATGTTATCCCTGGATACGGACCCACCGCCGGAGCTGCCTTAACTCACCATCCCGATGTCGATAAGGTTGCCTTCACTGGATCTACTGAGGTTAGCAGCACATTGGTTGATCGTTTTACTTGGTTGGTTTAAATTGTGGTTCTTCCAAAAACTCCAAGTTCGTTTCATAATGAAGCTAAAAGTCCTTTTAGGTCGAGTAACTAGTTTCTATGGATCTCTGATCTCCATAAACCATATTTATAATTAGTTAGAACTGTCAATAAATTACTACAAATAATCACAGTAAAAGTATAAGACCGGCTCAAGAATAAATAATCAGTGGGGGGGCCACACAACTTGTTCTCTTTTTTTACAGACTCATAATTGCATTAATGTTAGCTCAATAACATGTGTCATTTACTAAGTTCTTTTAAATGTTTTGACGATTAAAAAAAGATCTTAGTAAATGAGTCTATTTAAATAAAGATATTTTGACTTTGCCTTTGTTCACAGTCAACAGTAGTTAATAATAATGTCTACATACAATGACCACATAGCATTGATATTAACTTTAGATATGTGCACGCATAGGTATACATAGAGTGCATAAGAGGCAATATGATACAATTTTAGTTTATAAAATACAATAATAAATTTCCAATTTAAGGACTTTCATGCTAATTTGATTTCGGCTACATTTTTATAAGGCTGGCATCACCGCTCACACTTTTGAATTGAAAACATATACCAATAAATAAAAAGCACTTACAATTGCTTTTCGAATATATGCAACAAATTAATTTGATTGAATTGAATTTGATTTGATGTGGTTTAAATTTTTGCCTGGCATAAATGATTATTATTTTTATTTACATTATTAAAACATGTTCAGGAGGCATATTTCGACCATCAATCATCGCGACTATCCCGCTTATTTAGTTTTTTTCATTTATCTATATTTATCTTCTACTTTCATCATATAGTCCTTAACAATGCAGGTCGGTCGCCTCATCATGAAAGCTGCCTCAGAAGTCAACCTGAAGCGCATTACTCTGGAACTTGGAGGCAAGAGCGCCCTCGTCATATTTAACGATGCTGACGGTAAATATCATAATCATAAAATACTATGATAGGCATTAAATTCGATTTTAATATTGTATTTTTAATAATAAGTTTGTTAATAATAAGTTGAATACAATATAAAATTACTTTATCAGTGTCTAAGATCTCTGTTTACAAAGTATGATTTTTTATGCAATCATATAAGTACTTTTACCCAAATTTTTTGCTTTTTTTCAGTCGATAAAGCAGCGGAAATTGCTCACTCTGCTTGTTTCGCCAACCATGGACAGTGTTGCGTGGCTGCTACCAGGACATATGTTCAGTCAGGCATCTACGACAAGTTTGTCGCCAAGGCTGCTGAATTAGCAAAGAAAAGGACTGTTGGCAACCCCTTTGAAGACGTCAACCAAGGTCCTCAGGTAAAAATCATTTCTAAGAATTATAATTGTTCAATGTAAGTTATCTGATTTAAAAATGAAATAGAAATAAATAAATTCTCTGGAAATGTATAGAAGTGACCTTCTATCTGCTTCGGATATTTGATTTTCATATCTTTGAACTTATGACGTGATACAACACAGAATTGTTTCGCATAATTTTACGGCCTAAGAAAATGTATGACAAAATCGTACGGTTCGACGATATCGCACTCAAATCGCTTAGACATCGAATATGTTTTTTTAACCAGTTATTTCATATCAAATTTACGGAAGAACGTAACTGCGGGATGCCATGTTTGGATAATCGATTAACAAGTTCAGTTGAACAAATCTCTTGTCTGGTCATCCAACAAGTGAGCAATTTATTCTTAGCAAGATTTTTTCTTGTGCTGATTTTATATCCCGAACCAACGGACGAATCTACGATTAAAACACACGCGTAGATATAGATTCCTAAGCATAGTCATGGATTTAAGTAAATAAATAATTTAGTCTTGCGTAAAAATACAATTTTACACCATTCTGTATTTATATTTATAGGTACACGCGACGATTTTTTGGTCGGTAGAAATTTCTTTTAAAAATTAACGACACTTTTTGTGCACCAGTTTTTGCAATATAGCAAATTATTCGAAACTTTATTTGCTCTATGTAAATAGTCGATCTTCTTCAATGTATAATTCCTTTACGGGATTAACACGTCATTCGAAATGATTGTTTTAACATACTCCATAAGCACTACGAGATCTTAAATACATACACAAATACATGGCCCTCGTCACCCGACATGATTACTAATGAATTGTGTATAAACATAATATAATTGTGTATAGTACACGAATCGGCCGATTTGCATTGCGTCGCTCTATGAGTACTTACGTGCAATTGTAGTCGATAGCGGTCACATTGCTTCGCTTCATGATTAAAAACAACAGATGTGTTTACAACCCGTTTACGTCCTGATAGCCACTCATTTTTTTTATTAGGTGGATAGTGAAATGTTCCAAAAATCCATGAGCTATATTGAGGCCGGTAAGAAGGAAGGAGCTAAATGCGTCGCTGGAGGTGAACGCTTTGGAAAAGTCGGTTTCTTTGTCATGCCGACAGTCTTCGCTGATGTCAAAGACAACATGAAGATCGCCAGAGAAGAAGTAAGTGGAATATTGTAGTACTCTTTGACATTTATATTATCTGTCACTGAATGAGGTAATAGTAGGCAATTTTTAATTCAATATAATTTAAAAATAATTTATGATAGATAACTATATATTTCAACTTATTTATTCTACAATATTGTACTTTTTCAGATCTTTGGCCCGGTCCAGAGCATTCTTAAGTTTGAGACTTTCGAAGAAGTCGTGGATCGTGCCAACGACTCCAACTACGGTCTCGGCGCGGGAGTTATCACCAACGACATCACTACCGCACTTTCCTTTGTCAAGCACGTGCGAGCTGGTTCATTATGGT
The DNA here is from genome assembly GCA_943193645.1 of Acentria ephemerella. Classification (NCBI taxonomy): domain Eukaryota; kingdom Metazoa; phylum Arthropoda; class Insecta; order Lepidoptera; family Crambidae; genus Acentria; species Acentria ephemerella. The sequence goes on from OW971881.1 coordinate 8,578,900, forward strand.
CAGTTCCTTAGTAAAAATTCCTATAATATTTTTAAAAATAATAAAAAAAAGCATGTTAAGCGTATTAGTCACGAACATGGTGATGTGTTTCCACTAAGGAGGAAGCTGTACCCAGATAAAGGTTGAACCGAGAAAATTACAATTTCTATTCTATCATACTTATTGCAAGTCTCTTTCAAACCAAATACTTTCAGGTTAAGTTTTCTTATATGAGGCCATCTGAAGTATTTTCAGTGTCGTCTTGTTTGTGAGGAGAAAAACTTTTTTGGCAAATGAAACATTGAGCACTAACCACTAATGGTTAACACTCTAAAGTGGTTTTAAATTTTAAGTCACGTGGACTTTCTTGCATTCAAAAGCAACTAACATCAATAATGTTCACCCGAAGCAGATGTTTAAGAATATTTACTGTTTATTTTGATAAATTAATTAGTAACTAGAATATTTTCAAGTTCTGATAAAATTAATTTAGTAATAGGTTTCAAAATAATCTTGTATTTTTTTTAATCTAAACCCATATTTTTCTATTTAGGGTAAACACTTATGAGCACGTTACCCCTCAAACACCATTTGGGGGATTCAAAGAATCTGGCATCGGACGTGAATTGTAAGTATTATCAATATAATATGAATTATAAGTATTATAAAATGTTTACAACGCACGAGGGCAAAATAGTATGAGCACTGTGTATTAAGAAACACGATCACGAAATATTATAAGCAATTCATTTTGTTGTAAAGTTTCAGATAATTCAGTGCCTTTTACTTAATCTCACGGCAAATAACACCAGTCTTAGAGATTGATTTATAACAAGAACTTGTTGTTTTTATTATCATCGAGAAAATCAACATAACGTTATAATAAATAATCTTATTATAACGTTAAATTTACATCATTAATTATAACCGATACCAAGATTTTATTTATAATTAACTATAATGAATTATAAAGGACATGCAGTTTACATTCCGCACTTTTTTTACTAGCGTAGATTTCTCACCTTGTGTTTAATTTGTTTATTATATACGATAATTACGATCAGACGTCAGATGATAATTTATTACAAATAAATTATATAAACTAAACTTTTACTGATACGTCAGACATATGAGAAGACCTAAATCTAAATACTGAACAATTGCATATCACTCGACTTCCTTAATCTATGAATGATGTTGAATATTGAGCCTAATTCTGACGGCAAAATAAATTTAAATTTATGTTCAGTACATCCCGCTCTTTCATTAATGTTACATAAAAAAGAATAAAAACTGTCAAATAATCTTAATTGAAACAGTTTCAAAGGAACTGTGTGCCAGATTTTCAACTTGTGTGGACCCGATCCCGGGTTCGAATCCCGGTAATATCGATCGTATCGATAGTATCGATAACACAATCCCTTTAACTATGCTTAATTTGTGCTTAATAATAGGTGTGTAAGAAATTAAAAGACCTTTTTTAATGCCAACAAGCCACCTGACTATTTTGTTTTTATACTAACAGAACGCAATACACTTAAAACATATTTTTAATTATTTACTTCAGGATTAGACCCGTTGATCTTAAACACAATGATACACAAAATATTTCATAGTTACAGAATATATATAGGCCCCAGGGACTAACTTAAACAAGTACTTAAGTAAATACTATATTTCTAATATTATATTTTTCTTTACAGGGGTGAAGATGGCATTTTACAATATCTTGAACACAAGACTGTAACAATAAGCCTGCCTAAGTAAAAGACGGAGATCACCGACCATTGCCAACTGAAGTTATTTTGTTATTTATGTATACCATACAATGTCTGATTTATTAATTATAAGAAATCAAACCTTATTTTCCACTTAGATTTTTTTTCAATTCCTGTAGCCTATTACAAAACTTGATCCCACTCAGTAATTCCCAAAGTGATATATATGTATATATAAGTTTTATACCCAAATAGTTTAGAAATTCTACTACAATAGAATCTTACTATAACTGACGTTATAAAAAAAACATTCCGAATGAACCCTATTGCCATAAACAATAGAATTTAAAACTGAGTCTATCTGTAACGCTGAAATCACCACCAAGATAGTGTAAAAATTCACAGCCTTATGTCTGATTGGATATCAGGAAACTAAAAATATCAATATACCGTTAGTCCACTTAAATATACAGTAAAAAATTAAAAGTACTTTTATGAATGCCGTTTATTTAGTAACCGAAATTCAGATTGCCTAAGTGTATTTCTAAACGAAATGTCTATTTTGTATGTCGATGCACTGCAATAAATTTAAATTTATATCTAGGCAATGAATAAAGAATTATTTGAAAGTTAGATACCACATCTTTTACGCTCCTGGAAATTTGGCGTAAATTAAAAACTATGTTACGAACATAAAGTTAGAATAGTTAGAACATATAAAAACGCTATTAATTTATTTTCTATGACGAGGATTCCCAAACTATTTAGGGCAAGAGAGAACTTTTTAACATATTAACTGATAGCCCAAATCAAGCAAAATTACTTTACAAACTGTTTAAATGTATGCAGTAGTATGCAAGGGAGGTAAACGTATCTCTAATAGATATATCTTCCAGTCAACCTGACCAGGAAAATTCAAAAATCTTTAGGTTTTTTTCAATACCTACCAATTTGAAAAATTATCAATTTAATAACAAATTGGTAAATTTATTTATTAAACAGTATTAACCAATATGAACTTATGCTAATTCATAGGGGTCGATTTTTACATCTTGTAGACCCCAAAATCAGTTTTTATGGAAAACTGATTATGATTTATATAATCAAGATTAGATGATTTGGTATTTAATGCATATTTACATATTATAATAAAACATTACATTTCGATACAAATGTAGAAAGTATGCCATTTCTTCACGAGTCCCGGTCTGTTGATCCGAGCCGAAGGTGTGAGTCAACAATAGGGACTATTGAAAAGTAGAAACGCTTTTTATTTAAAACCTTGATGCATTTGGATGTTATATGCAGGAGGAAAACCAAAACCATTAGTGGGAAAAAAAATCCGCTCGCTAAACACAGAAAAGTCTACGCAAATATATTAAAATATAATTTTAAATACCTGACATGTTTCGACAAGTGCGAAAATATGTCATTTCTTGACGAGTCTCGGTTTGATGACTCAAATCGAAGACGCGCTTCAACAATAGGGACGATTGGAAATGACAATTCCGCACATGCATCGAACGAAGTTTTATAATACATTTGCGAAAAAAATGAAACATCGGAAATCAACAAAACACAGTTTAATCCTTGGAAAAAATAATTGTTTTAGCAATTTGAAGTTGTTGAGGGTTACATTAAACAACTTGGAGGGTAAAATTAATATATTTAAAAAAAAATTCAAATTGAATTAATGTATTCATAGTATACTCTGTAAAATAGTTACTTCATACTAAAAATGTACAGAAAACTTTATGATTAAAATCTACTTCATGCATTTGAATAGTATAAGCAGGAGGAAAACGAAAGCACTAGTGCGGAAAAGAATAAATTTCTGCCCGAAACACACGTAGAAAATTCTTCTTTTTGAGCAAATGAATTAATTAATGCATAGGTTACGAGTTTCATTTTCTACAGAAATTTAATGTAATGGATATACAGTATAAGTATAAGTTCGAGAAATCTTGCTAGTACTTTAAAAGTTATGACTAAAATTAAAACATGGCTCAGTAAACAATGTTGTATAGCTATGAATTTTTTCAGTAATGGAAAACCCAAAGATGGCAAGATTAATATTGCTGTCATTTTAAATTGTAAAACTTTAACTCGTTAATGTAGATTAATTATTTCTTGCCATTTCTATGATTTTGAGAGCTGATGTAAATAATAGGAATATTTATAGATTTTACCGCTATAAATATTCCTATTATTTTGGGCGTATTCCTTTTCTAGTGTAGTTTTTTTAAGTTCTTCTTGGGATTCTGCCATGACCATTATTGAAATACATAGATAGTAATCAAATGATAATTCAAGTAAAGGTTAAATTTGATTTGTTTATACACAGCCACTACCCGTTTATCATGGTTAACTAAGTGTTTTTTATTGAAATTTTAATACAATGAAAACTATATGCTTTCTATTCATAAAAATATATATTTCTTATCTGTTGTTTTGTCAACAAAAAAAATGTTTATAATCAAGTTTAAAATTTTCAGTTCAGTATCAATTTCACTATGGTGAAATCGTTAATGCTACTTTCGCCTTATTAATTACAAAAAAATCCAATCCTATTAATAAACCTATTAATAATATAAAGTTTGATAAAAAAATCATAGAAGATGCAGAATTTTTAAATGTCATTTAATTTTATGTTTCAAATTACTTTTTGCTGCGAAATATTTAAGTGTTTTTAAACGAATCCAGACGGATAACTTCACATTGTAACGGAAATAAAGCATATTAAAATTAACGGACTAAATGATAAGGTTCTAAATGAAAAGTATTGATAAAACGTGTGTAAGTTAAGCAAATTTTAAGATTCTTGTAAGATTTAATACCCTATGCGGTAAACTTTACGGTCTTCTTTAATATGTTTCAATTGTTTCATTGATTTATTTATCTAAATTTAGCTCATTATAGTCGGAGTTCCCGTGAAGTGGAGTCATTTAGTTTCGTATTTTTGAAATCTTTAAAATGGTGAAAATAGATGTTAAATATAATAAGGTAAAGAACATAGTAATTCTCTTTCAAATTTAAATTAATCAGTCTTATATTATTGATAGTTATAATGGAACGCTTTATCATACGTGGAAGTCACAATACGACGGATAACTTTTAAATCAATTTTCCAAAAATAACAATTTTAAATAAATAATTTCTCTAGACATTGGCATTTGCTTTTAATGATAATCTTATATGATAATATAATCAAGACAATTTGTAGGTAGGTAGATAAAAAATTCTTACTGATTAAATGTAAAATAATGTTTGTAAATGGAAGAAAATTTACAATCATCACATTCTTGTAGTATACATGTTGATAGTTTTATAAAGGCTTTGTCTTTTATTTTGAGGGTACAATTATTTAAAAAAATTACTAGTAAAATTCTAAGGATACTTTTTCTGTAAAGATCTATTTAAAAAGGATTTATAACAGATCATAACAAAAAAGTTACATAGCATTAATTTTTAACACCTCTGAGACAATACTATTGATAAATGATCAAATGAAAACAATATAGTTCTGGCCAATTTCACGTCTTATCATCATTAATGTTACATACATAATATAATATAGCTAACAATCTGCGAGATTTGAAAAATGGAGCAGTGCAATATCAATATGATAGTGTGTTCGTCATTTTACTAAATGGTTTTGCATTTGTTATAATTTGGCACGATAAACGCGAAATCCAATTTGATTCCGCTAGTATTTGTTATATTTATTTTATATACTTTTTATATTATAAAATTTAAGAACGATGGTTATGAAATAAATATACGAATGAATGTGGGTCAAAAACACGTGTTACTGTTTTAATGCCTCAATGGATTTCGACATTAAATTGAAAGAATAACTTTAGTTACCTAGTGACTTTGCATAGTTACACACAAAAACGTACGTTATAAATAGTTATTATTTTAATTTTTCTACACAAGTATATATTGAAAAAATAAAAATATTTTTTGAATCGTATAGCATGGTTTCAAACTACTTTTTAAAATTACTTAAAGTGAAATTGAAAGAATATCAAAGTTTTATTTGAAATTGCCTGCATTTGGCTTCATTAATAAGCGAAGATAATATCAATATTAAACAGAGGTAAGTAGCTTCGTCAAGACTTGCTTTATAAATTGATTATGATTATCGAGAGGTACTTTTTCGTTTGTGCAAATAGGTCAAACCCCATAAATTTTATGCATATAAAATAACTATGGATATATTTTATTTATTAGGGCATCATAGTCAGTATATGGCAAATTTGAGATCAACCATCTCACAAGTAAATAAATTAAGTAAATAAATAAAAATGTTAAGTTTAGTAATTTAAAAGATAATGTAAATTCTTCATCGATTTAATTTCAGTTATTTATAAATAATCAATGGATGGATGCAGTTAGTAAGAGAACCTTCCAAACTATTAATCCTCAAAATGAAACAGTAATAGTGAACGTTGCTGAAGGAGATAAGGTAAATATATAATTCAGCAGTAGTTCTAATCTTTTATATAATATTTTTGAATTGATATGCAAATATTTAACTAACTATATCAAAAAATAATATTATTTAATGATTGATAGATTTTTACTTAGATTATTCGAGTCAGAAGAGCACGTCTGAAAATAAGCAAAAGTGAACAGTAATATATATATGTATCTCGATAAATCCCATTTTATCGATGTTTTTATGTCCTGTACGTATGTTAGCTTTTCATGTCAAATTTGGTCAACTATATTTCATTTATAGGCTGACATCGACAAAGCTGTTGCAGCAGCGAAGAAGGCGTTCAGTCGCTATTCACCATGGCGTACAATGGATGCGTCACAACGCGGTTTCTATTTACTGAAATTGGCTGACTTGATGGAGTCCCAAGCTAGGTATCTAGCTGAACTAGAGACTCTTGACAGTGGTAAACCAGTCAGAGCTGCTGAAGAAGATGTCCATTACTCTATATCTGTATTAAGATATTATGCTGGAAAAGCAGACAAAATATTAGGAAATACTATACCAGCCGGCAAGTATATCAATGATTTTATTCAAATTGGTAAAATAAGGTTCCTTTGACCACGGTCTAGTTAAGTGCTTCAGCAGAGCCCAGGTTATCCCAGCAAGGGGAGTTTTAGTAGGTATTCCCAGTACCGCTTTGCCGAGGCACTGGATGACCCCACCGTCCATTAACTAAATTTCTCAAAAAAAGGATCCTTTGCTCACAGGAATCCAGCATTAATGTATCTATAATGGATCTGCAATCTTAGATTATCTATTCCAAATATTGAACACGAACAAAAAAACTAATGTGAATCACTAAGCTGCCATAAAGATAGTGCTACTTTTTAACCTTTTATTCAGACTAAAAGAGAAAATTTTCAAAAAATTTATGATTATGATTTATTTAAAGATACCCCATATCAATAAAAGTGAGCCATCTGTGATGGTAAAATAGGTAAAATCAAATGTATCCTTGATCTTTTTCAATCTAAAATGGTTATCTAACATAGTTAATAGTTGTTAACAATGAAATAAATATTATAACATATAAAATCATGAATAATTAATTATATTGTACCAATTACAATTTATATTTTTCACATATACTTTACACAATTCTCCAGATGGTGAAGTTTTAACGTTAACTATTAAAGAGCCTGTCGGTGTCTGTGCTCAAATTATACCATGGAACTACCCTATTCCTCTAATGACGTGGAAGATTGCTCCAGCATTGGCAGCAGGTAAAGCGACAATGAATATTTATTACAAATGAATTTTTTTTTGAATCATAGACACATCAAATGTTTCAATTTACAGGTTGCACGATGATTGTAAAGCCTGCCGAACAGACCCCACTTACAGCATTAGCAGTTGCTGCCCTTATCAGAGAAGCAGGCTTCCCACCAGGTGTAGTAAACGTGGTGCCAGGCTTTGGCACTAGAGCTGGTGCGGCTTTAACCCACCATCCTGACGTTGATAAAATTGCCTTCACTGGATCTACAGAGGTAAGTCCATATCGATGTAAATTCGTTTTGTATATTCAAAATTATTAGACCCGAATCAAACATGACTTAAATTCTTGACTAATGTAATTACACAGTTGATAAAATTAAATTCGCCAATTGAAACCGAATAAATTTAGTTATAATTAATGGAATGTCTTAAATTTAAATTAACAAGGTTGGGCGCACAGTTCTGGGTGCAGCTGCGACCGTGAACCTTAAACGAGTTACATTGGAACTTGCTGGCAAGAGTCCTTTAGTGATTTTCAATGACGCTGATGGTATGTATGTATGTTTTAATCTTCTTGTCCATATTAAAACGAAATGAGTGCTCTACCTAAAATTATCTTCAATTAAAAACGAAAAATACAATGGTCTATTTCAGTGGAGAGGGCAGCCCAGTTAGCACATGCCGCAGCTTTCGCAAACGCTGGCCAAAGCTCCTTCGCTGGCACAAGAACATACGTACAATCTAATATATATGACCAATTTGTTGCAATATCCGCGGAAATCGCCAAGAGAAGATCCGTGGGTGATCCGTTTGATGACATCCAACAAGGGCCACAAGTAAACTTTATAAGTTTTTAAATATTGCTTATTCAGAACATTTGTGGTGGATTACAATCACTGGCTCAAATTCACAATATTTTATTACCTTTCAAATTTCAAAGAAAGAATATAATTTTTCAGATCGACAAAGAAATGTATGAAAAAGTACTTAGCTATATTGCCTCAGGTAAAGAAGCTGGAGCGAAATGTGTGGCAGGCGGAGACAAATTAGGAGACAAAGGTTATTACATCCAACCTACAGTCTTCGCAGATGTCACGGACGACATGATAATTGCTAGAGAAGAGGTAAAACTTCTAAATGCTCATTAGTACTTTCTGCTTTATTTGTCCTTTGTTTTTGCCATGGAACATAGAGCGTCTAAGTAGCATTGGGCCAACGAAGTGGTGTTATGACTTTGGCCCATTACCCTTATGTGTTTTTTCCATGTATGAATGCTTGTGCCCAGGATTAGCTATGTAAATGTTGAGATGATGAGGTAAAATTAATTTTTTTTAATACCTGAGAAGAATATGACTATTTATTTTAATTCTTTAAAATAAATTTCCAAATAAAACACTGGATAAAGTAATTTGATAAATCGTTTCACAAAAGTAGAAGTAGAACAGTATTAAATGAAAATATTTGAGAGAAAATATGGGAAGTTAAAATTGGCGTGTGCAAATAAAACTAAACGGTTATTACAATTTACTGCAGATCTTTGGTCCTGTACAAAGCATCCTAAAGTTTGAAACCTTTGAAGAGGTAGTGGATAGAGCGAATGACTCAGTCTATGGACTTAGTGCTGGCGTAATTACTAATGATATTATCACCGCTTTGAGCTTCGCCAAGCAAGTGCGTGCTGGGTCGGTGTGGTAAGTTTTATATGTAATAATAACATTTCCTTTACTTTTTACAAATCATCAAAATTAAATCGTCACCTACTTGTAACACCTACCATTTCTAGTAGTCATAATTTCTCAACAAATAA